>OX639996.1:0-1200000 GCA_951828415.1 Anomoia purmunda
ATACATACGTACACGTACATATATATGTATATGCAAAGAACATGCATATGCAAACGGATCGCGCGGGAAACCGACGCCAATACGCCAAGTGGTCTGGGGGCAAAACCTACGTCCCCTACCACATATATATAGCTATAGCACATCGCGCGGGCCGCCCCAAACCTACATACCTACATACCCTACCACATATACATACGTACACGTACATATATATGTATATGCAAAGAACATGCATATGCAAACGGATCGCGCGGGAAACCGACGCCAATACGCCAAGTGGTCTGGGGGCAAAACCTACGTCCCCTACCACATATATATAGCTATAGCACATCGCGCGGGCCGCCCCAAACCTACATACCTACATACCCTACCACATATACATACGTACACGTACATATATATGTATATGCAAAGAACATGCATATGCAAACGGATCGCGCGGGAAACCGACGCCAATACGCCAAGTGGTCTGGGGGCAAAACCTACGTCCCCTACCACATATATATAGCTATAGCACATCGCGCGGGCCGCCCCAAACCTACATACCTACATACCCTACCACATATACATACGTACACGTACATATATATGTATATGCAAAGAACATGCATATGCAAACGGATCGCGCGGGAAACCGACGCCAATACGCCAAGTGGTCTGGGGGCAAAACCTACGTCCCCTACCACATATATATAGCTATAGCACATCGCGCGGGCCGCCCCAAACCTACATACCTACATACCCTACCACATATACATACGTACACGTACATATATATGTATATGCAAAGAACATGCATATGCAAACGGATCGCGCGGGAAACCGACGCCAATACGCCAAGTGGTCTGGGGGCAAAACCTACGTCCCCTACCACATATATATAGCTATAGCACATCGCGCGGGCCGCCCCAAACCTACATACCTACATACCCTACCACATATACATACGTACACGTACATATATATGTATATGCAAAGAACATGCATATGCAAACGGATCGCGCGGGAAACCGACGCCAATACGCCAAGTGGTCTGGGGGCAAAACCTACGTCCCCTACCACATATATATAGCTATAGCACATCGCGCGGGCCGCCCCAAACCTACATACCTACATACCCTACCACATATACATACGTACACGTACATATATATGTATATGCAAAGAACATGCATATGCAAACGGATCGCGCGGGAAACCGACGCCAATACGCCAAGTGGTCTGGGGGCAAAACCTACGTCCCCTACCACATATATATAGCTATAGCACATCGCGCGGGCCGCCCCAAACCTACATACCTACATACCCTACCACATATACATACGTACACGTACATATATATGTATATGCAAAGAACATGCATATGCAAACGGATCGCGCGGGAAACCGACGCCAATACGCCAAGTGGTCTGGGGGCAAAACCTACGTCCCCTACCACATATATATAGCTATAGCACATCGCGCGGGCCGCCCCAAACCTACATACCTACATACCCTACCACATATACATACGTACACGTACATATATATGTATATGCAAAGAACATGCATATGCAAACGGATCGCGCGGGAAACCGACGCCAATACGCCAAGTGGTCTGGGGGCAAAACCTACGTCCCCTACCACATATATATAGCTATAGCACATCGCGCGGGCCGCCCCAAACCTACATACCTACATACCCTACCACATATACATACGTACACGTACATATATATGTATATGCAAAGAACATGCATATGCAAACGGATCGCGCGGGAAACCGACGCCAATACGCCAAGTGGTCTGGGGGCAAAACCTACGTCCCCTACCACATATATATAGCTATAGCACATCGCGCGGGCCGCCCCAAACCTACATACCTACATACCCTACCACATATACATACGTACACGTACATATATATGTATATGCAAAGAACATGCATATGCAAACGGATCGCGCGGGAAACCGACGCCAATACGCCAAGTGGTCTGGGGGCAAAACCTACGTCCCCTACCACATATATATAGCTATAGCACATCGCGCGGGCCGCCCCAAACCTACATACCTACATACCCTACCACATATACATACGTACACGTACATATATATGTATATGCAAAGAACATGCATATGCAAACGGATCGCGCGGGAAACCGACGCCAATACGCCAAGTGGTCTGGGGGCAAAACCTACGTCCCCTACCACATATATATAGCTATAGCACATCGCGCGGGCCGCCCCAAACCTACATACCTACATACCCTACCACATATACATACGTACACGTACATATATATGTATATGCAAAGAACATGCATATGCAAACGGATCGCGCGGGAAACCGACGCCAATACGCCAAGTGGTCTGGGGGCAAAACCTACGTCCCCTACCACATATATATAGCTATAGCACATCGCGCGGGCCGCCCCAAACCTACATACCTACATACCCTACCACATATACATACGTACACGTACATATATATGTATATGCAAAGAACATGCATATGCAAACGGATCGCGCGGGAAACCGACGCCAATACGCCAAGTGGTCTGGGGGCAAAACCTACGTCCCCTACCACATATATATAGCTATAGCACATCGCGCGGGCCGCCCCAAACCTACATACCTACATACCCTACCACATATACATACGTACACGTACATATATATGTATATGCAAAGAACATGCATATGCAAACGGATCGCGCGGGAAACCGACGCCAATACGCCAAGTGGTCTGGGGGCAAAACCTACGTCCCCTACCACATATATATAGCTATAGCACATCGCGCGGGCCGCCCCAAACCTACATACCTACATACCCTACCACATATACATACGTACACGTACATATATATGTATATGCAAAGAACATGCATATGCAAACGGATCGCGCGGGAAACCGACGCCAATACGCCAAGTGGTCTGGGGGCAAAACCTACGTCCCCTACCACATATATATAGCTATAGCACATCGCGCGGGCCGCCCCAAACCTACATACCTACATACCCTACCACATATACATACGTACACGTACATATATATGTATATGCAAAGAACATGCATATGCAAACGGATCGCGCGGGAAACCGACGCCAATACGCCAAGTGGTCTGGGGGCAAAACCTACGTCCCCTACCACATATATATAGCTATAGCACATCGCGCGGGCCGCCCCAAACCTACATACCTACATACCCTACCACATATACATACGTACACGTACATATATATGTATATGCAAAGAACATGCATATGCAAACGGATCGCGCGGGAAACCGACGCCAATACGCCAAGTGGTCTGGGGGCAAAACCTACGTCCCCTACCACATATATATAGCTATAGCACATCGCGCGGGCCGCCCCAAACCTACATACCTACATACCCTACCACATATACATACGTACACGTACATATATATGTATATGCAAAGAACATGCATATGCAAACGGATCGCGCGGGAAACCGACGCCAATACGCCAAGTGGTCTGGGGGCAAAACCTACGTCCCCTACCACATATATATAGCTATAGCACATCGCGCGGGCCGCCCCAAACCTACATACCTACATACCCTACCACATATACATACGTACACGTACATATATATGTATATGCAAAGAACATGCATATGCAAACGGATCGCGCGGGAAACCGACGCCAATACGCCAAGTGGTCTGGGGGCAAAACCTACGTCCCCTACCACATATATATAGCTATAGCACATCGCGCGGGCCGCCCCAAACCTACATACCTACATACCCTACCACATATACATACGTACACGTACATATATATGTATATGCAAAGAACATGCATATGCAAACGGATCGCGCGGGAAACCGACGCCAATACGCCAAGTGGTCTGGGGGCAAAACCTACGTCCCCTACCACATATATATAGCTATAGCACATCGCGCGGGCCGCCCCAAACCTACATACCTACATACCCTACCACATATACATACGTACACGTACATATATATGTATATGCAAAGAACATGCATATGCAAACGGATCGCGCGGGAAACCGACGCCAATACGCCAAGTGGTCTGGGGGCAAAACCTACGTCCCCTACCACATATATATAGCTATAGCACATCGCGCGGGCCGCCCCAAACCTACATACCTACATACCCTACCACATATACATACGTACACGTACATATATATGTATATGCAAAGAACATGCATATGCAAACGGATCGCGCGGGAAACCGACGCCAATACGCCAAGTGGTCTGGGGGCAAAACCTACGTCCCCTACCACATATATATAGCTATAGCACATCGCGCGGGCCGCCCCAAACCTACATACCTACATACCCTACCACATATACATACGTACACGTACATATATATGTATATGCAAAGAACATGCATATGCAAACGGATCGCGCGGGAAACCGACGCCAATACGCCAAGTGGTCTGGGGGCAAAACCTACGTCCCCTACCACATATATATAGCTATAGCACATCGCGCGGGCCGCCCCAAACCTACATACCTACATACCCTACCACATATACATACGTACACGTACATATATATGTATATGCAAAGAACATGCATATGCAAACGGATCGCGCGGGAAACCGACGCCAATACGCCAAGTGGTCTGGGGGCAAAACCTACGTCCCCTACCACATATATATAGCTATAGCACATCGCGCGGGCCGCCCCAAACCTACATACCTACATACCCTACCACATATACATACGTACACGTACATATATATGTATATGCAAAGAACATGCATATGCAAACGGATCGCGCGGGAAACCGACGCCAATACGCCAAGTGGTCTGGGGGCAAAACCTACGTCCCCTACCACATATATATAGCTATAGCACATCGCGCGGGCCGCCCCAAACCTACATACCTACATACCCTACCACATATACATACGTACACGTACATATATATGTATATGCAAAGAACATGCATATGCAAACGGATCGCGCGGGAAACCGACGCCAATACGCCAAGTGGTCTGGGGGCAAAACCTACGTCCCCTACCACATATATATAGCTATAGCACATCGCGCGGGCCGCCCCAAACCTACATACCTACATACCCTACCACATATACATACGTACACGTACATATATATGTATATGCAAAGAACATGCATATGCAAACGGATCGCGCGGGAAACCGACGCCAATACGCCAAGTGGTCTGGGGGCAAAACCTACGTCCCCTACCACATATATATAGCTATAGCACATCGCGCGGGCCGCCCCAAACCTACATACCTACATACCCTACCACATATACATACGTACACGTACATATATATGTATATGCAAAGAACATGCATATGCAAACGGATCGCGCGGGAAACCGACGCCAATACGCCAAGTGGTCTGGGGGCAAAACCTACGTCCCCTACCACATATATATAGCTATAGCACATCGCGCGGGCCGCCCCAAACCTACATACCTACATACCCTACCACATATACATACGTACACGTACATATATATGTATATGCAAAGAACATGCATATGCAAACGGATCGCGCGGGAAACCGACGCCAATACGCCAAGTGGTCTGGGGGCAAAACCTACGTCCCCTACCACATATATATAGCTATAGCACATCGCGCGGGCCGCCCCAAACCTACATACCTACATACCCTACCACATATACATACGTACACGTACATATATATGTATATGCAAAGAACATGCATATGCAAACGGATCGCGCGGGAAACCGACGCCAATACGCCAAGTGGTCTGGGGGCAAAACCTACGTCCCCTACCACATATATATAGCTATAGCACATCGCGCGGGCCGCCCCAAACCTACATACCTACATACCCTACCACATATACATACGTACACGTACATATATATGTATATGCAAAGAACATGCATATGCAAACGGATCGCGCGGGAAACCGACGCCAATACGCCAAGTGGTCTGGGGGCAAAACCTACGTCCCCTACCACATATATATAGCTATAGCACATCGCGCGGGCCGCCCCAAACCTACATACCTACATACCCTACCACATATACATACGTACACGTACATATATATGTATATGCAAAGAACATGCATATGCAAACGGATCGCGCGGGAAACCGACGCCAATACGCCAAGTGGTCTGGGGGCAAAACCTACGTCCCCTACCACATATATATAGCTATAGCACATCGCGCGGGCCGCCCCAAACCTACATACCTACATACCC
Source organism: Anomoia purmunda (assembly GCA_951828415.1). Lineage (NCBI taxonomy): Eukaryota > Metazoa > Arthropoda > Insecta > Diptera > Tephritidae > Anomoia > Anomoia purmunda. Next base: position 6,197 of record OX639996.1, read on the forward strand.
TACCACATATACATACGTACACGTACATATATATGTATATGCAAAGAACATGCATATGCAAACGGATCGCGCGGGAAACCGACGCCAATACGCCAAGTGGTCTGGGGGCAAAACCTACGTCCCCTACCACATATATATAGCTATAGCACATCGCGCGGGCCGCCCCAAACCTACATACCTACATACCCTACCACATATACATACGTACACGTACATATATATGTATATGCAAAGAACATGCATATGCAAACGGATCGCGCGGGAAACCGACGCCAATACGCCAAGTGGTCTGGGGGCAAAACCTACGTCCCCTACCACATATATATAGCTATAGCACATCGCGCGGGCCGCCCCAAACCTACATACCTACATACCCTACCACATATACATACGTACACGTACATATATATGTATATGCAAAGAACATGCATATGCAAACGGATCGCGCGGGAAACCGACGCCAATACGCCAAGTGGTCTGGGGGCAAAACCTACGTCCCCTACCACATATATATAGCTATAGCACATCGCGCGGGCCGCCCCAAACCTACATACCTACATACCCTACCACATATACATACGTACACGTACATATATATGTATATGCAAAGAACATGCATATGCAAACGGATCGCGCGGGAAACCGACGCCAATACGCCAAGTGGTCTGGGGGCAAAACCTACGTCCCCTACCACATATATATAGCTATAGCACATCGCGCGGGCCGCCCCAAACCTACATACCTACATACCCTACCACATATACATACGTACACGTACATATATATGTATATGCAAAGAACATGCATATGCAAACGGATCGCGCGGGAAACCGACGCCAATACGCCAAGTGGTCTGGGGGCAAAACCTACGTCCCCTACCACATATATATAGCTATAGCACATCGCGCGGGCCGCCCCAAACCTACATACCTACATACCCTACCACATATACATACGTACACGTACATATATATGTATATGCAAAGAACATGCATATGCAAACGGATCGCGCGGGAAACCGACGCCAATACGCCAAGTGGTCTGGGGGCAAAACCTACGTCCCCTACCACATATATATAGCTATAGCACATCGCGCGGGCCGCCCCAAACCTACATACCTACATACCCTACCACATATACATACGTACACGTACATATATATGTATATGCAAAGAACATGCATATGCAAACGGATCGCGCGGGAAACCGACGCCAATACGCCAAGTGGTCTGGGGGCAAAACCTACGTCCCCTACCACATATATATAGCTATAGCACATCGCGCGGGCCGCCCCAAACCTACATACCTACATACCCTACCACATATACATACGTACACGTACATATATATGTATATGCAAAGAACATGCATATGCAAACGGATCGCGCGGGAAACCGACGCCAATACGCCAAGTGGTCTGGGGGCAAAACCTACGTCCCCTACCACATATATATAGCTATAGCACATCGCGCGGGCCGCCCCAAACCTACATACCTACATACCCTACCACATATACATACGTACACGTACATATATATGTATATGCAAAGAACATGCATATGCAAACGGATCGCGCGGGAAACCGACGCCAATACGCCAAGTGGTCTGGGGGCAAAACCTACGTCCCCTACCACATATATATAGCTATAGCACATCGCGCGGGCCGCCCCAAACCTACATACCTACATACCCTACCACATATACATACGTACACGTACATATATATGTATATGCAAAGAACATGCATATGCAAACGGATCGCGCGGGAAACCGACGCCAATACGCCAAGTGGTCTGGGGGCAAAACCTACGTCCCCTACCACATATATATAGCTATAGCACATCGCGCGGGCCGCCCCAAACCTACATACCTACATACCCTACCACATATACATACGTACACGTACATATATATGTATATGCAAAGAACATGCATATGCAAACGGATCGCGCGGGAAACCGACGCCAATACGCCAAGTGGTCTGGGGGCAAAACCTACGTCCCCTACCACATATATATAGCTATAGCACATCGCGCGGGCCGCCCCAAACCTACATACCTACATACCCTACCACATATACATACGTACACGTACATATATATGTATATGCAAAGAACATGCATATGCAAACGGATCGCGCGGGAAACCGACGCCAATACGCCAAGTGGTCTGGGGGCAAAACCTACGTCCCCTACCACATATATATAGCTATAGCACATCGCGCGGGCCGCCCCAAACCTACATACCTACATACCCTACCACATATACATACGTACACGTACATATATATGTATATGCAAAGAACATGCATATGCAAACGGATCGCGCGGGAAACCGACGCCAATACGCCAAGTGGTCTGGGGGCAAAACCTACGTCCCCTACCACATATATATAGCTATAGCACATCGCGCGGGCCGCCCCAAACCTACATACCTACATACCCTACCACATATACATACGTACACGTACATATATATGTATATGCAAAGAACATGCATATGCAAACGGATCGCGCGGGAAACCGACGCCAATACGCCAAGTGGTCTGGGGGCAAAACCTACGTCCCCTACCACATATATATAGCTATAGCACATCGCGCGGGCCGCCCCAAACCTACATACCTACATACCCTACCACATATACATACGTACACGTACATATATATGTATATGCAAAGAACATGCATATGCAAACGGATCGCGCGGGAAACCGACGCCAATACGCCAAGTGGTCTGGGGGCAAAACCTACGTCCCCTACCACATATATATAGCTATAGCACATCGCGCGGGCCGCCCCAAACCTACATACCTACATACCCTACCACATATACATACGTACACGTACATATATATGTATATGCAAAGAACATGCATATGCAAACGGATCGCGCGGGAAACCGACGCCAATACGCCAAGTGGTCTGGGGGCAAAACCTACGTCCCCTACCACATATATATAGCTATAGCACATCGCGCGGGCCGCCCCAAACCTACATACCTACATACCCTACCACATATACATACGTACACGTACATATATATGTATATGCAAAGAACATGCATATGCAAACGGATCGCGCGGGAAACCGACGCCAATACGCCAAGTGGTCTGGGGGCAAAACCTACGTCCCCTACCACATATATATAGCTATAGCACATCGCGCGGGCCGCCCCAAACCTACATACCTACATACCCTACCACATATACATACGTACACGTACATATATATGTATATGCAAAGAACATGCATATGCAAACGGATCGCGCGGGAAACCGACGCCAATACGCCAAGTGGTCTGGGGGCAAAACCTACGTCCCCTACCACATATATATAGCTATAGCACATCGCGCGGGCCGCCCCAAACCTACATACCTACATACCCTACCACATATACATACGTACACGTACATATATATGTATATGCAAAGAACATGCATATGCAAACGGATCGCGCGGGAAACCGACGCCAATACGCCAAGTGGTCTGGGGGCAAAACCTACGTCCCCTACCACATATATATAGCTATAGCACATCGCGCGGGCCGCCCCAAACCTACATACCTACATACCCTACCACATATACATACGTACACGTACATATATATGTATATGCAAAGAACATGCATATGCAAACGGATCGCGCGGGAAACCGACGCCAATACGCCAAGTGGTCTGGGGGCAAAACCTACGTCCCCTACCACATATATATAGCTATAGCACATCGCGCGGGCCGCCCCAAACCTACATACCTACATACCCTACCACATATACATACGTACACGTACATATATATGTATATGCAAAGAACATGCATATGCAAACGGATCGCGCGGGAAACCGACGCCAATACGCCAAGTGGTCTGGGGGCAAAACCTACGTCCCCTACCACATATATATAGCTATAGCACATCGCGCGGGCCGCCCCAAACCTACATACCTACATACCCTACCACATATACATACGTACACGTACATATATATGTATATGCAAAGAACATGCATATGCAAACGGATCGCGCGGGAAACCGACGCCAATACGCCAAGTGGTCTGGGGGCAAAACCTACGTCCCCTACCACATATATATAGCTATAGCACATCGCGCGGGCCGCCCCAAACCTACATACCTACATACCCTACCACATATACATACGTACACGTACATATATATGTATATGCAAAGAACATGCATATGCAAACGGATCGCGCGGGAAACCGACGCCAATACGCCAAGTGGTCTGGGGGCAAAACCTACGTCCCCTACCACATATATATAGCTATAGCACATCGCGCGGGCCGCCCCAAACCTACATACCTACATACCCTACCACATATACATACGTACACGTACATATATATGTATATGCAAAGAACATGCATATGCAAACGGATCGCGCGGGAAACCGACGCCAATACGCCAAGTGGTCTGGGGGCAAAACCTACGTCCCCTACCACATATATATAGCTATAGCACATCGCGCGGGCCGCCCCAAACCTACATACCTACATACCCTACCACATATACATACGTACACGTACATATATATGTATATGCAAAGAACATGCATATGCAAACGGATCGCGCGGGAAACCGACGCCAATACGCCAAGTGGTCTGGGGGCAAAACCTACGTCCCCTACCACATATATATAGCTATAGCACATCGCGCGGGCCGCCCCAAACCTACATACCTACATACCCTACCTACCGCATAATATATCTAAGTTAAGATAAAAGAACGCATCCAGGTGAGGCGGGCCTCACCTGGATGCGTTCTTTTATCTTAACTTCCTCTACCCCACTCCCACCAACCCCCTCCCCCCCCACTCCTCCTACCTCCTTCACCCTTCCTCCTTCTCCTCCTCTGCTCCTTCTCCTCCTCTGCTCCTCTGCTCCTCTGCTCCTCCTGTATCACCACCACCTCCCCTTCTGTTTCGTAATCCAAGGTCCTTCTCCGCAACTTGCTTGAGCTTCCTTTTCTGTACTCATCGAACTCACACCTCTACTTAGTGCCATCAAAGTTCTATCATCTGAGCCATCCTACTCATATTTTAAGTTGTTATCAAAATACTGTATTATACTTGTGCTGTAACGAAATCGCACCTGTGAATTACAAATCAATCAGCGCAATGAAAGAAATCTTGTATTTAAACTACAAATCATTTTCGTTTATGCACATGCGTAACTCAGATTTCCAGGAATTTTGTCTACAATTCTAAAACGGAATTCCCAGGAATTTATTTCCCTTGCTTCTGGGGAAATGTGAGTGTTTATAGTTTGCATTTAGCAAAGATAGATTGAAGTTTTGATGTGGAGCATTTGGTTAAGCCGGCGAACTATTTTTGCTATGCTGTGTATAGGTTCGAGTCCTATTCGGAGCAAGGATTTTTAAATATAGTTTTTCAAAGAAATATTTTATAGTTTTAGACAGAATTTTTTACAGCATTATAATTTGGTCTAAATGTTAATGCACTTGATAACCTGTCCACAGCATTGAACTTTAGGGTTAATTAAATAAATTAATAAACATGAATGGTCAAATGTACTATTGAATTTTTGTTTTTTATGATTGTGCGGGTATTCAAATGTTCAACTTTTTAATCCGTCAGCAAAAAAAATAACATTTTATTTTATAAAATTGATGAAGTTCTTCAGAGAAACCCATTATTCCATGGATGTGAATAAAAACTACAACACTTCAACACATCTACATTGTGGGGCGCATACCAGAACATCCCAGAAAATCATACCAGCGTTGGCACAAGTTGCACCTGACTGATGTCACATTCCGGCGTATTCTAGTCTGACACACGGAGCCGAATACCAAGAGCTGCTGATTTGCCGTCACACAATAAAAGGAGAAGGATGGGAGTGTTGGTGGAGGTTGGGAAGGTGGGGAGTGTCTGAGCAGACCTTAAGATGGCTCCATCCGTCGCACGAATTAAACCTTACCGAGGTGGAGTTCGGATGGATCCTTCTCTAGCACACAGCAGAAAAAAGTTTCTGATCCAGGGTTTGACACCAGCCCTGAGGAGAAGGTTGTGGAGTAACCCTGCTGCAAGAAGTTACTCCAGTAAGAAAGCAGGTCTCTCACGCCCACTTAACTAAAGTGGTAGTGAGATCTGCCGTAGATCTGAAATGTCTCACCTGCCTGTGTTCTTTTCTCTTAACTTACTCTACACCACTTCTCATCGCACCACCCCAACCCCATGTCTCTTGCCTTTCATACACCTCCTTCTTGACTACCTCCAGCCTGCCCTCGCTCCTTCCGCACCCTGCCATTTTCTCCTCTAATTCTTGTCCTTCTTCTTTACTCTACGCCATATTTTGTCTAGTCTGTCTCTCCTTGTTAGTCCTCCTATTCTATTTCCGAATCTACTTTCTTTGTTATAATCTTGCCTTGGTCTTGTATTTAACTTTAAATCAATTTCATCAATTTTACTTTAAATTATTTGAATTTATGTGAATTATTTTTCAAAAGCCTTCATAAACTAGCTAGCTTTTAGCATTCTGCTGTAGGTATTTGTTAGTGACTTGCCCTATCCATCGAACCTATGTTATCATCCTGCAAAGCGATGGTCCTGCCTTAGGCCATCGCAATGTTAAAAGCAAGTATGACGTTTATTTCATAAATTTCGGTTAATTTTCGAGTGCTCTTTGTCACTTATTGAGTATATTTTCCATTCGCGGCGCCTGGACTTCTCGCGTTGCATAGTTATTGGATATCCAATACAAACTAATGGATATAAACATTTCTGAAAAATGTATATTTGTGAAACGCAGCTCTGCAACGGTTGCAATCATTTAGATACTTTATTGTTCTTAAAAAAAGGCGAACCTATAAACGACTGGTCGGAAATTCAAAACGCTGCGATACTAAGTATATGCGCTTATGTATGACTGTACCTACGTACTATATTAAAGTTGTATATATATACATACATATGCACGTATGCACTTTGCTGATGAGAAAGCTAAACTTACATATGTACATACATTCATAGGTATGTAGGTCAATATGGTTATTAAGAACATTAATCTAGGAATGCATTTTGGGAATAAGTAGGTACATTTTTTCTAAAATGTTTCGCTACACTGCACAGTGTGACGTGAGAGCCAGAAATGGAATTAATAAAGGACTATTCCAACGAAACTTTAATTTAAGCCGGTAGAAAATATCTGAATTGAAGGGTACTACAGAACTTCTAAAAATATTTTTTTGGTTGCTTCCCAACTCACTGAAGTCACACATCTCTTTTATTAAGTCGATATCAGCAAATATATTTTTATTTGGCAGCTTAACTTTGAACTAATAGTTTGGCTTATTTTTTATGGAAGTGAACTCAAAGAAGGCAAAACTTTTGTTCAATCTATGTTGAAATTGTCATCAACTACTGCTACTTGTCAAAAACGATATCGGAAATCAAAGATCTTATATTCAAAAGGTTTACAAAAGATCGCCACTTATTTCCAGTACATAACTACTTGTTCTAGTTAAGACATAGTGGAACCCCTGGAGGTGGCCCAACGCCGAAACCGGGTTGTCTCTAAACCAAACTTGTTAAGGAATGACGGAAAATCGTTCCGAAATACATCAACATAGTATGTACATAAAAAAATATTATTTTTATGCGCTAGTAAGTGTTAGCCTTGAATTCGTGGTGTGTTTTGTAACGGGAAGAGTATATTTTTTGGCGTGTGGCTCGCAACTACTAAACAAAAGCAAATACATTATACATTCATACATACATACATATATCAAATTAAAAGTATTTTTATACCAAAACATGACAAGGGATGAAAGAAAATCGTTCCAATATACTACATAAACTTTTCACCCTGCCCAAAAACTTGTGGTTTGCCCTATGTATGGAAGTAAATACCCATTATATCTTCCTACATTCCAATTTTTAATAATATCGCAAATATCGTTAAAATTGGAGACATTTCCATGTGCACATGTCCACGAAACACGGAAATGTTGTCAGGAGATATTTTCAATATTAAACATGACCGTCCAGATAGCATTTCGTTTTACTAACTGGTTTTCAATGACATTTCTCTATATAGTTACCTTTGTACTCTAAGACAATAGTGTGGAATTTGTATTACAGTATTTCTTAATAGTTCCCTGAGTACTAAATATACAAAATTTCATCGCTTTAAAGCGGCTTCTACTATTTCTGGGGGCAATATATGTACATATGTATGTACATATATGGAATTGTCACACTGTACACTGTTCTCATGACCCCTCATGTACATTCATACATACTTACATACAGTCATACGTATGTATGTACATACTTACACGAACATTTGGCTTACTCAATCAGGTCTTCTTAGAGGGATGCACACATATTAATATGTATGTATGTGTTCAGGCAGATCGCTGGTCTTTTGATAAAAACACATATCTGCCTTTCGAATTTTTGCTTTATGACCAAGCAATTTTGTATTTTCAACAAAAATAATTCATATTTCAAGTCAACATTTACTGAAAGAGCGTCGTAATCTACAGCTAGTGCAACTAATAGTTTAAATATTTAATCGCAATAATGCATTTCTCAGCATTACAGAGCGCAATTATAATTCGAGATTATTTGATTGGTTAAAAGTCCACTTATATATACATATGTATGTATATATATATATATATATATATATAAAGTATATGCATACATACTTGTATGTTTGTTCAACAACAATTGCGCATATAAATATATAAATATGTATGTACATATATGTGTAAGTGGGCATGTATACGAATGTACTGAAAAATCGGAGCTGGTGCCTTACTTTTTTGTTCGGGAAAAGTCGCGAATACGGTTGCCACTTATGTAAAAAACTAAATTTTTGGATGTATACCAAAATTATAGAAAAAGTTTACCATTTTCAATTTAGAAGCGCCATTTTTAGTTAAATATCTTATTTAATTATCTTTTTATCCACACATCCAGGAATTGTATTTAACAAAACTACTCTATACTACTATAAAGCTGACATAAAAATTAAATAGTTCTCTACAAATACCCACAGAAATATATAGTATATGTTGGTACTTGGAATGCCAATGACGAGGTTTCCTTGATGTTTTATAACTTAAAAACCCTTGGATTCGTATTAACTAATCCTGGGACTAATAATTGCTTTACACATACATATGTATATTTTTTTGTAAAAGTTCGTTCAGGCAGGTTTGTACATAGTTTTTGTTGTTATATTGTGCCTAATTTAAAAAATAAATCCCTCAAACGTCCCTTTGTAGTTACGAGGACACTTTTTTAAAATCTTTAAAAAGTCAAAAGGAGCCTTTATAAAGCATTTCTTAGTTTTCATTTAATACAGCGAAGGATTCTTCGATTGGATATAACTTCCATAGTCATTAAAAGTACTAAGAATCCAAAAACATTTGAACAAGTTTAATATCTTTAAGTCAAACACGAATCACATGAATGGTTCAGAAATTTCAGCGTAACTACATATGTATACCATCTATTTAGGGAACTCGCATTTTAGATGTCACGACCTACATATATAAATTGTATCTGGACTTTAATCTCGAAATATCAGTCGATTTGTATTATGTATGTAGTTCAATTTCATTTTTTACCTACTTATTGAATATATTAATACGAGTATACAAACACATTACTGGGACAAAACTACGTGTTCAGTGAATGAGCTACTCGTCACGTAAAAACGCATACAAACATTGAAATGACATTTACTTGTGATAAAATACGATGCGGCAGTAAACGTATCTCGCTATTCCAATGTTATCGTACATACGGTCAGTCATGTAAACTATTGTTATCCGATTGCCATTGCGTTCACTGAACACGTAATTCGAGCTCTGTTCTAAGAATTTTTGCTGATTTGCTTTGAACTAAATAAACAACATTAGAAAGTTTGTATACCATTTTCTTCAAGTTTACTAAATATCAAGTTGAGTGTAGTTGATTTTAAGATATCGGGGCTAAATCTCGGCATTACACTAACAATCTGAAGAAATTTCGGGATTTCAATTATTAAAAATAATACCATCACTCGTGTGTACGATTACCAGCTGTTTTCGTTCTTCACTACTACAAGCATAGTACCCACTTTCTATGACGCAGTTCGCCTCGTTTTCTATCGCGCATGCTGACGCTGTGTAAGTATGTGTCTGTGTATGCGTATACCTATATATACATACATACATAAGTATGTAAGTATATCTAATATCGATTGCGTTGTATAGACACAGCCACACATATGAAATCACTGCGCATAAATGTACATATGTGCATACATATATAAAAAATAATAAATATATATAGCGTTACGTTATAATAAAAACGCCATAAATCATCAAAGTAGGTTTAGAAGAAGAAATAAGTGTATGACGTTGTATCTCCATAGGCAAAATCTGAAAATCAAAATCAAATCAAAATTCCCTACCAGATATACATACATACATATGTATGTAGTTCTATCATTGGCAATATTTGCGTGTGGCCATTATTTATCTTGATATACATAAATATTTGTAAGATGGCGTCAAACTAAAACGCAAATAACAACTCTAATAACTATTGTTTTCCAAGAGCAATATGCTGGCCGTATTAACAATATATTGTCAATTTTATCCGTGGAGATGTTCCGTAAGAGCGATAAGGGTTAAATAAATGTGTACCTAGAAGTTCTAGGCCAACGCACACTTTGCATTGCACGTTTTTCTGGATCTGGGCAATGTACCTACATACATAGCTGTGGGTACGCTCAGAAGAAAATTTTTTAAAACTTTACATTATTCCCATCTACAATTCAGTTATAATTTCAAAATTTATCATCCGATCGGTGTAAAATTTTTTATTGTACGTGATACAATAAAACATTCTAATTGAAAATAAAACGAGTTAGGGCATTTTCGTATTAATATCAAGAGAAGTATGTATATATATAAATATATACACATATGTACATACATATGACTGAGTACGCAAGTTGGTGTGTTTTATTTGTTGGTGGTTGTTTTTGGCTTCGTGAGTTAGCATTCTATCAAACATTTTCTCCGAATGGGACTAAGCGAACTTCTGGCCCTGGCATTAAATTCAGTTGGCAGTGTTGTGTCGATTTTGCAGTAACTATAGCAGTGTCTGGGCCAATTGTTTACAAACAAAAACTAAAAAAAAGAGGAAATTTGCGTATAAGTAAATAATAAAGATTGTTAGATCTAATATAACATCATTTCTGTGCAGTAAATAATTATACATTTTGTATACATATACATAATAACGACATACGCTGTTGGTAAGAAATAAAGACTTCTCAAGATTTTTTTTTGGTTATCGAGAAGAGTGTAATATATATACATATATATAAATATATACATATATGTATATATAAATGTATACATATCTACGTTATTTTTTAATAGAAAATAGTTTTTGGCTTAGTGCTTTATTTTAAAAAGTGGTTAAAAGTAAATATTTCGTAAAGAACTGTCTATGCAATGAATCATATGTATCTACATATGTACATACATACATATCTATGTAAGTATGTATGTGACTGTAGGTATGCGCATTGTTATTCTACCACGTATGTACATATGCATGTACATACATATTTACCTACAAATGTAGATATAATTACATACAAACATGCACATATATGTATGTACATATGTATACATATACTATGTATATGCTTATACCTACCAGAAAATCTGTAAATGCATTATTCAGATAACTTCAACACAACTTTTTCTTTGTTTGAGACGCCTATTGTTTATACCATACAATTATACTATATATGTATGTGCACATACATACATATGTACATACATAACTATATACAGATGTATGTATGTACTCAAATATTCAAACAAACAGTTTTGTGCTTCAATGTTTCAAATCGTATTTATGTACTAGTTAATTCGAGTAAATACACATATAAATACATACATATGTCCATATACATATGCACATATATGTATGTATATATACATACATATATGTAGAAACATAGCTACAGCATATTTATGTAAGCATGTGCATATACACATCTATTCCAATATTTATAATGCATATGCACATATGTAAATGTGTACATACGTACATATATGTACATATGTATGCATGCATATGTACATATGTGCATACCAATCAAATGTGTTATTTTTTTCTGCATTGTTTAACGACTGTTTTTTTTACGAATTCAAATATCCTTTCAAGGTCAATATTGTCGTCAGTATCTTTACGAAAGTGAAAATATTGCATAACAAATTATGTATGTACATACATACATACATGCACGCAAGGATTGTAATTTTCAATCCTATACATATCTATGTATGTATTAGAAGGATGCTTTTCGTACTCTGCATATTTTTAATTACTTCTCGAAAAATCATGAAAATGTTTGCTCTTTAGTTTTTTCCCTTTTTATAGCAGAAGTGATAGGAAGTAACAGTCGAAATTAATTTTATTTGCAATCCAAAACACATACATACATACATATATATTTATGTATATGTATATTGCAATGTATTCGATGCTACACTAAAACAATGCACAGGCATTTATTTTTACCAGGGGCCGAAAATAACGATTATTGTCCAATATAAACACAAAAAATCATTGGCAACTTACTTTTGGTAACAAGGACTATCTTGTGTTTTATTTATTGCTTATGAAATAGCCGTTATTTCTTAAGTTTTATTTTTTGCTTGGAAAATGTCGTAATATTTCTTGGGTTTTATTTATCGCTCAGAAAATAAAACTTAATTTATATAGAAGGACGGATGTGCATATGTTTCTCTTACCAAAATCATCTACCGATCGGATACGACATAACCTCAATTTGTGGTACAGCAACATGACGCTTGCCATAAATTGTAGGAGAAGCTTCTCCAGACATTGAGCTCTATGATGCAAGTGCCAAAATATTATTATAAAAACTAATCACAAATTTTCGCAAGTGTTTCCTTAGATATCTGCTAGGTGGCACTGAAGTCTAATTAACCACAATTTCATTCAAATTAAGAATGCATACGAATAGTAGTTTCATGATAACGAAAAACTAAATCTATTAATCTATCCGGACACATAATGTTGAATGTGGCATTCAAATTGGTTTCTAATGTGGAATTTAAAATGGCGTAAGTCGTAAGTTATTTATAAATAATAAATTTGTGCATCCCCCTTGGGTGCGCCAATGATGTGTTCTATTCGAGAGATTTCGAGATTCGAGAAATCCTAACGTTATTCTGATCATCAATAAAGTGTTCTTGCTGATTTGGCACACTGCCATATTTGATTTAAAATACAACTCATTCGTTAATTGAGGATGAAGGTCGACTGGAACTTTCGACTAGTCTTTATTTTACTAAATCTACTATCAATTGTTCTTAGTCACTTTCTATAGTGAGGTAAGACCAATAGGTGTTCATTTCGATTTTAATTAAGACTTAATTTTTTTATGTTATAAAAGAGGAAATGCATATTGAAAACATGACTTTAAGCTTAGGCGGTTTAAGAAGGAGAAAGTCAGCAGCAGTTTATAAGTATTAATTGAGATTCGATACATAAAAATTTGCAATTTGACGCACAACCTCAAGGAGCATACCATATATTGTAGAGAAATACCTTCAAGAAGAGTTTTGAATTTTTTTCATTGCATAAACGACGAATCGTCGTCCATTACCACTTACAGAGTTAGCCAAACGTAAATCATTCCCTAGTCATTCCCTCTCAAAATATGTATAAAGTATATACATGATGTTTATTATAGTTAAATTAAATCTAAACACCTGCATACTCGAAAAGTTTCTAAAAATACGGATTGGCAAGTTTGAAAAATTTAAGAACATTTTTTTAAAATTGATGAATGTTTGTTAATTTAGCAAACGATTTGAAACTTTTATTTATATAGTTTATGTTACACAATGAGTTGTTCTTATATAAAAAATTATTAAAAATAAATTAATACACATAAGTGGCCAACTGCATTATATTGAATTTTGTTGCTTATTATACGCGCAGCATCGTATGCGTACATATGTATATTCGTGTGTACTGTATGCTCATCAATACAGTTTGGGGACACTTCGGAAATAGTTCAGAAGCATTAAGTAACGGATTTAGAACAATTTTTGGGTCTAGTTCGAGACGGTTTTTGGGCTAAATCAGCCCTATTTCGGCCAAATTACTTTGTACAGTTACTGAAATATCATTTTTTGTTTAGTACTACTTATAAATTACCCTTATTTGAGAGGTGGACTTGGTTTTTGCCCGACTTTTACAATTTCTTACTGACTTGAGTGTATCAAATTTGCTCGATTATCTTAAAGTAGTTTAGGAAATATTCATATTACCTCTAAAGTGGGCAAATTATCTTTAATAGTTACGGAAATGTCGCCCACCGTTACGCGGGCGTGGTTATTAACCGAATCCGCCCAATACTAACTAACCTTGGTTCGAGGGCAATGTTGCTTTATGATGTTACAAACAACCGTTAGGGGAACAAAGATATTATACCCTGGGCGCTCGGGTATAAAAAGGTATAAAGCAAACCATCTTTCATATTGACAATGTGCAAATTATGATTCATCTGATGAAGTTTTACTTCTGGTTGTTTAAATCCAACCAACTTAATACGACTATCATACTTATGAAAATTAATTCCTATTTTCTTTAATTTTTTTAGCGTAAGAACGAGTGGATACACTGCCGACAATTAAAGGTTGACCAGCGCACAAAAAAGTTCTTGTACAATTGCGAGCTATAAACTACAATTAAAACTATCCCAAAAATAGCATTCACTTCTAAATTTCACAGTCTGAAAAAATTTTGCTATTGCACGCGTTTTAACTGTATTTGGTAATAAGCTTTTGGCTGCATAGTCTGAAATCATATTGTTGTATAATGTTTAGTAGCCTTGCATCGTTTCTCTTTGGATCGAATACATCTACAACAACGAATTGTGAACCGAATAAAAACTCTGCATTAGAAAAAGAGCAAAAGTTGTATCTGTCTTGCGATAACCGTCCAGAAGGATATTCGGATGAGAAAGATACAATTACTAAAGCCAATTTGCCTACATTATTAACCACAGGAAGACTTCCAGCTAATACAACGCGTGACAAGAATAAGCGTAACAACAGGAAAAATAAAAACAAAAAGCAATTGTCTATTGAAGCAAAACAACCAACTAGCTCGGAGCTGTCACTAAGTAGTGAACCCGAAACTTTAAAGTCGTCTGACGGAGATTTTGATTCAGACGAAAACGGGTGGTTTTTTGTTGAGAAGGAGGGTATGCCGTCCAAATTCTTACAGAAATTATTATTTAATGATACAGATACTAATATTTTTAATGTTTTTTTTTTATTTTAATTAGACGTAAAAACCTCAAACCTGATTTCTCGAACAAATTCAGAAGAAAAGCTGAGTTTGATCAAAGAAAACAATCGCACATCAAATTTAACCTTAAAAACCCCAGTAAGCGTACAACAAAAAAATTGTAGCAACGACTCTTGTCAATATCAGCAAAGCAATTATGAGAACCACGATGAGAATAATGACGAAGCCCCATTTATTAGATATTGTGACCCAGACAGGGAGAAAACTTTGTCCGACGAAGCCATCACGCAATCGCTTTATGCTGTTCCCAGATGCCAAGAGTCATGTTGCAAAGTCCGTGGTGCCAGTTGTGAGAACAACGGTTCCGGCACTAAACTCTTTACTATGGTCGATTCGTGGTATTTGACGCCACCACCATGCTTTAACTCGAACGTTCCTATTCAGTTGGTTATATCACCATTTGAGAATCTGCTAATTGAGCACCCCAGGTGAGTGCTAAAAGTGGTTTAAAAACAAATTCTTTGCAATCAATTTCCAATCTATTTGATCCCTTTTTATTGTGTAGCATGTCCGTATATCACAGTATTAGGTCTTCTCAAAAGGCAATTGAGAGCTTTGTAAATGTTGATCTCAAAGAAAATCGATTAATTCAAGTTCAGGTGCAGCCACGACTGGGAAATACACCTAAACGTCGGCAACGGAAGCATGGGGGAAAAGAGAATGTACAACTCTTAGCGTCCCCTGAACTCGTAGGACCATCAACCATGACACCAGGAGGAAGAATAGGTCGAGTAAGTGAATATTTACATACGTATTTTCGAATTTAATTGTGTAAATGTAAAAATTGGTTTCTTTATGTTATAAGCAGAAGACTGAAGTTGTAAAAGAAGAGCGGACACCTGGTCCACGCATAGACCGCTGTACTGCAGCGCAGCTTAAGATGGAGCTATTTGAATGGAATAGCCAAAAGGTTTGTATCGAAAATTCACATGTAAATAAATAATCATACATATAGTATATTATATATGTTAGTAAATGCATATAGAGAAAGGATTTGGTATTGGTACGTAACTGCAGTGTTGGCCGAAAAATAATAACAATAAGTAAGAAAGTTTGATAGGAAGCTTATGCATATGGACATACATATATTTGAATTAATATCACAAACCTGAAAAGGGAGAAAAGGTTTTTACATCTTCACCGGGTAAAGGTAAAACTTTTTGCCATAAATTAGACCAACGCCACTACAGAGTTACCACTTAGCAAATTTAAACAAGAAAAGATTAGACTGATCTGACCACATCCACAAAACAGAACAGGACTAAATTTTGAATGATATACTTTGTTACGTATACCATACATATTTAAGTAAGTACTAGGGATGACAACATTAGCGGGACTTTTGATTCCGGGATTTCGGAATATTTTTAAAGTGGGAAAGACCAGGATTCTGCGATGTTGTTAGAAAAAACGTACTTATCTGTGGTGATAGGCATAGCTCATTTCTTCAATACAGATAATGATAATTTGTCGTGGCGAAATTTTATTCTTATGAATATATTAATCCAAAAAAAAAACAAGGAGGAGTTGTTAGCAAATATTCGGCCGTGTCTTAACATATTTACATAGCACAGAAGTAAAGATAAAATTATTTAACATCAAAAATTTCCGTCTGACCAAGCAAGGTAGAACTTTGTATTTCACGTCCGAATAAAGTTTATTTGTTTATTTATTTAGTATTAATAATCCAGAAAGTAATTACATTTCGTACAAATTATAAAGAGTTATAAATAAAAAGTACAAACTAAGTAATTTATTATCTGAGCAAAAATTTGAAAAAATTATAAATATATAAAAAGCACGAACTAGGTAATTAATTCGTTGAGTAAAAATTTGAAACGAATTTCTGGCTACAAGAAGTCTAGAGCGGAAGAAATTGACAATAAATAGAATTCCTTTAGAGCCCTGTCTTTGGGAGCATTATTAGATGCGTATTTAGTTCTAACTATCTCCAAAGAGAAAAAGGCATGATTTCTTAAATATCTTTGTGGCAATGCGAAATCGATGCGCCCAAGCAAATATGGACACTCTATCACACCACATACTAATATATAGAGAATGGTAACGGAGAGAAGAGTCAATCTACAATCCAACGACTTTAGATTAATAAGGGGCATCTATTTCGATAAGAGGGAATAGGGGGATGAAATATTTATATAAATATTTTTTAATCACAAGCTATAACGTTTAGCAAAAGAGATAAGGTGCATTCCGAAAGATGCAATGAGCGTAATTTCCTTAATAATTTAGTTGTTCCACTCAGACAAAGCAAATTATCAGCTTTAATTTGAGTCGGATAAGTTTTAACAGTGAAATTCGCGATCTCCATCTGATCTCCTTTAACCAGGATTGGATGTGGGGTTAAACATTCAACTGAACACGCAGGAACGGTAAATTGTAGGAATGTGACTATGATTTTATTACTGATAACACAAATGGCAATCAACGGTATACATTTTTCGCTCAGTTCATACCATTGGCGTACCAAATGACAATATTTTAATTTTCCGTTGAAGAAAATGCAAATGTTCAAATTTATAACATTTTAAACAGCACACTTCACAGGACCTACATTTTATTTTAATTTTATATTGTATATATCACAACATGAACCAAATAACATTGTTTGATTAAGTCAGAATGCAAAATTGCTTGTCTTTTTTACATGTCAGTGTAAGGCGAGGCGCGATCGACAAAACCTTCGTCGCAATGCAATCTTACGTGTCAATCAAGTACGTGAAATTCAAGGTAGAGGCAACCGCGAACGCCGCTCGGACCTACAACATTGCCGAATCATTAGTGGAGCCAACAATAACCGCAAATGTTGCTACTAAATGCTGACAGCAAGCACAAGTTTTAAAAATTTCAAATCTTGCATACATCTTAATAACAAGAAACAATTTTTGTAACCCTACGTCACAGCAAGAACTATAACACCAATAATTAAAAAAAATCACAAATTTCTAAAAAAAATTATTCATAACAAAACAAGCAATATACATATGTATGCACAAAAAATATAAATGAAAAATTAATTAAATTAGCTGTTAAAAAATATTTGTACATAATACGTACAATACGAACATTTTTAAAATTTGTCCGTTTCACTAAAACCCACAAAAAACATTACTAACTCACCAATGTAGAACGGTAAACTAGGATTAACCTCAATCAATTATGTTCAAATTTATAATGCTGAAGTACAGATGAAATGGCAAACAATTGTAAAATGTATGTTAATACAGTTTTTATAATCTTATGAAAATGCACTGTTGAAACCAACGTAAACTGTATCCATAAGATCCCTGCAGTTGAATGCCAAACCAGCAACAAAAATCCTACTTTATGAACTGGTATTTAATGGAAGTTGGCAAACCAGTCCGAAAGTAATTGCAGCCGCTTAGCAAAGTCCTTTGTCGAAATATAAAAGTTGCAAAGCCATTAAGTATGTAAGCGCAAATAAACGCCCTGAGGTATTTTTGGGGACGCTGATTCGATTCGGTTGCGAGGGATACGAGGGATGCGCAGTGTTTTAAAGTAAATAAATGTAAGTTTCTTGTCATTTCGTATTATTTAAACTAAACAATGTAATGGGAAAGTTGTTTAATAACAAAAAAAAGTTTATTTGTTTAATATATTAAATTCACGAAAAAAAAAATCAAAAATAAAATAAAAATAAAAAAAACAAAAAATAAAACAAATTTTCTTGCAAATTAATAATTCAATAATAATTGAATTAATAAAAAATTAACTTAAAAACAGGTACAAATATTCTTTTGCCTGGAAATATTAGTGCATAGAAGCTATTCAATGCTTGCATTCGCTGAACTTTCTGGCATATATTACCAAGTTAAATAAATATATTGTATTTATGAACGTAAGATAATCTTTTGAGGTACTCATAATTACTTTTAAAAATTACCTTGATCCTGTGCTAAAAAATTGCAAATCCCACAATGCAAACAATTTTTGCATGGTTAAAATATATAGTATATGAACATCCTTGGTACAGGTTGAACATAATTGCCTGCATTATTGGTTGCGTTTCTGAGTTACTGACTTTGTTTCGTTAAATAAGGACACGCACGTATGTGCTTACGTTATCCTTATAGACATAGACAAAATAAGCAAATATGAATGGTTTGCTTATGGTAATCTTATTACTATAAAGAAATTATATATATGTATATTCAATTGAAAGAGAGAAACCCGGAATGGGTTGAAGAAATGCACAATTAGATTTCCCAACGAGTGCATTTATGTATTTATGCACAACAAACATTTTATTTCCATTGTAACAGTTCTAAACTATTTTTAAAATGTTGAAATGATTATACAGATTTGACAAGGAGTTCATAAGATGTTGTATGACGTCTCGCGAGTTTGTCTCCAAGTGCCACTTTTAGTTCTTCAATTGTACCATACTATTTATTTTGAACATGCACCTGTCATATGAGTAGCCCCTATAAGTTCTCCAAAACATTTAGGTCGGAAGAACGTTCAGGCCAATCGAGCAATTCAATATTATGGTCCTCAAAGCCCGTGCTGATCTGCTGACCTGAATCTCTGCGGCGTCTTGCTAAAAATGAAAGTTTTGTCAGCAAGGTAAAATAACAAACGATGGTGGTGAAAATATAAGTAATTTATTATTATTTCATATTTTTAGACTATAGCTTAATTCTAAATCTGATTAGAAAGGAAGAAACGAAAGCATGGTAAGTGGAATATTCATTGGTATAAAGAATGTTATAATAGCAGACTGTTCCATCGCGGACAGCGTAGACGACATGGGCAAAAACATAACATCGAATATGGGAAGAAAAGGAAGGATCGCCTTCACATTGCAAAACAATGAATTTGAAATATCATTGAACGCATGGAAAGAATTATAATATTACTTTTATTCCATTGCAGATTTATTAAAATTAATCTTACATATATATTCTCAGATTATGTTGCAAAGTTGCGGGAATGAGTTAGTGTTCTTTAAAAGCCGGTAAGAGATGGAAGTGCAGTACGACGTGATCAAAGATAACTTATTTGAGCGCCTGTTGTCCTCCCCGTCAGTATATCAGAACTTGCTTGGCAAGGTCAGGCTTTTAAACTGCATGCTCAAAAACTTAAGCATGATAGTCAACAGACTTCGATAGAACTCTTTTTTAATTAATCAGACCTATAAATAAATGTGTGAATAAGATGTTTCTGTCTTCTTATTAACTGTCAAGTCCTGCTATCCCTATATTCGTATGTTCCGATATAATCTGAATAAATATTTCAGACCAAAAGTCTATATATATGAACCGATATGAACTGATTAATACATTCTATTGATTTTCGAAATCGTACAAAAAATTGTTTCGCCCAACATCAACTATGTATAAAGCAAATTCAATACAGGTGTGATGAACGGATGAGAGCATAAAACCTCGTTTTTGACTTAGTCTTTAAAAACATTGAAGCAGTAAGTAGAAAGATAGTTGATGAAATTGATGAAGTATACGAAACTTTTATGTAGAAAGGGGGCCCACCGTTTTACCCTTGGGCCCGGATTTCCTCTCGGCGGCTCTGGGCAAGGTGGGCAAGGAACGATGAGCAAAAATTTCTGAAGTGATTGAAACGCCAAAGGTATTAAGGACTCAATACAATATTGGCTTCAATGTTTGTAATTCATATAATTTCGGCATATAAACTTGTTTAAACATCTAAAATTGCCTTTTAAAAGCATCAAAACATAAGAAGATTAGTGGAGTCACTGGCTATTTCATACAACTTGCAAAATTTATGTTTCAAATTTTATAAACACCTCAAATGCTTGGGATATCACTTTAGTTTATGTACTTTGTTATTAAAAATGGGGATGTACTGTAAACTTACATGGTTTTTCTTTAATAGTGCACTTAAAGACACGAAAACAAGAAGAAACATCTCTAGCAATCTTCATTTATTTGATACAGCGTCATTAAAAGAAAAACATGTATGGAAGAGGAGGAATATAAACATTAGGGTACATCAACCTCCATGCAAATAATCGGTTCTATTTTTGCATCACAATTATATAATTTATTATATTTTAAGACATTATCCAAAATATTTCCGAATAATATTTTGGTGTAGGTAAGCTGAACGAATTTTAAATTACCTCCATATTTGGAATTTTTTATGAATAAAAACAGTTTTTGAACTTTATTTTTTTTAAATCACTTCAGATCGTATCGGTTCATATTCAGTTTAAGGTTAAAACTTCTGTAAAAATTTGTTCAACGGAATTATAATACTGAAATTTTGGATGCTGGCTTTGACCATTTGCACCTTAATACAACAAATCAATCCAGCTCACGTGAATCTTAATATTTGTCGGAATATTTTTGTGGAAGTCGTAAAACATTACAAATTTTACAATTAAATGGAAAATGTTTTTAATAAGAAATTTAAAAAAACACCTCAAGTTTAAAAAAAAGGTTTTCTTTATTTCATGTATTTTTTTAAATACTTTTTGTTTTCTTCTGTTGAACATCCTTTTTTGACTTGAAACCTAAGGTGCTCACATTCTGTAGTAATTTTTCCCTTGAAAACTTTGAATAATATTGAAGGTACTCTTTTACAAATGCAAGTACATTCAATAAACTTTATTATTTCCCAACTCTTCAACTTTCAAAATAGTTTTAAGGCTTTTCTTTTCGAATTTTCGTAAGAAAATTACTTAAAAAGGTAATCTACATCAAAACTTGACCAAAAAACAGACTATTTTTATTAACTTAAAAAAATACAGAAGCACTTATACATACAAATTTGTTTTGGTTATAAACCGATTTCCGATTGAGTAAAATATTTTCTTCTCCGAGATGGAAAATCGGATAAAATGTATGCTGAACCCTAATATCGAACACGAAACATAATAAATAATTTGTCGCACATACATAATACCGTTCAAACGTAAATGGGATTCAAATTAAATGGAAGAGAAGTGGTATGTGGTGTAGGACTTATAATGGAAAACTTCATATCTGAACAAACAGTTGTATTGCTGCTATATAAGGTCCGTCTTGTCGGTTCCGACAATTGATTAATATATTATAGGAACACATCTGCCAACCAAGTTTCAGTCAGATGTCTCTTAAACTGAGGTTACTTATTCAATACAAAGCTGGGCATATGATTCGAATTGCAAATGTATTGCGAATGGCATTATCAGGAACCTTGGCTTTTCTTTTCAACAGATTATTTGATTTTTCTTATCTTCAGTTATAACAACAAATTTGCAAATTTATTTTATTAAGTAGACATGAATGGGTATAAAACATTTAATAGGGTTATGTGAGTGGCGTAAAGTTGATACGGATATCCTTTTAATAGTCAATAGTCTGTTACTGATTCCGGCTTCGGTTTCCGGGGTCAGAACGACAGTAAAATGATCAACAGTCTATCATGCTCTTGAATATTTCCTCCATTGATATTTTTAATACATATATATCGACGTATTATGTATGTATGTATGTGTGTATAGTGGTTAGATTAGATTGAGGTGGTTGCCGCTACACAAAGGCTGCGAAGAGGCACACTTAGACCGATTGGCCCATTGCGATGTCACTATGTATGTATGTATATACTTATTGAAAATATTCATATGCTCGTATATGTATGTAAACGTACATGTGTGTAAATATGTACACTAGGGATATGTATTTTATGGATTTGTCTTTAATTTTACACTTTTGTGATATAACGCTTCAAAAGACACACAAGGATTTAGAAAACCTTCCGCACCTAACATGTTTGGAAAGTCATTTTTATCGAATTTTATTACCTGAAACCTCACAAATACTATTCCGATTTCGATTGATGATATAATTGTTAAAAAAAATTGTTTTACTTTTGTGAAATTATCTGCCGAACTACCACTTCCCAAACTTAACTTTGAGAAAAGAAATGTTGCTCTGTTTCTCAATGCAGTGCTTTATCATCGCGGAACATTTTATGAAGGAATATTTAGATTCTGTTGAATGTAGTTTTAAACTACTTTTATGAACATAATGTTTGAATATGAGTCATTTTGGCAAATAATTTCACAGGTCACTCGATCTCCATGCTGGAACTAAGCACCTATCGTTTTGCTACACTTAAGAAAAAGGAAAACTGCAACATTAAAATGCAGGGATATCTGGATATTGGTACAAAAGTGCACCGTTTATCATCACATAACTTTATATTTGAAAAAATCATAACCCCAATGTACATATGTACATATACAAATATATGTACATATATGTATGTATATCCATCAGATTACCCATCCTAACGATTTATAAACCTGGAAGTTGTACTGAAGTTTTAATAGCAAATTGTTCTCGTTTATAATACTCGTACGCACGCTGTTTACGATTGTTGAGTGAGAGTTTGTTTGCAGTCATTCTTAAATAGCCGGTAAATCACCTTTATTCTCTTTAGGTTTGCTTCCGACCTCACCGCGTTCTTTTGGATGCCTTTGATATTTCAATTACCTCCATTATTTTTGCAGCTCTAGAGCATGATCTTATAAAAGCCTTCGCGTTTTGTGCTTCGCTTCACACCTGTTTAACACGTGAACGGGTTGAAAACAAGTTTCAATCTCTACTTACTCTTGGATATAAGTGCGCAATCACTAAGTACTAGTTCTTTAACAAGAGCGAACAATACCAAACAGTGCGCGATTATGCAACGTTAAGCTTACAAACAACAAGAAAAAATCTGTTAGTGCGTAGCGGCCGTTACTTTTAGTGCTTTAAGTTTAATGTTTTTGTTGGAAATTTGCGCTTGAGTGATTTCTAGCTTGTAAAAAAAAAATTCACAGTAGCGGTTCCAAAACATCAGCATGCACTAACCAAACATAATAAAAAAAGTGATGCTAAACGTCTGGAAATGCATCAAAATCAACAAAACGAAGCGAGAAACTAAGAAGCGGCAAAATTTAAACCACAAACCGACGCCAAGAAGACGAATTACAATATAAAGCCCCAAAATCTTAAAAAAATAGCAAATTTTGCTTTAAAACAAATATTAATTGTTGTTTGAAAGCACTAACAAATCCTAATAGTGAAGATACATATGCTTACAAACTTATGAGTTGTGCTAAAGCGAATATATTTGAATGATTAAATATATATATATACATATATATGTATACATAAATTGTGCGATTGTACAAGTGATGCTGGCCTATTTTAAAATATTTAAATGCTAATTTTTACAGTAAAACTCGAAAAAATTATCATTATTACTTTTTAATGCGAACTAAACAGCTCCAATTTTATTTCAACTGAAGCGACATTTTATTAAGAAGTCTGTAAATTAAACGTCTCTATTGGTAGAAGGAGAAGGTCAGAAAGTAAAGAGTACGGAACTACATACATATATACGAAGGTAATTGAAATACAATTTATACTTAATAAATTCCAATAATGTAAAACACCCCATTCAATTACCGATTGTTATTAATTGTTATTGAGCGCAACACATATGACTCGCTGGTTGGAAAATGTTTTAATTCCACTTATCCGAAAAATAATACAAATAATTGGGCGCATACATCGTTTGTGAGTTCGATATTTGGTCAAGCTCATATCTAAAATTGTGGAATGTGTCTTGATTTTGTACCACACTTGGAGGGATCTACAGTTTTAAGCCGACTTCGAACGGCATACGACAGCACAGCGCTTTGGTTAACCTTAATATTATCATGAACATAAAACATACTGCAAACTGGAATGTGTAATTTTTTCATTAAAATATTTAATCCTCAACAAAAGATAAATAAATAATTTCTTGTAAATTTCCGACTAAAGAGCAGTTATGTTCACAATGAAATTAACATTACACTACGAAATGTTTTTTGTATATTTCTGCAAAATTAAATATTTTGACTTAAAAAAATATGGAAATCGCAAATAAAGAGAAGCCAATAAAATCTCAATATATGTATACACCTTAGAGAACTACCTAAGAATTCTAGGACATAGTAGATATGCTTGAATTGCCATTCGGGCAACGAATGTTTTTTGCAAGGTGAATTCATACCAGGTACGCATTGTACGCACACTGGCAGTGAGAATCGGGAAGAATTACAACAAACACAAAGTTTTAGCATTCAGTCCAACAAATGAATTCACTCAGCTGCTTTCTCAACAGCACCTTATGTGAATTCGCCTTGGTTTTTTATGATTTACAAAAAATAGGCAAAGAGCTATAGAAAAAGACATGTGTTTAAAACGTTAATCATTACAGCGATCATAAATTTTGTACTAAAATATGTTATGGAATTCCATTAGTGCACAAGTTATTAACGTGCGAATTGTGGGAATTTCAAAATATTTGGAATACATATTATTCCAGATTTGCGGAATCAAGCTACTTCTTACCTAACGATAATGAAATAAACGTGCATTTTCTATAGCTAATATTCGGCAAAACATGGAATAAATATGTACATATGTATGTACATATGTATGTTAAACTCAAACGGAAAAAATTTGGTATCGCCTCTATACATTCGAAATAGAAAATTCCGTAAACATAGCGCAAACTAGTGCAGGCACAGATTGGAATGATTTGAAAGCAAGTTTTCAAGTATTTTGAAGAGAAAACTAGTTTTCTATTTGTCTGATTTTGCCTAGGCGAATACAGGAGTTTTCATCCGAAAACCACATTTTTTCACGAAAACAAGTTATACATATGTAGATGTCGGTCCGAATATGGTATAATATTAACAAGACAATGAGAAAATGGCCCTTAGCGCTTTGAGGACGGCCCTGGGCATTCACATAGTGCTCGAGACTTTTACATAATATTCTGGTAAGCATTCAATAACGCAGTACCGTTACACGAAATGCTGTGCCGCGAAAAGTTGCATCAAAAAGTTATATACATAAGTACATACATATGTATGTATGTGTGTATATGTAAGCCGCAAATATAATTATTATATTATTGTTGTAAGCCTCACAAACGTTCGCATTACGGCAAGAAAAGTGAACTCAAGGTCAGGAAACTTGAAAGCTAAGTGGTATTGAACATGGGTTGCTTCATTATTTACTTTTGTGTTGGTTTTATAACTACTACATGATATAAAAATGCTTGAACGAGTCTTCCGAAAAAGAATAACGATAAAATTCCAAAATATTTTAGGAGTCCAAAAGGCACATGCATGTAAAAGTATGTGCAAATATATGTACATATAGTAAACCACAGGGAATTTCTCACATTAAATACATACATATGTACATACATATATAGTGTTTCTCAAATCGGTATTTCAGCGAGTACTTTTATGCTACAAAAAATGCTGCATAGCAGTTCAAATTTCTATCAATATCTTGCCATTAATATTTTAACAATATTTCTATAGTATCTTGGTTGTTATTGCTTTAGTTGTTAATTGTTATTTGTTATTTGTAATCGTTACTTGTTTTTTAATTAAGTTTATTCCTTTTTTCTGTACTTAACGGAGCCAAGTATCCATTGTGATGTACATATTAGGTCTTTTAAGATATGAAATAGTTCAAACCAAATTTTAAGAAATGATAATGGGTATTATTATATTATTGCATATGTATTAGTTAACCAGGGCACATTGCGAAAAGTGGAGTAAAATTAATAGTGCTGAGAAATAATGTCAAGAAATGGGAGTTAAACATAAGCAAGGATGTTTCAATGCCCAGTCTAATAAGCCGAAATTGTAAAATGGAAATATAAATCCATGTCATCTCTTTCGTCAATCTTTCATTAGACTCCTGTTTTCAGTTTGATTTTTACAAACGTTTTTTTTTCCTAAATCATCATCAAAAATAGTTTAATGGCCTCTTCTTTGAACAGTATTCATTAATATCAGGTCATCCACAAAAGTAAAGACTGAAATTTTGGGACAGCTTATATAAATATACATATGTTGCTTGTACACATGTGTATGTTTGCTTATATTTATAAGTATATTGAATTTTCTTTACCAAAAGATTACAAAACGGGTGTGGAATTTGTCGGAATGCTTTGTTATCGGTAACGAAATTTTATTTTTGCCGATAAAAAATAGACTGTAAATAATATATTTATGTTGCTCATCAAATCGAAATTTTGTAAACTATAAAATAAATAAATAAATAAATATCCAGTTGTCCTGTCGTTTACTTAAGCAGAAAGAAACCGAACAATGAACCGTCTTGCTCGAAATTCATGACGTCTCCCTGATGTGAACAGGCTCACTGAATAACAGCGTCAAAATAATGACAATTTTAACCTTGGCAATCGAATAAAAATGAATACACTGAGACCGGTATATAGAAGCAACGGTTAATGCCAAAACAATTCACGTTAACAACATGTTTAAAGAGAAAACATAAGCTAAATATGTAGTAGCGATTGCATAATTGCTCGTACGTATCCCGCGTATATTATGCATGTAGTAATAGAAGAAACAATTTTCAGTTACGCATTGAGCAAGATGGTTTATACACATTGCATATAATCATACATATTTATATACATAAGTACATGTGTATATAAATATTTAATTTGTCATATGAGTGCCAATAAAATGGTAGTACCACTTTTATAGAGTTATTGGGGGGGAAAGAGTCTTTAAACCGTTTCGTTGATTACGGTATCATTCCACAAATTCTAAGAGCCACTCTAAAGTGATGAAACTTTATAGTATTATGATAAACGTGTCGCTTGCGTGATTCTATCTACTATAATGACCTACGATGGTAAATCTAATATTTGTTTGTGGGTGTTACATATATTAAACTTCAGTAGCGTTTTCCACACTATTCCATTACATACATACTTATATAAGCTAAATACCTTTAGACTTTAACACAAAAAGAGTATTAATACAATTTATGCCTTTGACCTTGATGCCATATTTTTTATTTGCGCTTAGCTTTATTTATCAGCACGCAAACACAGATATGTATGTGGATATGTAGGCATGTGCATCCATGTGTACTAATAAAAATTCTTCAAAAAAAATATGCAGGTATCTTCGCCCTTCGCTTGGCCATATAAGTTTCCGTTTTCGTTATTTTGTATTTCCCTTATTTCCTTCCGTTCAATGAAGCTGAATTATTGAGCTTGTACTATGGATAAAATCTCAAGTTTTTCTGGCCAGAAACTCAAAATCTTAAAATATAGAGCTGCTTAAAAGTTATAGCGAAAAATAGTACAACGCCCACAGATTTTAAAACTTGCTTGAGAGTTTATTCGACTTTTTCATAATTATGTATGTATATCTTCTTATAAATGTTAAGTACTCACATATTAAACTTCTAGGCAACATGATAACTGTTATTACCCCCTAAATCTTTTTGTTGAAAAAGAAGACCGCAAACTATAGGCAATTAGGATAAGTTAATTTTGTAGTGATGCAGCGATCACTATTAGGAAAACTTTGTTGTAATTTTTGATGTTACTTACCCCGGCCAGGATTTGAACTCGGGACCCACCGAATGAACCGTGCACGTAAAATATACTCGGTGACGGCGCTCACCACAAGAACTAGAAATTCATTAAGACCGGTAAATATATATACGACATTTCGCTGGAATGTCAAGAGCTCCGACATAGTGGGTTGTTTATAAAAATATATGTAGTAAAAATTTGAATTTGCAATAAATGACGTACGTCTATATTTAAGTATGTATGTATGTATTGTATGTACTTTTCAAAGCCTTTACCGCAACAATCAAGAGTAATTTTTCAGGAAGCATTTTCGCTTTTGGTATATATGAAGAAAAATTTTTGAACAAAATGGGATGGAGTACACGCCTGGAAATTAAAAACATCGGTTTTATGATGATACCTTCAACGTAGGCATACAATTTTTCCGAATTTCATTTTTATTGTTTTGTTTGCCGTACTCATTACCTGGTATGACCGTTTATATTTGTGTCATGAAAAAAATTTTTGGGCGGCGTGTGTGTGGTTTTGGGGCATTCGGTACTTCGCGATAAACAAAGTATCATATATACCCCCCTATTAGTTCGAAGGAATTACATATGTATATAGCTTTCACAAAGCAAATCTTTAAGAAAATAACGTAAATAATAATTTTTTTCTTGGTAATTTTAATCTTCTCTCATATTAACTGGTCAAACTTTCGAAACTCTGGGGTCCTTACTCCGCTCTCTCTCTCTTTAGCATCTTTTTAAAGGAATTTTGTGGTT
The DNA here is from genome assembly GCA_951828415.1 of Anomoia purmunda. Taxonomy (NCBI): domain Eukaryota; kingdom Metazoa; phylum Arthropoda; class Insecta; order Diptera; family Tephritidae; genus Anomoia; species Anomoia purmunda. Next base: position 35,792 of record OX639996.1, read on the forward strand.
CTGTCTTTAAAGGTAGTATTTAGGTAGACTCCATTTATACCGACTTTCGAAAGCTGTTGATGGATTTCCTTCTATTTTGCTAGCACAGTAAGTTAGTAAGACTTCACCTAACAAATAGGACTACATATATTTACAGATATTGAAAACCGAAAATCGAACCCCTTCGTTGGAGCAACAGATGTACCCTAGGAACAGATGTATCCTTATTATTTGTTTTATTTATAAACGATACTGGCTTCAGATTCTTATTCTTAGTGTACGCTGATGGCTTTAAACTATTTCGTAAAATAGATTGTACGCCCGATGTTCTTTACCTATAACGTGATTTGAATAGCATTTTAAGTTGGTGTGATAATAACAAACTTACACTGAATTTCAAAAATTGCTTTAAAATTGCCATATCTAAATCTTTAAATATATTTATTTCGAATTACAAGCTTTCAAGCGGATGAAACTGACTTGTTTTTTCGGCAGTGTTTTAATAAAAGAAAATAAATATTTAACTAAGTACCAGAAGTAGCTGTGAAAAGGTATTAATTTATAAATTTATCTTTGCTTTTGTTTCAGAAATACCAACCGTAAGCAAAGTGTTGAATAAAGATGTATTATCGTCGAAGATTAAAATATACGGAGACCGCTGCGACCGCTATTATTCTACTTATGGTGCAGGTGAGTTTAAAACCATAGTAATTTATCTTTAAATAAATACATTTTAAATATAATATAATAATATAAATAATTATTGAAAGTTACCAAAAATTATTAGCTCTTGCTATTCGGACTCCCGAAAGCCCTGCAAAATAGGAGAACTTGAAAAAGCGAAGTGAGTGAAAGCTGCAATTTTCTGTGGGACAATTTTTTACTTGTATCAATGAAAGAAAATGTGTTATCTACAGGTAGCTCATCAACATTTAGACAAGTAACAATGACAACTCAGTGGCTAATCATTATGAAAGAGGGTGCCACCTAAACCAATTTTGCCGAGGGCAGTACTAGCCCAGGAGTTCTGAGTTTTTTTTATTGACGTGTTAAAATTGTTGCATTTTCGCCGAAAGCGCAATTAACTTATCGAAAATATCATGTATAAAACGACTTCAAATAAAATTTCTGTCCTCAGACTTCTAGAGTATAATTTAACGAGGAATTTTTTTTTAAATATATTTGAACCTCCTAAACATCCTACTTAAATGGATATTTTTGACCGGCTCTTAAAACAGCTATAATAAAAGGTCGTTAAAACGGCAGTGGAGGGTTAAAATGTTCCAAAGACGTTTCAAGCTGAGAATAGTGAATAATGAATGAATGAATGTGTATTATTTCCAAAACAAATTGCCTACTCACTTCTCGAACAGGAGCACTCAAAGCATTTTTTTGTAGGGATATTGGAATATGTCTTGTACTTGCTTAGAAGCTATTCTGTAATACCTTATGAAGGAAAGACCTTGATAAGTTTATTTCTGTCTTTAGTAAGTAAACTGTTTCAGAATAACAATTTGTGATCATATTTCTAATGTCTATCAATTTTTCGTAAAAGTTGCAAGTTGCTCCCTCTGAGAGAGAATTAATCGCCATTTATTCGCTGTAAGTTCTATACTGTTGATATATATATATATATATATATGTTTAATGCAATTTCAGTTGAAATAATGAAAGGAGAAATCAAGCTTTGTCTCCGTCCGTATACTAGGATTTCTCTAAGGTAGGTTGGTACTGAAAATGGGTGGAATTTGATAATTACTACGCTCCCATAACTACGCTCCCATATTTTGAAAAAATCACGAAAAAGTCGATTTTTCAGTAACTATAAAAGATAATTTGCTTAATGATCTCTAAGGTGTAATCTATCTTAGGATTCATAAGGAGAAATAGCTCGAAATGTTGAGATCCTTATACCCTTAAATTATTATTTACTGCCTTCGTGCGTTCCAGATGAGAATATGCAGCGATTTTTTGGAGGCCTTACTACCAGTTCTCTATTGATAGAATTGAGCGCGTGCAAAAGGTTTTTCTAAAGCTTTCTCCATATTCACTAAAATTCTTCATATAAGTGCCGATTGCTTCTAATTAACCCTTAGCTGCTGGAAAGTAAAATAATGATTCTTCATGTTTAGTGTTATTAAGGGGTATACTGACTGCTTCGAGCATTTCAAAGTAATAACTTTTCTATTTCTGCTAGGCACTTACGTAATAATAATCCGTCTTATTTAAGCAAATTCAGAGCGAACTATGCACAAAATGCTCCAATTGCTCGTGTCCTCCGCGATTTAAATTTTGCATTAAATCAACAAGCATGATTTTGAAAATTGTATAAATCAGACAAAAACCACTTCCACCTCTGTAATAACGGTAATTTACAAACAAGTTTTGTTTATTTCAAATAAAAACATTATTTACTTGTTTATTTTTACTCTTTCCTTTAGAATGGTCTTTGTTTCTTCTATCTTTTAACCTTTTCTAAGAAATGAAGAATGATACTTAAACAAATTTGTGCTAGACGATGATTATCAATTTTATTTAGATATATTAAGCTGATCTACTATTTACGTGTGTGTATGACTTTATCAATATTAAACCATTTTGCTAACAATAAATATGTATATATACATTTGTATATAAGTTATTTAAGAACATATGTGTACATCCATATATTTATATGTAAACGATGGACTTATTGATATTAATCTTAATTCATTTTACCGTTTGATTTCCTATCCAAATCAACAAGAAGTACTTCCTCATTGAGTTTTCCGTTTATCTTGGAGTCGAGGTCGAAAATGGCCTATCGGTACAATAGTTGATGGAGCTGTACAACTGGTGAGATTGTTGCGGTGATGCAGTCAGCTTATTGTATGTACTCGAACCGTAACTAATATTGGCCAATCTGCAATTAACGGATGCAATATTGCGTATGCAATATCGATTGCATTTTTACGGTCGAGAATGAGATTTTTCTGTTATGCTTGCTTAGCTGCTGAGTTGAAGAACTGAGTAATATTTGAATATGTAATGAACGCTGACCATACATTTATGTACATTTGTAAATATTACACATACATACCTGGTTCGACTCTACTTAGTTATGTGCGTATGTATTATATATTTACATCAATACCTTAAATCCACATTTTCATTGCTTTCGTTTACACGATTACTTGCTCCTCTACACTCACTTTTGAAGAGAAAAACTTAAGTTTCTAGATACCGGCCGCTACTTATGGTACAAAACATGTTTGGTTATAACGCGTTTATTGCTTCATATGCAAATAAGTGTCGAAAAATGTATATGATTTGTTACTTTAATTGGTTAAAAGTGTTTTATATGAGTACGTTGTTTTTGAAAACTTGATAAGTATATTCAAAAATCTACCTGCATCTACGAGAAACTGTTTCTAATTTGTTACAAAAAATATCTTAAAGTAGATCGATCGAACAATTTTGATATTTGTGACAAGTTTATTACCTTGTTTCGCTGTCTGTAGACGAACTGATAAACCATCCAATCGGGCAATATTAGGGCAATTTGCGATTTGGTTTTTGTTTATCCTACGTGTTTAATTGCATTTTACTTTCAACAAATTTCTTAAACATCAATAGAAAATAAAAAATTGTCCTGGGAATTGCACGCTAAAATTTGCTTCTGAAATAAATTCAACCACCTGTAGTGCGATTCACTAACTCATTTTAACGATATCCGTATGGTTAACTCATCTTAACGAAAATTTTAGCGATGCTGCTATTCAGTATTCATTTTTTAACGATTTTCGCATTTGCCGAATCAGCTGTTGTCCTTACCTAGTCGATTAATGAAAACTAAACGACAACAAATTTGATGTTGTTAACTCAATCGAGAAAAGAAAAATTCGGGATTTCAACTTAAATAAAAGATACATTTTAAATTCGGTGATTTGTTTCCTTGAAATTAAAAAAGAACATTACATAATGTCGTTTGAATATTTGGCATATGATTTATTACGAGGTAACGAAGAAGTATGCGGTCCAACCGTGAATCGACGTTTACTCCGGGATGTGGACAATCCCTTTCATTTGAATGCAACAGCATTTCAGAAGCTGTATCGGTTAACTCCAGACTTGGCTGAATACCTACTTTCTCACCTTGACAACCACTCTTGGAATAAATACAACGAGACAGCTGTTAAGTGTCGTTAAAAATAAGTTAGTGAATGGCACAATCGTTAATGCTAACGACAAATATTGTCGTCAATAATTACGATTGCCGCACCGTTTAAAGGTAGTGAATCGCACTACTGATATGTTTGTAGCAACTTCGTTAAAAAAATGGTTGAACGATAAATCAGTGGGTGTATTTTTTGCGCTTATAACCACACACATATGTACATACGTATATAAAATTTGTCATTTCGGCTCTGAGACTACGTAGCGCAAGTAATTTAAGAAAGAGTTCTTCTTCTTTGCATTAAATTTTTCAATAAGCTAGCTATGCTCTTCAAAAATATTCTTCAAACTAAGTTTGCCTAAACTTTTTGCATTTGCAATTCCACACAGTTGGCGACCCTTACCAAACATATTTTTTTAATAAAGCTTTCTTAAACATTTTCATTCGATGCTCATATTGTAATATCTCATCAATATTATCAATTAAGTTAAATTTAGCAGGTGGCAGCCCTCTTCAATAATATTTTCAAAATTAAGGGTTCTTAAATCGTGTCAGTAACATACATAATAGCATTTTATTTAACCTATTAGCTATATTGAATTAACCCTTTTAAACTAGTGACAGCCTCTTCAATAATTTTTTCACATAAACCTCTTTCGTCCTACACTAATATTGTAATATTTCCATAAGCTTATCATTACCATATTCAACAATATTTTCCAAAACGAAGCTTTGCCATACCATCAATTACATTTTGCTACTTTATTCATTTTATTAACTAATATATATGTATTAACTTTCTAAACAAGTGGGAGGTTTCTACAAGCATGTTTTCGAAATTCTCTTTCGTTCGACAGCCATATTGCAATAAGTACTTCATTCAACTTGTTAATTTAATTTTACTTTTTAAACTATGGGAACTTTCTTTAAGAAATATCATATACATACATATGTATGCTAATCTAGATTATAAGCCATATATGTGAAAAATGCGGCGAGAAATCACGCAGAATGATCAAAAACCGGTTCTTCCGTGGCGAGATAAGATGCATATTTGAATAATTTATTCATTAAAAATAATTTAACTTCTGTTTGAAAGCCAAGTAGATTGCATAATGCGATGATGTATTATGTATCATACATATTAGCTCTTTTTAAAAAATATCAAAAATAAGCCCGCATATTTTTTTTTTTAATTTTAAGCAGTTTTCGAAAATTCCAAGGGAGTTTCAAATTATGTACCAAAATCACATGTACTCGCAAATAGTCAAAACTTACATATGATAAATCTACACATCCCGATATTTCATAAATCGTTCAAAAGTCGTGTTTCATTGATTGGTCCAAGTGCTGATAGCTTTATGCAAAATGCCCCGTTTAAATTTAATTTGTTTATAATAAATCCATATTCTCGATATGAATCCATTTCATCAAAACTGTTTAAACTAGATTTTTGGTTAAAGTTCGTTTTACAAAATGAACTGCACTCATTTTTGAAGAGTCTGTGAAGTTTATGTGACAAACTTGTGCTCGTCTCGTATTTTTTTATTTATATTCACAAAGAGTTTTTAATTCAACATCATCATATGTGTGATAACACAGAACAAGCGAAAGCTACGTGAATAGGATGCCAAATTACCTCCTCCGCTGCATACCTTCCTTGAATAAACAGAAATAAATTTAAATAAACTTACTGCATTTTCAGCGTAAAAATATTCAATTTCAAAATACAATTTACGAATGCAAAAAAAACCTATTGTTGATGATTTTCCCTGTAGACCTCGTATGACTGATAAGTAAATAACCCAAACAATTTCAAGGTTTTAACTGTCTAAATATAGGAAATATAAACAATCAGTTGTGTGTGAGCTATAAGTCTAATGAAAATCATAAATATCGGATCACTATAACTTATAGTTTCGATCAACCAACTATTCAGTAATAAGTTGGCACAACGCCGATAGCATTCCCAAATACATACATACATCACTCGAACATTTGTCATTTCATCTCTTTGATCTAATCTAAATATTTACACTATTAGGGCTGGGACAATCCGCAGAGATCCGTTGTCACGTGTAAAATCCGGGTAGTATGAATATCCGGTTAAAAATCGTTGATGCAATTATCAGGATATCCAGATTTACGAAGATCCGGTTAATATTCGTATAAAAAAATGAACGAAATTTTGAACAATAATAATAATCAACAAACACTATGTGTATATAATTTTTCAATATGTGCTATACCACCATTGTCAACATACCGTTAGTGAACGAATGGATTCGGTTTTTTCGTTTAAGTATCCGGATAATCCGAACATTCGAATGGAATTCCCAGTCCCATACACTTTATCTACTATTGTATAACAAATTGTAGGATAGAAAGAGGAAATTTCACCAAATAAAATATTTTGATATTTCTTTTCCCTTTATGTATATACTAAAGGAAAAAAGGATTCTTTCGAATATGGTTTCAGCAATGTTATATTTTATTTCCAAATGCAACACTGCTGATCATTTGGCAGTTTTAATAAATTTGTGATACAGAGAGCTTAAGCTACGCTCATAAAAGTGATCGCAGTTACAGGTTTTTTGCCACTTACGCAAGTTTTTCCTGTAATTTTTAAAAAAACCTGGTCAAAATCTACAAGTATTGCTGTTGTTGGCTGAGTTCAAATATTATCAAGTGGAAATGGCAAACTATAAAAAAAGTACGGCAAAAGAAAAAATAAATCAGTTTTATAAACTTTCGTTCTACCTTCCACATGAAATTTGGTTTTAACAACTTTTATAATGCGCATGAAATTTATTATTCAAAAGAACGCCTTTCTTGCTTTGGGCGAGGCAAATGAATTAAGAACCTCCCCCAAATTAGATTTTTTATTCGGGATTAAAAGGATCGATGAACCTTTTTTATTCTTGCCAAAACGTTGAATTAACGCTTTCCACTGACAACAAAAACAGAAATCATGTTAAACATTGATAGTATGTACATAGAGAGGTGCAAACGTTTGAACAATTTCATCGCATTTTATGGCATTAAGTAAATCGAGGAAGTCATTTTATTAAATTTGAACGAGTGTTCATATTACATGGGTGTTTGACTTTAAATAACATTTTCTCTCTGTTCTACTTGCAAAAGTTTTTTTTAAATATGGGCACGGGCATGTTTGCAGTGGGTTTACTTAAAAACCCCTGGTCTAGAGAAATTAATTGCAAGCAGCCTTTTGGAAAATCTCTGTACTGTAACAGTTTTTTTTTATCATATTTGCAGTTAACGATGATGACAGTAGTAACGACAATTGATCTAAGCACCGAATATAGCCTTGCAGGCAAATCGACCTCTATTAATAATCGAGGCACGAAAGTTTTAAAGAAGCCAACACAGCCAAAAGCGATGGTAAGGATAGACGATAGTGGCAAGAGAGGAGTCGAAAAATCCGAACTACCATCAAAACAGTCCCTTGTATCACTATCATCTAAATCTTATATTAGTAGGCCAAATTCAACTGCAATACTTACGCCGGCTAAGCTCTCAAAGCGTGCTGGCACAACTTCCGAGATAAAGAATAAAGTAAGTACATACATCAGTATTTTTATGATTTTACAGTTAATTTTTTCTGACTCTTTTGAATTTTTCAATACATTCAGAAAATTGGAAAAGAGAACACTAATCGCACCGGAGACACAGCAGCTCGCAGCAAACTACGTCAAGAGACGGTTAGATAGTTACGAATACTAATTATTTGTTGATATATATACATATTTATATATATATAATAATTAAACATTGATATTAATTGCCATTTAATCTAGGACCACATTCCAGATTCATCAGGGCATATTCCTTATCGCATAGGCCGGCCACATTTGGTGCCGCCAGAGTATGATTCCACTGGAGTTAGTGAGATTTCTAATGATGCAGGTACAAATTATCAAACAGTGCCGTATGAGGCAGACAAATGGCCAAATGAGTATTGGGAGCGGGACTATAATAAACATTTTGTTTACAACAGTACTCGAGTGCAACGTAAGTCTTCATCTAACTATCTTAAAATAAATACTTCTTATGACCTACTTTCCATAGATATTGAAGCGGAGTGTCAAGATGACTACATGAAAATACGAATTGGATTCAATGCCACTTTCAGTGGACTGGTATATTCTGCGGGATATGCTTATGACCCGGACTGCATGTATATTAATGGTTCAGGACGAGACTATTATGAGTTCTACATTCAGTTGAATCGCTGTGGAACTTTGGGAAAAAATGCACTGCATGAAGAAAAGCGTAAAAATCCAACCGTAAGTCATTGGAAGGCTTGTTTGAAAACATTTTCAAATTTGCTTTTTTTTTGACAGAACTTTATGTGGAACACTGTGACAGTCCAATACAATCCACTCATAGAAGAAGAATATGATGAGCATTTTAAAGTCACTTGCGAATATGGTTATGATTTTTGGAAGACGGTCACCTTTCCGTTTTTAGATGTGGAGTAAGTTCTTAAACTGCTCTAAGTTCTTACAGTAGATGTTCATGTAAAATTAATTTCATTCAACGTAAAATAGAGTTGCTACCGGTAACCCTGTCGTCTTTACTCTAAGTCCCCCTGAATGCTACATGGAAATTCAGAATGGATATGGCATCGGAGGCCCACGTGTCACTGGACCTGTGCGTGTTGGTGACCCACTTACTTTGATCATTTACATGCGCAGCAAATACGGTTTGAACATACTATTTTAGATTTTTTATTTGGACGTACTGGTTAAACTTCTGTATACATACGTTTGCTACCCTTTCACAGATGGCTTCGACATTGTAGTGAACGATTGCTATGCCCACAATGGTGCTAACAAGAGGATCCAACTAATAGATGAATATGGTTGCCCGGTAGATGATAAGCTAATTTCAAGGTTCCGTGGCTCTTGGTCTGATTCAGGCGTTTTTGAAACCCAGGTCTACGCATATATGAAGACGTTCCGCTTTACTGGATCGCCAGCACTTTACATTGAATGTGATGTGCGAATGTGCCATGGCCGATGCCCTGTATGATCTTTAGACAATCTAACCCTCGCTTTTTAATATCACATCCATTTCTACTTTTAGAGTCAGCCATGCCACTGGCGAAACCTGAAAGCTGTGACTAAACGTGATATCTCAAATTTTACGGGATTAAATTCACAACCAATACCGGAGCCATCGACGGATGCAACAACAGAAGGAACTGTTACGCTTACAGATTCATCACTTGATCCTAAATATATTGCAGCAGATGAGACAGTTATGGCATTCCCAGGCACTGAAAAACCAGATGTTTCATTATCAGAGAATGTGAACCTATTCCAATCACTGAGGGTGCTGCAAGAAGGCGAATCCGATGGCGACGATGTTTACTCTCATGCGCGTCGCTTAGAATCACCTAAACATCAAACCTGCCTGAAAACGACAACGTTTTCTGCGCTAACTGTTATATTTTCGGTTGCGATGTGTGTGCTGTCAGGTGCGCTAATGTTGACGTGTTCTCGTCTAAAGCAACGAAGCAAAAACGCATCCTTGTATGACACATATATCACGCATAAGGGTCAAATTGATTAACAGCTTCAAATAAAACAACATGTAAAGTACAAGAAGTTTAAGTTGTAAATACATATTTCTTCCTTAATAAAACTATAAAGAATCAACGAATACACCCTTTAGATCTGATAACTCGTTTCAAAATGTCGTAAGTTACTTTAAAATTAATTTAATTTCGCACGGGGTAAACATAGAAATGGCTAAAATGATTTGTCGCTATTCTGCGCATGGATAATGATTTATTTCCATGCTTATCTTGATAACAATCCAGTTTTTTTAATCCCCGCGACTAATTATTAGAAATAATTTGAGATGGATGTATATCAAAGTTTTTTTAATCCCTGCGACTAATTATTAGAAATAATTTGAGATGGATGTATATCAAAATGCCTAGAATTAAAGTTTTCTAATTTGAAAATTTGTCAATCTAGCTTCTTCACCATCGTTTTGTAGCCATATATAAAAATAGCATATATTTTAAAGAGGGCCGCCACCTGTTAAAAAAGCTAAAGCCAATTTAATAAATATATTAAATCACATATTGGTATATTACTACTATACAGATTTTGATATGGGTTAACATAGAATCAATTTTTTGAAGAGAGTTGCCCCCCGTTTAAAAAGTTAAATTCCGTTAGAACAATGAATGATATCAAATACTGCAATATGGGTACTAAGGGGAGAGGATTAATTAAGCTGCATTCTCAAAATTGTTTGAGAGAAGGTTACCAACTATTGTTAAATTAAAACAAAGGAATAAACTAAATTAAATTTTCCAATACGACCCCAAAGAAAGAATTTTAAGCAAACTCAATTCCAAAAATATTTTTCAGAGGGTTGCCAACTGTTTAAAAATTAATTAAAATTATAAACGGTTAAATGAAATATTGAAATAAGGGTCTCAAATGATGGAGGTTTAAGAAAACTTTATTTTGAAAATACCTTGGAGATGGGTGTCACCTACCTACAAAAGTATATTAAAAGGAATTATTAAGTTAAAGGAAATTATACTACGTGGGGTTCAAAGAAAGTACACTTAAGAAAACTTAATCATGAAAATGGGTTTAAAGGGTGTGTAATTTATATATAAATGTTTTTAATTGACAAGGTTACTGAAATTCTTCTAAAGGAACGTGGTATTTCAAAAGTCGATATCTCGAAAACGGATAAACTAAAAAACAATAAAAAAATCAGTGATGTCTCTCTGAATTGGCACTATAACATAAAAAAACGAAAAAAATCAGGAATCCAAAAGCCGAAGAATGCTCCATATGTATGTAATAAATAAACAAACAGACTTTTTAAAGTTCCGTAACTGACACTTTATTTACGTAAAATTAGCAATGAATTCAAACATTAAAAAAAAAAGTTATATACACCTGAAGAGCTCAACCTTCAAAAGTAACAGAAAATAAATTTTTAAGCAAGAATTTTAATACAATAAACCGTAAATCAATTCGAATAAAGTATAACCCCCCCTTTGGGTGCGCCCATGTTTCAAAGAGGCCGGCGTAGCCGAGTGTGTGGTGTATGTGTGCCTCACTCGGAGTGTCACGGGGTCGAATCTCGGCGGGACGACTAACATCCAAAATTATAGACAAGCTTTTTCTAATTGCTCAAACTAATTGAAACGGCCGTGCTCACAACCCGTGTCCTTAGCCGGGCGGCTATATGCCAAGGCACCTACTGTCAAAGTCAACGACTTGTTGAACGCTATCCATTTACATATTTGCGAATTGCATATGTATGTGTACAAAAATATGAAAAAAATATCAACATTGTGAAGCGAAACCCCAAATTTAGGATACATATGTACATATGTACAGATAAATAAAAGTTGTGTACCATTAACCTTTATTTATTTGCAAATTGAGAGTTTTGTAAGCAAAACGAATAGCACGCCACACATTTTATTGATAAAAGTGTTATAAGTAATTTAGTTTAAGTTTTATTATTATTATTATTATTTTATTTATTACGGTCATATGACCTATTTATATGTACAAAGTATTTAAATACATAACATTTATTGCTAAATTCAATTTTATGTACTAAATAATTAGATTAAGTCTTATATATTAAGCACTATATTAAACATTATACAAAACTATACATAACAACTAGAATAGAATAGTATGTACACGCTTTCCATGTGCTACAAATTTCTTCCGTTAAGCGGGTGGAGGGGTAATTGTATGGGGCTTTCGTCGTAGTGATCGGGAAGGACGTGTTCCCGAGTCAACTCGCCGCCAATTCTTTTGGATATCAGATGGTCGGAAAGAACATGTTCCCGAGCCATCCGTTCGCTGATGCTGAGCTGGTTTCATTTATTGGCGCGCTAACCAAATTAAAAATAAACTTGAAAACAAATCCAAACTTATTTTTCAGTATTTTGTTTAATTTATGGCGAAACAGATATGTTAATTCCATTAAATCTGGTTGCTGGATTTAATCAAAAGTCTTATTATAATAGCGATTATGGTTATTGTATCAATCGGAAATAAATCAAACATGTAAATTTAAACAAGTTAAATAATCGATTAATTAGCTTATGCTAACGCGGACGCTTACGCTGCCGCTAACGTCACTGGCTTTACTTCGAAGAGTTGGCTTAGCAGTGAACTAGTACAAGACAAAAAATATCCCTCCGACTCTGCGGCCGGCAAAAGATAAGTAGTTAGTTTTAAAAATAATCAGAATTAGAACAGATAATCTTCAGATTGAAATTAATACAAATAAGTTGACACTACTGCAATATGTATTGTAGTTTAAAAACTTTATTGATTTTAAAAGTCATCGTTTTCTCAAAACTCTGCTTAGAAAATACAAGCAAATAATTGTAGTTTCTTAATACTCGAGCTAAAAGAGTCTTTTTATTTTTAATCTTAAGACCTGAATGCCGGCTGGGGATCATTAGGGTAGGAGTATCCTTTTGGCCCTGATGGTGGTGGAAGGTATTCTTTTGGTGGAGATGGTGGTGATGGTGGTGGTGGTGGTGGTAGTGTTGGGGGTATGCGTTTTGGTGTTGGTGGTGGTGGTGGTGGTGGTGTCCGGGCTGGTGGTGCTGGCTTATTGGTTGGTGGTGGAGGAAGATATTCCTTAGGAGGGGTTGGTGGCGCCGGTGGTGGTGGTGGTGGAGGAGTACGTTTCGGCACTGGTGGAGCTGGTTTATTGGTTGGAGGTGGAGGAAGGTATTCTTTAGGAGGAGATGGTGGCGGTGGTGGTGGTGTTGGGGGTATGCGTCTTGGCGTTGGCGGTGGTGGGGGTTCTTTCACTGGTACAGGTCGGCTTTCAAACGGAGTCTTTGGAGCTTCATAATGGTAACCACTTTCATCCTTAGCACCACTTTGGAGAGACGAAACGTGCGAATAAGATGCACTAGGGCCTGATACAGCTTGGGGAGACGAATGATGTGAGTAATCAGCGACGGGGATTGAGGCCGCAGGAGCAGGAGCTGAAGCTGATTGATAAGATGAGCTTGCTGAGTAAATAATTTCGGGAGCTGAAGCAGTCTGATAGGACGGCGCTGGGGCTGAAGCGGCATGATTATATACAGCCGGGATATCAACAACTACTCCACCACTGGGTTTATTGTAGTGATACCCATCCTCCTGCAAGTTGTTACTATGAGAGAAAAGGTGCGATACATCAGCTGTAATGGCTGTCACCAGTGCCAAAACTAAAAGTAATCTCTGCAAAGAAATTTAATTAAACAGAACTAATTAGCGATAATTCATACGCTTAAATATATGTTACGTATGCATGTACATACTTATTAACTGCGGCACGCTACTTACCATTGTTTCGATGTCTAATTCTAGTCCACACGATGAATGTAGACACTTAACTGTGACAACTTTCCAAGCGGGGAAATTATTTATATCGAAGTGAACTCACCGTTCAATAAGGATTTTAATGGTTTGTTACTTTGGAGCTCCCTCGCGGCCTCTCCTTTATCGAATATGCTTATGTTTGCTATGACTATTAGCTATGACCAACAAGCCAATCGAGTCGAGCAGCGATGGTATTTTCTAAATAACCAATCTAACCGGCTCTGCAAAGTGACTCCTATAAAAAATTCTAAAACCAAATATGTTAATATGTAGGTGTGTAGTATGTACTATATATTTTTCTGAATTTTAGCACCAGCAATATATTATTGACTTGGGATGAAAAAGTATTAAGTTCATTTTTTTTTTAATTGGACAGGAGGTGGTGAAAGCTCTTAATAATTTTTGTTGAATTTTTAATAACAGATCCAAGGATGTAATTATCATAAATTAAAAAGCAAACTCAGCTCTTTCAGCTTTTCGTCAAGTTTTGCCCTAGACTTGATTAATATGTATGCCAACACAGTTATATTTAAAAAGATAATTTTAGTTGTAAAGAATTCAGTTTTTGATATTTTCCGATACATATGTACGTAAAAACGAGTCAGCAATGCCCATCCCATATATGTTGTAAAGTCTCACTAGTAGGAGTTTCTGGCACAAAATTTATGGGGGTCCGTTAGTAAGATAGTTCATAAATATTCCAAATCTCGTGGTTGCCACAACCTAATGGTTCGAGTCGATGAGTCGGATATGAAAATTGTGTCTTCCATTTACTGTTCTGACAAAATTATATAGGTCAGATGTATATTTTTATGGTAGAACGTGGCACCATAGACTAACATGTTTCTGTAGAAGTTGAGCCATTCTATTTGTGGAATTAACGATTGATGAGTATACTTCCACGAGAACCCAATAGCCAATAGATGTCGTTTTTGATCGAATTGATCTTCTCTTCCGTCGTGGTGTAAATGCAAATCAACGGGATGGGGATTGTGGTAACTAAGACGTTCGTTATTAGTCGTTTGACAAAAATCAGTTGATTTAATTTACGTATGCAAGTAATTTTATTTAAGAAAACATTTATGTAGCGCTTGTTTCAAGACAAAAGCTTATCATAGTGGCGCAAACTACTAAAAAGATAAAATAATAGTAAAAAAAACTTAACTTAGCACTTTTTCACCCTTAGTCTGCGATATGTTTTGCTTAACTTTTGCTTCCATTTTTACTCTTGGTTTAAATTTTATTTCAACTGCTAGTGTTGTGTGACGTGAGTGACTTTTTTCGTTGTGCTTTTGTTTTCATATGAGTAAATTTAGCATATAACCATTTTAGAGAAATAGAATCAGATTAGGTAAGTCCAAAAGAAGAATTCTAATGATGGCAATAAGTTCAAAAACAGCTAGCATTAAAAATTAGCATACCAATGTATTTACATTTGTACGTACGTATGTGCCCATTAGAGCTTAAATAGAGATCTCCCAAAGCAATAAATATGAGAGCACCCCTTTCTTATTTGTTTTTTAATATATGCAAATAAGATTAGGTAACTCCAAAAGAGGAATTTAACTGATAGTAATAAGATCAAAAACAGCTAGCATTAAACATTTGCTAAATAAGGTCGTGCCCATAATGTCAAAGGCTTATAGTTTCAATAGGCATTATGCCATTAGAAGTGGTCACAATTTCGACAGAGATCATGGTGGTTTTGAATTTGACTATATGGTCATTTACGGCATTTTGAGTTGACATTTCCCTTATAACCAATTTGTGAATAATGATTACATTAAACTTAAGATTTATTTTTCATGTAATAAAAATACAAAATCAACAATTAAATTAAATAATTCAAATAACTCCAAGTTTTCAACATCGATCGCCTTTAGGAATGTTTAGAACATTTTGTCCTAAAATCTAATGTATTACTTGAGTGAATTTTTGCTTTTTAATTTACATATCTCTTATAGATATTCTGTCCTGTTTTCCTATTCGTATTCGTTTCAAAATAAATACCTAACAAAAAATTGCTTATTTTCTGAATTCTTAAAAGCTGGAGATTTTATCTTGAGTGTCGGGGGAAAATTTGTTGTCCCATCCCGCTAGTAAGCCCGACCATCTCACCGATTTTGAAATTAGTCACTGAGTACCGAAGTCCCGCGGTCATCTCTAGATTAGACGATAAGTACGGAAGTTATAACCCCATTACCCGTTTCTAAATTTATCAAAATCGAATCATAGTACAGATTTTCTGAATAACTGCCACCAGTCCATTGATTTACAAAAAATATTTTTTATTGCATCAGCACATAACTTTCTAACAAGATGGTTCGAAAAATATGCGAGCATAAGAGATTAAAAACAAACATAATTGAATTAGTTGCGGCATTGGAAAACTAAGCGTAGAAGGAAATACGTCCCCCAAATAATCATCTGAGTTAGCATAAAATGCTTTTATTAAAATTACCATAGCAAGACTTGTGGAAAACAAAAAAAAAGCATAACAAAAGCATATAGGTTTTCGGAGTAAAATAATCTTGCATTTCTTTTCTCAATCGAGTTGCAAAAATCAGTTTTAATGATTTAAATATTTTTAATTTAGAAGGTATTAACAATGGAATATAATTGTGATACAATGCTTCTCAAAAATAAAAAAAGTATAGATTTGTTTTAGCCAAACTTCACGAGCTTAGCTACTTTGGCGAAGGGGTTATGAAACAAAATTTCATATCTAAGCAATCAGTTATATGGGAGCTATAAGTTAAAGTGGTCCGACCTTGTGAATTGTGAAATTTTTGAATACTTTTGAAGTCCATATTTTGTGTTTAAAAAGATTGCGTTGAAATATATCTGCTCCTCCATCGAGTGTATCTAGTGGACACTGATTGAGTGCTCCAGCTCAGCATTATAGCGCTATACGAAATCGGTGATGTGTGGAAATGACAATAGGCTACTACTTTTACATTAAAATATAAAAATATTAGATTTCGAGCATTAAAAGTATAAGTTTTATATTGTTATATTTTACGAAAAAATCTGTATGTTTGTTTATGAGATATGTAAGTAGAAATGGATGTGATTAAACTTACGACCTTTTTTAATATCAATAAAAACTCAAGAGTTTTTAAAAGTTAATTGACTATTCATTATTTTAGACCTGGAAAATGTTCGATTTGGAAAATCGGTGGACGGCCGTTCTCTAAACATAACGTAAATAGCGTAAACGGCATTTATTCCATAAGTGTCAATTCTAGGAAGTGTTGTTTTAAACTTTCATTATGTAAAATCTTACTGGGAATAGACAATTTGAAGAAAGCTGCCGTCTTTGAAGTAGATTTGGTATTCAATTAAGCATACCTTTAGGCTCAGGTTGCGGTTTAACTTCTGCTTAGGACTGCAACATTGTTGCGTTGTGGCGAACCATTTTTATTGGCTAAATTTCAAATTCGATTTGGTATTATGCAGAAGCTTCTATTTTTGTAAGAAGAAGGGTGAAGGAGGTATAACTTCTACTATAAAAAACGTTCTTAAAATAAATGTATTACGTTTTTAAAATAATTTCAATTAATCGCATTACTTTTATTTAATTTGGTATTAAATTTAATTTTTAAATATTCATATGTATATTATTTTGCGGCTTGATTTTTTATTAAACGATAATATTAATTTTTGAGCTCAAGGCCACCAAACGTAACAAAATTCTAACAATAATAAACTAAATAGATTTTGTGTTACCCAACAACAATTAAACACATTCAGTTAATAGCGACAGACTGTCGTACTTGAATTGTGTTGGTTGGACATAAGGAAAAGTGGTAAAAAGCAACAGCAGCTTACATGCCGACTTTGGTCCATTGGCTACGCACTTGCCCAGCAATTCGTAGGTTGTGGGTTTGAGTGCCGGTGGAGTCATGAAATAAATCTGATGAGGAGATGTGGTGATCTCCGAAATAGCTATAATTTCTACCACTCCTGACTGTTGTTGTCTTTTTTCCAATACACTTTTCCATATAGCGGCCTTGAGCTCAAAAATTAATATTATCGTTTAATCTGTAAAGATATAAACCTAAAATAAGAACCTATTCGAACAAATTAAATAAATATGTATAAATACATATAAAGGTATTTAAATAGTTTTAAGAAGCGACGGCAGATAACTTAAACATTAATGTTAAAGACTTAGTTTCAACGTTAACGACTTGTTTTTATGATACGATTGCTACTCAGAAATCAATGTACAACGAATCTTTACACTAACAACTTCACTTAAAGGTGGAGTTGGATCACTTTGCCTTCGAACATCACCCAACGCAACAAGGTCACCTCTCTAACAGATGTAGTTTTTACATCAAATCATAAAGCTTGGCACACCTGTACCAACGGAATTGGGAGCCTTCTCCTTACCGCTGATCTCGTTAGCAACACCACATGTAGAGGTAAGTGGTGCGTTAGGCTTTGGTGTACCTGTGTACCTTCTGGTCACCATTCGTTTGGTCCTGGTGACCGAAAGATACAGAATGAACAGCCGGCTAAAATAGCTAACGCATCTGTTTTGGACGGAGAGAGCGTCAGAGACACTCGGTAAACTCTGCGAATCTTCTCCAGTCACAAGTCATAAGTTGTTTTATAAACTACTTCGATAAATATTATAATACGCTAAGGATCGCGTGGAATTGAGAGAAAAAATTATTAAGGGATGCCAGATCACTTCATATTAGCGTTAATTACGTTATAAACAAATAAAACCGAGGAAGGACAACAAAGTTTAAGACGATATCTTATAAATTATGATACTAATTCGATTTCTTGAGACAGCGCTAGAAAGCATTTTAAATAAATGATTTACGTAGTTTCTGCGTATTCAAAAGTATTAGGGCAAGAAAGTCTGGCTGCCAACTAACTATCATAAGTATATTTGCTTTGGTCCAAGCTAAGTTAGTATTACAAGTAAGTGAATTCGGGAATCAGCTGCGCTCACCTATTAAAGGCGGTATTTTTCAAAAAACTAGAAACCCTAATTCTTTATTAAATGTAAAATATGTGAAAACTGAATTATTTTAATAAAATTTGGTGCGCATATTAATTGTGGTATTATGCGAATGAAAATACTACATAAACGATACGATACAAAGCAACTAATAAAGCAAACCGCTCAAATTTATTTTAGAAAATTACATCATACAATGGAATACGTGTACATATAGTATCCCTTATGCCAGAAGCATGGATGTGTAAAAATGAAAATATTGGGAAATCAAGTTTTAAAGTTTATTGACCTCGTAAAATAAAAGGCTTGGTTTCTAAAATAAAAAATTATTTGTAAATTACTATCTATGTATATATTGTATTCTTTCATCTGACATAGTTTTTATGTTTGCGCCTCTGCCATTCTCCGACATTTTGCACATTCATCATTCTAGCACAAAAAAATTACATTCATTGAGATTGGCTTCCATAAAGTTAAATACAACTAAATTAATAAATACAGATCCAGAAGTAACTAGAAATAATATATTGGAAAGAACCGCTAACCTTCTCTTCAAAATTGTGACAGAATTTCTGCGTAACAACAATGAAGCAATAAAGTTTGCAGCTCATCCTTGTCCATCCATAAATATGAGTATATTGGAACACAATTTAATTAGAAATGCAATGGGTTTACAAATACTTATTTCATGTTTAGTCCTAATTTTTGAGTATTTTTTCCAAAAGCAAATTCTGAACTTTATTTCTCACTTCACTTTTACTCGGAGTTTTTTACTTTTAAAGGATATAACTTTTTACCGGACCTGCCCGGTTTTTTTTTTTAATATAAGTACTTATATTGAAATGCCATGTCTTAGCTTCATGTTGTAAATCCAGATTTGGAAAAAAATTAATTACAGTTTTAGTGTTTATATTTATTAAATTAAAATCAATGGAACAAGATTTCTTAAAAATCAAAACAATTTTATCTCACAATCTTATCGCGCAAATATATTTTTTTAGTTAAAGTAGTTTTAATTGATTCGTAATGATCATCATTGAAACCACTTTCTAATCGTTATTATTTATTATTATTGAGCGTTCATCACAACCATAAAGATGCTTGCCAAAAATGCGAATTACTGATTGAAATTCTAATGAAAAGGAATCTTTAAAATAAGGTTAAAATTTATAAGCACGAAGACTGAAATATCTTGGCAACAATAAAATGTGGTCATTACATACATAAGTATAGAACTCCGAAATCTGTTTCAAAGGAGTACGTTTGTTTGTTCCTTCATACTCTTTATTCGCCATGATAACTGTAAATTAAACATCCTTTGAATACTTTTACTTTGGAATTAAATGACAAGAAATTAAAAATGTTCCGTTAATTTGTCTTTTCGTACTTAATATTAATTTAAGTTATTATTTTATTCTACAATAACCAAATGATGTTAATTAAATTTGATTTTTTTACAATAAAATGTCCGTATCAGAGTGTAAATCATTTGTTTTAGAATTTGTGATTTTTGAAAGTGGAGCATGTCCATTTGGAATTCAAAAACTATCATAGCTCCGTTTGCAACTTTAATATTGATTAATAATAATAATAATTTGGCGCTTACACCATTTAGATTGAAATTTGACCGAACGTCTCCTACAATTTAACTGAACGGTCTATCTATTTTTTTTCTGAATAATTATAGAGGGTGATTGCGCTAGAGTAAAAAACTTTCCTGCGTACTGCCTTCTAAATAGAGTATTATGTATATAGAGTAATATGCCTGAATTATGTACAATAATAATTTTTTGCTATCCGTAGATTTGTCAGCTTAATTTTCATATATCCGCTGTCTAAATACTAAAAGCCATGCGAACGGAAACCAGTTAATAAATAACCAACGGAAAGGCAATTAAATCCCAAAAAGCCTATTTACTAAAGCAACTAAATAGTCGAAAAAACTTAAAAGCAATTGATTAAGCAGTATTTGGGTAAAAATTATTGCTTTAAAAAAGAACTTCGTTATCATTTTCTAGCCAAGGATAAATGAAAACTTGGAAAATAATTAAAATGACATAGCATCAGAAAAAGTGATTTTTATTTAATTGAATCAGTTCTCATTCAAGCACTTCCTCACCTCCTAAACCTGTACTGAAGGAAGCGCGTGCGCAACTGATGTTCATCAATGCATCTAAAATTATTTATTTTTGATCTTGACAACAACTTCGATCAATACCTATGCCGCGACAACTGACCATTTGTTCATAATTGATTCCAGAACTCATCATTTGGAGAAGCAACCTGTTTGACTAAATTTATATTGCTTTGATACTAAAAAAAGCATTTACTTAATCATCAATTGGGCGAAGAAGTGAATGTATTTTTCGAATACGAAAATATTACACTACGCAACATAATACAATAATAAAAGGAAAACATCAACTGAATAATCATGGAAGACTAAATGTACATTTTTTATATGTATTTCAATTTAAGTTTGTTGTAATACTGTGCGATTATATATATGTACATACATTGTTTTTATACTTAAAACTACAGTTAATTATTTACTAATAATTATAGTTTGATAGTCTACTAATAAATACATTGAAGATTATTGCAGAAGTCAATCTTGAAAAGTGAAGATATATATACAAAAATTTACAAATGTTGTTGTTGTTTCAAATTTGTCCATACAATTTTGGAAAAAGACTTTACATTTTAAGTTTTATTTTAAAGTATCGAACAAAATTAGAGAAATGTATTTGTCTATGATTTAAGTTTGAATTAGTTTGTGTTAACGCTCCAAGTGTGAAACCTATTTTAGTAGGGGGCCCTTAATATTCAAAAAAATTTTAAGCCGAATATACCGACGGTACTTATAGCAAGTATTAAGTGCTATCGCCTCCTTACAAAACACTGAAGTTTAGACGAGGACTAGAAAACTAGGGTTTTCTCTAACCCCAAACTAGGGTTTTCCCTACCCAAAATTAGAGGCAAGTTCTCTGGCTTTTTCTCTAACTTCAAAAATAAAGAAATATTTGAAATCATTCGATAATCATAGCATACTCGTAAATGTACGTAATACTATAATTGAATTTGAAAGTACACACAAGTTTTTAATGTGATTTTGAAAACGCTGCTCAATTTATTCTTGAATCAAATACAATTTTAGTTAACTAAGTACATCGTCGTCGCTACAGATTGATGGGTAGTTACGCCACTTTTTCAATTTTGTTATTTAGTATAATATGATACATACATATGTACATACATAATTAGGAATACCTGTTTTAATTAGCAAATATTAAAACTCTTCGATATACATACATAGGTCAAATGGTCGTATGCCGATAGCATGAAGAGTAGTGAAAGGTACACAGGAGGTGGTGCGGTGACAGTTGCAAAATCGAAGTGAGGCAAATAAGAATATCATTTACATAAATTTCAGCAAATATAAAATGAAAAAAAGTGGAAAGAGGAAAGAAAAGTTGAATTTAGAATTGAAAGCAAATGTAGACAAAGAGACGCGTTTTTTGGATTATGCAAAAGACAGATACTAATGATCCATCTGAATTCAATCACCGCTTCGGTTATTGAGATAGTGTGGCGGGTAATGGTTGACTCAAATAAAAGCGAATATACGTAGAGATCGTGTGATGGCAATTTGTTTAATAGCCAAGCGGCCAACAAAATGGCAAACGACCTCCTCAATTAATTGTTTCGATAGAAATAATAGCGTTTAATGTATTGAAAATTTATGCAGACTTTTTCAAATTAATGATCTTCGCGGCTTTTGAAAGACATTCACTAATATGAATAATACCCTGTAGAGCATTTTGCTAACTTTAAATATATGATTTTAAGTGTACTCTTTAATTTATTATTCAATTGCCTATTGCCATACTTCGACTATTTTTTTTTTGTTTGAATTGATTACTTTTGTATGACGATGGCGCTTATTTCAGCTGAATTAAGAGAAAGTAAAGATGGCAACAGTTATAAGTAATTATGCTCTAGAAAATTAATATTATTAATAGAAGTTCGTTCAATGAAATATTTTTAAAATTGCATATTCAAAAATTGTCTGAAAATTATGATTATGAAGTTTGAAATTTCGATGAAAATGTATAGAATTTCAAAAATTTTGGGCGTTGGATTTGTATGGGATTGGTTGTAGAATGAACTACTATATTTTTATGAAATTAAATACTTATGACGAAATCTCATATTTTTAGGGAAATTTTCATTAAAGCTTTAAAGCAGGAAAAAACAAAATCAATAACAAAAAATAAACACCGGCATACGTTGTTCTCATAGAACAAATGAAATCTTTAGAAGAAATTGAAAGTCATTCCTAAGGAAAATTGTTCTTAATATATTGAAAATTTATACCTTATGTTATGCCCGATATTACGGTCTAGTCACCAGATAAAATTCCATGAAAATCTATTTACTAGTTTCGGAGATTACCGAGTTCAAACAGGAAAACAGACAAACAGACATACAAAAATTCTATAAATTCTAAAAATGGTCCAAATGCATTCTGTTACATTCCTTGGATCATCATCACCATTTTTTAATATTTTATTGTATGTTGTATAAATTTTGAACGATTTCACAGTCCTTCCTTTGAACTCAAATATTCAAGTTTTATCCACCGCCTGTCTTTCATTTCTACCATACATATAAGTGAATATTACTTCGAGAAAACAAAGCTTTTCTTCGGTTAACCAATAATACTTGAATAAATGACTTAAAGTTTAAAGACTTTATAAGCACAGGAATGCTATCGTGGTTTATATTTAATTAGTTTTATGAGGGTAGCAATTTAATCGGCTACCGAAATGCAACAGATTTGAATTAGGAAAGAGGAAACAGTTTTAATTATTAAAGCAGCCTCAAATTGGCCCATAGGTCAAACTTGGAACTCATTAAAATAGATAAATAAGTATATGTGTTTATTACTAAGAGACTCGAACGTCTTTAATTTTTTAGAAATTAAGTCTTGGTCTCTTCCATATTTTTCCCTTGATAGTATGATGGATGGCCAATTATTGCTGTACCATTTTTTCTCAATGTGCTTAATACCAAAGCACATTTCTCCCTCTAATTGAATTCCTCTTACCAAATTTGAACGAATTTTCTACATACATGATGAAATAAAATATCGAATATTTATTTTTTGTAATATAAAATATATATGAAATATAAAGTGTGTACCAAATTTGACAGAGTTTGATAAATTAGTTTCGAAGGTATACTTATGGTGGGCAGTGCTACACCCATTTAAAATAAAAACATACCCGCGGTTTGGTTTTTTTATAGTTACTGAAGTATCGCATTCGTTTGATTTTCACAAACATCGGGTGAAGAACTGAGCACTGTTGGCTATGTACCATTTTTCGTGGATACTGGCGGGATGTTGAGGTCCCAAGTTCCGCTGTGGGCTTTTCATTTATGTGTATATATATTTTTGTGTATTTATCTATCGTCGTATGTGAAGATGTTTAATTCTTTCGACTATCTGAAATAGACTACGCATGATTGGTGCGTGCCGCTTGTGCGTAAAAAGTTGAATGTGTTTGTTAAGCAAACGACAAAAGCGCAGATGAAGAAAAGAGAAGAAAGCAATTTCTTGGAAAAGTAATATGCCAATATTATGCTAAAAGAGACGGCAATAAAGAATTTACGAGTTTCTAAATAGTCAACCTAAGAACTAGCCGAACATAAACCGTGAAAAATTACACGTGATCATTGAGAACGCTTGTAACAACTTGTCTGGGCATACATATAAATACCTCAAGCTTTTCTCTGTTGAACATTCGAGTTTTGGTGTTACTTCTGTAACTACAGCAGCTATCCCAGCAAGATGGTAGGTGAAATCATCTGAGCTTACTTTTAGAACCGATTAAGCTTGATATTAATGAATCGAATTAATTTTGTCATTACAGAAACTTTTGATTATTGCCTTCGCCTGCATCACATATGTGATTGCTGATGCCAGTCACTTGCCTTCCAACGAGTACCTGCCCCCTAATCAAGATGCTGCGCCGGTTGATGCTCCAGTTTCCAATTTCATTCAAGAGGTGTCCGCTCCAGCTCCAGTTTATGCTCCAGCGCCAGTTTATGCTCCAGCTCCAGCTCCAGCTCCAATTGAAGCCGCGCCAGCTCATGTTTTAGCTGATGACGGGTACCGCTACAAGACGCAACGTCGTGTTGTATACCGTCGCAACCGTCGTGATGCAAGCCATCTGCCATCGAATGACTACTTGCCACCAGTGCAAGAAGCTCCAGTTGCTGCTCCAGTAAATGAATATTTGCCTCCAGTTGCTGCCCCCGTCTATGCCCCGGCCCCAGTCCAGACCCCCGTTGAAGCCGCTCCAGCTCATGTTTTAGCTGATGACGGGTACCGCTACAAGACGCAACGTCGTGTTGTATACCGTCGCAACCGTCGCGATGCAAGCCATCTGCCATCGAATGACTACTTGCCACCAGTACAAGAAGCTCCAGTTGCTGCTCCAGTAAATGAATATTTGCCTCCAGTTGCTGCTCCCGTATATGCTCCGGCCCCAGTCCAGACCCCCGTTGAAGCCACTCCAGCTCATGTTTTAGCTGATGACGGGTACCGCTACAAGACGCAACGTCGTGTTGTATACCGTCGCAACCGTCGTGATGTAAGCCATCTGCCTTCCAATGACTACTTGCCACCAGTGCAAGAAGCGCCAATTGCTGCTCCAGTAAATGAATATTTGCCTCCAGTTGCTGCCCCCGTCTATGCCCCGGCCCCAGTCCAGACGCCCGTGGAAGCCGCGCCAGCTCATGTGTTGGCCGATGATGGTTACCGTTATAAGACTCAACGACGAGTAGTTTACCGTCGCCACTAATAATTTCATCCCACTAGACCTTATCTCAGTCAGGTGGAAGTCATTTAATAAAAAGCAATTGAATTCTTGTCAAATGTATCTGCCGTTTTTTCTCCGTAATTATTCTTTTTGTATTTACTTAAAAAAATATAAATAATTAGTTCGAAGTGATTTCAACTTTCAAACCGAAAATTATTGTATGTAGGTAAGCTTATGTTATGGCTTTTCCTGTTTTATAAAGTAAGATACTTCGAAATAAGAATGTCAAATGCATTATATATGAATTAGATATGATTGTTGTTTAGAACATGTTTCTATTCAATTTCAATTTTAATTTCTAACAGAACCGGATTGTAAAACTACTGATTGCTTTTGTGCGCGCCAGCTGCAGCTGCGCGTTTGTTTTACCCCTAATTACTTACTATAGGAAATGCTGATACGAAAGCTTTGCATATTAATCTAAATTCATATAAAATGGGCAAAATTTTTAGAGAATTTATCACTTTCGATTACTATCTTAACGTACATACAAGGGATACACCGATCAAAATGGTAAGAAGTGTAACAATTTGGCAAGGATGTTCGGAGTCCATTTGATATTAAATATGTGTTATATCCAATGTACGGAAAAATATAAATAACATTTCCTCTCTTCCAGAAAATTCTCTTACTGACTTGCGCCTTGGTCGCATATGTGGCTGGTGATGTGAGCCACTTGAGCAGCCAATACCTCCCACCTACTCACGCTGCATCAGCACCAGCACCATCCTATAGTGCTCCAGCTCCAAGCTATAACTTTGCCGCTTCTGCACCAGCACCATCCTACAGTGCCCCAGCGCCAGCTCCATCCTATAGTGCTCCAGCTCCAACCTACAGTGTTGCCGCTTCTGCACCGGCACCATCTTACAGTGCCCCAGCCCCATCCTACACCGCCGCTGCATCAGTACCAGCTCCATCCTATAGTGCCCCAGCCCCATCCTATAGTGCTCCAGCTCCAACCTACAGTGTTGCCGCTTCTGCACCGGCACCATCTTACAGTGCCCCAGCCCCATCCTACACCGCCGCTGCATCAGCACCAGCTCCATCCTATAGCGCCCCAGCCCCATCATATAGTGCTCCAGCTCAAAGCTACAGTGTTGCTGCTTCTGCACCAGCTCCATCTTACAGTGTACCATCGGTATCCTATGCCGAGCCAGAATATGCAGCTTCTGAACCCGCTCATAGTTTCTCCTCATCGG
The DNA here is from genome assembly GCA_951828415.1 of Anomoia purmunda. Taxonomy (NCBI): domain Eukaryota; kingdom Metazoa; phylum Arthropoda; class Insecta; order Diptera; family Tephritidae; genus Anomoia; species Anomoia purmunda. Next base: position 62,404 of record OX639996.1, read on the forward strand.
ATGGTTACAGATACAAAACTCAAAGACGTGTCGTATACCGCCAGCGTAAGCGCCGTGATGCCCCTTCAAGTGAATACCTGCCTCCAGCAGCTTCGTCTCCTTCTGTGGAATACTTGCCCCCAGCAGCATCAGCTCCAGCTCCATCTTATTCTGTTGCCCCAGCCGTCTCCTTCGCACCAGCCCCATCTTACCAATCGGAATCATACGCTCCAGCTGCTTCTGTTCAAACAGCGTCATACGCCGAGCCGTCCTACGCAGAATCTGCTCCAGCTCACAGTTTCTCGTCTGCTGATGGATACCGTTACAAAACTGCGCGTCGTCGTGTTTATCGTCATCGACGATTCTAAGAGATTCAGGAGAATTAGAATAACCGATATTCCAATAATTCCACGTTTATACGCACAAAATAATTGGATTTATTTAAAATAACATCCCTCCGCTCATTCTTTTTTTTAAATGCTTATACATATTTCGTTTTATCAGTAGGGCGATTCGCGATTAAATGCAAACTATGTAGCACCCCACGCTTAAACAAAAGAAGAAGAAAAAACATAGTACATTATTAAATTTGTGCAAATGCATCGAAAAATGCAAATACAATGTCACATGCACTGGATTGTGATTACCCTTAATAGTCCACAAATAAAGAAAGCAACCCCTAATTTTTAATTTAACATTTGTAAACAATACTAATGCCTGTCGCTTTGCGATTTGAAAATTATTGCATAAAATCGACATTTATTTGCGTATAAACGTAGTGTAAGAATTAAATATTCTCGTTATATTCTTCTGTGGATAATGAATACAATTAAAATTGAAATACTTGTTTAAAATCTCAGAACTATTTCATTTCACTCCAAGCTTGTATACCTATAAATATATAAAAAATGGGTATCTGTGTACGGGGACTGGCGTAGTCAAAGGAAAGAATACGTGACATCAAAAAATGATAGAAAAGCGGCCACCCCTCGGCAGGCAATCACAAACCTCCGAGTGTATTTCTTCCATGGAAAAGCTTCTCACAAAAATCATTTGGCGCTCGAAGTCGGCGTAAACCTGTAGGTCCTCAATTTGTGATACAACAGCAAGACGCAGGTCACAAATTATAGCAGAAGTTCCGCCAAAACATCAAGTTATGGTGTAAGCGTCAAATTATTATTATTGATAGGGGAATGTTTCCAAGTGACATACATATACTTATGTTCAATATTGACACCAAATCAAATGCCAATGCTAGTGTAGCAAATTAAAGGGTATTAACAAGTTATGGATTATTGGTGCCTAAAAACTTTCCAAAAATGGCTTAATATAATTAGTATTTGCAGAAAATTTACAAAAATCGGGGAAACGTGCTTTTAAAGTTCAATGTTTTTTGACATAGCATGCAAGTTCCTAGCTCAACCCCCTTTTTAATCACATTTAGTAGGATAGAACTTCCAAATGCCTCTGTAAGTTTTCAGTGAGCATTTTTTTTTTGGACTATTGCAAATAAATGTCCTAAATGAACTTAACGTGCGTTTGACGTGTCGCAGAATTAAAAAAATAAAGCATTGGCAACTTTCGTATTATCGGAAGCTAGTCTTTTTTGACTGTAAAGAAACTGTTGAACTTTCTCAAAGCAATAAGGCGATTCAATATGGCGCTGGTGTTCTTAAAATGGCATTAATTTTCCCTAAATTGCATATGTAAAATTTGAGGGGACTTCTCCGCAGAAATATTTCCTCTTCAAAACTGGAAGAAGAAGTTTGACTTGATTAAAATAATTTTGAATGGATTAATTCCTATTAAAATATATGTATGTATGTACATATATTGCACATGAAAGGAAGCAGCGGAAAAGGAAGTTCACTTAATGAAAACAACGTATTGCAATTAATGTTGGGCAGAATTGACACTAAAAGTAGTATTTATTTTCTCTGGTTACTCCAAAATGCTGTTTATACCTACGAAGATGTAAATTGTGTTTATCGGATCATTTAAACGCTTAGACAGAATCGTCTCGATTCTTCTCATAAAGCAATGTCATCAAAATGCGGGATTATGCAATAAACTTTCGAAAAATTACTGGGACCATTTAAATACCAAATAGAAGTTGGTTTATTTTAAAAGCGTCAATGTGTGGGGCAATGATTTGCCTCAATGCGCAATTTTCGCCGACAACAAATTGCTGGTACGCTAGAGAATTGCCCTGCCCTCAACACAAATAAATCTAAATCCTGTTTTTATAATCGATATTGAGAGTGAGAAGTAGTCCGATTTAACCAGACCACAATAGCTATTGAAATATGTGTTGGTTGTAGATATTATTGGTTGCCTGTGGACTTCCTATATTCTGCTGAAAAAAGATGCTCACATTTAATTTATAGCTTTTTTTTGTAGTACGCCAATACAATAACAGCGTAACACGTTGCAGAAAATGCCAATTTCTACAATAACAAGAAAATTCTTAATTACGCGTTTGATGTATTTTATATTCAAATAACTCGTATAGAAATGGCTTAATTGTCGACCAATATTTAGCGAATAATTTAAACGACACTATCGTGTGGTCCAACCCAAAATCTACTCAAACACAAAAGGATTTCTATTTATTTAAATAGTTATTGACTTCTTACGATTACAACCTTTACGTTTGTGGATTTGCGGCTAATTCTTAATTTGTTTTTTAATTTGTGGTGTGCGTCTTGATGTTACAAGAAGCTCGGCCAAATATCGAGGTGTATATGTGATTGTACTATTAATAAAAATGTAAATTAATGGTTGACATTACTAGGCGGTTAAGTGTTATTTTATTGTTCAAAACTTTTCAAATGCTATGATTATTGTGTCTAGTTTTCAATGGTTTTCAATGGGATATCTGTAAAGAACTTTATCTACAATTAAGGGGCATTGTTTTCGACTGAACAACACCTCAATTCTGAATATAAGCTCTCCGGCAGTTTTTTATATTTTATCTTTCCCTTTCTCTTTCCCTTTCCATCTATTCCAAATAGAAATTCGATGAAAATTTGTTCTATTTTCTAATTTCGAAAAAGGAAAAATATTTTGGGGAGAAAAGTATGTATTAAGAAAAATAAGATTTAATGATTTTTCCTGGGAGAAATTTAGATAGAAAATTTCCAGGGATTTGGTAAAAAAAATGTATATAGGAGGAACTCTATTTTAGATTTGAAAAAATTTCTCAAAATTTTAAAACATCGTTACCATTGATTTTTGATTTCAAATAAAAATTTCAAATATCGTGGTTGATACAAAAATTAACTTCACACACGCAAAAAAATTTCCTGTATTACTCAAGTTTTAAGGAAGGTTTAGCAAATATACTTCTTCCTGTATCCAAAGTCGTTGTCAGTACTTCCAAGCCGACTTGCTCAAAGGTATAATTGCAGCGGATAAAAACTGAACTGCTTACCAAGTTTGCAAGTTTGAGAAAACTCGAAAGGATTCATCCCTTAATGTAACCTTTTCTATTAAGTTTTTAACTGTATCTTACCCAATTTTCTAAAAATCTTATCTACAGAGCGATCCAGTAAATTGTTATAAAAATTTTCAATATTGTTTTCTGCAACTATAGTATACATACGTGTACAGCATACACACATATGTATGTACATATGTATGTTTCCAACTTAATCTAAATCGGATAATATCACCAATTCGGACCATAAATACCGATTTTCAGAATAACTCGATTTCAGTGCCATCTAGCGAATCCATTTTTCGAAAAAGTATTTCTCGTCTTCTGTGCACACATTGCATGTTTCTATGTTTATTAAAACCGATTCATAAATACAGATTTTCTGAATATCTCCTGCTAAAGATTCAAGCGGTAGATTGTAAGAGCTTGATAAATGGGTAGTTTGGAATTCCAATGAACTGATAGATAATAATGGGCATCACTGCTATACTCGTATATTTATTTGTTTATATTATACACCGTAGCTCCAGCAAATAATCGGCCATCCTTCATTCAAAAAAGTATTTATCCAAAACGAAAAATACCCAGAAATAAGTCTTCATTGCACAAACAATGGCTGTTTAAAAAACTGTCATTTTTTGTATCGCAACGATTACGAAATGGCTCAAAAATTAGGAAACATTTTGAAGTTCATCAGCGTGAATTTTTGCAATATTTCTTTGGAATTAGCCAATATTTGATATTTCTTTCGCACCCCATGGCAAGTCATCTATTAAGTTTGCTTTACTATTGTCGAAGAAATATAAAACAATATGTACAGCAAAAAAGTTATTATCCATTTGGCTTTAGTTTAATTAAATGCAAAAAAGTATGCCACGGTTTTTAGTTTATTCTGTTGCTAATTCATATGCATATAATTTAATTCCATACTCGTCGTGAGTAGTTAGGCGCTTCGCGTATACCGTTCCTCTAACAACATTAAAAAGCTTAGAAGTCTAAGAAGTTTTATCAAAATAACATAGAAATCAAAGAGAAACTGTTAACATGTAAACACCACTGCATTAAATGAGTGGTGGCGGTAATTTTTGTATACTTAAATATGACAGCATATAGGAAAAAGTTTGGAGAACTCAGAAAAATATTTTAGGAATTGATTTAAAGGCAACCCCCTTTTAAATATTTTTGAGTTGTGGGAAGAACTTATGTTTTTGATCTTTTTCTATTATTTACATATATATTATACATTTATTATTTATAAATAAGCTCATATTTTATTAAGTTTGTCCAGACTAATACTAATATTGAGACAAAATTAACAAAACTAAAGCACTCCCTTCATCTGTGCTCACATTTTTACTTTAATTTGGCGATTTGGGATATATTTAACGGTTTTAAAAAGATGTTAACTTAAAAACAGCTCTAACTGTACAAAATGTGTTGTACTTTTATTCACAATTTTCTGGTCTGAATTCAGAAATTTTTTTAGCGGTTTCCTAAAAATCAATTAAAAAATTTTATTCAAAAATATAAAAATCTAATTGGCATGAAGATTTTGTTTCACCTTCATATCCCATCGTAGTACCTCGAACCAGCTCAGTCTCAGGTTTTGTAATGAAAGCATATTATGGATACTTCTAAGTTGGAAGCAACATAGAAAATGCGTAAAATGCATAACTACTATATTTCCAGAGATAACGCTCCTTGCATTTTCGGGAAATCTAAAGCACAAATTTACACATATAATTAATCAGAGTTAAACTCAATTTAGCGGTTTCATTCTATCCGAACCGCCTTGGAAATTGCTCAGCAAAAAGATATTCACGAATTGCTTTTAAGAGATGAGCAACATCTCAATGTTACTAACATAAATGATCTATTACAAACCTTCGCAGTAAAAAGTTCTATCCGGAAACATATTCGAATTTATAGAGTTTTTTACTAATCATTTGATCAGTACAACCAACATCGAACGAAGCAATCAATCTATACTTTAACGAGCGTATCAGTATGAAAGTGAAAGAATTCAAATCAGGGTCGTCCCAGCCCAAACTACCACTACACGGCACCAATTCGTTATCAACAAAAACGGATAAAGATTTAATATTCGATGAATCAAATTGGTGAGAGACGTCTTTTCAAGAGAAAGAAACGAGAGACAGAAAGACTTGAGGGCGAATATCATGAGATGCTGGCCCGCAGGACCGTTGACCAGAAAATTTAGAAACTAGGCAATCAAACGGTTCCAAGACTGGAAGAGCAAAGATATATATCTGGCAACAGGCAAAGACACTAGGAGTATTCGCGTCATGGGACACTTACCGCTGACAGTTATAACTTTGAAGTAGTGAAAGACTTTGTAAACTATATAATGCAGGGTAGAGCGAAGAATAATTCTTGCTAACAGATGCTACTTTCAGCTCGGTTGGCTCTCTCAAGAGTCACACAAACTTCGCTCTATAACTCTCTCTCTTTTCCCGTCCTTTAGAAAGGCGCAGAAGCGAGTAAAATTACAGTCACGCAATTCACAAGCTCGTGCTATGTTGTATGTTGTTACGGAGAGTTTTATGAAAATAGTAACCTTGTGAACACCCCGCCTAAGTATTATTTATTTATTTTTTTAGTATTTCCTTATTGATGAAATGCGACACTTAATAATCATGGGTTACAGAGTTGTATTAGTGTTATTCAAACTTAGCATGTGAAGCCACAACAATACTACATAAGATACCTTTTGAATTGCACAAATATTTTTTTGTGATATAAAGAAAACGATGACGAACCCACAAAACGACAGCGCGTAACCAGTGCAAAAATATTAATAAGAAAATTTAAATGTTTCATTCAATTAAATCACATGAACAGAAATACTAGTTTTTTTTCTTCTCGTTTTTAGCCGCATCTTATATGTACATATATGTACATACATACATATAAAATAGCGTTTCGTACATTCGGCTACCTTGTCTAATTTTCATTACATCCACTCAACTAAATATCGGCTCCACTTCTGCATTTAAAGTGCCCAGAGTATTATAACTTTGTTCCCTTTGTTGATGTTGTACGTAATAGCCTAAAAAGCAATCGAGATAGATATATGTAGATATATATTATATGCATATACTAAAATATTCTGAAATCGGATAATTCGAAACGATATTGAAATACCTCAACGATATTAGGTACACACATTTCCTCCGACCTAATGTCGGTGGGTATTGAAAATTGGCGAAATCGGATGGAAACAACACCCACCTAACGGCATTTTGTTAAAACCGAAGGAATCTGCTATTCTTCTAACTGTAAAAGATAATATGCTCAAATTGCAAATATGCAGGATTAAGTTGAGCTTAATTAATATGTGGGAAAATAGGAGTGACAACTCTACGAAATTTGGTACACACTTTATATTTTAACTCAATAGGCATAATTTCGAAAATAACGAAAATCAGTCAAAAATCAAGCCCGCCTCTCATAAAACGGTAATTTACAAAAACTAATAAATTCCATATTTTAGTAACTATAAATGTAATTTACTAAAATTTGGTATAACAGATTACTTTGGACAAAAGAATTTTAAACATTTACTAAAATTTGATATACCTGATTACTTTGGACAAAAGAATTTTAAACATTTGGGAATATATTTCATATAAATATAAAAACTGTCGAAAAGTCGATTTAATTTAATTTATGTTATTTAAAGATATCTAAACTCTCCTTTAATAGTTTTCCTCACTTACATTACATTAAAATTAATTACAAATTGTGGAAGCTAACGCCGAGTCTCGATATGCGAACGCCGATCTCGTGCGAATTATGTCATAAGATATTTTACAAATGAAGACCTTTCTGCTTTGACAGCTGCATTTTTATTTAAACGAAAGCTTTGCGCTATCAACATCATTTCCAATATTTTCCTCAATCGAATTTTTATTTTTTGCAAGAGCAAGCAATGAATTGTCTCTGCGATAACTGTTCGCACGATACTCGTATCAAATGGACAGTTGTCATGAGATGGCTGATCTCAAATGGAGACGCGGGGTAAAACTACAACTGCAATGTATTTTTTAGTTAAAAAATGTTTCTTGCTGATTTTGTAAAACATGAATACTGCCAGTAGATCCATTCAACATGTTACTATCAATATGCATGCACTATGTACTATGCGTGAAAAACTTACCAACCAATAGTCCTATATATGTAATTAAAATACGACAATTCCAATTTATTATTTCATAACCAGAAATAAACAATTCAATAGTTAAACACAATGTCAATATTGAAATAATATCGCTGGATAATATTCTCGATTAAATATAAATATGCAGATATATTTAGATTTGATAGATTAAGAACAATAATTTTGAATAATTAATTAGTGGTTTATCGATGCTTAGAGCTCGAAGGGTATTAGTGGTATAGGGTAAGTGTAGCCGCTTCTTTGAGGTGAATCGATTGAAGGCGGTTTCTGAGGAGTAACAAAAGGCACCTTAGGTATCGTATATGTGTACCCGGGTGTCTTTTGCGGCGTTGTAAATGGTATCCTAGGTGGTGTATATGTATATCCCGCCTTTGAGTTTGGAGGATAAAAGTCTGGAGTTTTTGTTGGTTTAGCTGGAATTGCTGGCGATCGTGTCGTCGGTGATGGTGTGGGTAAAGATGTTGGCGTCTTTGAAGCAATCTCGAAAGGTATAACTGGTGGTGTATAAGTGTATCCTACAGATTTTGGAGGTGGTGCATATGTGTCTATTGTTTTTATAGGAATACTGAAGGGAATGTTAGGTGGTGGGTAGGAGTAACCCGTTGACTTCAATATATTCGGGGTAGACTTTTTTGGTATGGGTACTATCGGTAACTTTGACGGAATCGCGAATGGAATGTTAGGCCGAGTATAGGAATATCCACTAGATGCTGGCGTTGTGGGAAGCGCTGTTGTTGTTTCAACTCCTAATTGTGGCGAAGGAGCATGGGAAATCTTAGACGGAATGGTAAATGGCTTTTTAGGTGGAACATATGAATATCCTGTTGTTTTAGATTCGATGAAAGGTGGTTGTGAGGATTGTGTAAATTTTGATGGAATTAAAAAAGGGACTTTCGGTGGTGGATAAGAGTAGCCCAAGGATTTTAATGGAGGTGGTGTATGTGGCGGAATCACTTGATGCCCAGATGTTTTCGGAGGAGTTGTAAAAGGGACTTCAGGACGCTGGTAAGTATACCCCTTTACTTTCGGTGATTCAGACGGTATGGTGAATGGTATATTAGGTTTAGGGTAAGAGTAACCTGTAGATTTCGAGGCCTGTGGTGGCAGCTGAGTCGTTGGACTTCTTGGTGGAATTGTAAATTGAACCGAGGGATGGGGGTATGTATATCCACTCGCTGTTGGTGTTCTTATTGTTGTTGATGATGAGGGTGTTAGTCTATGACTAGGAGCATCAGTAAAAGGTATCGAAGGACGAGGATAGGAATAGCCGCTAGACTTTGACGTTTGCGGTAATTTTAACTTCAATGGTGGGATGTATTCTTTTTTTAATTTTTGCGGAGTACTGGTGAATGGCTTAGTTGGCTTTGGATAGTCATATCCTAAAGTAGGTGGCCCTTCCACGGATGCTGGTGACAACTTTGAAGGTGGAATATAAGTAGCAGGCGCAGAAACCGTCGTTTTTGGTGGTGGTGCTTCGTTAAAGGATACTTTAGGGTGTGGATAATCATAGCCTCCATGCTTTAATGGTGGATCATAGTTGTATTGGGCTAAGGTGTGTGATGTAAACGCTGCTAGCGCCAAGATGACTAAAGGAAGTTTCTGAAAAAAACAAGAAAATGTTTGCCGCAGTTAATAGGAGTACATACATATTCGAAGTAAGTATATTAAGAAATAATTAAATAATAATAAATTCATAGTTAACAGTAAGTCAAACTCAAAGTTAGTAGCAGCTTATTTTGACACATATCTTATTAAAAATTATGTAGAAAAGCTGCAACTCTCTATAAAGTTGACGGCCCAAATATGATTAGGTACGAGCTAATCAAATGAGGTAAATCAAAGGATTAAATTAAATTAAAATACAGAGTATTATAACTTAACGGTTGTTTGAAACGGTAACAGAGATAGATAATGTTAAGAATAAAAATGGGAAAAAGTGTTCGTTCATCCGCTCGTAAGCAGATAACTTCAGTAAAACCTGAGATATCTCGGCGAAAATAATGTAGGATTAGGATAGAAAAACGGATAGTGAGCTAATTTTTATGGTTGAAAAACATCGCACTACACAATTCAGAGGAAACAGGTACATCTCCAACGCTACTTTGTCAAATTCTACCAAATTGGTTACATGCTTGACATTTCACCTCAGTAAACACAATTTCGAAAATTATAGAAATAGGCGGAAATAACCACGTGTGGTAGTTTACAACAAAATCAATTTACTCGAAGTATTTAATTAGGACGAGAAAATCAAGATTTTGGAAAATGGGCATAGCGCGTTAAATTTAGATTTGTTTTTATTTAAATAACTAAAAATTAAATTTTCAAAATGAAAGGTATGATATTAACTAGTATTGCATGCAACAAGTTCGGTTTTTTGAAACCAAAACATGCGCCGGTTTCACCCAAGCCTTTATTCCTTTTGACTTGTGTCATATTTAAAGTGTAGGCCGTTAAATGTGCAATTGGGAGCAAGTGTGATCCAATGTTTTTACATCGAGCACTTAAAGAAAGCAAAGCTATGTAATAAATTGTTTCGTCCTTTATTCAAGCGGGACCTAATTGTTTCTATTCAAATTGCCGCCAAATGATGATAATGGACTTGAATACGCTAAGCTTATTGCGATGTTTTTATCTCATATAAAAATAAAAATGTCTCTGAGGAACAGTTTTCATCACGTGCTGGTGATAACAAAATAGTTGCTGTTGAGGACCAGGCTATTCATAAGATACCTCATCTACTAGCAGTCTACTTAAATTTCAAACGAAAATGGGGGTGCCATTGGTTTAATATTTATAATATACTCAATTGATTATGAAGTTGTTTGCTATGTTTGACAATATTGCTAGGGAAGATATAAATATATTTGCATTTAGTTTGATAGATTTTTGAGCTCAAAGTTCATACCTATAATTACACAGGAGTACACGATGCAACAAAATAGTGTTCCAAATTTAAAGTTAAGAAACAACAATTTATAATATGGAAGAATTTCGTCAACGAAACCCATTATTCTTCGGTTGTGAACAAAAATACATTTAATTCATAAATAGGATTATAAGTTACAGTCACACAACTTCGAAAGAATTATTCTACCTCTACTTTTATTTCTCGATGAATATTAGGTGTTAAAAGCAAGCGTTAGTTCGTCGATGTTAATACTAGAGCTCTTTCTGAAAATCGACTAGTCGACCAGTCGATTAGCAACTTTTTTGATGGTTGATAGTTGAATAACAACTATTACAATTAACCGGCCACATTCAACTAACCTCTCGAGTAGTCTGAAAATCTACTACAAAAATTAAAATCTTCATTATAGTTGAAAACAAAACATCCAAACACATATAAAACACAGTCAACTAGTTGTTATGGGTGGTTAATCGAAAAAGTCGAAAAAACTGTTTGTCGATTAGGTGAAGTCGATTATTCTTTTAAACAACTTTTGTTTTAATCGGCGTTAACCGATTAATTGACTAGTCGACTATCAAGAGCTCCAATATTTATTGTTTAATTTTTCATTATGCATTGTCCGCGTATTTCTAACTAATCGGTAAGTTAATGTAAAAGCGGTTGCAAAATTTGACCTCAACAGACAAAATGTAAAGCGAGCTAATAAATATGTTTTTTATTAAGGGCGCTCATATCGTGGGTTATATTTACGTAACGAATAGTTTTAATAATTTAAAAAATTTAATTACCAAGAGAGTATATATTCTGTAATACAACTATCGCAAAACTGTTCAAACAGATCGGCCACACATTTGAAAATTTGTAATTCGCCGTTGAAAAAGAAGCAAGGAAATATCAAAATTTAGCTAATAGTTTTTTAAACATCGCAAAGAAAAAGCATAACAGTTGTTCGTAAACAAAAAACTTAATCTCTAATTTACGGCATTACATGAGCACGATAAGGTTAGTCATCTAGCGTAATAGATGGCTTAAGCAGAACTGCATAGCATGTGTATACCTTTGCGTGCGTTTCTCATAGCAACGTACGAAAATGCAAACAAACTTGCTCGAATATTTACCTTCATGCGTTAAATGAAAGTGGAAGCTCACGCTAACGCTTGCTAAGGAGTTCCAGCTTTATAAACATGATATAATTATTATCTTATCATCAAATGTCATATATGTACATATATTAACTTATATTCAGGATCCATAAATTTTCATAATAGATGTGATAATATTACGCGAGAACAAATACAATACTTCTGAATTACATTTTGCTTCCTTTGTTGGCAAAAATTTATTTACAAATCGAAAAAATATATGTATGTAACATATGTATGTACAATAATTTGTACCAAAAATTTACAATGCTAGTAAATAACTGACAAATATTTTTTTGTAAATTCAAATATTCAAATTTAATCAAAGAAAAGGGTAAAGCAAAATTTTAGCGCAAACTGTTTGCTTATGCCTAAACAAAAGTATACATTATGCCAATGAGAACAGTATTGAAAGGCATTGAACTTGATTTGAATTACGAGCGAAAGTTCACACGTAATAAATATTCTTTAATTTGGTTGACTAAAGAATGAAAAACTTTGTGAAACAAGTTCAACAAATAAGCCCATTAATAAATTATTACATACACATGTACACATACATACATAATTATACAAATATTTCGTATTAATTTCATTTATATTTAAAATTGATGAGATGCAACAACATGTTCGACTTATACTATATATCTGAATATTTTTACCTTAAAATAATTTAAAAGTAATTAAAAAATGTGAAATTCTTGAATTTCACATAAGTATTACATTTAATACTAGTAATAATTTTCCGAATTTTCGTTAAATATAATACTACCTGATTAATTATAAATATTTACATATGTATCTCGATCTTGATTTGTTTGAATATTTAAAGCGTATTCATTACTGTATTCAATAAAATTAGAAGTCAATGTTCCGATTTGCTAATTATTACATATTTTAAAAGGCATTCCGAATTTGCACATTTCCAAATGATAAATACACAAATACAAATAAATGACTATGTATACACACATACATTAACATGCCCACCATATATCAAAGGCCTAACCACCCACTCATTAACAATATTGTGTTAGCGCGTAAAAACTTCTAGCTGGTTTATTTTGTGCAGGTAATAAATTCTCAACGACACGGATGCCGAACGTCATCATTGCCAAGTGACAAACAACAATATATTACATATATATACATATATATTATAGATGATTTAATCTGATTAGTCTTTAGAGATTATAATAAAGTTACAATGCTTGTTTGTGCCTACGTACTAGATATATATGACGTACATATTCATATACACTGAGGAAATGAAACGAAAAGTTGTCCCACAAAAACTGACACTGAAGATGGCACAACACCGAAACCGGTGTGTCTTCATACCAAATTTGCCAAGGGATAGCGGAAAGCGGATTCAATATACATACATAGTACGTCCGTAACAGTAACACTTATTTGCAGTTTGTTTTGATACAATGTAGTCTATATTATGTGATTGAAAAAAAAATCAACCCTGCTGCTGCTGTGTCGCGGACCATATATGTAACTTCTAAGATGATGGAAAGTTTTCAAAATAAAATCGGAAAATATTCAGTAAATAAAGTTAAATGAAAATATAAGAACGTTGATTTTTATGAGAAACTCGAACTATACAGAAAGTGTAACAATTTTTGATTCAATCAACTTTTGCAATGATTTGCAATACCCGAAACATAAAATATTAAAAACACATACAACTTTAGAGAGTTAAAGAATGTAAATCGCTGCATACAAATACGAACACGTAAATTTTTCGGCATATTTACAGACATAATTGCATTCACATTAAAAAAGATGCAGTATCGATATATTCATTCTATTTTATATTTCTATCAGAGTATATATGTGTGTATATAATTATACTATGTACGCCTACTATGTAGGTATTATTAATTTTTTTTTATAAACAGAATGCTTTGAAACTGTATGTATGTATGTATGATCGTTATTAAAATTTGGAGGTGATTTGCAAACTTTTCTCATTTTAAAAAATATATCAATTGCAAGAATTCGAAATTACTGGAAAGTTTCGGTTATGCTGTGAATGGGAACAATTTAGAATTTTCATAAGCTTTCACTTCAGCCCTAATTGAACCGGCCTGTTAAAAAAAGTCATTAATTTAAACTTTGAAAATAAATTCCAGGTAAAAACAATATTCGGCAATTGGTAAAATGCACTTACATAGTATTTCTAATTTGAAGCAGTGTTAGAGATGTAAAAATATGGACTAATAGTTCATAATTTCATACCGAAAAAAGTTATCCTGAAGTAGTTGGAATTGAGCGGAAAGGAAATTGTACAAGCTGTTACAAAACAGAATTAAACACCGTTAAAACCTGTTGAAATCAGACATGTATGAGATATGTATTTAATAATATTTTTAAATTAATCGCCAATTCTACAAGTTGCACCAACATAAAACGACTTAAAATGTGATTGATAGCATACATATAGACATACACACATATATACCTATGTATAGACATATATAATATATACATATATACATATTACGTAGAACAATTTCATTCATCTACATAAGCTACGAACGCTAAGTGCTCCAAAGCGTTTGATACTAGCTATTGTTTTTTGTCTTCTGGTCAGTCAGTCATTTTGGCGGCCATAGTGGCCATAATGTCGTTCTTCAACGCTCATAATGCGTTTCCGGCCGGATTATTCAATCGCTGGCCACTGCGTCACCCGATTTTACTTCATGTGCTGATTTTTTTCTATAAAAACGAGGTTGGCATTTTGCTCATTTCAACGAGCAAGGGCTTTGCGGTTATTTTTTGGTGTTTGTATTTCTTCATTTTTTTTTTTTTCTTTGGAAGTGCAAATGTGGTTTCGCTTTGTACGGTTGGGCAAATATGACACAGTCATTGTTATTGTTGTTTACATATTCCAACTCAAGGAATCAAGTGGAATTCAGTTATCAGCCCTAGTTTTTCGTGTATGTATGCAATAAAAGTGTAATTTGAAAAATAAAAACTATGAAAACAAATGGAGAACCGGCAGGGAGTGGATTCATAAATATATTAATACAAAGCAAAGGTTATTTTTTAGAAATGACATTCTATCATTTCGTAGGGAGGCAATCGACCTCAAATCAAGGTACGAGTAATAGTTCCCAGCATTAAAAAAAATAACCTTTGTAAGTTTTAATCAATTAACTGTTATAAGTTCAGTCACGTTTTTTGCCAGTGTAAAATACCCTCTGAACAGCGGCTTCTTAAGAACTCTAAAATCCACTTACATATATGTTGATGACAAAATTTACGTGCATATGTGAAACTATTTCAAGCACACACTCATGCTTTGAAACCCACGTAATTATAATAATAATAACTGCAAAATGATACAATCGATGTAGTTTTAGTTAACCAATAATAAATCTTTTAATTGCAGATATGTACAGTAAAATGTTTCTTCGTTAAAAAAATTAAAAATTTCAGTACAACCACCTTTAGCGGGATATTGAATAGAGGAAAAGAGTTCAGGAGGAAATATGAATATAATGGAATCATTCACAATCACCGATAAATACAAAACTATGTGAATGTAATCTGTTTTAGAATTCAAACCTACAACTGCTATTTATTTACTGGTTGATATTGATTGAACTGCAATTGTGAAACATATCTGGGATCAAGATAAAAAATCTTGTTTATAGTCACATTTTCCTGTTTAGGAAATTATTTTTTTCAACTTATGAAAATTATAATTGTGTTAGGCTATAGATCAATAAACTCTTTCTTTTCTAGTTTATTTAAAATACAAAGTTGAGAAAACACAACTTCCCTTATTTCTGTAAATACATATGTATGTAGATACATACATACAATGCCAAAATAGCCTTAAGCTGTTTGTACTGAGTGATAGTGAATAAACTACAATAGCTCACAGCTGTAATTGCATTCGTCAAGTGGCTGCAGTATCACAATTTTGTTTGCATAATTCGGGGATACAAAACGTTTTGGACCGCCCTAAAAACACCAAATACTATTTAAATTAGCGGCTACTTACTTAACTACATACATACACAATTGTATATCGTTCATAAAAGAACATACATTAAATGCTAATAATTCATTCAAAGGTTTTTAGGTTGGTTTAAATTGTTTTTGAGTTATTCGAACGAGGGCTGCTTTCTTTCAAAATTATTTTTGTATGGGGACCGACGTAGCCTCAAACGTGCACATGCACATACATATGTGTATCCCTTCTTAATTTTATTTCATCTTCTTTATTCGGTTGCAATTTATGTCAACGTTTCTTCCTTCACAATGAAAAAGTCACTCACCATTTTCACAAGCATTACTCTGGTAAAGGGATTCAAAGAAAATATCTCCGGAAGTTAGTTTTTTTAATCGAATTATCTTCACTAATTATCTACATACGAGTAGTATTTAAGATTGATTTATTAATTTCATTACACGAAATAGTAATCCACTTATCAGCTTACATAAATATCGAGTGTAAGTATATCCGACTGTTGGCAAAACGCAAATGAAATAAAAGTTCGACGATGCTTCAGTTTTGTTTGTTTGCTCTTCAATTTACGCGAGGTGAACTCGAACGGATTTTAAAATAAAATTCCAGTGTTGCGATTACGTTTGCTGTAGAACAGAGTACGAACATTTGGTACGCATGCGCGTCAGAAGTGCCATTGTTTTCGCTTACCAAAAACTGTGTTTGTAGAATGTTGCGGCTCACTGCTGCGCGGAATCAGATGAGTATTTTGAATTTAGTGGCTATTGTTGACGATGTGAATTTTTGAAATGTGGTGAATTCGATCAACTCATACGTACATACAAAGGTGTAGCATTTATACGAGTTCTTTTAAAGTGAATGTCTTGTTTGGCGGGAAATTCAAAAATGTAAAACCTGCTCCATATATGATATCGTTTAATGGGTGATATGTTTATCTTAGTAATTTTGTATATGTACATTTTTATATACGTAAATATTAAATGGAATCGCTGCCGCGTCTTATTAAATGAGTATGTGGTTATGCTTTCTGACGATTACGGAAATAGTACAGTTTAGTTAAAGTATTGCACTATATTATAGTGCAGCAAAATGCAAAACGAAATGTTATCTCTGTCTGCAGATAATAAAGCTTTCTACATTCAACCTCTGTTCAGCAAAGCCAGTAAAAACTACGAATTTCTGTCCAATGTTGATGAAAAAATTACTAAAAACACGGGTACGGTTCCTCTCAGAAAATCGGGTTTCGCATCGAGATACTACTGTTGAAGATGTTGAGTGTTAAATCTGTAGGACATTTTATGCCAACTCATCCAAACTTGATTTTGATGTATATACTTATATTAACAAATAGTTGCAATTCAAAGTACTATTTATGTACATATATTATTGGCTTATAAATTTTGATTTCTGAGATAGTGGTTACAAAACTTGAGATTTTCAAAAATTCTGAGCTTTTGATCGGTCCATAATGCAATTTTTATATTCATATATTATGTCTTTGCCGGGTAAACTCAATACACGATCGAAATAAGTATTGACTGACTGACGCTGTCCACGTATAAAACATGCCATCGTGGAAGTGCGACGAAAACAATGTGTTTCTCAATTTTTTATTTAATTTTTGCTTTCTGAACGAACTATGCTATGCTCAAGAAGTACAGATCATTAAAATGTATGTTTTTGTGAACTGAAACAGAAATTATACAATTTATTATGATCAAGACTTCCACCAAAATATTTCATATGTTAAAAGTCTTAATCGTTCCAGTTTTGGATGAGTTATTAAATTTTTTCTTAAACTAATTTTCCAAAAAAAAGATCAAAAACAGCATTCCAAATTTTATTGTGACGATGAAGTTTAAACTGTTGTATGATCTGAAGTGATTTTTTTGAACAAATGTTTTCAAACTGTATTTTTATTTATAAAACTCCAAAAGTGCAAGTAATTTAAAATTGGCACAGTTCACCCAAATTTTAATGTTATTCAGAAATAGTATTGTTGATTTCTTAAAAGTCATGGACCGCATATAAGTTTATTAGGGCAAAAATAAAGAATAAATGCTAGCGGATACTGGTGGCATTTATGTACAAAGAAACACATCTCACCAAGAATATAGGAGAAAAAACCAAATTCCTCATTTCAAAGTTTTTAATATTTCTTAAAATAAATTAGTTTTAATAAATATAATAAAACTAAATCTGTGTCAATGAGGAATAAGAGCTAAAGTCAAAAATAATACATATTTTTAATTAACTTGCTTCTAAATTGTCTAAATTGAATATACAAATCATAAAATCATCTTTAATTTATGTTTTTTTGGTCAAAAATTTTGTACTTGATAGTGGAGTTTTGAAATTTCTCCAAAATGAGTTTAGCTGTTATTCCTTTCTGTCACAGAAATAAGAGAATCAATTTTGAAATTTGTTTTTAATATTAGAGATTAGCAAGGTTATCCTATTTCTGCCCGTAACTGAACGCTTCGATCCGCCTGAAGTAATTTTTCGACTTTTTGAACATTTACTTCGCTTTCAACCATCACTGGGCGATCTGATGGAGGTCAACACCACAGGTGTTTCTTCTATATTGAAAGAATGGATCCAATTTTTTCTGCAACATATGAAGGGGCAAAACCTAATGAACCAATATCAATTCACCAAAAGTTTGTTTCCGTTCTTGCCAAGGCATTTAATCATAGGCAATTTGGAGTCTCGTTGACGAGATTTTTTGATAAATGAAATTGTGGTTATTTAACATATGTAATATATGTAAAAAACAGTATGTTAAAATGTAGTCTTTCATCCAAATTGTTTCATTGCAGGTTCGTTGCCTTGAACTTTCAATCGGGAAAACATAATTTTTCTTTAAAACTACAGAGAACTTCAACAGGATGTTTCATTTTTCAAAATTCAAAAATTTCAACATTTTTTAACTGTTAATACAGACACTAAAAGTGGCAAATCATTTGACAAATAAAACCAAGGAGGTTTTTCGTTTGCCATTTCACTGATAGAGTGTTGGGCATGCTCAGGGGTGACCGCTGTTAAGCTTGTGCATATCCTTAAAAGAACTAAGAGGCTAAAAATTTTCTATATTATTCAAGAATACTTCAAACTCAAATAACTCATATCAGCCCTTTCGTAGTGGCATGGAATGGTCTACGAGTATCGTTTGTTGCAGGCGTCGTGTCGCTACTATTACTTTTTATGCTGTAGTGGGATTGTGAGATGCTTTCTTCGAAGTGTAGTTTCTCGTAAATTAATCTTAGTTCAGCTTCCAGCTTCTTTTTATTATAATAACAATTGTTATATAAAATAGATCATCTAATAATTATTTTAAATAAATTAAATAAGGTCGAATAAGTTTTATTTTAAATAATTGTTTACATGTAAACTCTCTCCGAACAATTTTTGAAAATGCACTTATATCAAGTATTTAATAATCTTATCCCTCTTTTAAATTAAACAACGCAACATCGAAATGAAATTATCGTTTGATTTGCTGTAAAATATGTAGTAGTTTCTTATAATGGGAGAAGACAAGTGAAAAAAGGGATCACAACTCTCTTAAAGCGGAAGGTACTATTTCATATTTTTCCAAAAACAATATGATTAAATATCAACCGAAACAAACCCCTACATACCTACAATTAATATAAATCTTTACACTTTTTGTTGATTAACATAATTCAGCTATGTATTTATTTTCGTCAGATCCCCTAATTTAAGCGGCTTATTTTAATGTACATAAAATATTCATTTAAATCAGTGTACATTTGTTCTAATTATACTTTGTGTTATGAGGTATAGAAAATAAGCAAATATTGTGAAATTGACAAATTGGTAAAATGGGGTTTTAGATATCTAGAACTAAGCTCTTTTCAAACAAGTTTATTTTACACAAATTTTTAACAATATATACATACATAAAACCTTAAATTATACTAATACTATAAATATACGTTAATAGATATATGCATAGATACATATATTTAGCACGTGTAGGCAGTGTTCATTCTCTTCTTCTTTGCTTCTCTTCAATTTTTACTGTAGGTATCCAAATGCAATGAAAAAAATTGCCACTTGTGTCCTTCGAAAATATTCTGTTTTATAACTAAATTTCCAACTTTGCTAGAAAAATCATCAATTACAAGTAATTTCATTGATACACACTTTTCATTTTTTTTTTTAAAAAGCCAAAAAGAAAAGAAATTACGAAAATTAAATTTCAACCATACTAAGGTTCAGTATAAAATAATCACTATTAAATTTACAAGTCAAAATTTCCATTTACATGCCAAGCAAAAGACTGCATAATATTTAAAATAGAGATAAATTTAAAATCATTTTATAAAAAATCAAATTTAATATGCCGTGACACCTCGTTTGGCTTTTATTACAGTCTCTTTACGTTTCGGCATTGACTCGTATAATTTAAATTTCTCATCATGGCTTACTATATTGTGCCATATTCCCAGAATAATATCCTGCTGGTATTTTAATGTTATAGACTACTTTGCCCGATTTTTCCTTACTTTAATGTGGCGATGAGTAACCGCGCTATAAGCCATTAAAAATAATAAATTTCAATATGCACGAGATATTTATTGGGCGACCAAGAACAATAAATATATTAATATTTCAGGCGATGATTCGTGATTCGTCAGCCGACTGAGCTTAAAACTTAATAAAACATTTAAAGAAAGCCTGCGCTAAATTGCAATGTAATAAAAGGTTAAACTTAGTTTGTGTTTTTGCATTGCATTTGATTTACAATTAAAATGTTTTTAGTATTTTTATATCCAATTATTTTGAAATTCATTTCTTTTAAATTTTTAACTTTATAAGTACAATATGGGAGCGTCACCCCGCCATTTTGTATACGATGTCTATTAACAGACACAGTTCTAAACGATTATTTCACCCATTGCACTTTTTTTGAATTTTTAAAAATTTATTATAACAACATCAAAACCATGTTTTCAATATTTTGTATGTCCCATAAGAAGAAAAGAAAATGAGTTTTTGCTTAGCTTTTATAACTATGTCCGTACAAGGTTGTATCCTCAAATTATGCTCATAATTTCCTTTTATGTAATCCAAATAGTTTCTTCCTTAATTAAAAAAATTGCTATCTCTCAGTAAAAATTCTATGAAAATGTAGAAATGTTAGTTACAAAAAACTTCGTAAATTTTTCAGTGCAAAGTACTACTTTTTACGAAATCAAATTACGTATTTTTTTTAATGAAATATTCCTCTATAAAAACATCATTCTATTAATTTAATTCACGGCAAATCCAAAAAGAACTTATGTAGTTGAACGGTCAAAATATACCATTCCTTGTGGAACATTCGCCTTGCTCAAAAAAATTCTTTTGTCAAATCGTAAAGCGGCAGTACTGAGACTATAACAGAAACAATCTGCTTCCTATTAGTTGGATGTTCACGCCTCGCTGCATTACAAAAATTATTATGTTCTTGTTGTTAACTTTTTCAACAGTACACTTGGTTGACCACATACTATGCCCAAAACATTCAAGAAAAGTGAACAAGGTCAAATTATATGGCTGAAAGTAGACGAAGTGAGCTTAAAAATCACTTAAGTGGGAACCAGTTTATTGGAAATATTTTCCAAATATTTTGCGCTTCTTATCCGCATTACTGCAGCGCTGTCACATGCGAAGCACCGTATATATATGCATGTACTTACCTGTATAAATATGAGCATCTGTAAGTCTTTAAAGTTCATTAACTGCATTTCCAAGGGTACTGCCGCAAAATGTGTGCGATTCAGACGTGATTAATTTAAATGTTTTCACCAGTCCAATAAGCCGATTTCTTATAATAATAAAAACAAAAGGCGAAAGCACGACAACAAATAAACTAGTTACTGTAATAATTTCTATGATCATTTCGTTTTCGCTCGTATTATTAAGAATTGCTCTGAACATAGCTCATCTCTAAAATAAAAAGAAAATAATTATAAGTTCATACTGCCATTTAGTTAAGCTTTATTTGGCTTGAACACAAGGTCAGTGCTTTCAAGCGTGAAATGTAAGCATTCATAAGTTCGTTACGACTTTAGAAAAGTTTGTTGCACGCATTGATGTTTTATACAAAAGACTCATGCAGCGAACTCGTTTAAGCAGGAACTTGAGTTCATTTTTGTTTTTTTTTTTACAGTAAAAGTATACGCACAACGGTAGTAAAATCCAATAGGCACTTACTAGTGTGAAATTCTAGTTTGAAGCGAACCGTTTTAGGGATTAATGATGGAATGCAGGTGTTATTATATTAGCAAATGCAATAAAAAATTGGATATTTTGTCACTACAGATAGTAATAAGCGATAATAATAAGTTTTACGGCGACTCCGAACGACAAATGATATTTGGGATACATTTTTTCATGGCACAAATACACTCGGTGGTTTGCCATTGCCTGCCGAGCGGCAGGATTAAAGCGCGCAC
Organism: Anomoia purmunda; assembly: GCA_951828415.1. Taxonomy (NCBI): domain Eukaryota; kingdom Metazoa; phylum Arthropoda; class Insecta; order Diptera; family Tephritidae; genus Anomoia; species Anomoia purmunda. Next base: position 84,531 of record OX639996.1, read on the forward strand.
ATGATACACACTCGTCTACGGTGGCCGTTTTTTACTTCAGAGTAAACCAATATGGAAATTTATATGTTTTAACAAACTTTGAAAATTAGGTTTTGTGTTCTTTTAAACGCTCGTACATAGCTAAAATGGGTTTACTTGCAAAACTAAGTAACTTGACGAGATTTACACTTCTGCTTTTCACAAAATTATCCTTTTTCGATTAACTTATATGTATAATCGGAATTGCTAAGTCACGAAAATGACATACTTGGTATGGCTATTAAAAGCTGTTCAGCAGTGCTATACGTTATTGACTTTTGCTACTTCTAAATCATTTTAAATTGTTTTAATCGCTATGAGTTTCGCTGTTAAATTCCAAACAAATGTTAATATACATATGTAATCTACATAATTTACAATGTTACTATGATTATTAGATTATTGGAACAATACTTAATACTCTTAATACTACTACTTGTAAAAACTTGTAAAACTGGAGTTATTTGTAATGTTGAATAATCTAGTGGTTTGCCAGAAGTCAAACCATACTTGATACGAGTATCTTACGCACCTGTAGTAAGGAATGAAGGAACTGAGTTTTTATGTAGCATTTCTCAAGCTCTTTTGTTAAATGTAGTTTGCTCTTGTCTTCAGAGCTCCTTTCAGATCTTTTTCTTCCGCAATTTTTTTACGATTCATAGGAAGTGGAATCTAGGAACAAAAACATTATTGTTGTTTATCGCTTTAAAAAAAACATATATTTAGTAAATTTTTTGCTTCCAAGTATTTGTTGTAATAATTCCAAATTTTTAAAACGTGTAAATAATACTATATTATATTTGACAGGCATGTCTTTATATTTTTCTTTTTCGACTTTCAACTATGATAATATTATAGTATTGTATACTCGTAATAGTATTGCACAATTTATGTTGTCGTATTTCATTAATTAAAGTTGTTGTTAGAAGCATATTACCATTAATAAAGTCAGTATCGTGCAATGATGAGCATCAACTTACCATTTGTCAATTCACATTGATTTGGGAGCTGCGCGTCTACACTTAAACTCACCTTTATTGCATTACTGCCAAGCCCTGATCAGCTTAATTGATTATAATAATTAAAATGTTTCGAATTCCATGTGCAGAACTAAGAACGTTTTATGAATTGCCAAGTAAATTCGCTTACTCACTAAAATGGTAATTAAAATAGTCTTAACCGAGGAAGTGCTAGTAACGACAGCAGCTTCCCGCAGTTAAAGCATAATTATGAGTTTTATTAATTTATTACCGTGAAACTAATTTAGTTTGTTTTAAATAAGTAATAAATTTCAATGCTTAAATGCTTCTAGAACATTGGCTTAAGAGTTTTTGTACACTTTTGACAAACCAACTTATTTGGCTTCAGCATTTTTCCTTTCAGAACAATAAATAGTGAAATATTATACAAAGAACTAATATGTAAATACAAAATTATACCAAAATGGTCACTTAAAATAAATAATGTAATAATACATACATATACATTTATGAAAAGCAACAACCAGAAAATCATGTTGAAGTAGCTGTATTTGATAAAAGTAGTAAATACTTGGAGTAAAGTTGTAAATAAAATAGAGACATGTTTGCTTCCATCAAGTTTAAAAAGAAGTATATTTAGGAGATATGGCGATCTCTAAACTACTAGCTTTAACTCCTACCGCTTTGATCATTGTTGTGAATAGTTTATGAATAGTTTATGAAATTATATTTTGGAACGATTCGCCGTCTTCCCTTGTGAAAGTTCAGCTAGTGCCATCTTCAGTGCCGGATAATCTAAAGAACAACAATAAACAATATTTGTTTCCTTAATTTATATTTTAAGTTGTTTTGCAGAAAATACTTGTGTTGGTCAAGTTCTCTATTATATTGAAAGCTCTTCAAAGGCACTGCTTATTAAGAGGTTGTTTTTGATGTCGATCTGCTTGACTAAGGAGGTGAAATTTATAAAACTAAATGATATATAAGAAAAGCGATTGTTGGCTAATTCCTGAAAAATTTCTTCCACTGTCACCCTCACAACCGAAAGGTTAACTAATCTCTACATTAACAAATAACAACAAATAATATTTGAAAACATATATATATATTTACTTATTTGACATTTTAATTCCATTTTTTACATAGGATATACTTTCATATTTCGTAAAACATCAATAATACGAAATCAAATGTTTTTATTTCTACCAGTAATGGCCATGGAAGCCATGGTAACCGCCATAATAGCCACCATAATAGGGATAACCTGATAAAACAATCACTTTATTAATTACTTTACACTTAATTATGACATGAATGTCTGAATTTTGGAAGCATCATAAACTCAAGTTTTCAACTTACCTAAACCATAAATTCCGCCATAGTGAGGATAGTACCCGTTATAGTAGCCACCCCCCAAATAAGGATACGAATAATAGCCGTAACCAAAGGAAGAAGATCCTTGTAAATCGTCATTTTCACTCTCGGCGCCGTTGTCGCCGTCATTTGAAACTCTGGCCAAGACATCTAGTTGCTGTTTATATTTAGATTGTGGCGCCGCTTCAATTGCACTCATTAATATCAAAAACATACATAATACTGACGCCAACAATATTTTTTTCAGTTCTAACAGATTTTTCATAATGAATGTATTGCTTAATTTTGAAATACGATATCTTTTAAATCTGAAATCGATCAAGATGATTGATGTTAGAACTTTTTCCGCCGAATATGCAACAATCCGCGCTTGACAACTACAACTGATATCTAATTCTTGATTGTTTGTCGCTTTTATAATAGGTGGACGACCCAGACCTTTTCGACAGACTGCGTATAAAAAAATATGTATAGTATGTGTTATTTGGTGCCTACCTTAGCCAGAGGCGCTAATAGATACTATTGTAAATTTTCCACAACACACAACAACAACGTAGGTATGTAATTTGCGTTGTTAAAGAAAAAACTTACAAAACAATGGAGATACTCGCATTAAGAAAATTACAGAACTACGATTTTTTGCATCAATTGCGTACCTCATCAAGGTTTCTACGGTCGGTCCATGTTGACGGTGCTTGTGGTGTTTAGTGTACATACATACATACTTAGTTTGCCAAAGGTCTAAGTGACACGCAGTGATTGGTGTGCTGTATGTTTCATGCTAAATTGAGTGAAGGGCAAGGGTAAAAAGTTCTGTGGCACAGAGTCACCCACGCAAGCTCTTGCAAAATGCAAACTACGAGTACATACTTACATCATTTTATTCTGTGCATGACTGTGCAAGTAGGAATTTATTTCCACTGCTTATGGGGCAAGTAAAAATCTATTGCATGGAGTGCTTCTATGGATATCGTGTGCCTATGTAAGGGGTGATTTTTAAGAGCTATCTGAAATTTTAATAAAAAATTATGAAATTCAGAAAAATGCATGAAACCTTTATTTGAATCGATAGTACGATCGATATAATTGAATGTTAAAATCTTATTACATGCAAATGTTGGCATGGCTGTGTTCCAAATACTCTATCCGCTTAGTAGAATTTTGGCATACTCTTTCTAACATTTCGGCTTCAATGTTAACTTTCAGTACGTCAATCGAATCAGGCTTGTCACTATAGACATGAGCCGTAACATAAGCCCATAAAAAATAGTCTAGAGCCGTTAAATCGTACAATCTAGGCGGCCAATTGACAAATCCCAAACGTGAAATAAACTGTTCAAGGAACTCGCTTCTCAATAGGTCCAATGTTTGGCATGCTGTGTGGCATGTGGCACCGTCTCGTTGAAACCACATGTCATGCAAGGCAAAAAAAAAGCTTGTTATCATCAGTAACGTTGCGATTGATATCATCTTTGAGGAAATACGGCCCAATGATGCCACCAGCCCTTGATCCACACCAAATAGTGACTTTTGCTGTATGCATTGGTGGCTCTTGCAATGCTTCTGGCTGCTCTTTACTTCACAAACGTCAGTTTTGCTTGTTCACGTATCCATTCAACCAGAAATCAGCTTCGTCGCTGAACACAATTTTCCGATAAAAAAGTGGATCTTCGGCCAACTTTACAAGAGTCCATTCACCAAAACTTTGGCGTTTTGATAGGTTGTTTGGCTTCAATTACAGCCCCAGCTGTATATTGAAAGGCTTCATGCCTAAATCCTTCCGCAAAATTTTTCACGTAGTGGAATAGTGGCGTAGTAGCTGCCGCCGTAGCCGAGTGTGTAGCGTGTGCGCGCTGCGTCCGAGGTTCGAATCCAGCTCCGGGCAAGTAACATCCAAAGGAAGAAGTAGGATTAACAAAGACCCAATTGCTGTAAATTTGCTGGGAAATTTAGTCACAGTAGCCCGTATAGCCGCCTCAGTATGTCGGAAGAAGGGCGAGATGAACATTCCTAACAGAGGACACATTTTGATAACTAAGTTCAATAATTTACAACGTTGTTCGTTTGTTAGTGGATTCATGGTTAAATTAGAGAACAAGCTGAAGATGTTTGACAGAGGTGCCAAAAACAAAGTAACTAAAAAATCACCCTATATACACGTATATACACACATACACATGTTTAAGTATAAATGCTGCTTTTGTCAACGGTCAAATGTAGAAAAAAATACAGCAAGCATGACCAATAATTATAATAAATTGTGATTTTATTTACAAGCAAGACAATATTTACTTTTATTTATTTACATATTTATTCATGTAGAGCAGTTTGTATTTAAATGTCTCCAATTCAGATTTCTGACTCGAACCCTCACCGCGAAAAAAAACATGAGCGACATTTTTTTCAAATTTTCCTTTCGCTGCAGAAATTCTCCCATATATCTGCATCACCGCTAATACTTCGGGAAAAATTTCGCTTACTATTTTTATGCGTTTTGGAGCCAATATGCTGAAAACAACTGATTTTCAATTACTCTGATTTGTTCTTCAAGTAAATGACCAGAATGAAGAGGATGACCAAAATATATTTGTTTAACATACATATATGAAAATCATTCGAATGTGGTGCTATCGGCAAAAAATGTAAATAAAAAGCTATATTACTTATGCAACTGAAAAAAAGTGTTATGCTCCATCATGACAATACCATTCCGCACACATCTTTGTGACCCGGAATATATTGACGGAGCTTGGATTGGAAGTTTTAGTTCATACACCGTATAGCCCGTTGCGAAGAAGATAAGAAACAAAATTTAGATTTGAAGTTGAAAGGAGTTTACCATATCAAATCCAATGGGTTATTCTTTTCTTTTTTTCCTTGTCGAACAGCTTAAAATAAAGTATTAATATAATTGCTCAGTTTAAAAGCCCGGTTTGCTTAAGTAAATTGAAGACTCGAAAACATGGTAATTGGTTGAGGATGTGCAAAAAAGCTAATTGGATTTGGAGAGTAATATATATTTACTGATACCTTACCTTTCCCATCTGATACCCGAGAAAATCCCTAATATGGTCCTTGAAAATTTAATAAAATGGGATGACGGAAATTGAAAATCAACTAAAGTTTTATATAAAGTCTGGTAACATCCGAAGAGGTTCAATGCTCTTTTTGCTTACAACTATTTCAAATTTTTCCGCATTTCCTGGCATTTTGTTAGATTTTAAGATCATCTATATTCGCTTAAGAAGCATTTTTTGTTGGTTTTCTTAGTAAACACATACACACATAGCCACATACATATAGGGCACTTCATAACGCTAGCGCAATATTTAATTTAATTTTAATTATTATTTTTTTAGTAAAATATAGTTCATTCTACAACAAGTACCAGTTGAATCCAAGTTTCAAACTGTGTTCAAATGTTGGGAAAAATTCAATAAACGTTCACAAGATTTTAAATGAAGGAAAATAAATAGTCAACACCTGTGAATTCTTTGATGAGCTATCGTTGTAACGTGCACTGTATACGTATATGTATGCATGTATGTAATGTCTCTTTGTTAGATTTGCTTACTAGCAGTTAATTTTATTGTTATCAAAATATTTATGGAAACACGCTTTAGTTGATCAAAGTATATATATAGTTATATATATAAATTTAAGTATATATTGTATGTATATTTGTATGTAAAGTATGTATGTATGTGTGTGAATTTTAATAAATTATGTACCACTTGCAAACCTCTACCAACCTTCTAGATCTATAGCAACCGCTGGCCATTCACTTTTGCTCCCCGTTCTATTGGTATATCAGGAAAACGATGGAATAGGGAAGCACTAGGCTTTGGCCTACTACCCAAACGTGCTCCATATATTGATCCTTCGGAATTAATGAAGTACCAGTCAGATGAGCTCGTGATATTTGTGGGATTTATTGCTTCTTTTCCAGGCACGGTCGAATCATTATTGTTTGGTAAAAACTTTGCCAGACGCTGCAGCTGATTTATATACTGTTGCAATTCATTCACTTCAACCATTTCATCATTGTCAATTGGTAAAATAGGAAGAGAACTGTTCAGGTCAGCTGTCACGTCCTTGCCATTGAGATTCCTGTTTTTCTGTTCCTCCTCAAATTTGAGATTTTTCGCCAGCCACATGCTTCGAATATTGGCCATCACATCTTCATAGAGAAGTCGACCATGATATGATGTCGTACTTTCATCCTCTAAAGCTAGGCGATTTCTATGTGTGCTTTGCTTATTTTCATTAAAGTTATTATAAGCTCGTCGTTTCTTGTTGCCACCTACATTTCGTTTAGGAGAAAATTTTTGCTTCAACAGATTCGTAGCATTTATTGATTTCTCCACAAACTGTCGTAGCACTACTGAGCCCGGATATACTAAACTTTGAGTTAAGGTTTCATTATTTATATTGTGTTTTTCATTCAAATCAACCACTTCCCCTTTATCAGGTAAATACATGTTGGCATTCCTTAACAACTCATCTAAGTGAATGAGTAACTTGGTCCCTTTCTGAATATCCAACTTGGCATTTTTGAGTGCATCTAACGTAGAAGTTGCTTTATCAGCCCTTCGAGCTCCTGCCGATGAATTTTCAAGTTTCAGGTTGGTTTGTGCATCACGACGGGCACGGGCTCTACGACATTTTTGCTTCATAATTTTATGATCACTGCCCTGCTGAAATTTATTTTTTTCAAAACCTTGGCCCTTAATGATTGTGTGTGTCGTTAGATGTTTTTGACGCTGTGTAACGCGATGTGAATGCTGTTTTTGCTGCGGTTGATTCTGAAGTAATCGTTCCGTTTTACGAACCGAAGCTAAAATTTCACGCGGCAGTGGCAGAGGCAGCGGTGGTGGCATTATTTGTGAATGCTGCGTGTGAGTTTCCTGTGACGCTAAATCAGCAGAAACTTCGTTGCTTCCAACTGGTTTGCGGCTGCGTTTATATACGTAAGTTTGAAGCGGTGTCACTGGTCGGTTTACTTTTATGCCTTTGAGTTGTTGTTTCACCGGAACCAGTTGCCTTAGTATAAACTCGGGCATTGCGTTTACTTTCGTTTGCAATTTTGATGCACTAAGCGTTTTCATTGTGGAAGTTTTCATTGCCGTTGACTTTAGCATTTGGTTCGTTGACTTTAAGTCAGTGATTCCTCGCTTTCGTTTGTCACCTTTTTGATTAATAATTCGTTTCAACAACTGAAAATGTTGTGGAGGCTCAACTACATGAATCACATCTTCTTCGTCTTCATTAATGTATCTAATGCCTTGTAGATGGGCAGGTACTCTATTTAATGGTTGCTTCAGCTTTGGTACCGAGACACGGTAGGTCGGTAATGTTGTTATATTAAGATCTCCTTCATCAGCCGGAATTTTAACGGACAACTCGTTCAATTTGATGGTGTGGCACAGATGCAAAAGACAAAGGTTTAATGCGAATATAAGCGAAGACATTTGCGTCGCTTTTTACACTGAATTGTTCACTTTTACTGTTGCTTTGTCAACTGCACTGCACATGCGTTACTCATCAACTGTACACAATTTTGATCTATCATGGAATTTATAGTTCGTTTTCATACATTTTCCACTTCCCTAGCATTTTCAAGTTGGCCACGATTGTATAAAAAATTAACAGTGAGATTGCTGATGGTAAAGAAAAAATAGAGAAGTGAAAATGGAGCGAAAATGTAGTATACTATAGCATGACGTTTTGCCTATCAGCGCCAATAGTGGTGGAGAGACAAAAATATTTGTAAACATTGCATGTACCACTCTGAGAAAGTGAAAATGTTTTCTAAAATGTGTTGCACTATTTCCTTTTTATCAATAACATAAAATAATCACTTCACGACTACTCTTTTCTTCAGGCTGCCAACTGCGAAATAAAAATACTGGCTACGATTGCATTTGAAAAAATGTTCAAAACAACTATTTGTATTTATATACACAGGATGGCGTGCTTCCAATTTGATCTTGAAGTAAATTCGTTCGTTCATATTTTAATATGCCAATGCATTTTTGAACTACTATTATGAGCTTTCCTCTCATATTTCTGCTATAGAAAGAGGAAGATTTATGTTTTAAGATCCTGAGTGCACTTTTCCTGATGTTACAGAGCAAACCTTTGGACAATTATAGTTTGGATTCTGGATGAAAATTTCTGCTATAGAAAGAGAAAGATCAAATAAAAGTAGAGTAGTTGCTAAATTAGTATTAAATTTTTTATCGGCTATCACTGAATTATTTCAAAGAAAACTTTAGTTTCGATTGATTTATTAACGGTAGAAAATATAAATACCTTTCCTATCAACAACAATTATCAAACAACAGGTTTATTAAAAGTTAGCCTTTTTCTTGTTGCAATTTTCTATGTAACGAATATACACATATAGATAACTGCAAGACTTCAAATGGTTGGCATTTTTAAGATTCATCGATTAATTTTATGTGTAGAATGTAGAGTGAATAGATTCAAGCGTAAGAAATGCCTTTGAGGCAGAAAGGAACTTCCGAATTATGTCTGTCGATTTTTTCTAAATAAAACTGTCTTAATGGTTTCCTGGACTTTTTTTGACCTTTCCTCATACATTCACTTCAATTTACTCAAACTCAACCAGCGGTCAATATTAATACTTAAAAAAATAAGCTTCACTATACTGAACACGTGTAGGATTAAGAAACCACCAATATTATTATTTCTTTATTATATTTATATTTGAAATTTCTTACACTACTTTGTTCACTTAAATTCTATTTTATCTATTTTCTTAATCCTAGTTTTTCTTCTAATAATACATATGTTATATGTATTTGATAAGACACGAGATAGCACAGTAAATAAATAAATAAATAAATAAATAAATAAGTAATTAAACGTAAAAATAAATAATAATAAATAATTCAGATCTGAATGTGAATGTATTAAACGCGCGTGGCAATTAATTGTTCGGCATTTGTGTAAGAGTTAATTTCACAAATCATTTTGTAAGCTTGAGGCAACATTATGTATGTCCTTGTTTTGACAATTAATCTTGGAAGGATATTCCTTAATTTTCACTTAATAAAACCTACAACAAAAACTTTGAGTGGACGAATAGACGCAAAAATTATTAAAAAAAAGTATAACAATCTCATATTGTATTGTTTATTATTTGAAATAAAATATATATTCACTTTATTACTTTATTAAAAAGTAATTTATTTTAATAATTTTGTGCCATGAATTTAAATAGAAAAACTTCTCTACTTATATAAAATTTATAAAATTATATTTAATATCTCGATTAAAATTAATATGCCATACAGTAACAGTTTGAAAATTTATGATTTTAATGGGTATCAGAGTGCTGAGTTTATTCAAGCTCAGCAGTAAACCCGCATTAGCAATATTGTTAGATTACTCCTATGCCTATCCGACTGTTACCGTAACCGAGGGTGCAGTGCTATCTCCGGTAGTGACTCGCCCTCAAACTTCGATGGGAGTGGGTAATATCAAAACCAAAAAAACAGCAAAAAAAATCTTTCCAATGTCGGTCCTCTGGACAAGCAATGGCAATACTCCAAGTGTATTGCTGCCATAAAGAAGCTTCTCATATAATGTATCTTTTTGGTACAACTTCAGAAAGTGTAGAAGAAGTGGGCGTCAAATTAATTTCACCAAATTTAATTTCTATATACTTTTGGTGCAGTTTGAAATTGACCACCCAATCCGAAAGTTATTGAAATTACTTCAATAATTTAGGCTCACCCCTCTGGGTTACTGCGAGCAGCTGATTTGAATTTGCTTTTTATTTTCTGCGGGCTTAGTTTTCAATCGGAGTATTGGCGATGCACCAATGTTTAGAAGATAATAATAATGGACTTCCATCCATTCGCTATATTTTTATAAACAAAAACAGTAAGACTCCTGTGATATACTGCTAGTTAAGTTAAAAACTCATTTTTACTATATGCCTTGATGTCGGGTTTTTTTTTACGGCAACAGGAAAACATATATCATGCCTTTAGAATTTGAGTCAAAGCCAGTTGGCTTGAAAACAGAATTTCGTAAAAGAAAGTCTCGCTAGGAACAAAGAAAGACTGCATTGTTGATCATTGTTGGTTTAGGTAATATATGTAAGTGTCCGTAACTAAAATTTAAAAACTGTAATAAAAAAACATGTAAAACGATGTTCACGAATTTAAATAATTTTCACATTTTACTGACCGATTCTGAAATTTTTGTTGCAGATTAAAAGAAAAAAGTATATCCTGCCAGACCTCGACATCATATATATTGGGTGGTTTTTAAGGAAATTTACCATGACCCTTAGGAAATAACGATCTGCATAAGATTTTACTGTTACATAGTTAGGAAAGTTTTTTCATCTGCAATAAAACCGGATGCCACGCGTTGTCATCAGTGCTGGTTTTGTCGCTCAAAATTCTATCATTTCCTTCATTTCTAGAAGTCCCACCAAAACCTATGCGACGCTCTTTAGATTGATGCCGGTCTTGATCTTTTGATTGATCTAATGTATGGGACTTTGTTATCGTATGGGGATAAATTTGCGCATTATGGTGGTCAAACTTTTTCCTTGCCACCCCAATTGTTTCAACTGTTGCCTCAGCTGTAGAATATTTTTGATTTTCGAAAAAATCGATGATAGGATGATAGTTATAGTTGATCCTCTTTGTACCGGAGCCAGACGATGTTTGAACAGTCTCTCTTGAATCATTGATGTCGATGCCAATTCCGTTACTCACATTCCTTTCATTATACTCAGGTTGATAAATAGAGTTTACATGGTAGGGAGAGGTGCGTGAAGATTGCGCTGGCGTCGGTTGTTGATGTTGGAATACACTCCACTGGTTCGAATGCTCGATTGATGATGGTGTTGCTCTCGAAGTTGTTGTTGCTGCTGCCGTTGCTGTTGCTGGACGAAATCGCGGCTTTTGCTTCTTCCCTGAATTTTTGAGAAATTGTCTATTCCTGTAAATACTGCTGATGTTAAAATTGGTTTGCTTTTTTGAAGTGTCGTTGTCGAAGGAGCTCGGCGCTGACGTTTGGTAGGCATTGGTAGCAATACTGGCCCGATTTCTGACGACTCCACGTGGTCCGGTCGTTGTTGACGGGATTGTAAGTCCATCTGCCATGTGAATGTTGACTGGGGTTGTAGATATGGTTGCCCCCGTCTCTGTTGTTGCGGTGAATGTGGTGTGAACAATAGCTGTATGGGGCACAGAATGAATACGTTGCCTTTCTTGTGGAACTCGCTTATTAGGATTGGCCATTGAGCCGCCAGATATGTTTACCTCTTTCTCCGGATGCAGCTCACTTGGCGAAAAGTCCAAATCTACACGTGCTTCATTGTATAAGTTGCTGTTACCCAGGCTTTTATAGGGGCGTCTACGAGTCGCTTTTCCAGCGAATATCGACGAGGCACTAGAAGAAGAACCGAAAGTGTAATGGTGATGCTTTGGTTTATTATTGTAAAAAAATTCTTACTCTTCTTCGCCACCGGGAGGACTCAGATATGAGCCGAGTGTTGGATTCGGGGAGTGGAGCTTAGCACGTCCACTGTGACTGCCTATTGATAGCTCGTTGTTATCATAGCCTGTATCGTGCTTTTTATGTTTAGCCTTATAGCCATTATTAAATCGATAACTTATATCATCTTCTTCCTGGTCGTCATTGTAGTCGATCTCTTCATTTATAGTTGAATAAACATCTAAACCAACAGCTGGAGTGTAATCTTTTGTTTTGCTACCTGACAATGGAGGAAACTGCTGCCTAAAACCCTCTACTTGACAAGAGCAACAGGTAGGTACTTTGAAAATATCTACATGGAGACCTCGGGTCTTATCCCAACTTAGCAAACGGTGATAATTGTAGACTTGCGCACAATGAGAACGATAGCTGTGCGCCAAGTAGGAACAACTTTCAAGGGGTGTGCTATGTGCCAATAATTCGAAAATTATTAGAAATGTCATGTTATTTAAGAAATTGACACACTTTGGAGACTTACGTGCATTTCTCCAATCGCAAAGTTTGGGTATGCTGTCCAGTGTTAACTATATATTTCCATTCTCCGGAGGCAGAACGGGCTTTTTGAGGACGGGCATATCGGACGATGCTCTGGCACATCCCTCCTCCAGTAGCGTCGTCTTCTCGACTAAAATAAATTTCATGCAAAGTGAAGTCTCGATAGTTAATATTTCGAAAATGTTATACTTACCGACGAACGGATAAGTCATCGAAATCTTCACTTATGTCTAGCTGAGTAGATTTATCGTAATAATCGGCCCACAGCGCTGTCATAGCATTTTTGTGGCGTCGAATGCTTCCCATTATCTGATTCCTATTTGATTAGTTTAGATTAGATAAAAAGCATTTAAAAATCAACCAATTGCCAATAAATTGCAAAATACTAGCAAATACCTGGCGTACTCTGTTACGCCTCAAAAAGTGCAACCTATTACATTTTATGTATTCGGGTATTTAAACAATTTACTTAAAACAAACTTGGGTTCAACTTAAAACCAAAAACAATATGTGCATTAGTGTACTTAACCAAATAAACTTTCTGGCTTTCCACCGGAATCATAATATTGACATTGTTTTAAGACTTCCGCCAAAGTATTTCCCTAAATATTAAAATTTTCATGAGCTAGATAGATTTGAAATGTCTCCGAAAATGGATTTTTTTATTCATCAAAAAAAAAAAAAAAAAATTAGGCTTAAAACGCTTATTTAAAAATGTGCCCAACGGGGCCAAAAAATGAGATTTGCGAAAAAAACTTAGGACATTCATGAAATTGTTTGCGGAGAAATAAACAAGATAAGAAAATGCATTCCCAGTGATATAAGTCTAATTGTAAATCGGTTCAGGTTTGACTGAATTATTCACTCCTCCAAGAAAAGTCAAAGTCAGCATAATAAATTTCATCATTGAAAATATATTTCTGAGATTTGTTGGCAGAACTTTTAACCTTAAACTGCCTTATGATTTGAAGTGATTTGTTTTCACAAATATCTTAAAACCCCATATTTATTTACAAAAAACCTGAAAAACGGAGGTAATATCAAATCGGAGCAGCTCACGTAAATCTTATATTATTGTGAAATATTTTGGTTGGCATCTTAACATATGTATGTAGAATGAGTTTTGTAATTTCGATGGAAAGAAAGTACCTTTTCTTGCACGGTGAGTGATGCAGCCTAATGGGAATTTTCTTCAAAAAATTATCAAATTGGTTCAGTACTTTAAGAGAAAAATCGTTATAAAAATTCTCCATACAATCAATTTTATATAACAAGTATAGATCTATAGATGTACAACAAGAAACACCCTATTATCCATCTATTATACACTATGCCTTTATATTTATGTATATAAATAAGTAAAAGTAAGTTAGTGGTGGTTTATAATAAAAAGTAGTAATATCTTATTACACGCCACATTTTCTTAAAACAATTGATGTGCCATTGCCCAATAAGAAATTAAAGCTATTGCAGTATTTTTTTTTTTTTAAAGGAATATATAGTAGATCTTACAGCGGATAATCCTCAGTTCGAATACACATGGAAGAAGTGAATCGCTCGCATTTTTTTGGTGGGGCGACGCCTTTGCCACTACCTAAAATATTATTCTGCGCTGATACTTTTGAGCGCATTCGCGAAACTTGCACTCGCTTCCTCTTTGTATTTGGTTGTTTGAGTCGAGTTGAATGCATTTTGTTGCTGGAGATTCGATACCGCGGCCCTGCAATAAGTTCTTCAGGGCTTGGCAATAGTTCTCCAGAAATATCAACTGGCATTTCAGGAGGGTCTTGCAAATCAACTACTGTTCCATTCAAGCTAGCAAAAGCAAGATCCTCCACTTCTTGATATGACTGAATGGATTGAAAATGATTGCCACTTGTTGGATTGCTTTCATCTCCAGAAAATAATTTTTCAGTTGTATTAGTTAAAGAATCACTAGTTAAATCTTTGGTACTAAGAAACCCAGAAGTGTTAAGCTTGACTGCATTTTCCGCAACACTGCGACGATTTTCGTTTTCATTGATTGAAAGTGGTACTGAACGAACGAGTTTGTGAACAAACTCAGATGCTTCAATCGCTCGCCTGGATCGTTTCGCAGGTTCCACAATTGTGTTTGAAATATTAATGTTTGTTCGGTTGATAATCGACATTTGGCTCTTCCTGGTTGCTTCCTGCAATTCCTCATTAATTCTCTTCGGATCTAATATTTCCTCACCAGTTTCGCTAAAAAAGTCTTCTATCGAAAGCTCATTATTATCCTCGACATCCTTAACGGATAAAGTTCCAATATTTTTATCTTTGTATTCCTCAATCAATTCTGCTGAAGATAAGTGATCACTACGTCTATCAATAACAATATGTTCTTTATGCTGTTGTTGTGGTTTAAGTGCTGATTCATTGCTGAAATCGAGGTCCAAATATTTGCGGGCAGAAGTCCGTACAAGATTCGCAATATCATACACGATTGGTAGTAACAATTTTTTGTCGTCGCCGAACATCATTCGCACCTATCGTAATAATTAAAGACGAAGAAAGAAGGGTAAAAAAAATAGAAACGTAAAAAGATACTCCTACCTGATCCAATTTGAGGTCATGACCTCCTTTGGCATTGATTTGTGCTGAAATCAGTGCAGACAGAGCTAGACGTTGTTGGGACGATAGTACACGTAATATTGGCATCACTTCCACAAATTTCTGGCGCAACGAAACATTTGTTAATGCTTTGGACAAGGCACTTTTCAAAATATTTTCTCTCCAATCGAATGGACGAATTTGATTTTGCTCATCAGAGTCGTCGAAAGGCCCTGTTGATTCCATAAAATTTTGCTCAGCGGTATTGTGTGGTTGGCTTCCAGTCCGTTCAACATCATAATTCCACTCGATTTCTTTGCGATCAGCAAAGTCAAAATCAGCTAAATCCTCTTCGGAAGCTAAAACTAAATACAACAAGCCATACAAAACCGCCCAAAACAGACAACGACATGTGTGGCGCTTCCTCATATTCGATTCAAATTCAGAAATTAGTCTGAAAATTAAATTCATAAAAGAGAAAAAAATCCATATAAGATTATTGTTTCATACTAGAAGCTAGATACCAGATTTATAATAAAAAGAGAAAATATATTAAAAACTTACAATATTAAAAATATTTTTACTCTTAAATTCTAAGGAAATCATTATAGTTACCTAAATTATAGTTTTTTTTTTAGTTTTTGGTGAAGCTATAAATCATAATAAAATTCAGATTCAAAGAGCTGTAAAGCCGAATGGAGGTAACAGCAATTTATTTTCTTTCATTCACATTTTTTCTCTGTCTGGAAACATTTGAAACTCTTCCTTTTCAACGTAAAACATTAATAGGCATATCAATTACAATAACAGTACATTCTTAGAAGAAAATGTGCATTCAATTTTACTATGGGGGCCATAAGTTGAAAAGTTAAAAGCGTTTCAATGAACTTTTATACTTTTTGAAATAATAACTGTTGATTTTTCAAATAAATAAATGGCCTTGAACTCATAAAATTACTGTTGGTACTCTTGCACTTTGTAAAATATTACTACACTAGCTAATTTTAAGAAAATGTATATTTTATATATATGTATTCGTTATACAACAATTCAATATTTGTTTAAAAAAGAAGGCCTCAAAGCAGAAATGTTATGTTAGTAATGCTCGTACTGACATACACGATGTGTTGTCTATTCTGATAGAAAACAGTAAATAAACTATATACGAAGTATTAAAATATTTCGATGACGAAACGGTTTGCTTTTCATTCATATTTTTTTTAATATAAGCGCTAGAATCGAGTTATTCAGAAAATCTGTATTTAGCGTTCGATATTGATGATATAAGAAAAGAATGCTGCAGGTGCTATTAAAATTTTTTTGTACGATAATCCGATTTAGATAAAATTGAAAACAGAGAAATTGATACTGTAAACGTATACTATATTTGCCATAGCCGAAATAAACAGATATGAACAGACTTTGAGTTTGCAGACTCACAGCTGGTTACACTGACATATGAAAAAGTAGTAAGCAACGCAGACGTATTCGCGGGTATCAACTACACCCCGCACAAATAAATATGTATTTTGAAAGCGAACATTTCTTTTTGTGAGATGACATTTTGTTTCGTTTTAACTGAAAGCGTTATTTTTTATTCATTGGACCTCTCCATCGCTATTGTAAAGCGTGGACGCTTTCGTAAGGATCAATTTTTCTTACTTGAATGGAAGACAAAAAAACTTGTAAGTATTTATACATATATGGTGTAGGTATATGAATGCTTGTGTTAGCAAACACCTTGTGATAGTGCAATGAAAGCGGATTCCTGTCGCGATATCGATGAATCATCGCAATGAATAGCACATCTTCGCGCTGCCATATGACCTTTGAAAGTGAAAATACTGGCAAGTTCGGGCTCGTCGACAACAAATCGAACGAAGTTTCCAAAAAACAAAAACTTAAAACAAGCACGGACAAGAAAGTGGAAGCAAATATTGTACATATTTAAGCGTCAACTATCCGCGCCAAAGTGGAAAAGCTGCAAGTGCAGTAAATTGTTAAAAAGTGCATCTTCACGACTAACAAAGGTTCATTCGCCCCTCCGATAGTTAAGCAAGACATTAAAGCAGAAGAAAAAGCAAAATGAAGTTCATTGTTGATCAGTTCACAACTGGTTGACAGTTATATTTATCTTATTGACATTGCATCTTAAATGGAAATCTTAAATGCCACTAGGAAGAATCTTCGATGTTGATTGTGCAGAGTGATAGTAGCTAAGCAATTAGATAACATAAAAAAAATATATAATTTTGGACCATTGAACTTTTTATTATTATTATTATTATTTTAGTTCATGGAATCATTGTGGATAACGACTTTATCTTAATTAAATAAGTTATAACAGAGACTTCGTACGACGTACACAGAAAATATTTCTTTCTCTTACTTCATTAGTAACTTAAGATAAAAATCGTAAGATGCCCGTCCAAGTAGAAGAGTCGTTTAGTGAAATGCATATCGAAATATTTTCGAATTATTCTCGAAATAATATTTTAATTTAAAATTCATAAAGCATCAAGTGGCATTCAAGTCTTAATGAAATTCATACCAAGCCCCTTACAAATATTACAATAAACAAATTTAATAATTCGAGATGAAATCAAATGTCACCCAAGCTAATGTAAATTAACTAAACATAATTGAACATACTAAAATAAATTTCTTACTTATTAAAATACCTTAAATATTAACAGCAGCAATTTTGGTCCAATCATTCAGGTTTTATAAATTATGATTGAACATTTAAAGTTAATTTCAACGCAATTTTCAATAAAGAAAGTTGTGGCTTTAACAACACTAGAGATTTTTTTGTATGTATTCATATTCACCTTTACTCAACCCATGAATTACAATCTTACATATTAGAAGCATAATAGATTAAAATCTATAATACGATTATGAAAAATAAATTTAGAGAGATGACTTCAAAATGCGTTTACTTCGCTTGCATAATCTTTGAATTAATCCAGAAATTTTCTAAACAAGAATTAAATCTATGCTACGTAATTAAGAGAAAATATCGTTCGACAGTAGACTCGTCACTTTTAAAATTCCCAATTATTTTCGAAATGGTGGTAGGTTTAATCCCAACATACCGTCGTAAGTAAGAGAATTTAAATGTAACATGCATCTCTTCGGCTGAGATTGGCAAACCTCCCATAGGCGTTTTATTTTTTTGTCAACCTCAGCACGCCTAGAAAAGGATATAGTATGTATAAGATAATTAGGATGTGCAATGAGTCCAGAGATGTTGTACAACCAAACCTACTCCAAACGTTAGTATTTACTTACTTATAATACACATTCAGCAACACAAAAATTTGGCATTTTGACAATTAATAACTAGACTTGAGCGAATGCCTTTAACAAAAGAAGCACCAAAAAGGAATTAAACACGATATACGCCACAGCATCGAACTATGAATTTCAAAAACAAATGGTGGACAGAACAAGAAAAACTTAGAGGAAAGAAAATAATGGTAAAGCATGACCTTATCAACGGGTGGAAGTGTGAGTTCTAAAGTACTAGTATTGACTAAGCTCATGTTTTGGGTGCATATGAACATATTTATGTAATTCTAACCTTTATATCGGTAAAATCAAAACTAATAGTTATTTACATAATTTCTTTACAAAATCATGCATTAATCGATTTAGCTGATTTTCTTTTTGTTCACGCATTGAACTTTTTTTTTTTGTTTTTTCTAATTACATACTTAATTTTGGGGTTGAAACAAAAATGTTCAGGGACAACAATATTGTTTTGGTTTTTGCTGTTTCATATTCACAAACTTCAGGTTTTATTGCAGGTGAAATCTAGAGAAGTGATAAGTAACGGTTTAAAATGCGCGCCATAGAGAATTTACAAACTTAGAAAGTATTATTGAGGCATTTAAAGAAAGAGAACCCTTCACAGCTAATGGGCTCAAACAAGTTACACTACTAAACAATAGCTGCAATGGCAACAACAACACGAAATCAGAAATTCATACTGCGGTAGAAAAAGTTGACACAATTTTAAATTTCTTTTAAGTATATCTGCGTATATTTATATATGTATGTACATATGTATCTACTAAACGTATACATTTGCACTTTATGTCTTAATGTGTATGAATATCCCTCATGTGTGGAATAGAAAATTTAATGAAAGAGATCTTCGCACGCATACACGCCCATGTGTATATGTACGTATGTATGTATATATAAATTATACTTTTATTTGTGAAATTAAAGAAAGTTGAATTTCATTCACCCAATTTCAAAATTATAATTAATTTATATAGTACAATACATAGTTGCTTATTCCATTTATTTTAGTATTACTATTATTATCTGTAAATAAGTATATACATACATTTGTATGCACTTATGTATGTACATATGTATATACCCTCTATTTATGAAGTTACTTCTCCGCACACTATTAATTAATCACGAATACTCGTAATGATTTCCATGGACAATGGTTATAAGTGTCCTCGATGTCGTTTCTCTTTCACGTCTTTCTTTTCTTTGAGATTATTTCCGGAATTTTTAAATTTCTTCAGATAAGTAGTTTCTAATTTTTTTTAAATTATACATATATTCAAGTGCTCATGCTGCTCTGATTTTTCACGTTTATATTTTTTTGAACACGTTTCACTCAACACTTTTATTTATAAAATTTCATTATAATCTGTTATATTAAAGGTAGTTAAAATTGCAGCAATTTGATTTAATTCGCAGGATTTTTCGAGCGTTATAACACGCTGAGATCTTACCGCCAACTGATTTTAGATTTGTGCACTCAATAATAACATGGCTCCTACCAGCTCCCGGTTGTTTGCGATCCGTTTTGCTGTTATTGCTGTTTCTCGAAATGCATATGTGTGTACGTGTGTATGTGCTTTCTTTCTGTGAAGTCTCACTGAATTTAAGCCCATTGCTACGACTATAAGCCGGAATTACAAAATTCATATGAACATATACATACATATGTACATATATGTATGTACATACATCTATTTATTATTGATACTTCAGTTCTTAAATTGGTTTATGTTGTCCAATCTTTTGCATTTTGGAAATCTATATTCCCTTAATAATGTGTTTCATATTGGCACTTCATCTAAATGGTCAGAAAAAGACGCGAAACTACTAAGAGAGAGAAATGAAAGCTTTATTTTAACACAAGTCAGAGTGGAGAAAACAGAGAAAAGAGCTGGTAAGTTAGAAAGCGCTCCGAGAATGCAGTCGACCTTAACAACCAGCTAAAGCGGAGTGTTGCCAGAAGAATCCCAAAGCTATAGCAAGGTTAGTGTTTAAAAATAGCTAAATCCAAAAAATGTACATATATAAGAAAATTAAATGCTATGTCCACCATGCAAGCAAACAGGTTATCTAACTAAGTCAGAGTCTACCCGTTAAATTCATAATTTTGTTTCCACAACAATATTGCAGGCATTAACTTAGAGGTAAAAAAAATAAACAAAACCCAAGCAGATATTTTTGATTTCAACAAAAATGTTATAAACAAATCGCTTTTACCCGACGATCATCAAATACGTTGGATGCAATCTTTTAACAGAGCTTGCAGCGAAGCGATCACTTCCATAATCTGAGATACCAAGTATTACATGCCTTCGTATGTTTTAAGAGAATCAGCAAAATTATCTTCATTTGAAGCTTAAAGAACTGTTTTAAAAAAATCTGCACAAATTATTTTCATTTGAAACTAAAAGAATTCTAATTATTCAAAGAAAACGGTTTAGTCAAGACTAAAATTGTTTAATTTTAGAAACTTTATAAATATTTATTCCTTTTAATTTTTTTTACACTAATTGATACCCACGACTTTGTCTAAGTAGCTTATCAATTTTCGATACCGTTTCAGTAGATTTTTAAATCTAAGATATCTCTGATGAATTAAAAATAGCGCCGTAGATTGACACTAAAGTTAGTAACAATCCAATGGCATATCTACCAAAAGCTGACTTAAGTCAGTCATCTTTATTTTGGGGCATAATTTTTAGCTGCACAAAGCTTATTAGATTTGAATTAGTCGAACCATTAATATAGATTTCTGAAAATCTCTACTTCATAGCTATTTATTAGATTTATTATTGGTAAGTTAATTCTCCATCATAGGCAGTATACATTCTCAACTTAGTTTTTTGCAACTATAATACACATACTACTTTTGTAATATTATCTATATCGTACCATAAATACGGACTTTCTGAAGAACTCGGCTCTGGCGCCCCCATTATACTCGTACTTCCCTAATTTCATCAAACCCGAATTATCAATACAGATTTTCTGAATGTCTCGACTGATTTGTTACCTAACGGATTAAAATACAGTGTATGCTCGTATCACGGGTATTAGTACCACTGGTCTTAAGAATATATAATAAGAGCATATTTGAATGACAACCGTTCATCAGTGTTTGAACCAATTTGCGAAAATAATCAATATTGAAATGTTGCTTATAGTTCTCAACTTCCCGAATTCGATTCCGTATCATCATCAATTATATTTGAACTTTTCTTTAACTAAAATTATAAACTCCCCGAAAGGATAATGAAAATGTGGAAGTTAACACTTTTTTGGAGAATAAATAAATCGTATAAATTTGTTAGCTAATAATAGCCAACTGGATTTAAGAAATACTTCAACAAAAAATCGAATAGCTAAAATACAATTTTCATAACCAAACCGGCAACACTGTACATAAATTATATATGTGCATATATGTACATACATTTTTAAACACGTCGGTGTAGTTTTCATGGCTCTCATCGTTCAGTTTAATATTATTGTTGATATTAATAAATCTAGGAGTCTAATCGAGAAAATGCTTTTCGTTATATTTCTTATACTCGAATGCAATACTTCCAACATCGATTAACGGTGATATGTAGATATTAACTATGTATTGAATTATAAGTTAAGTTCAATCATTGCCTATTTTTCACTGTGGTACTTGGAGTTCATTGAACAGGAAAGCTTGTATTACTATACACATACCTACATATGTATGTATATATGTACATATGTATATACAATACATATATACACACTATATGCATCAATACAGATATACAAACGTGGTTGCATTTGAACCACCCTGCAGGGAAAATGTCTGCAAACAGAATTATATGAATATATAGACTACGATTGCCAAATTAAATTTGTATAATATGAATAATATTTAAAAATAATACTTTTTATTTTTCACTCTGAATTTGTTAATACTGAAACAGTTCGTTATTCTATTCGAAGATTTTAGTAGGTCACTTTTGTTCATGTGTGCAAACCAGATCTAGATGGCAATGAAATTCAAAATAAAAATAAATACTCATAATCTACTTTGGTTGGCATGTTAAGTATATACTATACATATGTATTTATAAAAAATTAATGTCTATGCCTTGTTATGTTCAACGAGACTTCGAAAACGCATGATCGGGAATATTTCTAAAAACTGTATAAATATTATCTATGCAGCAATAAATGTATTGCATTCGACAGAGAGAGCGATCACGATGCGATCGTACTATCGACATTAACCTCATAAAAATAGCAAAAATTGTACGAAATTGCCAACTAGCGTAAGTTTGAGGTAGAAATCAATATCTAAAATGAAATCCTGGGCTTCAAGAACATTAAGAAACTTTTGAAAAAAAATTTAGAAAACAATTTATTTGGATTTGAATACGTGTAACCAAAAGCGTTAATGGAATAAAAATCCTTTCGATATTATGTCATGAGAGGCGTACGCTCTCATTTACTTTTGGTGTCATCAAATACGGAGATATAAACCTCCATTCTCTCCAGTTCATAATTTTTGTTAGAAGCGTTTTTATATCAGAAATATACACCGTAGCTTGCCACATAAATATTTAAAGGTACAAGTACTTAATATCAAAACACTGTATATTTATGCAAGCCAAAAGCGAGATGCTCCGAAGCATGGGTGAAAATGGACAACCATAGAAATACCTCGAAAGAGTGCTTCGAATATATAGCGAAAAAGGAGTCAACAATATCGTGTAGGAATCACGTATCACTCTTTTTTACATTCGTATCATTTCATTCGGGCTCGGGGCACATTGAATTAAGCGCGCACGCTCGGCTTATAAATAAAACCATAGATGTAGACATATATGTGCTCTATATTTCCAGCTTATTCCTAAAAAAAATAGTTCAAAGAGTTGTGTTGCTTTTTATGTAACTAAAAATACCCATTTGCATACATATCCTTCTTCAAATAAACTTGAAAGTTATTGCTATGTTGTTTTTTCTAATTATAATTTTGAATTTGTAAAATACAGTACTTAACTGAATTTAAAAAACTATATATGAAACATTTCGATTTGCAATAAAAGTTTTACTCACTTTCTTTAACCAAAGGTTACAAGTTTTAACCAGTTATGTGTACAATTATATAGAACTAAGATGTAGATTTTGCGGAAATCCCACTTAAGTACACCATTCAATTGCTTAAAACTGCACTGATACAATAATAGATTCATGCATAACAAAGTTTCAGGATTTTTAATTGTAAAAAAATCCGGCATTCAGTAAAATCTCTCACGTATGCGCTTCCATTCGACCGTAAAGCTACGTTTCGCTTGCGACTACCGTAATTCCCGTCGGTCACCTTTCTAAGTATGTATGTGCTCGTATGTACATACATATATGAAAATTGATATTCATTGCCGAAGCATTTGCATTTAACAACTTCAATCTACATAAATGCCTCCTCTCTTCATTCAACACAAAAATGCAGATTTTCCGTATCATTTATTCATATTCGCATTAGGGTGTCTGATAACACAATGCGACAAAATTAAACAAATATTTAATATCTGAGGTATCATAATATTTTTCTGATAGGTTTGGCCGCCGTAGCCGAGTGTGTTCATGTGTGCGAGAAAGTAACATCAAAAATTATAGACTTTTTTTCTAAGAGCGGCCGTCCCTCGGCAAATCAACCCTCCGAGTGTATTTCTGCCATGAAAAAACTTTTTACAAAAATCATTCGCTGTTCGGAGTCGGCATAAAACTGTGAGTTCTCAATTTGTGGTATAACAGTAAGACGCATATCAAAAATTGTAGGAGAAGTTCGGTCAATTATTTTTACTACATAGGGAAATTAAGAAAACATATATTTGTATAGTAATATTTTTGTTTTTATGCCATATTAAAATTAATAGTTCTTATTTTATATGAATTATTTAAATATTTAAAATAAATATATAAAATATTTATTACATTTCATATAAATTAAAAACTGTTAATTTTAAAATATTTAAAAATTTTTTAAATATAAATACCTTATGACCAAACATTTAATTAGAGTTATATAACTTCAAAATCCGCTATCTGCAAAACTGTAAAAATGTTGCTCTTTCTATGGGTAAAATAATAATTATTATTTTCTCCTTTATACATACATAATAAGGAATAACTGCATAACTAATATTTCAGAATATATTTGATGATTTACTATTGGGCAATACCGAACAACCTGTTTTATGTTTAGTACAGTTGCCAATTGACTGCCGTGGAATAAATAAACTTATTCACGACCAATTTTGGTTCAGTTAAAAAAATGTCAGATCGTTTGCGAAATGCGTCCTATAAAAAATTATAGATATAGGCGTCAAAATTATTATTATTATTATTATCTAGCAACTCTATGAGATCGAGGACGCCCATCCCGTCGATACTCGGATTTGTGTAGCTGCAAAAGAATGTTCTTTGACGTCCCCTTAAAAACATGCTTCGTATTATACTCTACTTCCAATTTGAAGAGAAGGAATATGAAGCATTGCAAAAATCGGTAAACTGCCACGCCCACTCCACATGTGGGTGGGTAAGATAAATTTTGATCCGCTTCGATGGCGATTTGGTGTGTACGTTGGCCTTACCCAGAAAAACTTGCGAATATATGTAAGTTTCATACCACGCCTACCAGCCATATTAGATTCGGTACCTAGGGCTAAATAAGATG
This sequence comes from Anomoia purmunda, assembly GCA_951828415.1. Lineage (NCBI taxonomy): Eukaryota > Metazoa > Arthropoda > Insecta > Diptera > Tephritidae > Anomoia > Anomoia purmunda. Next base: position 109,521 of record OX639996.1, read on the forward strand.
CGATTTCAATATTCTTTTATCTATAACTCAATTTTTTTAAAAGTCACGGCTTCGCCATACGACGAGAAGCACACGAACTTTAATTGTAGATACCATCAGAAATGATTAAAAAAAAATAGTACATTGGGACAAGCGGGAGCAAAAAACTCTTTTAATTCCGATTTTACATACCGCACACTTAAAACAAAAGAGTTAAAACTCAAAAATCAAATCTAAGCATAATTACTTATAGATCATGCTGGACCAACCATAATTGGTAGAAAACAAGCATAACGGACGTTTGCAAGTTAAAAGAGATATTCATGTAGTTAGATACACGATTTTCGAATTGATTTATAAGGAAATTAATTGTATAATTGTTAAGAATTAAATTTATGTTGTTAGTAAAATTTTGATTAAAAATACTGAACAATTCGGTTCATTCAGTTAGTTAGTATAGGGCAGAGTTTCCCAACCTTTTGTTAACCCGAGACCACTTTCATTCTTATTAGTAGGAGTCACGTGGTTAAAAAATAGACTTTAATTAAGATAATTTTAAAATTCAAAAGTAACATTAATTACCGGTATTATAATAATAATCCACACAGAAGATGCAAGCTCAAAAATCTTATTGCGTTTTTAAAGAGTCTGATAGTGTTTTGCCCATAACTTTAACATTTCTGAATCGATCTTCAAAATGGAAAATTGTACATACTTCTTTGATTTAAATTTCATTTTAAAGTTGTTTTTCATATTACTCTATTATATGTTGTTGTAAGATATTAAAATTGCACTTAAGGACAAATAAATGCGATGTGATCGTCTATTACAAAATTAAAAATATTTCGCAGATTTTTAGGGTATATTTGGGATTCTGAGTATACAGTTTTGTATTACTCAACTAGGTCCACAAAATGTGCTATGTGATATTCCATCTTCAAATCATCTTGACTAAAGCAGGCACCCTAATAATACTTACATATTTATACCTATCTATGTACATATGTAAAAATCATATGATACTCATACGGGTATTAACCGTTATTTTGCTCTAGTTGAGCGGTTTTCAGTCCGGTCAGACTTTTTCGCAAACATAATGTATCATATACCCAAAACTATTCCATTAAATGGATATCTTCTCTTCACACCACTCCTCGTTAGTAGAATGCAGTGGTAAGAAAGCGAGGCACATAGCAAGTATTGAAATCTCTGATTCTGTTTAGTCCAATGCAAACTTGGATGTTCGCGCAATATAACATAAATATTCAAGCAGAGCACTTCGGAAGCTTTCAAAAGACTCCTAGATATTTTGTACTTCATATAGGTATGGCCTTGGGTTTTAGGCTAATTTAATGTATAAAAAAAATAAATTAATTCCACAATAGTACTACAGCTTTAAGCAGTAGAAGATTGAACCTATTGCCATTTTGAGTATAATTTTTCGTTCTGTCTATTTCATGTCCTTCCCTACTTACCTTATTGTCGCTAAAGCTGCTTATGAGAATTTGGCCGGGTTCAACATATCACGTCAGTCAATCCTTATTTAATGAATGGCGAATGTGGCATACTGGCGGCTATTTTCTTAAATTTCCATCTAGTATTTAATTGATATTATTCATTAACAAACGAGGCTTTGCGCGGTTAGGATCAAATATGTTTATATTTTATGATGGACGTAATTTAAAAATGTATAAAAACGAATAAGTAAATTAAAACTAGAAGACGTCCGAAGACTCGAGCAGGGCTGGGTTTCATATCAAAAATGCACTGTGTTTTGAGAATTGTATTAAATACCAAGCCATAAAAATTTCCGACACATTCAAACAAAAATGTAAACAACTTACCTGTACCATAACCGATTTAATATTTAAAGTTGTTCAAATTACTAATATCTATATCTATATCATGAGTCGAGGTATTTTGGAAACCTGTATTACGATTCGGTTTTGATCAAATTTGAAACGTATAATGGAAATACGACGAGAAACACTTTACGGAAAAATAGATCCGCTAGATGACGCTGGAATCGTGTTATTCAGAAAATCCGTATTTATGCTCCACTATTGATGATATGAGAATATTATGATGCATGTGCTTTTATAATCCGATTTATATTAAATTGAAAACATACATATTCATACTGTTTATGTATAGTATATTTCCAAACAAATATTGAAAAAAACTATGTATCGAAATCCATCAGGTAGCTCTGAAGTCGATATTTCCAGCATTGTTTACTTAAATATCTGATATCTGTATATAGCTACACATATATAAATTCATCACAAATTCAATAAGGCATGATTGATTATTTTGAACATGTTCGCAGTTTTTTGTTTTGAAACCCCATTTAAAGAAACAAATTTTTCCCATAAACAACTCAAATTTACCACGAACGCTCAACACTGACAAGCTCAGGAATAACTCAAAGTTAAGTTAAAATATTTCAATGGAAGTCTTCAAATATAGCATGGTATAAAAAGCCTTTTTACTATGACATCTTAATGTATGTAAAACTAAAGAAATGCCTGAATGTTTTAATGACCAATATGTGTATACATATATTTGATGTGTAAAAACGTTTCTGGAGTAACAAAGGCAATAAATCGTGAAATGGTGGGTAAAATAAAATAAAAGTAGTTTAGCCATTATTTGTGTTTTATTTCACATTCCAGCGATCGAACTCAAAGAAAGTTGAAAGATAGTCAATAAATTAGTAAATCCGCAACAATATATTTACATACAACTTTTTATACAGACTAGATAGCCTAAACTTTAATCTAATAAAATTTTCGTCTTTTTAGACAAATACATAAATACAATGATGTATTAAATTTAATTGCTCTCTAAAGCAAATCAAATTGTTTCATTAATAACTTTCAATCAATATGTACAATACCTACAATATTTACAAAGTTTTACATATCACACATCGGACCTTCAATAATTGAGGGAGCTACATGTTTAACATTTTAATTTTTTTTCAGACAGCTTCAAACGTACTTTAGAAATATCAATTTTATTCAGAAATCATCAAATGTGCCTCAGGTGGAGAAATGAACTTCAGTAAACTTCGTAAAATATCTTTTAAATGTATGTATGTACTTTAGCGAGCGTTAAATGAACTTTAAAAACAATGAACAATTTATATTTCAGAATACGCAAAGTGTACATCACAATAAATATGTGTTATGCTCTTTAAAAGGCACTATTTAATTATAACTTTATTTTACTTATTATTCAACTAAGTTGATACATCTTTAGATAGAGATATGATACGGTATTTGAACTTTAGCTAAGCACAATCCTGATGTGGAAGACTCTGTCTTCGCATTTTTATTTTTTTTCAATGAACTGAAAATTTACGCACACATTTTTATGTATTTTTTACCGCGAAACAAATAACATTTTTACATCGAATTTTTCATTTAACTAGTTTTTCTTGTAATGCGCTGATTCATTTATTTATATTTTCCAGTAACTTCTTTTTAAACTTAAAATGCGATATATTGTTCATATTTTACGGCGTTATAGAATTTTACTTACACTAAGTATGCACATGCCTACTTCGTTCAGACAGAGTGCAAGAGACATTTTCGATGTCAGCAATCATAGTTTTGGAAGTACATCTCTAAAGCTCAATTAACTATTTTGAAGTATATTTAGCGTTTCACAAAAAAAAATAGTACTGAAGTACGTTTGTGCGTAAATTCGCTCCCTCTAGTATAAAAGATGGGGCATGTGAAGCTTATAAGTAATGAATTTCTTAGCTATAAATTAAAACTATACTATTATATACAGAACTCTTCTTATTTGTTTCGTGAAGCTTGAAAGTTCTTCGGTTAATTTAAAATATTTAATTAATACTGCTGCTAGCACTTGAAGTTCTCAGGGCGTAGTATATACTCGTATAATGTATCGAATAAAGCTATTATTCATTTTGTTTCAGTTTAGGCTTTGATAGTTGAAAAAGAAGAAAGTTCGAATGTGTAGCAATAGAAAAGAAAAGAGATTGGAAGGATAACGTTTCAGTCATCGTCATATTTCGCATTCGAATTCCGATATTCGATGATTGAAATACACCATCCCATGCTCTAGATCTTCACTAAAGCCACTAATATCCATATAGTCAGATCCATTCGAATCTTCATCAACCCAATTGTGTAGGGAGCGAGTTATTTCCTGTCGCACATATGTGAACGAGGGACGTAGATGTGGATCCTTATGCCAACAACGTATCATTAAATTGTATAACTCATGACGTCCTTCTTTGGGTAGCTCTGGTCGCAGTCCATTCGGAACTCTTCGTATGACTTCTCGTCCTGCCAGATTGGCAAATGGCGTAGAACCTGTAGTACAGAAGTAAATAAAAATTTCAAATTGCTTCAGATTTCATAATGATTTCAATTTAATCCCTACCCAACGTTGCTATTTCCCATAAGACAATACCAAATGCCCACACGTCAGTCTCTCGTGTAAAAAGGTGATACTGCAGTGCTTCTGGTGCCATCCAACGGATTGGTAGCGCTGGTCTACGGCTCATTGTGTCATGACCATGACCATGGCCATGAAAACTAGACTTTTTGTCATTGGCATCTTTCGTTAAGGTTGGGCTCCTGTCTGGGCTATTAAAGTTGTTATTCCAATGGTTTATTATAAAGCGACTTCCGAAATCAAATTTATTTTTTTTTGTATTGCCATGAACTCTTTCGTTGGCACTGTTCCTTTCTGTCTCCCTCCTCTTGCGTTCGAAGTCAAGATCAACTGACATTCCGAAATCACAAATTTTACAAACTCCATTGTGATCAAGTAAAACATTGCGTGCTGCAAGGTCTCGATGCACGATCTAAGAAGCGACGCAAAATAATGTAAAATATATTAATGTAAAAGGAAAATAAACGGTCACGTACCCTCTTCCCAGCGATATACTCCATGCCACAAGCGATGTCCAGTGCAAAGCCACCCAGCGTTCGCGGTGACAAAGGTGTCAGGCTTCGTCCTCCCGGTACAGAGGCCGGTAGAATGTTGGTAGCACTTCGCGCAGCACGTAACAGTGAGAGCAACCGTCCTCGCATCGCATACTCCATAATCAGCATGTGTGGCTCTAATTAAAAGTAAAATATATAATTAATTTTTTTTTGATGCAGTTCACAGATAATTTCCGTAAATGCATACTACATACATACGTATAAAAAACCTTACCATTGTCCACGCATGCGCCCAGCAGAGTAACAACATTCTGGTGCGAACCCAATTTTCGCATAATGTCTGCTTCTTCTTTTAAACTGGTCTGTGCACTGCACTTTCGGATCGTTTTAACTGCTACTATTCTTGTGGCGCCAAAGTGACCGCTGAGGTCATCAGCCTCAGCTTTCCACACTTGACCGAAATTTCCCTCACCAAGTAAGCTTTTTAATCGAATATTGCTACGATCGAATTCTTGATCACTGGTCACAGAGCATTGTTCATCATAGCGGTTATTTTGATTTGCTTCTCGAGATGTAATCTTGCCATTTGACATTGACAACTGTAGAGTCGTATGATGGTGCGTTGAATGGACTTTTTGGAGGTCCCCATCGTAATCCTCTTCTTCGCCTTTGGTACGGTATTTAGAATCAAGTTTCTTCACTGGACTTATGGGTTGTTGATCGGCAATGCATACATCGAAGTCTTCTTCGTTTTTGACCCCACGCCGAAGTAGATATGAACGCACAAGATAAAGAATAAGTGCACAAAGAGGTATTACGCCGATTCCCGCGAGCACCATTGTGGCAATATTAACACGTCGCATTTCTATTGATACATCACTTTCATTTGCGACATAAGTTGACTTAATATCTGCTCCACTCGTGCTAGATGGTTCATTTCGTATCGGTTTTTCTATTGACGCAGCCTCTATAACACCCGCGATAGAGTGGCGATTAAATTTACTCATTTGAGTAGAAGTATCATTTTCTACCGCCAAGAAAGTGGCTTCGGTGCGAGGATTCACAGTAGAACGTACCGAGGTAAGCACTGTGGTACGCAATATTGAAAGTGATGGATCCGTGGTGTCGGTGTCGGTGTCGGTGTCGGTGTCGGTGTCGGAGAATGGAAAAGGGCGGGGAGCCGTCTGATTAAGAAATATAACAAAATTTTCATCGTTTTCTATAACTTGGGTAAGGCTTGGTCCTAGTGCCCGAAGTTTTTCAATGTCTTCTTCAATGACCGTTTTGGGGCGTGCAGTAGTAGTGGATTCAGAAATTATTGTAAATGGTGTTGTACTGATATCCGCTGGTGTCGTTTCTGAAACCGTAGGTTTGAAAATTCTTGTTATAGCAGTTGAAGAAATTGTTGTGGTTGAAATAGAACGAACTGTTGTGGTATTAAATCTTTGAAAATGAGTTTTTACAGCGGCTGGCTTTGACACTGTTGGCCCCAACATAGTTGAATGTGATGTGATATTTTGAGTTTGATTATTTTTCAAAATAACGCGTATGTCGGCAATTGAACTTGTTATGACTGCTGTAGTGGATTCAAGAGAATTATTTTTTTCTGCTACTGACTCATTTAAGGGATGATCAAGTTGTGTTATTCCATCCTCTTCTCCGAAAACTCTTATTACTAATGGAGTAGAGGATTCAAAAGAAATGGTAGATTGTATATTTGCTAGTTTTGGGATAGTCCTTTCTTCGAAACTCTTTTCACTCGAATTTTCTGACGTTAAAGTTGCACTAGTTGAACTCGTCTTCTCCATTGTAGATGTAGTGAATTTGGTACTCAGTATAGGTGCGCTTCTAGAGTCTATTGGATTAACCGAACCCAATGCACTGGCACGAATGGGAGAGCGCCGCGAACTGACATATCCCCGATCTCGGTATTTGTACCTTGACCTACTGCGCTCGACAGCTGACAATGTTGACGTGGATACTGGAGATGCTTGTGTGGTAGAAACCAAATTTGCAGCAGAAACCTCCAACAACTTGGGATGTTCTTCACTCACTGAAGTGATTACCAGAGTGGCTGGCTTAATTGGCGGCAGTTTTTGGCCAAAGTATAAATAAGGTTGAATATCATCATCTTCAATGGAGCTGGTAGCTGCGGTTACTGGTGATACAAGTTTATTTCTAGGACGAAATTTCGCGCTTTTTGCTACATCTGGTATATGATTTGAAGTATCATTTTGGTCCTTGGCTACGACAAATAATCCGTGCGATGATTCATCAGTGAAGAGAATTTCGTTATTGTCCCGATCGGAAGTCTGTGTACCTAAACCGGATCGAGATGATGGACGAACAATCATCATGGTGTTACTTGTAGCCATGGAGTTAGTATCTGGCCAGGAGGTTCGCGAAAAGTTGGAGCACTGCCGCATGCAGCTCGCCGTTGTACGACGTGTAAAATTTTTTGTACAATTCCTTATACAAATTGAACGTGGATCGGTGGGTGCCTTAGACGTAGTCTCTAACGCTGCTACAGTAGCCGTTCGTCCGGTAGTTCCTATGCGTGTTCGGAAACTTCCCCGATGCAATGCATTGCGTCGTGCTGCCAGAACGTTCATAAGTTTACGCTCCCTCTCCTGAGCAGAGGTATTTGATGTAGCGGAGGGTCGAGCTGGTCTGTAGGTTGTTGGAGAAATACTTGAAATCGCCAATACATCTAAATACAAAACGATATATGTATTAAAAGACATAAGAAATAATTTATTTTAAACAAAAGTAGATTGTATTATGCAGATCAACCAAATTGAGGATTTTTAAATTAATTTGTTCAAGAATTCATCGAAATATTGTGATGACAAATTAAATAACTAACATTTTTGCGTGATTTTTGAGCTCAATACTAGTTCTTATATGTAGTGAATGAAAACCCCAAATAGAACCAATTCTAGCAATAATAAATAGATTTGTTATAACCAACAACAAATACACGTTCATTGTAATAGCGGCAAACTGCCGTACTTGAATTTATCTTTGGAAGTATAAAGATGGAGAAGCAACAACAGTCCACTTGGGGCAGCGGTTGCGAGCTTGAGTAGCAGGCCTGAAGGTCACATAGAATGCGATGTTCTTTGTGTACGGTGTTTTGTCCCATTAAATAACCGTATTTCGAATTTTGTTGAAATCTAACCTAATCCAGCGGTTTTGCCAACTGGAACTGACGCTTAGCTGCAATTAATTCCGTTTTTTAGCCATACCTTCAGGTAGAAATAGAAACGCGCCATTTGTAAATTAACAAAACCGAATGTCTTTTTTTTCTCGGGATTATAAGGTCTTTTGAATGCAGTATTTTCGCGCATGAAGCAAACGTATTTTGAGACGCATGGATGAGTGCATCTAATAAATTAATTATTTTTTGTATTAACCACAGAAAGATGCTGTTAGCTATGTGAAGGAGCTGCCGAGAAAGTGAGGTTAAGTTGCTGACAACCCCAAAGATCAAAATGACCTTGAGCACTTAAAAATATCGCTGTCTTGTCCATATAGTGACAGCTCTTTCGCTCTGGAAATTTTCAAAGAAAGTCTGATTTTTGATAACTATTGGTCTTACGAATATTTTTCCATATTAAGAATTTTATATAGATTTCCGTTAATTTTTGTTATTTTTTTGTGCTGGCAGTCTTGCATATCTACTACCATATAGATGCGTTAAATGGAAAAGTTTTCTTTAATCAAATGAGCTGCAAAGCAGCACACCTAAAAGTTTTTTAAAAATTCGGATTAATAAGTTTGAAAAATTGTTGAATTTTTATAAATTTTGCAAAAAATTTAAAGTTTTGATTTATGTGCATATAGTATGTTTTTTGCGATAAAACAAACTAAAGATTTACACGAAATTAACAAGAACGACTTAACGTTAAAAAACTGTTACACATATACATTTAATTAAAATCTCGACTCATCCCACCTAACGGATTAAAATATGGCGTTCCACGACACTGGTCTAATAAATGTACTGTCCAAATTTGGTTGAAATCCGTTCATCGGGTTTGACCTAACAAAACGGCTACATTTGCAAGGACTTGTTTATATATATATATACATTATATTACTAACTTACGATCTGTTAGAATCAAAAATGTACGCTAATGTATTTTGAAGATTTTGACACTCCCTGATTTGAATTAATTTCGTTCTCTAGCAGCCTTGTGTTTATTCTCCTGCAATTTGTGGTGTGCTGCTTAATGTGCTCCCACAATTTTATGTAGTTTCTCTTCCTAAGCGAAAATGTGAAAAAGTTGTAGTCTAGGTATGCAATGTACATATGTATTTTTTATATTTTGGTGCCGATACTGTCATACAACAAAAATTTGCTTACCATTTTTGTCAACATCAAGTATACATACAAAATGTACTTGACAAAATAAATAGTGTCACTGGCTTCATTTTTAATTACGTACGCAATTACATGAAGCAAATATGTATATACAGATATACACAAATGCATGTATACATACACACATATGTATATAGACATGTACGAAACGTCCATAACTCAGTTTAGTTTCGTAATATTTTACTGTTTTTTTTTCTTCAATGTATTTATGGAATGTATGCGGCAATGCAAATAAAATAAGGTATAACAAGTGAAAACCTATTATCAACGGTTTAAAAAGATAGTATATTAATTAGTTTAGTTAATCAAGGATTGTTAAATATTTATGTGCCCTTTTAACATTCTAAGCACGTTTCAGTTTATAAAGTATTTCTTAGCCGTGTGGCTTAATAATGTATTGGCAAAGCTTCAGAAATATTTGGTATCTGGATAGTTGAAGTTTTAAATCATAGATGGGCAAACTAAAACCTCACCTTTGTTGTGGTATTAGTGTGCCAAAAAGAGGATTGCGAAATAAAAAATGATTTAGAATTTTTTTTTGGCAACCAAACAAGATTGCTTGCAGTCGTATGACCATATACTACATACTTACATATACGGGAATAATGGGCCCGTTTTAATGTAACCTTAATGTAGCCGAGTTAGTGTTGTTGCTTTACATGCAATTCGTTATCCTACCTAATGTTCTTTTGCAACTAGGTTCCAAAGAAATGGGCTGAATATTCATTGTTTATTATGGAACATTGCACAAAAAGTGGCAAGCGCGCTCTAAAATTTTAAAACCCACTTTCACATGAAAAGTTAATTGGTATTTAAGTCTATTTTTGAATTGGTAGTCTTTAAATGTCATTTCGTTGGTTTTCAGATCACTTTTATTTTAGTAGGCTAAATAGTTGGCAACATTGATCTTATTTACAAAGTATACTTTTTTGGCAGAAATTTCAGTCAATATTATTATTTTTATCCATAAATTACTAATTTCCACAAATAAGTAAATACGTATAACATTACCAAACATGTTTAGTATAATTTACATATATGCTCAGCAATAAGTTATCCGGAGAGTGGCGGTAAATCTAGCGTCAACATTTTGTAAACGTATTTCTTTGTTGAGACCAAATAGTAAAAAAAAACTTTGATTACCCTGTAACTCAAAATGTAGACGTGATGGAAGAATGTGGGCACCATTTTCAGAACCAGTGGAAAAAAGTGTATATTTAGGGCTGTTATTGTTGTGCTGTCCTTGCCGTTTAACAAAAGTTGAGAATTGTATTACAGTTTTAGGTACCGACAACGCATGCGTTGCCAATGTGGCGGCGTTCTCTATGTAAATGCTCAACTCATACCTCCTCACCACGGATGCAAAGTGTTTATTGAGACTCGTTGCGACTTGCAACATAGGTTTCAGTACAATTACTATGAAGATAACTCTGGTATCATACAATTACGCATTTAGCTTTGTTGAGAATTAATGAAAGTGGAAGTTTAGTTGTAAAGAGGTGAATGAGTAAAGATTTTATACCCGAGCGCATTAGTATCTAGAATTAGAATGAGCTCACCTTTGGAAATGTTCAAGAGCTCCTCTGAAACACTCTCATCACTTTCGAATGCACTAGAAGTTTGCGTCGGGGTCCCATCAGCCAATGTTATTGGATCTATGACTGGCATCGAGGAGTCTGGAGATGTTGTTGGGTAAGTTAATGTAGAAATAGTAGTTGATAGCAATGTCGGAGTTTTGTTTTTCAATGTTTTCAATGGAAGTCTCGATCCTCCAATTTTTTCTTGATCTCCTAACTTCATATTAGCAGTTGAATTTGCATTGTGCTGCAGCCCCTGTTGCTTATTAATGTCAATGATCCCATCTCGGATACCGGCGGTTTGTACAGCTAACGGTTTTTGTTGCTTACTATCATCATGTTCACCTTCCAACGGAGTATCATTGCTCCTGTCGCTAGCCGCCGCCTGTGAAACCGCCAACTTTCTGCCATTGCTGCCGGAGATTATTGTAAAGAAAAATACCGCCACTATCAGCTCAACTACGAATCTTCGCCATTGACTTTTCATCATCACCATTTATGGGCGGGCGAAAAAGTCATTTACCGCTGATTTTGTATATTGTCCACGCTGCTTAATATTCTGCGCCGTACCTCTATTCCATTCAAATTGATATATTGAGATCGTAACAGGCTTTTAACGTTAGTAAACCTTTTTGATACATTGGAGCCTGCAAATAAAAGCAAAACACAAGAAAATTAAAATAGTATATAAGCAAAAGGACGTTTCAGCCTAATAGGTTTATATACAATACATATCTGTGAATATTCGACCAAGCAACTGATCTTGAATTTTCACTTTTTTCCTGTCAAACTAAAAAATAGCAATGTTCTGATGAAATTTTTAAGCGATTAATTACGCAAGAGCAAAATTTACTAGTCTGAAAATAAAAAGTCTAAAGCCAAATAAGTTTTGTCAAATCCGCACAGATCTATAAATATGTACATTTTTATGTATATATGTACGTATAACATTATAAATGCTATTACACATAGAACGCAGTAGTAGATACATCAATATGTGTAATTATATTTAGAATGTATGTACATAACTTTGAACATGGGGTGTGGCCGCTCTTCTAGGTATTCAGTTACAGTTGAGTAGATATACTCAATCCCGACTCTTACTCCCCCGTTCGTGCACTCTAGGCAACGAGAGTAACCCATGTACGAGAAGCGGAAACCAACCAGTGTAGAGCCTTGGTTCGCGGCTTTAGTGGGGTTACTCCGACTTACTCGGTTTAAGGGTCATGTAACGTTAGCAATGATCAACCAGTTGGTAGCATGCAATGGAAAGCCCAAATGAGCCTCGAAAATTTACCACCCGCAAACGGAACCAGGACTACGAATTAGGGATATGCACCTGGAATGTCTGGACTATCTAAAGGAAAATAGCCTTTTTTCACCCGCTGAATGCTCTTAAAAAATATAAGACTGACATCAGCGAAGTGCAAAAGATGCGATGGACGAGGCATGACCTGTAAGAAGTTTGCTGCATGCGACGTTTACTACAGCTTCTATGATCATCAGTGAATGAATCGCCACAGTAAAATCATCTTAAGTTGTGGGCACTCCCCGACGGAGGAGAAGGACGTTGTGGCAAAAATGAATTCTATAAACGCCTGGAAGAAGCATATGAGCGCTGCCCACGCCACGATGTTACGAGTAAAGTTGTGGCTGACGTTATTGTCGCAGTATTGAATAAAACATTCCCCATGAATTTTTGGGGAATGCTGCTGAAGCGACAGTCCTTCGCCGGCGCGGAATATGGTAGTGAATAGTACGAGACACCAGAATCGAAATATCCACAGATCAGAGAAGAGGAGGGAGAGACCATAGAAGGAGAGCCGGATTCTCTTTAAGATATTAAAACCATTTAACACGAAATGTCAACATAGTGATATTTTATAATTTTGCATTGGCGTTCGATCATCGAAATATACTGAATTATTTGCTGTTTTTATTATAATGGGACATTTTGTCACGAAAAATGAATAATGAAAACCAGGAAAAGTTAATATGACTTTGCAACAACATCTGAATATTCAAATAATAAAATAATTGTAACTTAGCAAGAATGTAAATAAAAAATTTCAATTAAGTCAGTTGAAATTTATACCACAATGGCGTTGGTGCTTTTACATAAAGTTTTTTTTTTAGGACAAGAGTCCATTCGAGAACTAAATGTTTAATCAACTGTACCAAAATGGGTCAGTTCCATGGTATTCTGAAGATAGTTCGATTTATTCATTATTCTTATACACACATACTCGTACATACATACGAGTACAATAATTTGGGCTATGGCTATATGGTTCATACCGACGCAACACAACAAAATGCAAAAAAGTTAACATACTTGAGTTTACAGAAAGCAAAAGTGTATATAGATTTAAGGCATTAACTTGCACCATGGGTTGCATTATTTTGAATTGCGTTGCAACTGTATGCGACTTCTTCGATCGGTATTTGCAAACACGCATACATATGTACCATACGTACAAGTATTGAAGCCTTCCCACTTAACATGGACTCAGCCCAGCAGAGATTAACTGGTTCTCTGTACTTGCAGTTGACGATTACAAAAACTGGTTTGTTCAGTTGAAATGATTTGTCTGATGGTTTACGAGTACTTGCTCATATTTGGCCTGTAGTTCATACTAAAAGTATTATATGCAGGTTATATTGAAAATATTGCGCACATACACAACGTTAACGAAATACCTGAATTGAACGTGAATAAATATCAGCAATATCAATTGCAATTTAAATGTTTTCCACATGACCCAGCCAGATGTAGCAGAAAGTCTGACAACTACAACACTGCTATAGCCAGTCACTTTCCCGTTATATTATACTTAGAAATTATGTAACTACGACCGTTAAAATCGTAAAAATGAAATTATACACTTCACCTATGATCATATCTACTAAGTGCATACGTACATATGTATGTTTATGTATATGTATATACTTGCAAGTTGTCCAAATTTCGAGAATTTATAATATTCCTAAAGTGCTAACGTAGATTGAAATCACCCCATATACTCGCATCGTTAAACGACACAAATTGAGAAAATTTGTCCAAAAAACCTCGCATCGAATGCAAAATTTTAATATGTATGTATGTTTATTAAAACTTATCGTATAGTCTTATGGTCCTATTTGTTATTAATTTTTACCACCAGATATCGAAGTACCTGACTTTGAAGTTTAAAATTTTTATTTGTATCCATAACGTTTTTAATCATAGCATAGCTACCATCTCTGTAGGCAACTCTTTCCCACAACTCATTAATTTGTTCGTAGCTCGCAAGCTTAATGCTAAAGAATCAGAAACTATGAAAAATCTTTTAAATATATGCGTGCAGTTTTACATTGTTTCAGTGTCAATGCCCTTTGACCTGACTTTTTAAAAATTTTGATTTTTTGACGCTTTTCAAAAATGAGTGCCATTTTTTCAGAGATTATTTTATAAAATATAGAACCATCTCAAAAACATTTCCTCCTGTAAAAAATGTATCACTTGAAATTTATAAAGGAAAAGCAATTCTTCTCGAAGGGACTCGATTTCTGCGCATGGCTGCAACCCTCTAATGTACATTGGTTTGTCCTGCTATTTTCCTTTTCAATTGAACAGCGAAACGTTATAGCAGCGAAATCTTTTTATAATACTTGTAAATTTGAGCTCGCTCAACTAAATATAATTTTATTGTTATCCTTTTATTAGGTTATTATTATTATTTTATGGTGACCCTTTTTACGTCAATGCTCCTTTTGAACTTTCTGAAAATACTCAACGGCAACACTGATTGCGAACATTCTTTAAAAGCAAAAAGTAGTAATGCAATAATTTTTAAGAGCTTTTGTAAATTATTTTATGCAAGCTTAAAAATAAAATTTAATGTTTCATTGTATCACCTCCATGCTATAAAACTATTTATGCGGTTTGTGACATGTACCACCACTCACAGCCTTGAAAAAACAGCACTTTAGTTTTCCTAGCGTAATCATAAAATGTATGCGTCCACGTGAAAAGGGCCCTCTTTTTCGCATATAATTTCCGAGATATATAAATTTTTCGATACATGGATCGAATTTCGTAATTTTTTATTATGGTTTATTATGAATTATGAAATTTAGCTTCCTAGGTATAATAGAAGAAATTAATTTTATTTTTTGAAAAAAAAAGAAAAGGGCCCACAAGGGACAACTTAAAACTTCAAATTGATTTTTCTCAATTAGTCATTTTTCGGATATTCACCTTCAAAGTTCTATATTTCCCTCAATTCTTCAGTTAGGATGGTCTAATTTGTTCCAAAATGTTCGGAAATCAACCAGGAAGACGCCTATATGCATAACTCCAATACCGCCGAAGTGGGCCCTTTTCACGTGGACGCACACAAATTGTTAAGCATCTACATATGTATGTATTTCATGGGAGCTGTAAATGACTATTGATTTGATGTAAAACCTATTAATGAACTTATCTTTGATGCCTGTAATGGGGGATAGAAATGAAAACAAATTACACCCACAACTAATAAATACGCGAAAATACTTTGAATGGCATAGCCGGTGTTGGACCGCAGAGTAATATTTTTTTACGCAAAAATACTGTAACTAGCGTAGCCGATGTTGAACCGACCAAGGCTATTTTTTAAGCGTGGCTGAAGACCGCCTAGGCAATGGGGTAGGCCGATCTAAACAGGGTTAGATTGCCGAAACAACAGTCCTTGGCCGGGTGAAACCCGGGTCATTCCGGTACGTAGAACCGACTGTCGTGGGAATGGAGGGAGTCACGATTGTCTCCTATGCTGATGATTGCTCGATAATGGCAACCGGCAATGCAATTGATGATCTGTGTTTGAAAGTGAACGGATATCTCTCAGATCTTGCCCAATTTTTCACTAGCAGAAACCTGGCGCTGTCCCCTGCCAAGTCCTCGGCGACCCTTTTTACCACCTGGACGAAGGAGGTCAGGCTGGATCTTAACATCCACATCGACGGCACCCCCATTCCGACGGTTAACCACCCGAAGATTCTGGGGGTGACTTTCGACAGCCTGCTCTCCTTCTCCGCGCACACTACCGCAATCGCCAATAGAGTACAGAGCCGCAACAATGTCCTCAAGTCGCTCGCCGGCAGCTCTTGGGGCAAAGACAAAGAAACGTTGTTGGCAACATACAAGGCGATTGGCCGGCCGGTAATAAACTATGCTGCGCCAGTTTGGTCGCCGGGAACCAGCAGGACACAATGGACGAAGCTGCAGACCTGCCAGAACGCCGCACTCCGCACGGTGACGGGATGTCTTCTGATGTCGCCTGAGGAGCATCTCCACCAAGAGGTCAATGTGCTCCGAGTTAAGGAGCACAACCTCATGCTCAGCAAGCAGTTCCTTGCTGGATGTCACCGCTCGGGGCATCCAAACGGGCACCTGCTTGCCGTGGAACTGCCCCCCAGGCACATTAGAAGACATCTACTAGAACTAAAGGACGAGATCCAGCCACTCATCACACAACCGCTGGATCCGGAGGCGTACCGGCGGGTCCTAAGCAACATCCACAGAGACACAGTCACGAACATCATTGACTCCCGCCAGGCGAATGCAGTCATCGGAGCCCAACCACCACCTGTAGCAGATGAGGAGTCCCTGCTGCCCCGCGAGTCCCGCGTCACTCTGGCACAACTACGATCTGGATACTGTAGCAGGCTCAACTCCTACTTATCCAGAATCAACCCCGACATACCCAACACATGTCCGGCATGTGGAGATTCTCCGCACGACACCAACCACCTATTCACATGCCCTCTCAAACCCACTCATCTAACCCCCCTCTCCCTCTGGTCCAACCCTGTCGAAACTGCACGTTTCCTGGGCCTCCCCCTAGATGAGTTTGACGACAACGACCATGGGTGAATCCGCTCTTTACGGGGCGCGACTAGCCGCTACAACAACAACAACAACAACCGCCTAGGCAAAAAGTAGTTCTCCTGTAATTCACGGAGCCCATGTGCGGTATGCAAACAAGGCCGCGTGGAATAAAGCCGCAATTAAAAATTTAAGTCTATATGCAGAATAACAACAACAAAATCAAATGGAACGTGGTTTTTTGTGCTTTCGTACTTATGGGCATTTTCTTCTCTTTGAGAGATTGTATAGGAAAGAAGCCAATTAAAAATTTAAGTCTATATGCAGAATAACAACAACAAAATCAAATGGAACGTGGTTTTTTGTGCTTTCGTACTTATGGGCATTTTCTTCTCTTTGAGAGATTGTATAGGAAAGAAGCCAATGGTATCGTTTTTAAAGCATAACCTTCCAATTTACACCAATTAACTTTGGGTAAAAATATTTGAAAAAAAAAACTATTCAAATATTAATTTTCATACCGAAGAGTGTGAACAGAATCGCAAAATGTTTAATTAGTTTAAAAAGTTCACATCGCCTACCCATCGCGGCTAGAACCAGCGTCGTAAGAGCCATGTACCATGGTCTTCAAGTGCGAGCTTTGTTCTCATTTGAGTTTTTATTTTAGGTTTGCAATTTTCATAAAGTAGTATATTTCTCTAATAGTTTGGCTTTTCACTGGTATGTATGAATGTTCATATGGGTATATGTATGTATTTATTATAAGTAAACTTCAAGCTCATCAAAAGGAGCGATAACACCTTCTAGTATATTTTCCCATTACTATTCAAAATGTTACTTTCAAATAAGCTTAATCTCGCTGTGTTTCTCGTAACACAACTGTTATCTATATTCCTTGACAGTATTATCTCATCAGCATGCAAAAAGAGGATTGTTGTCTGTTATCCCAAGATAGTCTGGGAGAGAAGCCCCATAATACACGGAGTCTATACGGCCATCGCCCTATCCTGCTCTACAGAGTGGGCCAACCCTTAGTAAATCGACTGCTCTTAAGCAACTCCATAGGGCTCAATGTAGCGCGGAGTTAAACATAAGTGAAGCCTTTTGCTCTTCACGTACTGAGGCTCTGAATGCGATTCTGCACCTCGCTCAGAGACTCAGTTTTGTCCAATACCTGCCAGCACTGACTTCCATAGCATACCATCAAAACTTTCACTAAAAACTAAAAACTTGCCACACCAATATACCAGGACAGACATCACCGCATATGTTACGCCATAAACATGTATACTGGTGGCTCCAAATTCCACAGCAAGTTCGGAGGAGAAGTTTTCTCTCCCGAGTTGGAACTAAAAGCATCGTTCAGCCTTTCTGACCACTGTAAGAGGTCACTTGGCACCTAGTCAAAAGACCCAAGGCATTCTTATAAGTAGGTCATTGTCAAATTGGCGTACATGTTTTGAAGCTGGGAGTGAGCGCATCGGACTGCTGCCACAGAGGAGAGTGTAGAGAACTTTATCTAAAAAATTAAGCACTGAAGGTCCAATTTTAATTATCCGGTTAAATATGCCATTTTTTATTTGGAAAATTATGAACAATATTAACTTGGAGTCTGATTCCATGCCTAGGTGCATAAAAGCGGCATTAATCAAGCGGGCGTGCCATCGCTTTTTTAGTGACTCAAAGCAGTATTCAACTGAACACTTCTTCGTATAATTTTGAATAAAATACTATTTTTATAGAAACTATTGTATTTTGTTCTACGTAAGTACAAATTTACATTTATGGTAGGAGGCATTAAAAATCAATTATATCTACATAAATGCACGTTTCTATTTACCACATGGTAGGTACGTATATACACGTACAATATCTAAAATTCAACAACCACAATACGGGAATCCGACTACACAAACTTCCATGTATGATTTGATCACAACAGGTGTTGTGGATTGAGCTGGAGCCACTTGCGTCTAGTCACCAGACTGAGATTGGGTAGGGTGTATTTGTAAATATACGAATTGAAAGTTTTAAATAGATGGGTGTGTGCAAATTCATCCATGTGTACATATGTATGTATATAATATGTGTATATTCGGTAATATATATATATATATACACACACACACAGCCATTCATATGTACCTACATATGTACCTATACATATGATTTACACTAACCATGCACCGCTGAAGTGGAAAACTAACAACTCAAACAAATTAATGTTAAGTTTCTCTTCAATTCGCTTATATGAGTATTGCATTTACAAACATTTCTATGTACACCCACCAGCAAAAGTCTTCGGACAATGATCTTCTTTTTAACAATACTGACAATATTTTTTATGTTAAATATATCTCATTAATTTGTTTATAAAAACAAAGTTATTGCGTAACATAAACTCTATGCATCAAAGTTTCAAATTTTATACAAAACTCAACAAATCGCAAATTGCCAAAGAATTTTTGAAATATCTTATCAGATGACAACTTTTTGAAATTCGTAAACTTTTTTGATTTCCTTCTTTGGATTTTTGTACAAAGATTGAAACTTTTATTTATACGGTTTATGTTGTTAATAAAAAAAATTAGGTACAATATTTATTATGAGAGACTATGTTAATATTGTAAAAGCGATCACTGTACGAAGACTTGTGCTGGTGAAAATTTCTATAGTATACGAGTATATCTACAAAATACTTGCATCTGTAAACATAGAATAACTTCGTATACACCCCTATTTATGAAGTTGAGTAATTTGCGTTGCTATTTTCTTTTTTTCTCTGATTTTGTAAAGATATTGGAATATACAGTAAGTTATTTTGGTGGGGTAAGCGGAATGGTGATCATATTTACGATTTAAAACACATATATATTATTTATGCTATACAGGTAAAATGGTAGATAGACTTGATACTCTCGTCTGAGTAGATCACGATCTTTGAAAGTTTTTTATTCTTGCGAAAACACGGAATGAGCGCTCATCACTGATAGCCGACAGATGTAAGTACATTAATGAACCGATTTTTTAAACCCAAAGGTTTTCGCATATAATAATATGACTTTGGGTATAGACAAAAAACTATTTTCAAAGCCCTCCGTTGACTCCAAGCTGTTCCGGGTTGAACCGAAAAGTAGCGCAATTGAAGTGAGTGGTATGACTATTCAATTTTAATAAATTCAAGACGGTAAACTTTTATTGTGTGGAGTCATTTTTCCAACGTGCTAATAAAGTCTCAAACTATCTAGCTAAAATAACGTGATACTCCAAAACATCAAAGACGTTAGTCGTACTGAAAGTACACATCCTCAAAATTAAGCAAGTGGAAGCTCTATGCTCCGATGTCAATAAAAACGAAAATTCAAAAGTACAATAAAGAGCGTAAACGGAACTTTTTGTTAAAGTGAACTAAGAATGTACATTCAAGTGTCTCTGAAGGAATTATCGAGAAAGTAGAGGATTATGTACGTGAGTACGAAGAAATTGAGAATCTGGCTGACAGGAAAAGCACCAAAGATTGCGGGATTTTCGGAATATTTTAAGATCTAGGAAAATCCTTATAAGAACAAGTCGCTGAGGACGGCATTAACATCCCGTCGCCGGACCTCAATGAAATTCGGATAACAAAAACGCGGCTACGGAACAACAGGCGAAGAGCTGGTAAAGTGCATGCACCAGCTCATTTCCAGAAACTGGTCGGACGAAAGCTTGACCCCCGATAGGAACTTAAGTGTACGCTGCCCAATCCACAACAAAGATAATCCTGAAATATGCGTCAATTACTGCGGAATCAGCCTTCTTAACATTACATATACGGTTCTATCGAGCGTATTGTATGAAAGACTTAAGCCAGCCGTCAATTTACGGATTGGACCTTATCAGCGTCGCTTTAGATCTACCATCGACCAGATATTCGTGATGTGTGAAACTTCTTTGTCTAAATACGAAAGGCTAAGTAAAATGACGTTGAGTAACATGAGTAACAGGGTGATTGATTCCCTATCTCGCGACTTCTTTAAGATTATGTTGGAAAAGGTGGAGAATTATACCGGTCAGGCATAATTTCACAATTTCGACATCATCAGCTTCAACCACCGCACCGTTAGATCTGCCTGGAGGTGAACGAGAACAAAACAAAGTACCTCGCGTCTTGGCTCCACTGTTGACAACTACAATTTTTTATCTTGAAACCAAACTTCAATCAATATATAGTAATCGTACATATCCATTCTTAAAGCCAAAATTAAAAGTAGAAATTGTAAGACAAGGGAAGAAAAACTATGGGTGGGCAGGCAAAAAATTCAAAATTTACTTACTACTTATGTACGTGTATATTCATGTTTACCACATATGTACATACATACATATGTATATAAGTACAATGAACGGTTGCAAAGAAATACGTGCAAATAGTAACGGTCATTTCATAATATCAGACCAGGTGCTTTTTTTTTGGAACTATAACCCTGCATGTAGATGTATATATTTTGTTCCTAATTTAGTAGCCACCATGGTCATAGATCGGAAACTTTAACCAACGGTTTATTTATATAAAAAGACAAAAATTATGTTAATAAGTGAATAAAGTTTGATTAAAAAGTATTTGGTTCAGTAGCGTAAACAGCCCACAGGCATGATGGATGATCGAATTTATATTATTGAAATTAATATATTTCAAAACAGTTGTGACCAAGAATGAGGACCCGAAACTCTTCACTGTTCTGTATTTCTTCCGGATCGTATATTTTTTCTACTTTTAATGGGGTTGCTCACTTATTTGAAATTAAAATTAATTAAATAAGCAATTAAAGTAAAATATTACGATAGGGCATCGACTAAAACGTGATTGGGAATATTTGAAAACGAACATATTTTTGTATTATGTTTGTTATACATATATGCATATATGTATATAAAATTGCAGACGTTTTCTTTGTTACAACTTGGCTCAAAAACTGATAAACGGTTTTCATTCAAATTTACATAGTATTTCCTTGGGCACGTGGCACGGACATAGGTTGGCCCTTAAGTTAGTTGCAGCTAGCTTTGACAGATATCCCATTGAGAATTATGACAAAAAACTGTTAATAACTTTAGAGTCGCTTTCATCTTCACTGTAACATTGTTTTTAAAGTTATCGACACTGGGTTTTAAGCTTTAAAAAAACTTTTGCTAATATATGGAAACGCAATAAGCAACACAGACGAAGGCGTCGGTATCATTTAGTGTTTCTGTAAACTGTAAAGTAAATGTTCATATAAGTATATACATATGTATGTAAGTTCTATCTACTATATTATTACTTCCAAAGGGAAACTTTCCATATTGTCTTTGGAAGAAGCTGTTTGGGAAAATTTTAGTACGAGCATATATTACCACCTATTTAAACACATGATTGATTGATTGAGTTTTTGATATTAAAGGTGGATTTTTTAAAAATACTTTAAAGCTTATATTTCGAAAAATTTAGACCCGCTTTTAAAATATAGGTATAGTTGAGCAGGCAAGTAAAAGAAAGTTTTGATCGCACGATATCATTGGCAAAGTTTAAGTTCCTCCCCAAAACAAAATCAATTTTCCTAAACTTACAAGTTGACGAATGTAATTGATTGTTTTGGGTAGGTTTGTCTACTTAAAAGAAATAAGCTGTTACATGTAACTCTGTAGTAACGCTGGTATATGAAAGAGCCGGCAAGGCTGTGCCAGGTACTTCAGCAAGACCAAACGATCAGCCTATTCTTGATAAGGATATTTTGAGCCAGTTTGGTTTTTCGTCATGTTCCCATGCTTTGGAGAAAAGTTAGAGTAATCTTCATTCCCAAACCGCCAAAAAAATGATGATTACGCACTGGCGAAAAGCTTCAGGCCAATATTGCTGCATGTGGGGAGGGCCATGCTTTATGACAGAGGTTGAGAAAGGATTCCTACAAGGCTATGTATTCTCACCTGTTTTTCGGCGTTTGGTTATTGAAGGGGAAAAAACTGTATACACCGATTATACGATATTGCAAATGTCAGCAAACATCTTTCGACATAAACCGGTCTACTTCAAAAATCGTTCAACAAACTATCCCTATGGTGAAGCAGGTGAAGACGGGAAGCAAATCACGTAAAGACGGGAAAACTTCAAAAAGATGTATAAAGTCCAGATGCTTCCGTCCATACTCATAGCGGGTGCGATGAGAACAATGGCATTCCAGGCACTTTACCTACAACTTCCTTCTGGTAGACCTACATACATGCCTAACAAATCGCAAATGGTGCGGCAATTCGACTGAACACTCTTAACTAATTATGGTCATGGTATGCACTCGCGAACTCCCGCTCTCCCTATATCGTTTACGACCCTCCAAGGCGAATTCTTACCAATTGGTGTTGAGCGTACAACAACAAAACATTACTGAATTCGCCTTGTGAGTCTCAAGGAAAGAGTTGAAACGGGATACTATACGAATTGATCCAGTTATGCACAGATGGCCTAAATGTCGGTTGTAGGGTCGGTGGAGGTGAATACTCCAAGCTCCTGGGAATCTTTATTAATTTCCGGACTACCGTAACGTTTTCAGATGGAACTGGTGGCATTTGGTAGGACCGCAAAAATAGTAAAGTGTGATACGATACTCAAGGTAGATGTCTACATTTTCACGAAAGCGAGGCGGCAATAAAATCACTCACGAAACAGTCGGTAGCAATCATCTCTTAAGGAAATGTCTGAGTTATTTCACCCAAAAGTGATATGGGTCCAGGCCATTGCGACCTAAAGGGTATTTTTTATACACAAACTTGCATGCTACTTGTTTACAACAGGCCTTTTAAAATGATGAATGTCAGATGGCGGAACGTGATGACATGTAAAACTGTCAGACAATTGTGGCCAGCACTTAGTGCCGTATAAATTCCACAGATGTACTCTTACAGTAGCCATGCTGTGATAGAGGAATCCCATTCAAGATAAACGATGAAAGACTAATAGGTAATTTGAGCTAATGTTGATGTCTTATTTTGCCACAGCGACACAGAATTAAACACACAAATTACTCGTTTTGAAATATTGCAACATCTTTAGCTTAAGCTTTGAGACTAGAGCAGCAGTTCGAGCTGTTTCTCTTTTACTTACATAGATTTTGCTTAAAAATAATCCTTAAGTCACATTTTGTCTCCAGCGTTACGCCTTTAGTTAAACTCTTCATTTCTACGACCTTCACACTTTTCACTCGCAATTTTTAATAACCTACATACATAGCTAACTAAATATATGTACATATTGCAATAACGGTACATTTAAAATGTAAGACTTTGAAAACCATTGCATCGGATATAAAAACTATTATAAATGGATACTACTTTAGGTCGTCGGGTTATGTACATATGTACTATATATGTGTTTGTATATTGTATACATATGTGAAAATTTTCGAATTGAAATCTATACGTATATAAATATGTACCTGTTATAAATTTATATGTCACTTGAGTTACGAGTAATACCAATATTTTTCTGCACTCTCAGTGTAGTTTCCATTTTCACAAACTCTTGTATTTACATACATATGTATGTAGGTATTAGGCAAACATACATAAATATTTTACATGCACATACTGAGATGGTTATTTAGTGGTTGTATTTATTGCATTCCATTCGTTTTCGTTACTGATTTCTAAAAGAAAAATGCAGGCACACTTCTCTATATGTATGTACATACACATATACATATGTTTGTGTGTCTATATGTATTTACTCGCATACAGTATATGTACAATATACACTTCAATTTTGTTTATTTTGCCACTTGTATTTAATATTGAGTTTTGTTTTATTTTTTTACTACCTACTTATTTACGTTTCACTTTGTCTCTCGTTTTCGTCGGTGTGCGTTTTAATTCACATTTTTGAGCTTAACTTGGACGAGCACACATCTACACACATATGTATATGAAAATATATTTTTCTGTATGTATGTTTGTAAATAGGTAATTAATGTACCCATACATTGAAATTCATGAACACTACTACATAAACATACACACATACACATTATATGTACTATGTATCTATTTAAAGCCAACTTCTGCTGTCTCCCACCTGTTGAACTACTCCGCAGATAAAGTCGTCTTTTTATTTACATTGGATGAAATTTCACAGCAAATTAAATTAATGTAACACTTTTTCCTTTCTTTTATACATGATTCGCAAAATTCCATATTTTGCGCTGCATTTTTTCACTTCACTATTGAGACAAAACCATTGGCATTCCACTAGCGTAAGTAGTAATTCTTCGCTGAGTTTGACTTTAACCGAGAGTTGCTTCGCGTTAACTGAATCTAACATCGAAGCTTTGCCTGGCTTAAAGCCAACAAATGAGCCATCGTAATTATAAAATGGCCGACACGATCGCAATTTTTTTTCTTTGAGATTGTGCTTTTGAAATTTAATTCTCTTTAAGACCTGTTGTAAATATTTATTACATACCAATGTCCGTTTCCGTCTCATAAAGAGCTCTCTAGAAGTCTGAGTTGTAAAATATATTTTCTGTTGTATCTACCAATTTCTGCCTTAATAAATAAATACATAGATGTACTACATTTTCAAGTGTTGCTATTTTCGGTAGGATTTTTTTGTTTCGGTAAGTTGGTAGAAATTAATAATATATGCATACTAAAAGTGAATGCGTCTCAATTCTGTTTGCATATAAAATGGTCGTAGTTATATGTGCATATGCATGTATGAATTTGTGGAATGAATACTGTAGCCAGCTTGACGCTTTTCCTACCAGATTAGTGTAACGTACTCGGCCAATGTGAGGCCTTCCGAGGCTAGCCATCTCAACTTAACCTATCAAAAGAATAAAATACACATGCCACTTGGAAATATCGTTCGAAAAAAAGCTTTCGAGAAAACGGCTGTTCAATTTAACTAGCAAAAGTTGCTAAGCTAGTTTTGAAAAACAAAATAGGACGATTAATATCGCTGACAAAATGGGAAACAGTTGGTAAGTCCAAGTTGGTCATTTCTTGATATGAGCCGGATTTTCAAAAAACAAAAAACAGAAAATAGGTAAAAACGTGCCCAAAACACAAAATCAGCGATAAATCGCTTTAGAGTCAGTGCAAACTTGTCCTCGAAATATCTTGAAACAATTAACTGATTTCAAAAAAACGGAATACAAACCCTCATGTTTGAACTAAAATTAAGTTTAGAAAGAAATTTGTCGCAACGACGGTAAATATTTTTATAGAAATTCAAAACACGTATTGGCGCAATATCTAAAGTAAGAAGTTTAAAACCATGATTTATGGTTTCACAGGATAATGCCCTGTTTGCTAAAGAATAAAATAGATTCAAGATGCTTTATGAAAATTAATTTCTTACAAATTTTTTATTAATACAAATTTGAAATCCTTTATCTTTATATTCATTTGGAAAAATCAAGTTTATTTTTATTCAAACGTTTTGAACGAAAAAGAAGCAAAATAAGATAACGTTGGGGAAATATTAATAAATTTTTTGTTTGCAAATATAAGTAGAAACATAGATAGAGCCCAAGTATTTCAAAATGATCAGGACGACGAGCCTACTCAATTTAGCCATGTCCGTCTATGTGTTTGAACCCAAACTAGTCCCTCAGTTTTTGAGATATCAAATGAAATTAGGCCAGCAAATGCATTTTTATAATATATTAATCATTTATCAGAACCAAAAACGTCGGCCAACATATAGCTCTCATTCAACTGGTTGCTGAGATATGAGGTTTTGCATTATAACCCTTATACGAATACCAAAACAGCTAAGAATATGAAGCTCTTTTAACCTATCGTGAATAGAAAGTTTACAATGAGAATCATCAAAATCGGATTACTACAACTAATACAAATCTTCTTCATTTAGGCAGTTAAAATCGTGTAATTGTGTGAGCTATTTATCAGTCGTAGAAAGTTTATTGATATAGTAGCCAATATCTGTGTTCTGTGAGGCATAGCCCCCATACTACTGGTTTCTCAGATATGAGGTTTTACTTTAAACCCCTCTAATTTTATTCCTTTTTTTTCATATAAAAAAATAGTATTGTAAAATTTAATAGTTTTATGCTAAAGCGCAACAAAAAATTAAAGTTAGTTTTTTATATTCATAAAAGGTATGGAAAGCTTCGGCATGTCCGAAGACAGAACCTTCTTTACTTCTTATTTATGTCATTGGCGGCTCTTTTAGTATTTCTAGATATTAGATTTTGCATACGACCTCAAAATTTTCAACAACAAAATTACCTGTAATGCTGATATTTTGTCTTTACTAAATGATGTAGATAGCTTAACTTACTTAATGGAGTATCGTTTATAAATTATCCTATCAATAAATGATTTCATATTTCCTTTTTCCAAAATTCTAAATTCATATTGTTTCTACATATTCCCTTTGTAATGCTGAACTTATTGTTGTTTATGAAGTTTGGGATCTCGGTGTGCTTTCGATTCTATTTTCTCGGTTGAAATTTAAATTAACAATATTATGCCGACGGCTTCTTCGAATCTAGTTTTCCTTCGGCATTACGCCAGGGATTTTAGGGGCCCGTGTACAAGGAAAACTCTGTTCAAGTCTTTAAAATGATCAAAGTTAGAATACTCTTCAACTATCTGGAATCTAACTATTCAATCCTTAATGTTTATCTATTATATTATTTCGGTAACTATTAATTGTCCCGAAGCAGATAAGCTTTAATAATCCTCTCAGATCTCTCCGTAAAATGCAATTAGTTTAACCCCGCTTCTATTAAAAGAACACTTTATGGATGAAATTGAATGTATTGTACAAACTCGACTCGGATTTTTCTTCTACTACTTAGATCTAAGATTTTGTATAAACTTGAGTCATATTGCTCATAACTTTAACATTTATTCATTGCCATTAATATTTATCTGTAAATCTAGCTTGTAACCACCTGCCGTTTTAAAAACGAACAGGTCCCTGCCAACTTATTCAACCCAAACAATTAAAGAGGCGTGTAAGTTCGGATGATACAATTTTGCACCATTCATTTTGGAAAATTAAGCGACTTTTATTGACTTAACCGAAAACAAGAAAGAATTTAGTATCATTTTAATGTACCACCCCCATTTCCCAAGATTTTGATTATATGAGAGGGCTCCGGTAGTATCCAATACCAATCTACGTATGAGTTATCTCATTATTTACTAGAATTATACATGCATGGGTGGACAGACACGGCTTAATAGATTTATTTTTATATTTTTATTTTTATTTTTTTATATGAACAAAATTATAATACCGAGCACTAGGGCGCTCAGGTTTAAAAACAAAGGGATGTTTTCCCTTAATAAAAAGCAATCAAGACTCCATAGAAAAATTGACATTTTGTATACAAACTATTATTGAGAAAGGAACAACCATGCATGGCGTGATATAGTTTTCAATGAGAACAAAAATATTTAAATATTTTATTTCTAGAACTTGCCTGAAAGGATAACCAATTTTTTATGCGAATATAAAATATAAATAACTATAAAATAGTATTTAAGTTTATGCTTTTTATACTACATTTTATATATAAATGTATGCATATAAAAAAGGAAAGATTTTCTAAAAACAGGTTTTAAATGAATTTCGTTTCATTAAAATTTTATTGATTATTATAAAAAATATAAATGATTCACATTTTGGTATCTAGTGAACTGATTATATTACTTATGTTGTGCAATTTTTTCTTAAACATAAATCAAATTTTTGAAATAGTAGTAAGGTTAAAATAAATTTTTACAAGGCTTAAACATTCTTAAATTTTTTGAAATTTTCATTGTTAATTTTTATGTTTATGTAAAAGTTATATACAATTACATATGTGTGTATAATCAAATTTTTATAATTCGAATTTTTAAAAACAGGATTATTGATTATATCACTCAAAGTAAGGAGCATATTTAATTGAATTACATTCTGGAAAACGTATTTTTCAAAAAGCATATACACATTTGGAAGCTTAGAAAATATTAACAATTAGTATATACATACATACATATATGTATATATACACATATAAGTCTAATTTAAATGCATTCGAAATTTAAAAGATATGAGCTATGGAATTCAGTTCCTTGTTGGAAAACGTATCATATAAAAATGTAACTCATTTAATTTTTTTTAAAGCGATCAATAAATTGAGAAGTAATGAGGTAAGTAAAAAAAAAATAGTTATCTCAACAAAATTTAAATATCATAAAAATGTGCACAGTCTCTTATATCTTTTCTTTGATCAAACAACTAAATAACTCTGTGGATAAAGAACTGCCAAATTAGGAATGTCACGTATGAACCCACTTGATTGATGTGATGCAATTTTGCTATGGTGAAATAATTTGCCAATCTGTTGCGAAAGAAATCCTTTTTGACTGGAGTAAATTTTTAGCAGCCGGTAGAGGCTTAATCGGAAAAAATATAAAATAAAGGAAAATGAATATTTTTTTTAAATATCTACCATTATTGGTTGGAATTTTCTTCATTTTTTTGCAGGTGGCTGCCTTTTCCAATATTTTATTTATTTGTGTTTAAATTTTTTAGATAACAAACACCAACAAGCTTTGATGTTGTTATAATTTTCTATGTGCATGCCAAAAATATTTCATATTAAAATAGTGGAGTGCAACTGTGGTGATAAATTCATGAACTTTTTATTTTTTGGTTTTGTGTTTTTTTTTCAATAAAATGTGTGTATAACAAATTAAACTAAAACTTTTTTTGTGCTATAAATTACAAAATGTGCTCGAGTTTCGATGAATGAAATTTTTCGGCGAATCTTCAAAAAATATACTTTCAGTAAAAACTGTGTTTTGTTGTCCAGTTTCAGTGAACTTTTTTTAAGCTTCTGAACATGAAATATTCACTTTCCAGATATATAATATAATACATATAAAACAAAATTTTCTGGCAGTCTGCTGAATACACTGTGCGACAGCCTTATACTTTCTTGATGCATCTCTACCCGTGGTGGATTTCAAAGTTAATATGAATTGAACTCAAATAATGCCTCCAGCAATCATAGTATATAGCTAGAAAATTATATATATATATGTACTTTATTTAAACGAAATCGGGTTTTAATATATTAATATAATGTATGATTCTAAATATTGATTGCACATGCCGTTTCTATTTAATAAAAACAAACGACCGGCAACACTACAAAGTGCCTCACAAAATGTCTGTTTCACTTGCCGATTGCTTATAGTTGTGCGTGGTAAAAGAGCTCGACTAATGTATCAGTTCATTTGTGTATATATGTAAATAAGTGCAGGCGTTATTTATTTATTGACAAAAAGTCGAAGTCTAATAAAATATGTTTATAAATTTGTTGAAAGCCCCACATACACATTGATGGACAAATTAAGTGAGAAGATAATTAATACCATTGCTAAATGGGCACTTGCAGAACGAACAAGATCTTTATTGGGTTCTGTTTTAGTGAATATATTTGGTACACTTCCAAACCTGGTACTTAAACAAAATTGGACTACCCCCATTTAATGAATGAAGGAAGCGATTGGTGCAAATTGTAGTCAACAATGCAAGATTTTACAGACGTGAATATTCGTGAGATAAGAGAAGAGCTAAACGGGAATGTATTAAAGTAAAAGTATATACATATATTTGTGGTAAATCATTTTGAAACCATTGACTTCATTTCAAAGCAGTGGGTGGTGTGCTAGCTTCTGCTGTAAAGTTGATTGTACAAAGAGGCTCACGTGAGGGGGGGTGCTACTCATGAAAGGATACGTATAAGCGAAATTCAAAGCGGACGCTGAAAAAACTTTGTTCATAAAATGCCCACAAGTGAAGTTTGTGTAAACAAAGTGATGCTGAAAATAAAGAAGCTGGTGCTTGTGAATTAGAATAAACTGGGCTGCATATAAAGGTGCATGTCTATATGTATGTTTGTACATATGTGTATGAATGTATATATGTATATACATATGTATGTGTGCTTGCTATACAAACAGTGGTAGAATTGGTATACATATGAACAGACACATACATATATCATACATTTTTATATTGTTTATAAAAAGTAATGAAGCAGGAAATTCTAACCGATTGCTGTTCTTTGCGTAAAAAATGAAATAAAAAATATTATTATTGGCAATTGTGGGGTGAGTTCTGAAAGATCACAGCAAATTTCATTATCGAGAATAAGGAAAAAATACTTACATTTAACAAGTAATTTTACTTTACAGGAATTATAAAATTAATGTTTTTTTGACAACATCCTTCTATTGGGTCATTTTATTAGCAATACCCACTTAAATAGACATGATGTTATAATAAAAGGAGGCTTTAGTTGCCTTAAAAGGTAAAGGATTTGCACTGCACATATACTAGAGTGAAAAAGAAAACTAGCATCTTGCACTAACGAAGTAAATTATTCCTGTTGCACTTTTTCGTACTGTTGTACGTGCCCTATGATCATAAACTATGGAATATACCTAGTGTCAACGAGTGCATTAAATTACTTGGCTAAAAACAATAATTGGAGAGGTGCACTTCTGTCCGGAATACGGTATTCACAGTCAGCTGGTATTTGGGG
Organism: Anomoia purmunda; assembly: GCA_951828415.1. NCBI lineage: Eukaryota > Metazoa > Arthropoda > Insecta > Diptera > Tephritidae > Anomoia > Anomoia purmunda. The sequence goes on from OX639996.1 coordinate 140,828, forward strand.
AAATAGCTTTGCTGCAAGATTATACTGTGCTAATAAGAATATAAAGAAGATAAAATTATGTCGAGTTTAATGAGAGACAATGGAGCATCGGCCGATATAAATATCAGCAGCAGAGCAGTAGCTGTTGTTTCTGCAACATCAGCAGCAGCGGTGGCGGCCTCTGCTTTTGTGGGGTCTTCTGGGGAAGTGGATGCCAAGAGTTTATGTAATAAGTTCGAAGAGTCTGCCACATCACCGAATCTCAGCACTGAGGTAGCGGACGCTAAGAATAACTTTAATGATGAAGACAATCCGATTAATGGGAACGAGAGTACACTCAACCTATCGTTAATGCAAACTTCACCCCCACCTCATAGCTATCGTCATTCACGAGCCTACCGTCATTTCAAAAATCCTCCTCAACCGCATATGTGCATTCGCACAACTACAGAATCAGGAGAGGAGCTTTTTATCAATGTGCTAAGTTGGACTCGAATCGTAATACCACAAGAACCTACCGATCCTATACCTTTGTACGGCGGAATGCGGGTAAATAATTATAATTAATGTAAACAACACTGTAATGCTAATATAGACATATAAAAAATATTTTTTAGGTACCTCCAGGAAGTCCTCGCAGTCCCCCGATAGTGTTTGCTGTTATGGCGAATCCAGAAGTGCTAAAAGATTCTGGACGTCACAGTAAAGACCCAGAAGAGCGGAGAGCTATGGTTGAATTAATGTGTGATTTTGTGGAAGCTATGAACCCTGGGGTAAAATTAGTAAGGTATGCTACAGTTTGGTAAAAATTCCACCGTAAGGTTATTGAATATATGTATAACGGACAGGAAAGTTATTTTAATAGTATCCCAGTAAGGGTGTCAAAAAACTTAAACTTTAGCTGTTTATAACCGATAACATTTCTAGTCAGCGAAAATATTAACGCTTTGGAAGATGTGTAATTATAAAATTAACTTTATATTTAAGTAGCTTATGTATATTGACCAAAGCGTATTTTACAAATCCTTTTAATGGCATGACTAAAATTTAATTTTTAGATCGTTCAGGTTTGGATTTTTTTCTCGTAACGAAGGTGTTGTTGTTGTAACAGCATTAAACCTTCCCCATATTGTAGAAGCGATTCTCATGGGAACGACTGATATGCTCTGGTTTAGTTATCAATTGTACATCTTTCAAATATTCTTAAATACATACATATATCGGGAAAAACTAAAATAACATTCAGCTACATTTAAAACATCTTATATAAGGAATCAACTCCTAATTATTATTTTACTCTTTAACTGATATTGGTAAACTCCTGGAATACCTTAATAAGGGCAACCTTTGGCTTTCAATTTATTTTGAATCAATTTCAATTAGAAGATGCCGTTGTTGTTGTTGTTGTTGTAGCAGCTAGTCGCGCCCCGTAAAGAGCGGATTCACCCATTAAGATGCTGTCGTCATTAGTCCTTTAAATCAACGCTATTTACGTTTGTTGGTACGAGTATACCTAAAAAACATGATTCAATTAATAAAGGTTTGGCTTATAATGTCAGTTAAGTTTTAGCAATTCCTTTCAAAAGGTTCCATTTGCAACGGAAGTAGAAATGGGGCAAAATGTAGCCTCTTCGCAAAATTATGGAAAAACAAATATTTCCGATAGGCGGCGCCAGAGGCAATAAATTCGTGCGGGTCATGTTTAAGGTAAATTTTTCTTTCGATACAAAATAGACACGGCAAGTTTTTCTGGAGTCGAAATATTCGTACGAATATTGGCCACTTGGAAAGACACGTTTTTGAAATAAAATAGAGACAATAAACCGCGGAGAATACGAATATTAGCTAATAAAGTTCATGTGAAAATAGAAGTGACTGATAGTCATTTAAACTATCTAATGTTCTGCACCATAGAATATTATAACGCGTATCCATTAACACAATAGGGTATACATATATAATGCTACTTAGACCTTTATAAAAGTTTTAGTCGTAAAATTGGCAATTACAAATTGGTAAATTCGCTTAAGCTTTTACAAATTATATTCACAAATTTTCAACAAGGAAGATAATTTATAAAGTGTGAGGTAGAAACTTGCTTAAAAATCAAACCTTTCATAATCGACAGGTCTGCACAGAACTAATAAGGGCATTTTAATACCGATTTCTAGCATTATTTTCAACCTCATAAATGGTTTTGTTTTTGTTTTAGGAGCGCTGTAATTCTAAAGGATCGTGATATATCTGGAGAGCTAAAAGATGTTTGGAATGCGGTACAGGCTCAAAGGGATCGAGAACGAGAAGAACAAATGATTCAGCAAAGACAGCAGCAACACTTTCACAACATTACAACCCAGCAGATGTTTCCAAAATCAACAGAATCTACCCGAATTTCTGAACAAAAGCAACAAATTAACATGCCTTCGGAAAAATTGGATACAATTTCATTAGGTAGTCTGGATGATAGATCTATAGCAGTTAGAAATGATTATACGTCGTCAGATTGTAAAAGTATAGCTCCAACGCAAGAGCGTAACACCATTGACACAATGAATTTGAAACTCGCCAATGAAAGTAATGAAATCTGTGTCAATGCTTTATATGAGGAAAGTATATGTGGTGGCGAATATTCGTTCAATACAACTATAGACGGGAAAGATCAAATCGATGCTAATAATAGGATGTCTGCAAAAATCGGTGCAGATTGTATAACAGAAGAATCTGTAAAAGCACTTTCAAGTCAAGTCAAGGTGCAGACGATTGGAGAAGAAAATAGTGAAATAAAAGGTATCCAAACTATAAATCATTCACTTTCGCCCTCCAGCCCAGCGGTTAAGGTACCAGCTCCTGGTATTATACAAAATGCAATCTCAGGCTCAGCACCACTTACAACTTGCAATTCTACAAAAATTGCTACACTGGCCCCAAGTATAGCTGCAACACCAACTTCTACAAAAAAGGATAAATTAGTCGGATTTCTACCTAACGGTTGTATATTTCCCCGATTTAAGAATTACAAGAACAAGGAAAAAGAAAAAGAGACTAAAACAAAAGATAAAGAAAAAACTCTACTAAATGCTTTGAAAAAGAGCAAAGATAAAAAGGTTGCGCCCATTGAAAATTGTGAAAAACCATCAGCGGGAACCGAACAGAAAATAAACTACGAAAAGAACTGCATTAATTTAGAAAGCGAGGTACAAAAAATGGACCTGAATAAGATCGAAACTCCCACAGGTGGTGATAATATGTTTGTTAAGCTGAAAATGCCTGGCACCTCAGCGACAGCCAAATAGGCGAGTTTGGTTTCTTATTTTATATTCTGTTTGTATGAATGTAAGTAGGTAATAAATTTTGCATAGATATATTTGTATATACGAGTAATATCGTCAAAATGGACTTACGTCAATTTAACGAGTCTGAGACAGGTCACTGGTAGCCCGTAAGCATTTGTTGGTTTTTGTAATTTTTTCGTACTATTAGATAACAAATGTAATTAATCGTAGCAAACGTAAATCATACATAGTACATATTTATTATACAAGTTTTCATACATACATATGAAAGTAGATACATATGTATATAGACACAAGAAAGAAATCAAGCAACAAACATGCAACACCATCAAAATTATTATGCAAACATACACGTAAAACATAATTGGGCTATGTGTGAGTTTGCCTAGATTTGTCTACCTAAATTGGGAGTACCATTAGAATTAGAAACACGTGAGTTAATTTTGCGCATTTCCCAAATTATTCTTCTGATTTATTACACTAGTTTACAAATATTTCATTAATGAGTTAAAAAATTGATTTTTGGACAAATTTTAACACGCTGAACATAGAAATGAGTTTCGATTATTTTTCCAAAGAATCTTTTTCGAGATATAGGCAAAAAACTTGTTTTCCAGATATTTTTGCAGTCATTGCCACAGAAGTTATAACCAACTTTCTATAGGATTCAAAGTGGCATTCAGATTCTTTACGCTGATTCTGAAAATGGCACAAAAATTTTATAAATCGATGTTATAAAAAATCTGAATTCTGCATAATATTATGAAAATTCGGTCTCGAGTCGGCAAAACACAAATTTCAAACTGAAAGGTCGCTAAATCATGTCGTGCCATTTTTCTGCCGAAAAAAATGATAGAACTAGGTCTACAAAAAAAAAAAACTAAACAATTGTAAATGCTTCTTCGGAAAAATAAAAGGAAGTTATTTTCGTGCTCAGCGACCCAAAATTAGTCTACAAAACGCTTTTTTTAATAAGGTATTTTTTTGTAAACTCGTGTTATTATCCAATAAATAAATATAACACAAAAGCGTCGGTGCAAATTCAGCCGTATATTTTGCCCGGTTCAAAGGTACTTATATAGCTTGAAACCCTTTCAATTTGGTGTAGGATTTTCTGAATTTAGGTAGCAATTTAGTCGTACTCACAACCCATCGTTTATTTTACATTTCCAGTGCTAAGTAATTTAAGTTTAATATTTCACATGCTGATATATAAACACATACATATAAGAAAAATGTTCAAATTTAATTTTAATATACATATAATGTACTATATACAGTATTACTGTTAATTACACTAATTGCTATTCACTTAACTCCAGCGTGTTGAGCAGAACTAGCACGTGCCATTTTTTTGTTTGTTTTTGATTTTGCTTCTTTTTTTTAATAAATAATTGTACTGATTTTTCTATGTAAATGTTGAATGGACAAAGAAGGCTCGTAAATATCACATATTTTGTTCATTAAAGCGTCTTACGAAATAGGTGACAGCCGCTATCACAGACCACCTAATCGAAATGTGTTTTCAAGTGAAGATGTCATATCCACGAATTAATTAAAATTTAAAACAAAAAATTATATTTTTTTATTGTTTAGTAATTTTCGGTTCTGGGCGCAATTAGTATGTGCTAAATATTAAATATTTTTGCTTGAAAAAATTAATTAAGAGGTAGCTGATAGCTGATTTTATTACTTTTAATTTTTTTTTTAAGTAATACCTAACCTTTGTTTAAAAGCCATTGACATTAGTAAAAAGTAGATGAACACAATCTTGGGCCAATCCCTACCATTTGCCCGTTTTATGAATCTAGTTTTTGAAGATACCTAATTATAATTTATAACTCGCTGAGTCTGATGAATCTGTAATAAATGCTTCAAACAGGATGAGAGTTAAAATAAAACGACTACAACTGTCGGTATTCAATGCAAAAATATTGAAAATCGCATATGTCTCTAATTTCCATGGAACTACCATATTCCCAAAAACAAGGTTATATAAATATAAGTTCTTTGGTATTGAGCTTCGAATCTTTTCGCATTTATCCAATTGCTGTGCTTGAATGCATGCAGCGAGTTTAAATTTTTTTATGGACAATCAATTTATTCAAAAATGTTTCAATGAAGGAAGAATTTAAATTTATGAAAAGCTGAAATACGTAGAGGTCCATAAATCTTTCGGAGAATCTTTCTCTCGAACACTCCAAGGGCCGTCTCATCCGATGTTGACAGTGTCCATGCTTCAGCGTCATACAATAACAAAAAAAAAAGCAATTAAAATTTTGACATACATACATATGTATTTCGATCTAACACAATGCAGAATTAGAAAATGTTGTCATTTCGTTTCGAATTTGAACATTTTGCAAACCACAGATTTAGAACTTTAGGCATTTTGACAACAATACAAACAAATATTATGATAATAAGTACTTCTCCGCTAATAACTATCCAGCAGTAAAATTCTGGGTAAATTCCATTAATTCTCTCTCGTGAACACGGAAATTTGCAAATTTCACTTGTTTTCCAATACTCATCTGTAAATTAATGCATTTTGTAGTTAAACACTATCTGATGTTTACAACATATCCATACTTTATAATTTTCTTTTAAAAATTGTGCTCCCTTCATATGACAAAACTATGTAAAACCGATCTCTTATAAACAGCAATCGAAGGAGCTGTAATAAATATACAATATATATAAATGGCCAGCTAGCGCCAGTACATGCTTGCACATTTTCAACTGAAAACATCAGATACTCTACAAGCTCACATGAATTCTAAAACGCTAACTAAGGGCTGGGACTGCGACACTGCCAAACATAGAACTAATGTCATAACTGCCCAAAAGCAAAAGATGAAGTTAAAAATAGGCATTTAGTGTAGACAAGTTGGACTTCAACTCTCAAGATCTCTTATAGAGGGTAAAAATTGTATCAATCGAAACATTAATATCCATTTATTAACATATTAATTGTAGTGTAGTAGTTTAAATAGTCGAAGACAACGGTTAGCCGAAATCCGGGAGGATACATGCATACAACGTGAAAAAATCACCGGAAGATGATTTTATTCATATAAATGAGGAGAAATCCGACCTTAAATAAAACTTTTCAAAAAATCTGGAACCCTGCGCCACCTAGCGTTTTCAAATAAACCCTTAGAAATCCTGGACGTACTCTCAATAACTAAAAAGTGTATTCGCAATCGCGTGTACGGTTTAAGAATGCATTTATAATAATAATAATTTGGCGTTACATCATACTAGTATATGTAGTTCGATGTTTGACCGAACCAATGCCTGCCGAGGGGTGGCCACTATTGTAGCTATAATTTTTTTATGACCGAGATTTTAAAGCGGAGTACCACGTGTGCAAAGACGCGCAAGCCACACTCTTGCCCACGTCTCTCGGATTAGTGGTGGCAATTAATTTTAATATGTTAATAAAGGGATAGTAAGATTTTGTTTGATGCTGCTTTTATTCCCTGAAAGACAACCTGAGCGTATCAGTCAGCATATTATAGGGGTATTACCTGGGTATTGCACGGATCGCAAAGTGGCATGCAATGGCACAAGAACAAAAAAAAAGAAAACAAATTATTTACAATATGCTACAATATTATGGACCTATTGCACAAAATTTGTTGCGTGTTTTGCAAGACTCAGGGAATATCTCCAATAAGAAAATAAATCGATTGCAATATTATCAAGATATACCAATTTGTTTATTTCTTATAAGTAAAATTACATTTTATTTGGATAAGTATGAAGAAGTTGCATTAGACTCACCGTTCCTCTAAAAAAATTTTAGATTATTGCACCCAACCAAAACGAATTTTCTATTGGTTGACTGTCAAAAAAAAAACTACTATAACTCGATCTAAATAATTTTTGGCCACAGGAAACGAAATGCCGTGCAACTTCTTTCTTTTCTATGTTCTTTGCATGTTAAGTAATTCACTTTGTGTTATTTGTAGTGTGTTGTATTCACATATGTACGTATGTATGTATGCACATACATTGTGTAAAAGTGAATTCTCTACAGGAAAATGAGAGTCTTCCATTTGGAAGTAAATAAGAATAATTCCTCTTTATTTTCAAATTGAAGCTTTTCTCAGATATTCCTCAAGAAGCGAAACGGAAACAGTATAAATTTCAACACTTTTCTTGAACTGCTAGTACTAGCTGTAAAGAATGTTTCCGCTACACTTTCAAATGGTAGCGTTCCTAATTTTTCTGTAAGATTATGCTGAGCATATAATTCCATATACACATATGTATATACATACATACATATTTAGTGTAGGTAAGTGTTTTGAAATATTTTTCATACTTTTTTGATTTTATGTCTGAAAATATGTTCCATTTTATCGCTTACATATACATATATACATATATACATATATACGCAATAATATTTAATTTGTAAATAAAATAAAAAATTAGTCAATATTTACATTAAGTTATATGACGAATAGCACACTGAGATCATTGTGTTGAAATAAAAAATAAATTAAATATTAGAAAAAAAAGAAACAAGAATATCTAATGAATCCTTAGGTCACAACAGTGGATAATACACAAAACCTTAAAATATACGATATACAATATGAAACAGCAATATAAGAATTCGTAAGTTTGTAACTTTATATAAAACTTAATATATACATACTTCTACATACATATATATAAATCATGACTTTTATTTGTAACGTACAAAACAATTAAGTATAGACTGGGGGAAAAAATGTATAAAATACTCATGTAATATACATACGTTGGTAACTAGTAGTAGGTAAGAGATTTTGAAAAGCAAAGTAAAAGAAACTAGGTTTTTGTTATAAAGTGGACGTAAATTGGCAGGTATTAGACTTAGATACATTAAAAAAAGGGTAATTAATATTGAAAACATAATGATACTTTTCGATTCTGATCCCTACAACATGATGCTTTTGTACCTGAACATTTTAGCTAAAAATGTACATATGTACTCGTATAAGCAAGCCAAGCTCTTTTGTGTTAATTTTGGCAAAATATAATCTAAAGATAAATTCGAGTTATACACTTCAATCACAATATATAAGTAGCATTCAGTTGACTAAAAACGAACCCAATCGGAAGATTTGTGAGTTATTTCCTCTCTGGTTGGAAGTTTTATTTAAATGATACAACATTTTTAGAAATTTTTTCACGGCGATTAGTTAAATTGCTTTACAATGGAATTCGTTATTTGTCCTTCCAGAAGATTGGATATTTCCATTCTGCAGTTTGGGATTCCCAGTGGTTGAATTTTCAAAATTCAGAAGTAGGCAGTTTGCATAAATACCAGTGAGGAGAAGTTTCACAAGAAGCTGATATTCCCATATTCAAATGCGTACTGCTAGATTACCTCAAACTCATCTAAGGGCTAGATTAGAAGCTTTGTTGGGGCATGTGAATAGGAAGTTGGTATCGTGCGGGGATTCCCTAAATGGCGGACATTCATTTACGATGGCGGGGTTGAGTCTGGATTAGTAGGAGTTGAATTAACTGCAATACCCAGAACTTAATTGAGCCAGAGTGATGCGGGACTCTCGAGGCAGCTGAACATCTTCGTCTACTATGGCAGTTCGTTTGACTCCAATAACAGCATTCACAGGGCGATAGTTCATGAAGGTGGGGATTGTCTTACGGTAACTGCTGGTCAGGGCCTGTTTGTACGCCATCGGATCGAGTGGTTGATTGGTGAACGACTGGATCTCGTCGTTGAGATCACGGTGATGTCCCCCGTTCGTTTATCCGCCGGTTTCCCTGGTTTCAGCAGTGGTGTATCCCTCCCCACCTTCCACACATGGGGGATGATGAGTGAGGAGATGGAGACGTTAAAGACACCGGTGAGATAAGCCACTCCCGTCGGGCCTAAAAATTTTCTGTATCAGCAGCATGCAGCGAACATCAGTTGGAGTGATAAAGGTTCGTCGGTCCTCAGAGACAAAGACTGCAGGATCAACAAGACTATGGGGAGTGGTCTGATGCAAGTGATATCATAGGTCGCCACGTTATGCTATTTACCAAGTCTGCGCTGGGTATTGTTAGGTCAGGCGAGCTGCTGCAACTAGGTTTGGCCGTCGCCGTTCATTGTACAGAATGTCGTTTCGTCTATCTACTCTACTAATTAATTTCCCCTCCGATCCACTGGCAGGCTTGAATGCCAGATATCGTGGTGCAAGTTAAAGTCAGCTAGTACTATGCAATACCTCTGAAGAGCGCACCTATGCCAGGGTAACATAAAGCCTGGCAGCAGGAGACAGGGGTTATATAAACAATAAATTTTTCGAGCTCGACAACGCCTGACCGGATAGCTATACCCTGGCATTCAAGGGTTGTATCCCTGCGGCCAATGTCTTGTCAATATCTCACTCGCGAGTCTTACGATGCACATTGTAGCCGTTGCAGCTCAAGAAAGCTGAGTTACTGTGCAGTTTCGTTTCTTGGATCCCAGCTATTAATACACCGTGCCAGCTCATAAAGACCATTATCTTTGCACCGTTGCAGTTAATTTGGAGGAGTTTCATCTGGCAGTCGCGGGGGAGAGTGTGAGGGAAGGGGAGGCTGTCCACCGTGTCTCAGTTGCGCTTGCCACTGTATTGGTTACTGCCTGATGGTGGTGATCGGCAGTCACCTGCCCATTCATTTGTAGGGCGCAGACCAGAACACGCCAGAAAATGAAACCAGCCCTGGCACGAGTTGCACCTGATTGATGTCACATTCCGGCGTATTTTGGTCTGACATACGGCGACCAAAAAGCTGCTGACTTGCCCTCACACGGGAATAGGAGCAGGATGTGGACCAACCCTGCCGCAAGGTGTTGCTTCAGGGGTGTCAAACGACTTATGGTTTTGGCTGACCTTAACAGGCGTATGTCGTCAAAATAACAGTTCTACGTAGAACGGACACTTTTGGGAATGTTATTTTGTCAAGATTTTTGTCGATTGTCTTTTGTTTGCACTCAAAAACATTGCATACAAGACACATTGACTAATGTCAATGAGACCAACAAAGTATGTATTTATAATAAACTGTTACCCCACAACAGCACCTCACTCTTTGCTTTAGCAAAATTTATGGGAGACAATTATACATACACATATATGGGAAATATTCAAAACGGGGTAATAAGATTCTAGCGCATGTATAATTATATTCACATAAATTTTCGTCAATATACGATAATGTTTTCTATAATCTTACTGGAACGAAATGAGGCCTGGCATAGAAGTCCAGGTGGTCTAATAGGCCATACAAAAATAAATATTTATAATTTCTTTCGAAATCGAATCAATCAACAATAACAGTAGAATCTAAAATAAAAGAAATAAACGCAGCTGAAAAATAACCAAAAAGACGTATATAAAATATAATTATTCCAAAAAAGAATTTTTTAAACTGGTTAGCTGCGGAATTGTGCCTACTTTAAAAACATTTCTTATATTCCTTATGTAATTGAATAATTTTGTATTCGTATGGCTTATTAGTTAACTAAATATCTTTTCTTAAACATTGAATATCTTTTGTTTATAATTTTATTTGTCAAAATGTTATATAAACGTAATGCATGTATTTAGAATGAATTAATAAACTCCGCTAATTAGACTGATACTCTGCCGTTTTTTTGTCATTAACTATATAGAAGGAGAAATTAGGTTAAGAAAGTATTTTAACTTTTTTTGTCTGGATTGTGTCTTGTCGAGATTTTGCGTTGACTGGATATTGTGTTATTATATAATACGGTATTTCTGCCAAATCAAATTATAATTTTGAGAAATCTTTCCTTCGATTAGCCCGATATTTAGTTTGAGATCTTAAACTGAAATTTTATGCTATGTCAGCGTTACTTCTGCCAGAGGTCGAAATGGGCAAGGACTGCCAAGAAGCTCACGAAATCCCATTACAAGGTTACATAATATTTCCTTCTCCCTTAGAGAAAAATTCGCATCTTCAAAATGTATACCATTCATTTCAACAAGCCCAACTTGAAAAGTGAAAAGTTTCTGGTTTTTTTCACTGGATAGTCAGATGAATTCCCTCTGACAGAGGGAAGTGTTGCATTCGTGATATTATACCTTTTACATATAGGAAAAGTTCCATTTTATCAATATTCAAACCAATTGCAATTCCACAATGTTCATCAATTATAAATATTCCTAGTCTAGTTTGCACAGACCACCAGAACCTAACCTCTCTTTTGTTTGATGGCTTGTTTTAAAAAATACGCATTTAAGAGAATTACTAAAATTTAATTAGAATATCATTGCAATTCAGCTAAGAGATTACTAAATGATCACGTTTAAAATTATGCCTTTGAATGCTACGAAACATGGCTTATAAAATATTGGCAATTTTATATGGGAAACAACAGCACCACAGAATACCACGTTTATATGAAATTACCAAATGTTAATGTAAAAATTGTGCATCCCATTTTGTAGCATACTATGGAACATATCGAATGTTGGTAGCCTTAGAATTCACCTTACACAAATAAATTTTTGCTCTTCACAAAATAATTTCCACAATTTTGCCACTTTTAATCGTTTTATAACTTTTATTACGTTTAAAATTAAATGTAACTATGTAAATAAATTATTAATATTAAACGGAATTCCCTAAAGTATTATTGTATTATTAAATCATAATGATGCAACTTAAATCCACTTATATTGCAATAGCCGCACATTAATCTTTGTTATTGATACTTCGCTGCTGTTCCAGCTCTTCACGTTCCTTCTTGTTACGCAATAATGGTACATTGTAGTCGAATGCGTAGAAGAATCCACGTGGCGGGCCAGTTTCTTCTGGTCCAGGAACATATGGTGGCTCTTCATGAACATACTCCTTATACTCAGATTCTGCCGGTTCACTGCGTTGTTGTTGATATTCAGCAGCAAATGGATCTGGATTTTGGCCATTTGCAGCTGCAAGTTCACCCCATAACTTAAAATGTTCCTCCTCTGCTTTACGAACAGCCGGAGTTTTTGTGGCAGGCTCCTTCAAGTGGGCTGGTCGATTATCTTCGACGTGGAAACCTGTCCTATCGGCATAGTATTTCGCGATAAAGTCACGTCCAGTAGGTTGGACATATTTGTACGATCCACTTACTGTGCCCGATTCGTCCTTCTTCTCGTTCTTACCCTGATTCCAATCACGATAGCCATATATGTACTGACCCAATCCGTCCTGTCCGTGGTACTGGTGAGCGTCATAGTGCTCTTCCACATACTCCTCAGGGTGATCTATCACACGGCCCATATACACAAATTCGCCATTTCCATTACGAGCTTCTGGTAATTCATTTTCCCCGGTCTTAGGCGCATAATCAATGCTCTCCAGACCACGTAGATTTGCACTGTTTAGAAACTGTTGTGCCTCTTCTGGGGAAATATTAATTTTGAAAATGTTTTCAGCAAACAGTGTGCCTGGTAGAGCCTAAGACAAGAAGAAAAATATAAAATACTCTTTTTTAGTGGAATCGTAAAATTTTCGATGTTTTTTTTTATAATTTTTTGAGATGTTTCAGTGTGTAGATGAGTTGCATCATTCGCTAAAAATAATAAGAACCTGTGTATATGAAATTATTTTCACGACGACCACATGCCGGACAGGTTTCTATAAAGTACTAAGTAACCTTAACACACTGATACATCAGACTTTGTGATTTGTTCTTATTGTTGTTGTAATGTCTTTGAATAAATGGAATATTTCACTTTGTTCACCTCGTAGCGAAAGCGCTTTTCGTAAGTTTTAATTACGAATAGTTAAGAATATGCACAAATTTTTATACTAACCAGCAGGCAGACGGCAAATATGATAATTTTCATTGCGATTAAATTTATTTCGCGATTTAATTTTAATACAAATTTATATATTAGATTTAAATTTAATTATCGATTCAGTATTTTTTGACTTTACACCTCTGTTGTCGATTTGTGAATAGTGCTCGATCTGAGGACTGAGCGCTTCTTATACTCGTATATATTGAAGTTGAGCAAAGCTAAAGATAAAACGCAAAAAAGGTAAAAATAACGTAAAAAGTAACGAATGTGCAAAATATGTAAATTAACTCGTCTCCAAATGAAGATGCTCCCAGCTAAACAGACAGCATCACAACACCGAGAGAATATAGACATGTAGTAAATGCGCCGATTCAGCGGAATCTACTCGTAATTCTACCGTCAATCAAAACAACACACAATAGACAAGTGACTAATTAACTAGGTAGATGGTCAGTGTCCGAAACTGTTGCCTAAGCTATGGCTGTGGTGTTTCTACGCAAACGCATTTCGTTCTCTAAAATCAACAATAATAGCAAAGAGTACAGGCCAGCAGTTGTTTACAGCTATGATACATCTGATCACGCAAATATTATATATGAACTGGTAATTAATTGACTCTAAATATTACGCGCAGTTCAATTTCAGTACGTCTTATTCCTTTCGATATAATTTATTCCTTTATAGTAGGAAGTCAGGTATTGGCAGAGTTGTGGAATCTTCCAGTAAGTTCCACAATCAGGAACTAACATCGACTAATGTGCTAGCGTAACGTTAAAGGGGATGTCATTGGAAACAGGCATGTATGTATGTATGCACATAGATGCAAATGTTATGAAGTATTTATTTTATTTTTTGTAAATAAACACGTTTATATTATTTGTACTTTTCATAGGCGGACTTCTTGTTAGCTTCAAATTGGTAACATAAATCGAATTAATTAAGTAACTACGGGGGTATAATTCAAATTATGCCAATTTTTTTATGTTTGCGAAATCTTGAAATTATTTTTGTTGATTAATTATTTTTTATAAATATCTCTACTTGCGTGCATACATATTTACAACTTAATGGAAATTCCCATATTTTTATTCGAAATAGAAATTCGCGCCAAAACAAGAATTAAAATTTTAAGTGGCCTAAGCGATTTATTTGTTATTCTGTTCATAGTCGAAATGGTTAATCATACCTCTGCAGCTGATATTCAAATGTACATACCTAAAATTAAATGTGTGAAATAATTTGTTTTATCTTACACGTTTTCAAAAGTAGGTAACAACCGGATAGCGAATCATATACGCATTTGTACATCGATTGAGCAAAAACTAGTTTCAAAGAACAATTCTTTTATTGCCAACATTCATTCTTTACATACATAGGTTCGTGTATACATAGATGCATCATCTTCTGAATTGAGTCAGCAGCTGTAAATATGACGCTTAGCAAAATATTTAAGAAAAAATTAAGTTACTCAATCTGGGCTTGATTTGCATATTTATAAAGGACCGGATTATATAGAAGCATCAGGATATTTTAGCGAACAACAATAAGCTACATTATGTCTAATTGTCGTTGTAGCGGCTACTCAGACCGAACAAGATCAGCTTAGCAATTGTCGTTATCATCAAACTCATGTATGGGGAGGCCGAAAAAAAGCAGGAGGGTTAGAGGAGTGGGTTTTCGAAGGTATGTGAATATCCACATGCCGCACAAATATTGAGAATGTCTGAGAAATGACTCTGTTTAGACAACTCTATTTTGTGTTTGCGTTTGAAATGTTTCGAAAATCGAAGACCTTATTATGAGTTACACTCAAATGTAAAATTCTTATGAGCTTTGCAACCCTGCCGAAATTTTCAATGTATATCTAATTTCCTGTCGAACAGAATTTTGCTTTCGACGCTGTATCGCAGTGTAGGAAAATTATTGAAGTTGTACGAAGTTGGTGATTTTTCATTAATTTTTTGGCGGCCACACAATATTTTTAAAATATATTGATGAATACTTAAAATAATTGCAAATGCTGGCTTAATTGATAAAACCAAATTTTATTTAGATTCAAATTCAGCTGGCAGTAATACAAAAGCGCAGTACTAGTCAAATTAAAGTTAGCTTTTTTATCAAATTAAGCTTCAACTAACTTTAAAGTCTACATTATTTTGACTGAGAAATTGAGAAAAGCCCTACCATGTGCGAAAGCCATTCATCATCTGCCTGGAACATTCGGTTCCACATTGTATCTGCATCCTTTGCGGTCGGAATAATTAGTATATTTCTACATAGTTCAATATTTTTAATCAATAATAATATTTAGAATAATTAGTAACTTCTATAAAGTACAATTTTTCAATCAGTATCATATTTCCTAATGTATTGTTAAAAATTCCTAAAATTTCACAATAAAACAACATTACTATTTTTTCATATAAAACTACTGGAAAAATTGAGTTTAAGAAATTCACCATAGTTAAACTCGCACTAAAAAACTGTCCCTTAAACTTGCTTTAAATGTTGGGTATTTTGTACGGCGACACTGTTTTGCTTTATGTAGATAACTAACCAGCTAATATTTATTTAGACATGCGATGCAATCATTTATTAACAAGTTTAATTTCAATTTACGCGACTTTGTTTCGGTTCGAAGTCCGAACGAAGTGGCAACTCAGTTCAAACACGGTTTACACTCTTGGAAAACATTTATTTTTCTCTAATATACTATATTCGACAATAATTTTTAATTAGTTTAAGAATATTTTAAATATTTATAAGTTAGCTTTTTAATAATTTCAAAAAGTGCGCAAATGCGGCACTGTTTTTGTATAGTGTTATAGTAAAGTTAACATAAAAAACATTGTTTAATAACTTGTGGTGAGCAACATATAGTTTCATACATAATTTCAGCAAATCGATTGTCGAAAATTCATTTTCGGGAATATAAAATTGTGAAAAAAATTATATATGTACATAGAGGCATGACGGTTGAAAAATTGATGAACTGATATGCTAAGGATTTATTTAGTCAATAGAAATTAATTGAAAACTTCGATTATTTTTCAGTTATCATAAAAAAATAATAAAATTTAATCCAATCTACTTCATTCTAATCGCATGTTTTCTTTGCTGATTTACATCAAGTAAAGGTTTGCGCGGCGAATTTGTTATTGTTATTTAGTCAATAGAAATTAATTGAAAACTTCGCTTATTTTTCAGTTATCATAAAAAAATAATAAAATTTAATCCAATCTACTTCATTCTAATCGCATGTTTTCTTTGCTGATTTACATCAAGTAAAGGTTTGCGCGGCGAATTTGTTATTGCGGGACTGCATGATTTTTTATGTTAACTCCATAAGAGCCAGTCTAGAACACCCTAATTGTATCTAGTGTTGTATTTTGAGAGGTTTCAAGCATACTTCTTATATATTAATTTTATATTTTTAACCATTTAACTATGGGAAAAACGCCACTTTTTTCTTAACTGTTTCTTTCTTGCGGCGACATTGCTATAGTTTTTCACATTGATTAATCTAATTAAAATTAATAGTAATATTTATTATTAGTTTATAGCAGATGTTCGTTACTCAATAGGCTTTTGCATTTTTTCACAAATAATTTTTCATTCAGGTGAAAGTGCGGTTGTGCTATGATTGTATTTGTATAGAAAAAAATGTTCCGCCAATTAAGAAAATTAGAATATTTATCATAAAATTAATTTTCTTCAGTTTATTAAATTTGAGGAAAACATGAATGAAAAAATGAAGGACCTGACAAGGCAGATGGCGCAATAAATTATTGTAGACAAGCGTTTTGCTTTTGAAATATCGTGATTTAGAGCTAATAATCAAAGTTCTGTGCGATCCTGATGACAGACCGGTGGTAAAGTTGCTATTCGTATGAATTCCATTCAATACTAATTAGACTCACTTACCAGGTTGGGCCAATTAACGGGCCATTACTGTACATATTAATGCAATGTATGTATGTACTTACTTATATCTCGCCCTTATACAATTTCTATTTAAAAAAATTTAATTAATAGAAAAATTCACGAAAAACGTGGGGAAGTGAAATAATAATGTGCCGCAATAAAATAATGTAATGAATGTAGTAAGACTTCAATGAACTTTTAAAAGTACATACATACATACGTACGTACTTAAACAGGTACATATGTATATAATAAACAAATTAAGGCAAGGTGGTTTATAAAAAATATCGTAAACACGTTGGGTATAACGTATATTTAATTTTAAATTATTCAACATACATAAAGAGGACTTCATGACGAATAATATAAACGATTTAATGACTCTTACACATGTATGTATAATATAATGTAAGTGCTTTAGAAGATGTATTTGTTTTAAAATTTTCAATTGCTAACTAATTATTTTATCGATTAAAAAAGTGGAGAATCGAAATTCGATTTCATATTATTAAAAATTCAAATTCATTCAAATTCAAACTTTCTGCTGACAACCTGCAGACCTTTTTTAGTTTTTCAGTTATTTTAAACTTATTAAATATAATAAGGCTGTTATAACTTAACAATATCTAAAAAAAATTATTACGAAGAATGGGACGTGTAAACTTCTTCTAATCGTTCTACTAAAAAATATAAACATTAAGATATGTAGGTATCATTTTTTACAAATTATAGTTGATTTTTGCTTTTTTTTTCTAAGTTAAAGTTTGAAAATTTGATAAGAAGTTTTGAATTTGTTGTATTTTTGTGAATTTTGTATGAATTTATAAGGTTTATCTTTTCTATTAAAAAAATTAAATGATTAAAAATCGTGCATATATTATTTTAAATATCAAAATAAGTAGCCGCGACTACTGTAACATAATCTCAAAAATATTTAGCTTAACATCATAGTTCAAAAGATTAAAGATAATAATAACGGTATCGTTATTTCGGGAGCGTTCTCGGACTAAGACGGGCGATCTCGAAATGGGTCTGTCTGTTTATAAAATGTCAGTATTATCTGTGTATGGTTGCTTTCATATGCAATTGTGATGAAGGGAAAATATAACCGAACTAATAAATATAACTAATCGTTGATAACGAATTCGTGATATAAAGAATACATATTTTAGTAAGGTTTACAAATTGCCTATAAAAGCGCACGACGAGCCATCATTTCTGAAACGTCAACGTCTTTTTGGTAACCGGTAGATAATTTTCGGGAACGCAGATAACATTATAGTCAAATGCCAAATAAATGGTAAAGAATATCATGCAAACTTAAACTTCTAATTCTCAAAATAAAATTGTATTATATTTCACGTATAAAATGACGATTTTTTGGAATAATCAAACCAAACCTTAATATTGTATTTTAATTAAATTTGAGACTTTCGACAATTTGCACAAACTTGGTCAAATTTAACTATACCAAATAAATTAAACTACATTTATTCCTTTAAGTTTTAATACCCTTTCTAGTGCATCATTCATTAGTTTTGGCGATAAATTCAAAAATATGTCATTTTGCGCTCTGCCCGACCATAAACTAAATTAACGACAACCTATCCATTTATTAACAGTGAAAAATTAATAATAATAAAATCCAATTTGTTATTTATATCGCAACAAAAATCTACACCTCTATGATTTTGTCTCATAACCATTTGTTTTATAATTTTAATGGCTAATAAATAGTCTTTAGACTTTAATAAGTACTTCGTAGTTAATATAAAACAGATTTACACAAGCTACGTACATATCTTCGGGCTAAAGTTAAAATTCTCTACAGCTGAGGTCGGCTTTGTGTGCTCCATGCTTTTAAAATACTCGTTCGAACGTAAAATTCTTAGTTACATAATAAGTACATACATACTTATGTATAGCCAAATGTTTGAGTGCATTATCAATCAAACATATATATTCAAACATATATATTTACTTATAAATTATTAATACATAGAAATCTTCGTTGCACGAGTACGGAAATAAAATAAAACCTGCAAACATATTTCTATATCTATACAAATTTCATTTGGCTTTCATTCCTCTACTAAATTTCTCATTGACGGGCCATTAGTCCGGCTATCATTTGTGTAATTTACTTTTCCTTGTTTTGCATAGAAGCAATTATCAAACTGAATTTTTTTCACTCCGTATTTCATTTGATTTCCTTAGTTGATTCAATCTTTTATAAAATATAATTATTAACAAGCAGATGCCGCCTTCAATTTTTGCTAAATAATCTTAGACAGACTAGAAAACCATACAATGTACATATGTATGTACACTATATGTTAGATATGTGAATGTGGCAATTTTCACACATACGATAGATAGCTATGTTTTGTTTTTTAGTATTATTTAGTTGTGTAGTAAAATTAATTTAAGAGTACCTAATAGTGCCATAAATTTTAGAAAGTTAAAAGAATTGTTTTGGGAATTACGCTAATACATCAACATGAGGTACGTTTCGATACTTTTTATTATTACGTGTACCTTTATTATGGTTTTGGTAATTACTATTTATAAAATGTGTTACCGAGGCAACTATGTATATTTTCCAAAGCTGAAAATATCTTATACGACAATTGCAAAACGCGTAGTACATAAGATTCTAAAATTTGTGGTCAACCAATATTAGATTTGTCGAATGATTCAAAACTTGAATATCGTTAAAGTGCTTGACTTTTCGTTACCTATGCACAACAAAAGCTATTCAATTATTTAATTTTGTTAAAAAGATATGGTATCAAAAATTCAGACTTTCGATTAAAGATTCGAAAAGCATAAAATTGAATATCGATCTGTGACTAAATGCTTGACAAAAGACTCTGAAGACACCGACGGAATTTACGAGTATACATTCATTCTTCTCCACTGTAATAAATAATGGGCGAAACAACTTATTCTGGGAGGAGTATCAATTGATTATGAACCGAACACAGGATGACCATTTGAGGAAAATACGGATGAAAACAACGAATTTGTGAAGACAATACTGGATAACAAGCGACTAAACCGAGAGTATTAGCAGTTATGTATCACTGGGCTTTCCAACAAAAAAAAACACAAACAGTGCTTAAATCCAACATGGACATTTGGATCATAAAACTTCTTTCATGTTCATCCTTTATCAATGTATTGGGATTAAAAAGAAATTTCACTGGTGGACTTTAAATATCGCAACATAACAACAACGGGCGATTTGAACGTTTCCTTTATAAATCAAGTTCAAGTTGCTATTAAAGAAAAATGTCGATAGCTGTTTTGGTTTCATGACAGCACGCCGGTCCACAAAACGGGTAGCCATTATATGCAGCTGCACTGAGCTCTACCATCCTCCTTATAGTCGTGACTTGGGCCTATGTGACTATTATTTACCGGTGATGGAATGAAGTTAGCTGTTTTAGGACATTTTAATTGTTAAAATTCAGGAAATTTTTGAAAGGGCATATAAATATAAAACGCCGTGAAAGGTCGGGCCAAAAACTAAATGCATGATTTTGTGGCTTTTTCCCAACAACACTAGGAAGTATTTCAAGATTCTTTCCCCGAAAGTATTCCTTATAGGATATTTTTTAAAAATTTCGTATTTATCATGTGTGTAACTATATCGTTAATATGAAAAAAAAAAATGCATTCTTACTTAGCACTTTTATGGTTTACTGGATGTATTCATGTACTTATATATCAACAGATATGCAGAGCTATTTCCAAAAGTGCACCTGGGAATATACGCACATGAATTTCGCACTTGAAAATACTTTCACTAACACTTTCGTAGAAGTTGTAATGGCAATGCCTCCATAAGAGGGTGATAATTTGGAGTTGTCTCTGATGTTGTTCGTTTATTAAGTAACACAATTAAAATCCAAGCAAATATCGGATACACATATTGATTCGAATTCATATTGACTCATGACATATACGTATATATATATATATATATGTATATACATATATATGTACAGTGGCTATCATAAGTACATTACTTGTAAGCGGATTAACGGTACCAATTGGCGTCGATTGAATGGTAATTACACTATTTAGTCCTGCCGTAAGTTCTGTTACGAGTGCAGGCCATTATAAAATTTAAACTAACAATACATCTTTAAATAAAGTTATTGGTATTGACGACGCTGTTCGAACCAAATACCATCATACCCAGCGTGAGCCACTAAGGCAACTGGGATTCATTTCTATTTCAATGGACAATTAAGAAGAAATGTCTACATACGTAGAAAAAATTCACAACTATCTATCGAAAGAATAACATTTTATTCAAAAGAAAATTAATTCTAAACTATTTCGCATTTAAGATTTTGATAAATAACTCTATATTATGCCCGAGATTACAGTATAATCACCAGTTAAAGTCTTATAAAAACCCATCTAGTAGTTTCGGAGACTAGTGAGTTCAAAAGAGTCCAAATGTTTTACTTAACTAAATATAATATTCCCTGAATTACCTTCGACCATTCCTTTAAAGAAATTTTCAACATACAGACACGCCTTTTCTACAATTTTATTCTACTATAAATAGAGGATAATAAAAATCAAACAAATATTTGGTATTTGTATATATATTTCAAATATGAAGTAAAATAATTAATAAAATTTAAACGAATTAAAATTGTTGTGTACTGATTTGTGAATGCGACTGTAAGTAGGCGACCGGCCTCATTCGCCACATTGCTTTGAAATATATTAACATTGTTAACAAGCATATACATACTGTGTACATATGTACATATATGAATAGTATATATTTACATTATCAGTATGTACTAGCAAAATGCAAACGATGCCAATTACAAATGCCAACCGTGTGCAGTTTAGTTTAGTTGTAAAAAACGGTATAGAGTTGTTAACGTGTGACAAGACAGGCAGAGCAACCAGCCGACGCGCTATCAGTTGCGTTGTTGACGTAAACAAGAGCGGTACAAATTCGAGCAAACGCTAGTTGTAGAGTACGTACTCCCGTCACTGAGTCAGAAACGGATATTTCTTTTATTACCTTCAAATATGAGTAACTTTCACAGATGTGCAGCGAAAGCATGGAACATTTTATTTTCAATTTCCGTTTTCACCTTTGTTGCGGTTAGTTTGGATATTACGCAGGCGCGTGTGTTGCCATTCATATGGAGCCAAACAAATGTTTACACTTTTGGGAGAAAACCGGGAACTGATGGATCAGTTGATTTTGATCAAATTGGGGGTAGCAGAAGTGTTCTCGAAAAGTTCAATTATATAGAAGTTTTAAAGAACGGTACTGTGATCCTACGAAGTACCATGGAAAGCGACAGCAATCAGCAGAATCTCTTGCTGTTCAAATCTGTTATCGGTGCGATGAAAAGATATCCCGAAGATAAAAGCAGCACCAAATGGAACATCAAAATATATGGCGAAGGTGTCGAACACAAGTTACCACCATTTTTGGAGCGAATCATACAACGAATACAAACATATTTTTCTATTTATAAATATACTGACACAAGTGCAGTGGAAATTTCATCAGTGAATCCAATCCAGAAGGATGAGAATATTAACAATGGAAGTATAATTTCTAACGACAAAAGTGATTTTGAGCAGCCTCATACCATTTTAGGGGTCGCATCAACGCCGGAGGAAGACAATAACGAGTCCGCCGAGTTTATACCGATTGATGAACATGATGTCGATTTCAAAGTTGGGAATAGAACGTGAATGCCAGTCACATAAGTATTGTAATACAAGAACTGAATTTTTTTTAGTTATAATGAAGTTATTGAACAAAATCGAAAGAGTGGCAAAGCGGGAGAACAAATTGATTTCATTAATTAACAAATTGATTTCATCAATTAACACTCGTACACTAAATACATACATACATATGTATCAATAATGAGTTGCCTTCACACCTATAACATCAGAGAAAACATTTACCAATACTTTTATTCTGCAATGCTCCTATCACTGTCACTGAGTGGAGTCATGAAATAAATGGGTTATTGTAACAGTAGTATTGTAGACACTAAGGCGTTTAAGTGGATTAAATAATTTTTGAATAGTTAACATAGGTCTTTCGATAGAATATTGCACTGAATTTTGACTGAAAATTGTATGTGCACAAATCTGTGATTGCATATTCTTACAATCCAATAATTATCATATTTATAACCAAGTAAATTAAATTGGAATTTGCTTTATATGTAAGTGCATATGTAGGTATATGTGTGGTGTCAGGACTCTTCAACTTTTGAGTAAATAACATCTCAAATTTTGCTATCAATTTTCAACATTCTGGACAAGATTCCCAAAAATACCAACGAATGCTAACTCTACACTGCTCAATTTACAGCATTATAGCAATTTACGTAACAAAATGCTAATTTTAGTTTTTCAATTATCTTGAGTATGTACATTTAATTTATTTAATTTATTTATTAACATTAGTAGCAATATTTTAAGCTGACGATCTTTCACGCTACTAGAAGAAATTGATTATAATTATATATTAGATATCAAAGTGTCAGTTGTAACTTATCATCCTATACCATATGATTATAGTTACATACATATGTATATACCACACATATTTATACACTCCTTTTCATAACTACATTATCACGTGAAATTTTATTTTATAATTGTGAAACAGGATTTTGAGCGATTTCTCTGCATAGTTGTAAAATCCATACAAATACCGCTATTTTCCAAGAGATTGCATTATTTATTTTCGTAGGTTTTACTCTATTGTCAATAATTTTAACACAATTGCAAAATTTCAAATGCCGATGAATGTAACTTTGTATGCAGAAAAAGTCCATGGCAAATAAAATTTATTTACATATCTGTATGTACATAGATAGATGTGGAAAGAAATAATTGGTGTGCGAAACGAAACATGTCTAATTTGTCATTCGCTTCTTTAACCCATTATGGCGAATGTAAAGTCACCTGCTAACCATTACCGCCAATGGCATGTCCATGGTAATGTTATGACTTTTAGATGCGAAAGAGGAAGCACCAATTATTTCGATTCAACATTCGTTTCTGAGGTCAATACGTTACCACAAGGAGCGATTCCAGAGTTTGTGCTGGGTTGATAGTTGGCCGAACTTCTGCTGATCAAAATATTAACGAAATGAATTTATTGCCATCTCTGAGTATTTCCCCTAAAGTTGCTGTAGTAATTAAATGAAATCGGAATTTATCTAGAAAAATATACCATATTTTAAGTAGAATACATACATACATACTTTAAATTTGGTATATATAAAATCTAACAAACGCCTCCTATGAATGTGGTTAAATAATACATTTAAAAAATACACATTATTGCTACAATAAATGCCGGTTTACATAAAATGCGCGCTTTGACCTCTAATGTTTTCATTGCCATCACAAAAGGGAAAATATTGTAATAAAAATATAATTTAAAGTTTATTTGTTTAAACGTGCAATAAACAAGTTTTGACATTTTTTACTCACCTTTTTTAAGTGAAAATCCAATAAATTAATCTCCGTTGAAATACTATTAAATTTATTACCATCAGCTGATTGCAACGCGCTCAAAAAGATGATAGCTGTTGCTATTGAAATGTGGGCATGCCCATATAAATTTAGTAACGCCAACGCAAAAGTTTTATGTGAACTGGCCTTAAGGGTTTCTTAAGCCGACGAAATAAATGTTCTTAATTTACTACATACATAAATACTTACTTAAATATATATCCCAATATGTCGTTAAGGAATAATACTGACATTTACATTTTACATTCACTTGTTTTTGTTTTTTTTGTTGCCTTTTTATTGTTCTGTTATATTTTATGGTTATAAATCATGATGATGAACTTATGGTGACGATGATTGTGTTTTCTTATTTCTTTCGCATATTTACTTGTTTATATTTTCAACAAAGAACGTAGACTACAAAGAAGTTGCATCACTATTTTCACTATACCAGAACTCATTTGACTTTTGCTAATTAATATCAAAATCTGATTGGATCCAATTCGTTTCTGGTGAGGTGAATTTGAACGAAAATTCTTCCCAGTGCAACCAAACGGTATACTACTTCTTTGTATTTTATGTACGTTCTTTGTTGTTTTTAATAATCAAGTGTATGCTGGGGTTAGTATGGTGAAATTGGAGTGTTATTATGTTAGTAAGGGTGTTAAGATGATTTTAACCGCCCTCTGTAGTTAGTTACCAACGTATCCCACAGTGTATTGTGGTACTGAGTACCTGTTTTGAGTACATTTTTGTTGTTTCTTGTTTTTTTAAGCTATCTTGGATACAGGGTGCAACTGGGATGTGACTCCTTTAGAGATTTCTTTATGAACGTCCGCTTTTGCATCGACAGTGGGTCCAGTTTTAAGTTTTTGAGATTGAGATTGAATCGGCAAAGCTGCTTCATCAAGCCCTTCCTTTATGGGGTCCGACAACTTCGTACTGGTATTCAAATATTTTTCCTCTAAAGGTTCTAGAAAACACTTAAATGAATAAATCAAGACAATGAACATAGTACTTTATAGCCATACTTTCTTTTTTTGCCTCACTTCCAATTGGTAACTTTGCTTCTTCCTCCTGCAGTGCATTGACCCCAGAAACCCTTCCATATGCCGGTTTATTGTCAAGTGTTGGTTTAGGTTCGGGCAAATCTTTGATTCTATCCTTTAATGACAATTCTTCAGATTTTTCCTCTAATAATGGAGCAGTGGTCAATGATGGTTGAGCGCCGCCTTCTTGGATGCTACGTGCACGTATAGCCGAGATCGGTCCAAGAAATATGGGTGAGCGAACGAAATCGACGATATGAGATACGGCCGGTGTAAGTGCATAGATGCGTGGGTTGCTGGGTAACAGTGCTTCGGTATTGGCTGGAAGTTCATAGGATATTTTAGGTTTGTCATCCTTTATAGCAACATTTGCCGCTGAGCCACCGCTGGTAATGGGCCCAGATGGTGGGAATAAAGCAGGAAATAGGCCTTGTCCAGCGGCTGCAGCAGCACTGGATGCTGCTGATGCTGCTTCACTCAATTGTGGTCCTAATTGTGATGAACCGGTTTGTACAGCTTGCTGAATTTGCTGTGAAATTTGATCCCATTGCTTGGTTTCCAGCTTCTGTGGGTTTTCGTTAGAACTCGCCCGACCAACGCTCACATTTTCAATGGGATAAATTGAAGCCCCAGCACTAGCTGGAACATAAACAATGGTATCTTCATGTGGGGCACTGATGCGAGCTAATGGTGAGAGGTGATGGATGAATGCTCCTGTATCATATTTTATGGCTGGTTCCAAATGTACTTGAGCTTGTGGTGTAACGATGACAATATGCGAAGCTATATCACTCTGGGCCAAGGGCAATGGTGCACCCCAAGTTGCTGTGGCAATCAAAGTACAGAAAAGCAAATATTTCAGCATCTGCAAAGTGGGACATTTTTAAATAACTTAAATTTGTGCAATTACAAATTTGATTCAGCTATTATATATAATTTGATTAGATAACAAAAATATATATATACATATATATATATTATATACATACATATTTCGATACATTCGAGGGGGAGCATGAATTGATTAAGCGCAATATGTCGATAAATGTAATTCAAAAGTAGCGTTTGCTTTTATTATAGTGATATACATACGTAATTCGTTTAGCTATTAAAATACAGAGAGCAGAACAGAGGTTACTGGTTTTGATATCGAAGCAACAAGTTCTTGTAAAATGGCATGCAACAATTGCAATGATACGCAGTAGGCAGATGTAAACGCGGTTGCACTGGTCAAAGTAGACTCTATTTTTAGATATGCTTGTAGTAGAAGGGTGCATGATACGAATTTCCTAAACAGGATCACAACTTCAAAAGAACAATTACGTACAACGTTAACCGGTTCTGGTTGGTGTGTCTACTTTAAAATTTAAATCAATTCTTCGGAGGACGAAAAGAACGTGAGACTAATTCACCAGAGATACCTGATTGCTTGTTCATTATTTACACCTTTACAGCAATTTTAAATATTTAGTATGTACAACAAGAACGTGCATACATATAAATATTCGCATATTTGGTTAAAAGGCTTTGTTTGGTTTTGTAATTGAAACTTGATTTTAAATGCACTTCAAAGGAAAGGAAAAAAATAACTACACGAGTACTCGCCTTATTTTATTCTGAAAGGGAAATCGAAGTGGCAAAGACTACAACCCAATTTTTTATATGTATTTCAAAGTAAATATTCTTGGTTCAAAATTAATAATCCTTGTGAATATTCAGTTCCTAGAAATGGACTATAGCCTGTCGGTCTATATAAATCGTAAGTAAGTGCAAAATGGTATTCCCAAGTGTTGTTAAGAAATAAAATTGACCTGTCGAAGGATACTTGGCTATCCTTGTCGATATACATATATTTCTAGCCGCGCTATGTGAATAACGACTTGGCTCTCAAAGTACTGAACTGATTTTAATATTGTTTTCATTTAATGAAACATTTGCGCAAAAATAGATTGGCATACTTATTTTTTCTTTTTTTAAAGAATGTGTACATAAAAAAATATTTCCGTACTATTTCGCCTTTGGAACTATAAAATCATTATATTGTACGACATCAACTAAAATATTTCACAATAATATTAAGATTTAATGAAGTTTTGGGAGCAGACTTTCACATTTTTTCGTAAACGGATTTAAGTACAATCTTAATAACTCAGCCAAAACCTGGTCGATTTAAGCATAGAATATATTAATGGAAAGGTATTTTCTGACCACTTTCATTTATTTGCAAATAAATAACAATTTTTTTAACCAGAGTTATTAGATTGCACTTTTTTATCTTCCTGGGGTGCTTTTTTGAAAACATATTTTCCTATTTTTATTTAAAAAAAAATTCCAAATTTAAAGCCATTTTCAAAAAGCTTAATAAATTTTATAATTCCGATGGAAAACTGCTACTTTGTTGAAATACTTTAATATGCATATGTATGTATATTTTTTTAGATTTAACCCAATTTCTTCTTTTTTTAATTAATTTTTTAAATACCCGTATACATAAAATTTAATACGTTGTAGTTTTTGAGGCGGGTATTTGCAAGTATATAATTATTATAGCCCACATCAAATGTTATATTCATTCTTTGAATCAATCAGAAATTTGTGCTTTGTAAACTTATGCTTTCTAAGCATGAGATCGTTTGGAAGGATTTCGATGCTTTTTGCTTCATGCAACACTTGATTTTAAAAAATGTTTTCCTGCTTATCGCAACACCTTCTCTAAAGTTTCAATTTTAATTTTGAGTTTTTTGATTTGTTGCAATCTATTAGGTCAAATATTTTTACCAATTCCGTATTGTATTAATAATATGGTATTAAATTTATCTCAACAACCACCATTTCTTGGGGCACAAAAATAAAAAATATGTACCTGCTGAATTGTAAAAAAAAAATCATTAACAATTTTAATTCTGAAACTTTAAGGGGATATATCTAATACTGAAATGTAATAAGAAGAAAAGGGTGGTCTTATTTGAATTCTGTGGTTTTTTACATAATATATTTGTTTAAAATGCGGCTCGAGCTAATTTTTTGTTTACATTAAAATATAACCCAACATTATATTCTATCAGTTTTCGCAATGATGTTTTTATTGTTGATTTGTTGCATATCAAGGACATCAGCGATACCTTTAAAGAGAACAATATTTCGTCAAAATTTGATGATTGATTTTACGATAACATCACGTTGATCTAATAAAAAGTTCCAAGCGTTTTGGAATGCACCATATTTTGACTTCCAATTTTCGGGCCCTATAGCCATGGTCCAATAAGTATCGAATTCCTCCTTATGTATATCTTAATTATTTATGGGCAGCAGTTATTATTCGGCTTTGAATAAACAGAAAAATGAAGGCAATCTAACCCAATAACTTGATTGCCTGGACGGCGCGAATACTCTAATATTTTTTGTTGTAGAATAAACCAGCTTTTTATAAAAAGTTCATGAAAAAATATTTAATTGAACAATATTGTGAATGTTAAAAAAAAAAATCTTTCCAACTTGAGCTACTATCCGATTTTTTTAAAGTTAAATGGAGGCATTTACAACTTTACGCCGACTCCGATCATTACCCGTCAAGGGGCGAGCGCTATTCGAAAAAAAAACTGTTCAATGATTTTTCTAATATTACAAGATTCTTCGGCCAAAACCACGCGAACGCTACACACTTGACTACAGCGGTCTTCTGAGTTTATTTATATACTTACTATGAGTTTTTTTTTTTAATTTACTGCAAATTAAGGGGTTTTCAATTTGGGAATATTATCGCTTTCTCTTGCGGTGTCAAAGCAAACGAAGTTTTGTAGATGAAGGCAAAGTGAATATGCGGTTTTGACTTGTCCTTACAAAATTATTTCCTATTTTGAAACAACGGCTGAGTACGCTTTTATAAAATAATTAAATAAATTTATATTTCGAAGTTAAAAAGGTGTGAGCCAAATCTCAACAGTAGGTAGTAATTATGAGACGCCTTTTTAAAGGAACAGCGCTAACTGAATATACAGCACAACGATAACTTGGCTACTCATTTAAATTACTACCAAAAAAAAATAAAAAAATATGCACACTCTTTTGCTTTATACAAGTAATTTTTTAGGTATCTTGAATATGGCTTATCATGTACAAATTTCAATTATAAATTATAGAGCATTAAATTATGAGCACATGCTCGCATATTCGTATACATATATATAATATGTTTTTATGTTTAAAAGGTTTGTAAACAAAAAAAGTGTAACTTACCATTTCCGCTTTATTGCTGTGACTCTTCCTTTGAAGCGCTTTACGTTTGTGAATTTACAACACTCTTACTTTTTCAAAAACACCAACCACAACAGCACTCAGCTTAAAAAAATTACACTTTCAGCGGGTGAAAGTTAGAAGATTTTACTAGTTGTCTTCTGCAGCCAAGAAGAAACTGACGGCCAGTGCAGGCGCAAGTGGTCTTTTATAACATTCTTCATATGCGATTTACTAGACAGCACTAACCAATTGCAACAATGTAGGTATGTATCTATGTATGTATGTATATATGTACATGTGAATGTTTTCAATTTTTTTACCTTACCGCAGTAGCATTATATACACATAAATAAATATCTATAAGGCTTTATGTGGAGGAGCTACAAAAAAATATATATATATATATATATTCTGGCATCGAAAGAACCAATAATATAAAGGATGCAGTTAGCAGATTTTCTTGCAGCTCCGTCTTTGGTTTCACTTGGTTTGTATGTAAAAAAAAAAGACTGAAACATTTGTATTTTGCCAGAACGCGAATGACAGCTGGCTATTGGAGCGGCATCCTGACCAACCGGTTAATCAAAGTGTATGTGCTTATATATTAAACAGATAACGCAGACCACTATGTTGTGGTAGGACGATAGAGAGTGCATTCGTCCCTATTCTTTGTCTGTTATATGTTTACTATTAAGTATTTGCAGAACGTTTGTAGGTAAAGTTAATTGGAGAAGTGAGAGAATTTCAAAACAAAAAAAAAAAACTTAATGGTTAATCAAAGTTAATCAAAAATACAGCAATGCATGCAAAGTGGCCAAGATGAGAGATGAGCTGGTAGGTAAATCTGATGCCGAAAAGTGATAATATGTAGCACGAACACATAAAGATGGTTCAGCTCAGCGAAAGAAAGCTCTTTGTTTTAACCGTGACTTTTTCTTTAGAAAACTTTGTTGCTTTCATTTTCCAAACATCTTCAGTTAATTGCTTCGTACGGTCAAAATAAACTTAAGAGATATTTAAAAAAGTTTGAGAAACTTAATTTTAAAATGTACTTCTAGTGTAAAGTTATTTTCAAATGGCACCCCCTCTCAAAAGTTTACTGCATTTAAACTTCCTACATTCGCAAATCAAAGGTTTTTCTTTTTTGGCTAAATAAAGTTTGAAATGATTTACCGAGGGGTGTTGTGTTCTGCGTTGTCTTATGTCTGACAATTTTTGTATACCATTTTACTAATTTATAGCAGGATATTCCAAAGAAAGTAAATATTGCTAAAACATGGCGTAGATTTTACTAGCTAAATCAAAACGAAAGAAAAATTGTTTGTCTAAACATATTTAGCAAAAATTTGGGATTTCTTTTATTTTATTATTCGGGACTATCACTGAGTCCATCGTGAAATCTACGAAAAAGCTATCACCTCCGAGTGTATTTCTGCCATGAAAAAACGGAGTAAAACAGTAAGCCCCTCAATTTGTGTTACAAGGACAAAACGCACACCACAAATTTTAGGAGAAGTTTGGCCAAAATCGCTTAGCGCCAATTAAATAATTAAGTAAGACATATATGTACAGTATGGAGTCAAAGTTTGTTCATGTCGCTACCACGGCAAATCTTAATAATGTTTTCGTCATTTATTAGTCCAATTAATGTTTACGGAAAGAAAGAAAAGTTTCTAGGAAATTCGGAAAGAAACAGCGAAACATATTTCGAGATCATAAGACTTCCCTTTTCGGAGCATGTATGAAACTTTTATCAACACTATATTTGGAGTGCATTTAGCCTGCCTAATAAATCAAATACGGCTCATTCAATACGCCGACTTTCGATTTTTCAAAATAGAAGAAGTTAGTATTGTTGCCAATTTCAATTGGTTTAACAGACAACTCTGTAGCTATCGAGCTGTCAAGGCAAATAAGGAATGAACGCACTTGGTTTATGCGAAGTAATTTGGATGAAAATAAGTAATTTAAGTATTATGAAAATAGTTTAATGTGTAATATTCGACGAATCTAAGTATATTTCGAAATTGAAAAGGTAGTCCAATCGAGTAATTACTGGATATATACACGTAAAACAAAATGAAGTAAAAGAAATGTTACAACATGTTTTAATATAATCTTTTATACAATACATTATCGAATGAGCCAAAATCCTCCTCTTTTGAGAATATTGATATCACCAGTAATTATTTCCCCGCAATATCTGATTGTGAAATCTCCCTCGAACAAAACTTTAAGTAGAAGATAGAAGGGGATCTATGTATATATTTATGAACATATACGAGTACCTACTACATATACTGGTTTCGCTTCGTGCTGATGTGAAAAATTACGGAATTGTCCTGGACCTCCTTTGCGGTAAGTGCATTTTTGTCGAAAATGTGAAAACTATTTAAAAATGGTTGTACCTGTAATGCAGCATCTAAAGTTTATAAAAAGAAATTGACTATTCTGAAATACATTTAACGGTATCTGAAATAAAATGGGAAAAGGAGCTCTTTTTGTTAGATTAATCCATAAATCGGTTAATCGCATAGCCACATTTTCGCAGAAATAATAATTTACACTTATAGCTTTACTTATTTTCGTTCATAATATATCAAAAACCAATTATTCCAAATTTAAAACTTTGTACGAAATTTACAAAAATTCAAAAAATTAGCTGAAAATTCTGGTTAATTTTGCAATTTTTTGAATTTGCGGTCTTACGCACTTTTTGCAATATAACTGATGGATTTTATAAAAATTCCACGTACCGAAAATATTCGTTATTATGATTTTTTCGAATAAAAAAATCATTGGGAAGAATTCGTTTAAAACAAAACTCGCATATACTAATGTAATCCTTATGTTATGCAAATCTGACCTTATTTTAATTTAGAAGACTTTTTGTTTGAAATCATTGCATAGTCCTTATTTTTTGCACATATTTGGTCAATATTTTGTGATTTTTTTTGGCGTCAAATTGTTTTGCTTTTATTATGATCGATAAAACTCAAATTCAATTATAACGATCAAATTTTAATGCAAAACTTTAAAAATATCGATTATTTTTGATAGAGAAAATAAAAATCACAATATATCTATCAAATTTGATATAAAAAAACAAAATTCAGAATATAACAATTGCATTTGAGCTAACATATTATAATCCAATCGTAAAGTTTAAATCATGATTTTTTTTTTATAAGAAACATAACTGTTATGGTCCCTAATAAATTCCTGTTATTTTTAAATATTTTTTTGTGGGGGCGTTGTTGCACGTTTTCTGCCATATACATATGTATACTTCAGGAATAAATGAAAAAATACAATAATTAAAAAAAAAAATTTGTTTAAATATTACCCAAAACTTTTCTACAAATTCTAATAAATAAATTATGATTTATGTTTATAAATTTTGTTTTACTACGAACTAAAGTTTTAGAAATATAATAAAAAATCAACACGCGCTCAAATTTTTGGATCACTGTATGTGTTTCGTTCCTCGTTATATATATATGTATATATATATATGCGGATGTGTGTATACATATATGCACTTTTTCTTACTGCATCTGGGGGTTTAGTGTTTACCAAATCAATACTGTTTTATATTTGTATTTGCGAAATTCAAGATATTTAGATAGAGAAATCAAAAATACAAAATTGTTATTACAATTGTGAAAAATTTATTGGCGTTTTTTTGGAAGTCACATTTATGTTCATTGACATAAACTTTCCACCATAAACGGTAAAAGCATTTACGGTGGCATACGAACGAAATAAATAAATATGAATTTACAAATTTAAAATAAATTTTGGGAGGGGTCATTTGGTGTCGTTTGTCAAGTAATATTCTAAACTTTAGCAGTATTGTAATGGTTAGCTTTATGAAAATATATATGAATATAAATGCAAATGGAAATTCTCAATATCAGTTTATTTTAATATTATTATTGCACATGTATGTATGTATGTACATACATATGTACTCGTATGTGGATAGAACCAAAAACTCAGTTTTTGTTATATTTTATTTATGACGAGTGTTCTTAAAAGTTCCAAAATTATACATGTAGTTGTCTTCACAACAGTCTCTTAATAAATAATCACACGGCTTTTCTATTCGCATAGTTTTGTGTAAATTTGTATAACCCCTCGGACGACTGTTTTGTTTTCAATGGAACGCTGCGTGCTGACGCTGCATAGTCCTCTGCCACCATAGTCTTCCATTTGTCAACAAGTAAATCACCAATTGCGCTTTGTTCATTAGTTCCTGCCGATGTGTTCACATCCTTGGCTTTTTTGTTAATGGCAAAAGGTGGTCTCTTATTTGTATTCGCCGCGTCACTAGTGAGTGCTGCGCGGGCTGATATAACATCACTGTAGTCTTCGTTGTAGTCATCATAAGCCGAATGCTGTGGTAGGCGATTCGCGGTTTTAATAACTAAATTATTTCTATTGGGTATCGATACACTGAATGCGGCTGCTTCTTCTGCCGATACACCGGCAATAGCTGTAGCTTTTGGGGCAGATACAGCCAGACCATTACGTCCGGAGAGCGCTACTGCGTTGGGCTTTGATGAAGCAACACCTCCTTCACCGGCAATCGACAGTCCTGCACATATAATAAAAACAATACGTTATTGATCGTATGGGCTCTGTAAATGTGAACTTAAAATACCAATGTTTCTTGTAAATCGAAAATCCCAACATTCGTATCAACCAGTCCTGTGATTTTCAGGACATAATAATAAGAAATTTCTTTTAACGTTTAAGGTCGGGAAGGATTTGAAATAAAATGGAAAATGGTTGGAAGACAAAACTTTGCCAAATACCTACATACTTTATTCTTTTATCAAGACCGAATTTCCTCTTCCGCATTCACAATATAAAATTTATCTAGTAAAGACAGTGCTACCTTCGAATCTCTCTCCAAAATATTTCAAATGTAATTCACTTTATTAATTTAACTTACTTTTCGTTTAAACAGGTGGCAACCTTCTCTCAAAACATTTTGAGAATGAAGCTTTATTAATCTTACTCCTGTAATGCCCACGTTGAAAAATTTGATTTCATTCTCTGATTCAATTGAGTTTAACCTTTTGAAAAGGTGGCAACATCATTTAAAAATTGATTCTATAGACACCCGTGTTGCGGACTATATATGGGCCTAATGAGCCTTTTTCAAAACACTACATAGTTTTGTCATATATGTCGAAATATGTACTTTTAAAAGCAAAACTTCATATCTGCAAAATCAGTTCCATATATGGCTTTAACGCTTAATGGGATTTTGTTAAAGGTCAAAAAATTTCAACACGGTACGTTAATTTATTTTCAAAATAGGATCTCTGAAATAATTGTTTCATTTCGTTTTTATTTCAGTTTTTCACTTAAATTTAAATTTTCTAACTTATATAAATATCGATGTAATTTCTTAATTTTAAAACTGGGATTCGGTTGTCACGATTCTTTAAAATTAAAAAGTAAAAAGTACATTAGATATTACCTTAAGTATAAAATAATTTCTACCTTAGGAACTTTTTATAGGTGTTGCTTCTATCGAAAAAAATAATGGTTCATTGTAAAAAGTATGGAGCTTAATTGAATTCAAAGTATCGAAGTTCGGGATAACACTAAAAACATACCGATATTTCTATTATCAAATATATTAGTTTTCCTAATATGAACTCAGGTGTGTACATTATACAGACCAAAACAACACTTTAATTTTTTTGATCAGTCTAGTGTGCATAACTGTGGTCGCATGAAAAAGGAAAATCGAAACTGGATTCCTTAACTCTGAAGCAGATGAGTTAACCAGGCAGGGTACACTAAGAAAGGACCCCGTAAGCCACCTGTCTTATGGCTGGGGATCAGCTTGGTCAGCTACGAGATCGTTTAGGGTCGCGAGGTCATTTTGGCCAAAAGATATCACGGATGTCAAAATAGGTCTATTCACGTGGCGCTTTTTAGATTCCAGAGCGTCTATGTGAGATCCTAGGAGCAGCCCTATCCATTAACTAACCTTATCTAAATGCATTATATTATTTTACTAGAACTACAAAAAAACGTGAATTGTCCTGATACATTTCTTTACTGACTTTTTTTGTTCTAAATTGTTACTTTAAAGAATGTGTGCAATAAGTAGCTTTGAATGCTACAAACAGTTTTAGTTCCCCGTTCGTATTTTCTGTGTGAACCGTTTTTTATTTTCGCATACACCATGACTTACCAACGGGTTTTGCTTCGGCCACCGAAGCGTCCTTCTTAGGCGCTGTCACAGCTACTGTATCGCTGACATCCTCATATGGATCCTCTGCATTCGGAGGCAAAAAATCATCTTCGTGAAGTTGTTGTTCGGTAACTTCTTCTACTTTTTCTTCGCCCGCCGTACTTTCGACTGCAGCTGCCGATTCAGCTGGAAATAGTGGTTGTTTATGCGGTACTTGGAGATCAGTTTGTAGGAGTAAACTGAAATCTTTAATTTGACCACTTTGCTGCAAATTAGCCAAGTTCTGTGCAGCATGTCCTAACTCCAGTAAGCTCTCAGCATATAAACGATTATCTTCGGCGCTAAAAGAACCTTTCCGTTTTGCAATTTCTTGTATAGCAACCAAACGGGCAGCTGCTATCTGTATTCTCTTAAAATCACGTTCGAAGGTGGCTGCCGAGGATGGCTTATTGTGTGGTTGGGTATCACCTGCGGATATATTTTTCTTAGAGAGTGAAGGCTGAGCGCTAGCATGTGGGGCAGCTGGGCCTATAATAAACATATTGTCGGTTCCATCTTTCGTCCTAACCACTTGCAAGATTTGGCCACGTAGTCCGCCGTAGTAGGGGAAAGAGTTTTCTTCGAAAACTAGAGGATCTTTGAAGCGCTGGCTACATATTTTTAAGGAATGGTTGGTTCATGAAATAATTATCAAAAACACCATGCAAACAATTTAAAGCTAAAAAGCCAGAAGCGATCTAAAGGAGAATTTTCAGCAAAAAAGAAGTATTTACGCAAAGGTATTTTACGTTGTACTAATACTTATGTATATTAGTATATATATTTTTATGTAGATGAACTTACTTATTTACATACTATATGCAAGTGCATGAGAACCAGAGTAGCCCGTCTACAAAAACTGAATGCGTTTTAGTCCATAACTATTTTTCCAAAAAATTACTACACTCTGGTTCCCATGTTCCCACATATCTACATATATACATACTATACATATCTACAGCTATTTACATGTTAATAATCTTAAAAGAGGTGGGAAGTTATTACTTAACTTCAACTTCTTAATTTATTTAATAATAAATTATTGTACATAGTTCCGCTAGTTTACCAAATCAAGTTCCAAATCGGCCTGAGCATGCGCTTTGCCACCAACTCCTGCAATTGCTACCGACTCCGGGCTAAAGTAAACGTTTGTGGGAACTCCCCGTTTCAAGACTGCCCTTGAAATAGGTGTAGAGATGGCTGTGCCTCCATTTCCGACTACAGCTTTTGAGTAGGGCTCCAATATTAAGGATGGCGTCTTCGAGAAATCGCTTTTACTCTGTGATAGGTATGGAAGAAAGTAAGTGCCGAAAGGTATTTGTGGTATTGTGCCCGAAGTGGCTGTGTGGCCTATCGCTTCTACTCTCACTTCACTGTCGGTTTCTTTTGGCTCGGAAAATTTACGTTTGGATTTGTGTAGCGTTGACTTCCTTTTCGGAATAGTAGCATCACGGTCGGTTGAAGAAGCTGTCAATGCAGAACTTTTACTCTTTAATAACAGCTGAGTAGAATCAGTCGAAAATTTAATAGGTTTAAAGGATTTTTTCGACGTCATTGTAGAAAGTATGTGCATGCCCGGAACAAAAATGATATTATCAACCACAAAATTTGTGTTTATTCTCTGCACCGCTTCCAAAAGATGTACATCACTTTTAAAATCCGCTGTATTCGAATCTGCAGCGTTCGCTTTAGTCTTAATGGCAGGCTCTGATATTTCATCCAATTTTGATGATCTCGATGCAGCTTCGGTTCCTTGTTCGCGATTATATCTTTTTGGTTGGTGGATCAGTTTCCCAGTAGCTCCATCACTGAAAAGTGGTACCAGGATGGAGGCTAAAGCTAAATGTGGATTATAATTTGGAGTATTATGTCGAAGAATTTGGGTTTCTTGAAGATGGGGTTGGGCCAAATTAAGATTCCCTTTTGGTGCTGCAGCTAAAGTGGTTGATGTTAGCGGCCACGATTGAACGCTTGTAGTTTTCCAAAGTTTGCTGAAGTTGTTTAAGTTATTGGAAGAAGCACCATGATGGCGGGTGGATGAGCGGTTAATAAGAATTCACAGTTGCAGAGTTTAAGTTGGAAAAGAAAGATATGTTGTTACGAATAGAACGAATAAGTATTTACAATGAAATATGTTAGCAAAACTATATAAGACTATAATTAATTTGGTTCTAGCATGCAAAATATGTACGCTAATGAGGTCTTAATGGTTTACACTCAAATTTACTTAAGTACACCCGCTTAAAAACCAAACATGCGGACATAGCCAACAAATTGTGAGACTAGGAATTAATTACCCAAAATACAAAACAAGTACCACTATATTTTCAATATTTATCCTGTTTAAGTATCATCTTAAAAACATTTCTATGTACACAATATGTATTATGTTCATATGTTGGGAGTGTCCGAGCCAATGTGGGAAATTTTCAAGTTGTTTCCATATCTGGTTACCGGGGAGTTTCGTTTTAGATTTATTATATCAAAAAACTTAAAATATTGTATAAATTATATATATGTAATTGGATCTGTAATAACTTTGAAGTTCAAATTAAATTATAATTGAACTAACCTAAACCATTTTTCAATTAATACCTACTATTTACATATATTGCAAGCAGTGTTGCGGTTTGATTTCCATAAACCAATTTCATTTCTTTTTTCCGCTTTATGTAACTTTTGTTACGCAATACATAAAATTCAGTTTATCTTCATCTTAAAATCTTTAAAACTTTTCTGATGCATTTTCAATTATAATAGCTCCAAACCATTGAACGGAATTTCAGATTTTTTTATACAAACTTTGTTAAGAGAAAAAAAGCATAAAAAAGCATTACAACGTCAAACATTGTACAAAACTTATAGAAATTCAACAATTTTAGCGTTTAGAAATTTTTTTGGTTGTGCAGTCTTGTAGATGAATTTTAGAATAAAGTGGCTTAAAATTCCAATTGATTTTTGAAAAATTTTTTAAATTTTATCTTCGAAAACTTTTTGAAAAAAATACACCTTTTCATTATTGATCAAATGATTTTCTTAGTTTTATTTCAAGAAAGCGGATGAAATCGACTGGCAAAGGTGGACTCACGTAAGAAGATGGAAAGTTAAGATAACCCTTACTTATAAATTAGTACCACGTCTAGTATATCTGAACTTTCTGATTAAAACCTATTGTTTTGTTTAATGCTTTAGTATATAAAGATCACATTTCACTTGTTGATCAGTTTCATATATTGTAAAACACGATGGTGAGCAATGTTGCGAAACATTTAAAGCCTATGGCATTTTTTTGTATTCATTACTGAAAAGGGTAGAACTATCCATAAAACAGGAATATCACAAAAACATTGTCATAGAACTCTATTACAAGTAGCTGAACATCCAACTAAAAGCGACTCCAATTTTTTTTGCTGGAAACGTATTTTAGAAAGTATTACTTTGAAATGTCTAATTTGTCTTTCGCTTCTTTAACCCATTATGGGTGTAAGTAGAAGTAGATTGAGTTATAGATTAAGGAATGAGAATTGTAATACACCGCTAGGATGTAAGAGAGACGACAACTGCCAGCCACTCAGCGATTATTTCGATTATCGATAAATACTTCGATTTTAAAGCAAACATCGTGCTAGTTTCATTAACACAAACAACAACGGGGAATGCAATTACCTTCATTGGCATGTCCATGTTAAAGTAATGCCTTCTCATCCGACTCTATATTAGTTTATTTGGTAATCGGGTTATTACTGGTTGCTTTCTAAATTCATTAGAAATATTTTCAATATGTAAATCTTTGTTTTCTTAAAAAAGATATCATGATATTTAAGAATTTTTCGGTGATACATTTGTATTTAATCTCGCGCCAACACTGCCAGTAAGAACAATATATCTTTATATAAATTTATTTATATCACCAAGCTTATACTAAAAGCTTCGCTTGCATGCCGTTAGAGGAATATTTCAACGGGTTTGTGTGGCTGTCCATCCTAGAAGTCTAGGATTTTTAAGTGCGTTACTTAAGCGGGTTTACTCTATTAGCAAAGAGAATGGTTGATGAATGGTTATATGATAATGTAATGTATGGTGATGTTTATTCATACAATTTTGAATAATATTAAAATTTTTTATATACAGCCTTGAGTAAAGAGTACAGAGCTACAATAATATGGCACGAATTAGGTGAATTTGAATAAATAAATTTAATACTATAATTTGTCTTGGTTGTTTGTGTTTTTTTTTGTGTACAGCTTGTTATGACATTACACATTGAGATTATCGCTAACATTTAGTTTTTATTCACAAAGAGTAATCATTTTCTGAAGCGCCAATTCCCGTTGCCGGTGAATAATAAATCGTCGGACCAGTGGCAACAATCTTTCCTTCACGCGGAATACTTTGATCGGTGAGATTTATGCTTTGCAATGCATCTTTCAAATCTACACTGGATGGAATTGCAATCACTTTAGCTCCCGGTCCGGCAATGGTTAGACTCCTTGGATGTGTAAGCGCATAGCCGCCGGGACCAACAATAGCAGTACCGCCGCTACCTGCGGTTGCTACACCACCAGGGCCAGCAATTGCAATGCCACCTTTTCTCACCTTCAGGCGCTGAATAATAATACCACCCTGTTTAACAGCTTCCATTTGTGTTTTTTGCTCTGCATTTTGACGATTTCCAAATATTTGCTTTTCCTCATGTTCAGTGGAGTTTTGATCTTCATCTTCTGAAGCACTATTGCTCGCTTCATCGTCCCAGTGGTAATCACCATCTTTTTGGGGCTGTTGTGTCTCAATAATCTCATAATAAGGTTGAGCTGGTTGATAGGCTTGTGCTGTGAAAAATGGCTTGGATGCCATTTGCAAGAATTGACTCGGCACTTCTGTTGTCATATCTGGTTTGTTTTCTTGGCGAAATGGGAATTTGAATATATTTTGAAATGCATTTTTGATCGCATTCCCGGCAGTTGCATTTTTTAAATCTACTGGCCTTACAACATTACCAATGTTTGGGATATTTAAAGCACCTGGCCTCATATTGAATACATTAGAACTCGGATTTGGACTGTTCACTATGGGTTTGCTGTTGAGATTCATATTCATATTAGTATTCGTATTGGTATTGGTATTAGTAGTCGGTGCAGCCACGCCTTCAAGTGCATGCTGTTGCTCTGTCATCTCAATAACACTGGGTTCCTTTTCTCTCAAAGGCATAGGTACAATACGTTTTCGAATAATTTGTGTGGTAACATTTGAGCTCGAACCTCCACCGCTACTGCTACTTGTTGCTGTAGTCTGTATTTTATAAGGCCTTTGGATACCTATGACCTTCTCTTCTCTCGAATTAATATCCAGCGATTCCTCCATTGCATTTAATTTCATTTCAGAACGTTTTGGAATATCTTCATTCAACGCTATGTCATGTGGAAGGAAAAACAGGTGATACTTAGTAGTAGTGGATTTATTTTTCGAATCATTTGTGACCTGATTCTTTCGTTTAGTTTTGTCAAAAAAATTTTCAATATCTCCTACAATTTTATATCCTTTGACGCGATATTCTTGAGGTGTATTTGTACGAATATATTCCTCCTTATTTAGTTTGTAAAGATGCACCGGAATTACAAAATGTGGACGCAATTGGTGTTGCTTCTCAGAACCTTGCGATGTTTGAAGTGCCACTTCGTTTGGGCGGAAAACGTACTGATTCAATTTTGTTTTATGCTTAGTTGATGCGTGGATTTTGCGTGAAGCAGCATTAAATTCAAAAGGTTTGAAATTTGAATCAATCGTAATAAGTTGATGTTCTAGTGGTACTGATCTAATAGATGGAATTAGGACAGTTTCCCCATTCATTCCAGAGGTTTGATGATGTTGCTGATGGAAGGGTTGCATTGCTGGTTTCGGAAATAGATATTGACTTGAATCTAGAATGGGTGGAAGGCGAGATTGCTCAGATTGTTTGCGTACATAGCCCAATGCGTGGTTAATCTTCTCAATTTCTTGCAGGATACGTTGAGCTTCATCCAGTTTAGAAATTTTTGTATCGGAACTGTTAACAGTAGAATCCTGATGGGACGAAGAATCCTCATCGGGAAATTTGATCAGTCTTTGTTTTTCTATTCTGCGAACGAGATTTGCAAGCAATGGGTGGGCAGTCATAAATACGAATGGGGTTAGAATAATTCTAACTATTTAAATTTGAAGGGTATAATAATATGTACCCTAAGATGCGAGGAAGGTATGAGGATTAATGTAATAATTATTTATGAAATATAACAAGTGGATCGGCATACATGAAATCATTTTAGTCACATAATAGTGGAGAAAAATGCATCTAATATAATTTTATAAAGCTTTAGTTTTTAAATATTGATTTAACGCAAATAAAATGGAATATACTCGCACTAGGTGTGAAAAGTCTCTAATTCATGAAGTTTAATAATTTGAAAGATCACAGTGACTTTAATAAAGCACAGAAATAGATATCAAACTACTTAGATTGCGTTTTGGTTTTGTACTTACTCGACAACCGCGTCACTGACTTCAACAGGTAAAGCCTGAGCGACACTAAATGTGGCAATAATCGTCAAAAGCAAAAACTGAAAAGAAAACGATTTTAGTTGTTTTGGGGATTTCATTTTATGTAAAAATTTAAAATATTTACATATATGTGTTTGCACTTATATAAAAATTAAATATAAGTGGTAATGTAATTACCCTAGGAAATACCATAACATATCGAGTCGTAGCCGCGAAATAAAAGGTAAGCGAAAATTTTTCAAAAATATCTTTTTTAATGTAGAAATACTCCTAGAGTAATCAAATTTCGATAAATACATTATTTTACAGTTAAGGTTCAATTTGTAAATGTAAAGATATTCAATTGACATATTCAAAGTGAATCCACCATGCACATTTTTGGTTTTCAGATACGTTGAATCGCAGTCAGGAACCATTATTCCATTTAATTTCCATTATGTATTGCAAATTAGCATGCAAATACATATTTATCATAAAACAATTAAAAAACAAATGAAAGACGCCAGATTGCGCGATCAAGCTATGGGCTGTATGTGCCATCTATTTATGTTTGTGTATGTAGAATGATGAAAATTTATTGAATGTTGGCATTAAGCAGCAAACCCAAATCGGCTTTAATGAATCGGAGAAATTGCTTACATGTGCGATGTTTCAAGTTCTCACTAATAACCCAAATACTTCACAAAATTTCAAAAGAGAACGCTAAAAGGAATTTAAAATCAGTCAGAGTTACACATACATGCAAAAATCAGGTAATCTGGACAAGCGAGATTATTCACAGCAAACATTTAAAAAATACGAATACGATAAACCAATAAATCTCCAAAATTCTAAGCACTTTTGTGGGCAAAGAATGTCAACGACCGTTACCATACGCTTCTCGCTCAGTAATGTGACCTTATTTTCAATTCAATTGTGAAGTGGGCGAGCCAATTATTTAATATATGAAATGGCAATGCCTCGGGCACTATACTCCTATATGTTTTAATGAAAAGAAAGCTTACTTTGCTATCTATCGTCAATAAGCTAAGCCAATGCCGATTGTTAAACCAAAATAGTTTTAATTAAAGATATCTCTTGTTTACGTGTC
Source organism: Anomoia purmunda (assembly GCA_951828415.1). Lineage (NCBI taxonomy): Eukaryota > Metazoa > Arthropoda > Insecta > Diptera > Tephritidae > Anomoia > Anomoia purmunda. The sequence continues at coordinate 184,540 of OX639996.1, forward strand.
AGTGCTTTATGAAGTAGTTACGGCAGGTTAACGGAATTACATACATATGTACATACCGTTTGCTTTGTTGAGCCTCGAGCTGCACACAGTCAAATTCGAGAGACTTATTGAAACAAATCATTCCTCACCCTAATAGTCATGCAAACCGGCAATTTTTTTTTTAATTTTGATTACTAAACGAATGGTTTCGTTTGGTGTTGTTGGCACTAACCTTATGTTTCGTTTGTTTCCCTATTTTTCTGAATTCAAATGTTTTGTTCGTGATAGCTATCATAGTAAATTTACTGCCCACAAAATATTTCAGAGTGATTTGAATCGGTTTTGTTTCGTTATGTTGCACGAGTGAAACCAAACGATAGCGAAACATTTGCTATTGTCTATTTGGGTTCTCTGATTTTAAACATGTTTGGAATTGCGTCGACAAAACTCAACGATCGAAGAGAAAAACAGATAAAAGTTTTTTTAACCCAGTCGAGCCTATTAATATTGCATTCGTGATAAGGTATTCAGTCGAAAGAAACATATTCCAGCTAGGAGCGTACGAGTGCCGAAAACAATAGCTTAAGAGTATAAGGATCAGTGAAATCAGAACTAAACCGACGAATAAAATCTAATACTGAACACGATTCAGCAGTGGCGTAATTCAGATTACTGTTAAATGAAAATTTCTATTCATAAAGCACACCTAAATCAGTTAACTCATTTAGGTCCACTTACGAGAAACCAGGTTATCTACATATATAGCTGATGCGGTCAGGTACAAGCATGATTTTTAATTTCGACCAAACTCAAATACATTGTTTGTTGGTCCAAATAATGAGACACGTATTTTTTCTTTTGGCTAGGAAAAATTTTTCGGCCGAATTAAACGCGATTTCGTTTTTCATACAAAAATCGATTATCCGAATTGACAGTGAGAACTTTTTTTTTTTAAATGCCCATAACTTTGTCAAAATTCAATGGATTCTAGCAATGTTCTTACTAAAATGTCAGTTATTCTTGGTACTTTAAGATAGAATGATATAATGATTGATTTCCAAAAACGAATTATATCTACAAAAAATCATAACTCCGAAAAAAAAAATCTTTGCTATAGGTGATTTATACTGATTGTAGTTCAAAGTGTCTATTTCTCGGTAAAAAAGTTTTAGAGAAAAAAAATACACTTTTTGAGAAAATAAAAGTTAAAAAAAATTTTCACTTTTTGTTTATTGTTAAATAAAAAATTTGAAATAATGGAAATCAATCATTATATCATTCTATCTTAAAGTACCAAGAATAACTGACATTTTAGTAAGAACATTGCTAGAATCCATTGAATTTTGACAAAGTTATGGGCATTTAAGAAAAATTCTCACTGTCAACTTGAATAATCGATTTTTGTATGAAAAACAAAATCGCGTTTAATTCGGCCGAAACATTTTTCCGAGGCAAAAGAAAAAATATGTGTCTCATTATTTGGACCAACAAACCATGTATTTGAGTTTGGGCGAAATTAAAAATCATGCTTGTACCTGACCGGTTGTCTGGGAATGGAAAGCATCAGCTCAGAGTTTACCGGTTTAATTGATAAATTTGCGTGCACAGCAGAATGTTAAGCATCAACTCAGAATTAAAAACTTATATGTATATTTGACCTAGCAATTAGTCAACGTTAAATGGAACGAATCGCTCGTTTCGACAATGATGAGGAAGCCATCGAATACGTTGGCTTCTATTCCTATAACAAAGCTTTGGCAAAGCAAAGTTATCACCTTCAAGCATTTCGTTGTTGTACAAGGAACTACAAAACTTATTTTGATTTTAAAAGAAAATTTCGAAAACGGAATGTGTAAGGAGATAGCCTGATACAAGAAATAAGGTAGCTCCATTTCGATTTTTTTTATTAAAAAGTAAACTATTTACATTTCGCCATATATAAACACTTAGCAAAGCATTGTCCCATCGGATATTTGTAGGAGAGGGTAATTTTTAATCATATATTGGGTATTATTTACAAAGGGAGGGCTTCATATCATTCAAAAACTTATCAAAGAAAACGCTTTGATTTAAAAACTAATTCAAATATTTTTCGAAAACATTTGTTTAGCTGGCTTTTGTGAGTTTTTGTATTTTAGGAATAGTGTCAAAATTTTGTTAGTTAAAATTGTATATAGTCTAAAATTAACCCATTTTTTCGAAGGAAATTTTTTTTATGTACAAAATACAGATAATAATAATAAAACTGAACTCCCTCCCTTTCATTCGATCTCGACTACGTAATTAAAAATTGAACTCTGGATTTTCCGCAAGTGAGCTGAAGATGGACAAAGGAGAGCACATTTTTTTATTTAACTGAATATCATTTGTACAACGCCAAGCTTAGACAGATGTCAGAAGAATTTTAAATGGTGGACCGGACGACGCTATGAAATGTTTGGAGTGCATGTTGTCGATAACAACTAAACAATTGCAGTGATGAAGTAAGATTTTACCCAAGATAAAAATATTGAATGAAGTCTTGTAATTTATTTATGTAGAAATCAAAATTTCATAGCCAAGTACTTTTGAAAAGTCAGTACACAGTATCAACTTGAAAGCGATCGATCCTTAGCAGCCATTTGCCATTATTAAAAGAAGGCTTTCAATATTTGCAATATTTGATAACTTTCTTTACAGTATCTTTTAAATAGTCTCCTGATTGATTAATATTATTTTCAAAAATAAAAAAAATAAATTTCTAATATCCAGCACCTCCTTGTGCACAAAAATAGGTATTGAGACTCTCTTGACAATACCTCAAAGCATAGGATTGCAATATTTATTTCTATCTGACTCAGTAGGTGTAATTCGATATATGTAAATAAATTATAGCGAAATAAATAACTGCAAGGTGAATTAATATCAGGTGGTCTTATACGTAAAAAAAACAAAAATATACATTAACAAATTATATGCTTAATGGCAGTATAATTTACAACAAACCCATCAACCTTATCTTATATAAATTCACCATGAATCAATCTATCGTGCACAACTGTCTTCCTTCATGGATCTGAGTTATTATGTACCCGCTTTTACCCTGACTACATGACATGGTATGGAAGAAGAAACTATAGATTCATTCGATTCACCACGCCTCTGCTCGCAGTGTCGAACAAATTTGTATGTGAAAGCAACAATGCTGCATATAAACGACGGTCATATGCGCGTACGTGCTTGCACTTTTGGTGCATATTCGTCATTTGTGATTCTATTTTATTTCAGATTCTTCATCGATTCGTCATTCGCTAACGGATGTTTAAGTTCTTCTCATCAAAATTCAGTTTTATAAATATTACTGAATCATCAGAAAGAAAAGTTGGAAAGAGTGTCGGTTCTAGATCAGGAGTGAACATAACGGTGTATCGAAATTGAATATAGCCTCTGATCATCAGCAGTGGAGTTGTGCCCAGATGAATTGTAGCTGATTATAGCTCCTGCAGCAGAACCTCAACCATAGTTAGTGATTGATATGGTAACCAAATACCAATGTTGAAAAAAAGTTTCTAATTTCTATAACCTTCAATTCTCAATGTAAAGAAATGATGCTTAGTCAACCAATACATAGTAAATGTGAACAAGACTTTAATCAAAAGTACTCAAAGGGAAAGTAAAAACTAGTTACTTCCAAAATAACACTATTTTGTATACAGGCACTGTACCAATATTGAAATTTTGAAATATAAAAGCAACATTGTAATTATTTTTCATATAAAGTACACACTTTTCATAAAAATCACACATTTTAAGTTTGCATATTTTGTAATAGAATTGATAAAACTTGGGATATCTTAAATAGTCTTACAGATTTCCAACCCCTTCTTATTGATATACCCGAATACTAATGATATGTCTGAAAAATACCATGGAGTGCAATGGATCCATCATTTCAACATTTTGTATATGAGTGATGAAATATATACATACAATATTAACAGTTATATATCAATAAATGTTATCTCACCAAAGCTTAGCTTCTTTGACCATAGTTGACGTTTTTCAGAAAATGAAATGAAAATGGTGATTACCGATGGGAAGTGTTTCTTGATACCGATGAGAATCACTATTTTCACTTCTTCGGCCTTTTTTTAGAAAAATACGAAGACAAAGGAAATTCAAATTAAACCCTGCAACAATATCAAGAAATTTGTAAAAGAAAAATCAACGAAATACGAAGAAAAGAATGCAAAAGCGATGCACAGCAACAAAAAACTCAAATTAAAGGCTTTAAATAACAACTATACGCAAATGCAAAAATTGTATGATACCCACATTGAAATAACTTCCTGTCTAGTTTTCTTCAATTCAAATTCCATTTGGTATACTTTGAAGAAATAAAATATTTATTTATTTAACTTATGTAAAATAGATGGCGTAGATTAAAAAAAAATATCTTCTAAAAGTTGTCATTTCGTTCTCACACTGGTTTATTCTGCACAGCCAAGGTACTTTACATACAAAAATTTAATTTAAAAAAAGTAAACTAATTTTGAGGTAGTGCAAGAGATTAAAGATTTTGGTAGGGGTTTTATCCCTTATCACGCAGCTACAGCATGCTGTAAAAACTTATGTTTTGTTGTTGTTTTTTTCCTACTATATGGGCAAAAACTAGGATTCCGATTTGTGATCATAACTCATGTTATGGTTAACGGACACTGAGCCAACTTACCATCTACACAGATGTCCTATCAACTTTATTTTAAATATATGTACATATAGCATGTCGATTTATCTACCATGCTTTCTTTCTTGCGAAACGTCACTAGTGAAGATTCAAATATAGCTTTAGGTATTTACTTATTGTTAAAAAAAACAGCAAACGCGTCATGAGAATTATTAATTTTTTCAAAATAAAACAACACATAAATTGTAGGGTTCGATCAGCATTGTTGACTCCTATGGCCATGTGACTATTCCGCTGTATTCTGTTGGAGTACGTAAATTTTTTACAGACACCAGATAGGTATAAGCAATGACATTCTTACTATGTAGATATGTGAATGTATTGTATTTACGACTATATTACATTGAATACTCAATTTGCGCACAAAATTTACCGATTTCTTATTATGAATATCAAGTAGTTAAAAGAGTTTGGATTTTTACATACATACATGCAATACATCTGTTTCCACAGACACAGTGTTTTTTCACATCGAGACTTGGTCAGCTTTCGATTCTGAAACTTAGCATAATATAACACATAAAGGAACCAAGTCATGACCTAAATACTGATGAATCGGTACTCCACATACCAATCAAATTATCAAGGGGATTGTTCTTCAAGATTATGCTACGAGAACAACCATTGGATAAAGTTTTGAAAAGTAAACTAGGATTTTCCATGCGTTCATTAATGGGCACGAAACTGGCGATTTGTGTTTAATTTAACCTCAATCGGTTGTCACTTTAAACCAATTAAATTCTAATGAAAATTGAGTTACTGCTACCAAATATGACAGACACGAAAGATAAAATATCCCTCCAATCCTATCACCGACAACAGAATAATCCATCAACCATGTAAACATCACTAGTCACCCCTGACGGGAGAGCCTCGAAACAATCCAACATAGCGAAATTATTAAAAAGCAAATTATGAAATAGTGGTACAAAGATTGAATTTGGATGGCAGATTCCTAAATGGGGATTTATATTACGAACGCATGTGAGTAGATTTAGTTGTAACCTAGATTAGATGATTCAGAGGGATTTTGAGCTGTATGTTCCCTTCTGGATTTGTAAATAGGGATAGAAGAAGGAGTTAAAAAAAGTGTGACAAATTTCAAATACTATTAGACTTTTGAAATTGGGCACCTAATTTCCAGCCTCATGCCACTCAGCAGATCTATCAGCGGATGGACAACGAAATCGTTGTTTCTGTGGAAATATCCATACCCATACAAAAAATACATACGTTCAAACATTAAATATAAATAGAAATTTCATTCACAGACAATTCTAAAAAAAGTTAACAAAAGGAGAAGATAATTTATTTTTTTTAAGTATGTTTTGCGAAAATTTTTCAATTTCGTCTTATATTCCTTAACTTCAGTTATAATATATTTCCTTCTTTAGCAAAGCTATATTTATATTTCGATCTGGCTTCTTCACATACTCATTATTTTAACGAAAATAAATACCTCTTTAAAATGGGCATGCCAGTTGCCACCGATATCATATATTTAGAATTCAAATATCAGCAAAGTGGTTTAAATCTATTAACCATTTTACATAATGTAATGCGCTAATGTATTTTAATAAGATTGTTAACGAATTGAAAAAAATTAAAACTTTTTCAGTACTCTAAAGTTGCCATTACGACTCGTCTCTGAGGGTTCTAATAATGCATAGCATAAAAGTTCACAACATTTTTTGAGGTGAATTCAATTTCCTTTGAAACTTGTTACTTCCAAAGAAATATATATTTGAATTCCTTATTATACAACATTGACATTTTCAACATTTGTACTTAAAGATATATCCGACATTTCTTGTTTACACAGGTGAAAGTTTATTACACAAATTAGGAGGGCACATTCCTTAACTTTCAATCCAGGTCATGCACATAAACAATCAAACATGCGTATACGCAGAACATAATTTTTAAATCCACAGTACTTGGCCTTTGAGAAAGCCAAAGATTAAACTAACTAAGAATGGGAAACAACTTTTTCACCTGTTCTTCTTTCTTGCTTCGCGCGCTTAAATCCATATTTATTTATGATAAACAAATGTAAATTTGCTTTTGAACACAGAATGAGGCCGTTGAACATTAAATGAAACTTACAATTTGCATATTCATGATTTTCTCTGAATTCCCTCTGTTTTCAAATTTGATATCCTTATAAACTGCGTTAATTTTTATACAATCACCATTCAAAATTTTTTAATCACTTTAATAGGTAAGTTTCTGCTGAGTGTCACTACGTCAATTTACTGTAGACGAAAATAAAAAATACAACCCACATAGAATACACGAGGAAAAGGGAATGAACTTTCTACAACCAAACTCGTTCGCGTCTGAACTCGAACTGCACTTATGCGCGACAAACTGCGCGAGTTTATATCATTTTGTTGGCTGGCTAGTTGCTTCTTTCATTGTAGTAGGTACTTACAAAAGAAGTAGAGTCCCAAAGTCACGATACAGTGCTAGCCCACACTATGGCAACGAGATTTCTGCAGCCTTCATGTAATATTTTTTTATTCTTTAAATTTTTTCTTTTCACTACTTTAATTCTATGGATTAGACGAGCCCACGGTCATGTCCAAAAGAAATGGTACTTGTAGTGTTAAGAGATAGTGGCTTTAAAAATAATTTGGATTTGGTGAAAAATCTTAGTTAATGATAATTTTAAATTTCTTTTTGATTATCAACTGGTGTAAAAGTATGCACTCTGTCGTAAATTTAGAATTTTGGAGCTGTGCCAAATGGTAGCAAAGTTCCTTGGAATGGATTTTTTGTGACAGTTAAGCATTAAGTATTCGATCATGCCTACATATTTACATATAAAATTACTCCCATACAACTGCCGGCAAAGAAGTTTATGTTTGAATCTCTAATTATTGCTGTGTTAGTTCAGTGCAAACAAATGTGACATTCCACAAAGACTTATGATAAAGTGTAGATATTTGTGGAAATTAAAAAGAAAAATTATGGCCGAAAAACAGGTTTGAAGTATCGCTCAGACTTTGTTTTTTTTTTCTTAAACAACTAAAGATTTTTCAAAGGTAAAGTTAAACATAATAAATGGTTTATATATTGAAGTCAAAGCTCAAAAATGGTCAATGTGATTTTGCAAATTTTCAAATTAAGGGACCTACAAGTTTGCGCCGACTCCGAACGCAAAATGATTTTGTTTTAGTATTTCATATAACTTGTTTATTTTTTAATTAGATTTTACTTTTCAGATAGGTGGCAACTTTCTCCCAAACATAAAATATACTTTACGACCTATTCTCATACGTTTTTTTCTCAACTATAATCTGTGTAGATAAACGCATAAGATGTTAAAAACTTGTTCTTAAACGTTGAATGTTCAAAACTCTGAACATTTTGCATGCAAAATTTTATTTTCTATAATTTTTAAACAGTTTTTAACATTTTACAGTATACAGTATAGAAATATAGTACATACGAACAGATTGTAGGATATACTTAGTATAAATAAACGAACATCGAGATCTGATAGGTATTTTATATTCCCGTAGCATTGATTTTCGAAGGGATACGCAGCGTTAGTAAATCTTTAAACTACATAAGTACATGGTATATGTGTGCAAAGTATTTATTTAAATATTTACAATGCAAACGCATTTTCGGTAGTTTGGAGCATGTCACCTAGGCCATAACTTCATGCATATGTCAACATATTTACCAATTTTTATTAAGTCCCGACTTTTTATTTAATATATATTACTATTCATTTATTTTAGGGTTGGATTGTGTTTTACAAAACTTTAATTTTAGTTTTTTTTCAGTTCGTGGTTCAGATCGGATCCCAAAATGTCGTTTGCATGTCGTTCGGTTTAAAAATCGTTAGGGTTCAAACCCGGTTTGTAGCACTGATTTAAACAGAAAAACAGAAAAAAGGGAGGGGAGAAGTTCGTGTCGTAAGTCTTTTATTTTGGCATGAAAATCAAACCTGCATGCAGCTATAAAAGCAGCAATCAATAAACAGTTTTCGTTAATTAAATTAGCGTATGTAAGTTTTTCAATCTCAGTAATAATGTAATCGAGATTATCTTCATTTTAAGCCAAAAACTTCAGGACTCCGTAATGGCAGTTTCAAGAACCAGCCTGACCATCATCGTTTAAAATTTTATTTTATATTAGTAAATTTATACTACCTTGATATTAATTTCAAATATTTACAATTCAGCCATTAAAAGAATCAGACAAATCACTTACATATTCGAAAAATTATTTTAAATTTTCAAACAATTTGCCCGAATAAATAATGAAATTATTACGAAAGAAAGATTTCTACGGGTCTCAATCATGGAGTGGAGGAATGTGTTGCGGTAGAAATAAAAATATATTTTTCACTGTTACGAATTGAATGTAAGTCATCGTCCACTTTGTTTAAGATCGAACAGAGCACGAAATGGCATTATTTTTGGATGTATCGCAAAAAATAATGAATGAACTAGAAAAATTAATTTCAGGAACGTTTCTAAAACTTAAAAATAAATAATACTAGATATATTCCAAATGTAGTTCAATTCAACTACAAATAATGTTCTTGAAGTGATGCCGAATTGATGTACGCTATGCACATAAATTGATTAAATTTGAATTTCTCTGTCAGTTAATTAATCAGAAACTAAAATAAGATTGTAAATTTATGGTAATTTTAGCAAAAACACTTTCCAACTGAAATTCTCGACTTACCTGATTTTGGCCGAAACATACCATATTTGAAAGCTAAAATTTTGGCAGTGTTGAAAGTTTTAGAAAAAGCCTAAGGACATTTTTCGAAGAAATTGGGATCTCCGCAATGTTTTAATCTTATGCACCCAATATTCGGTTGGAGGGGATAAATATAAAAACCAGACTCTTTTTCGAATCTAACTGAAGTGAAATTAAGTGAGAAATCCATTTCGGGGACCTTTTTGTGTTAATATTTTAACCGTTTGCCTATTTTTACCAAACCCCAAATTTTTACCAAACCCCAAATTGTTGATTGCTACTCTGTTTCACGTACTGGTCAAAGAACAAAGTCACAAGTCAGAACAAGTCGCTATTTGCGATTAAACACTTTTGGGTGTATTAAAAACTGATCCTGTGGAAAATTGAAACCAAACAGCGTATCGTTCCGCTACCTAATCTTCACGCTGCTAGCGATTTATTGTCAAAAGTTGTTATATGTATTTGTATTTATTTTGATAGTCATTAACTATTTTATTTCTATTACATACAAATCGAATTTGCTAAATTTTGTTCTGCTAAATTTCAGTTGGAAAACATTATACACAATATGTTTGCATAGTAAAATTTATAACATTATTTTGTTTCGTTTTGTGTTGTGAGCACTAACTTTACGTTTCGTTTCCCTGTATTCAATGGTTTTGTTTGCGTTAGCAGAGAGGAGTTGCCGCTCGCAAAATGTTTCCAAGTTATTTGAATTGGTTTTGTTTTTTAACCTTGACCTCTCGGTTTTAAACTACTTTAATAATGATCAATCGCTTTAATCAAAAACTTTGCCTCAACTAAAATATTTGTGACAAATACTAACTCATAGTAAGGATGAATGTCGCCTCCTTACCGCCCATATCTAATACGAGAGTTAAGTGCAGACCTTGAAAACTTGGGGGGTTTTTGTGTGTGCTATTTTTTCGGCTTTACGCCATAATACGCACACATACATTTACATACATATATGTAAGTATTTGTATAATCCAACATGTACATACTCGTGCGTCTGAATATGTAAGTTCAGTTTTGCTACCAAATCGCCGATAATGCAAAGCACGCACACCCAGGTGGTAGTCGAAAGCGGGAAGACTATGGTTTTGCTTTGCTCTCGCGTCCATTGCAGGCCGTTATTAAATGTGACCTTCTTGCATATTTTATGATACAGTGGTGGAGTGATACAGTGTCTGATATTAATGTTGGCGTTGGACGTACTATTTACATGTGCAATGTTCAAATTTAAGGCTTTCGAATTATCTACTATTGCCCCAGATTGTAAAATACATGCTTTATTTGTGCATATGTATGAGTGAAAGCTTTTCTAGATTCCAGGATGTTGAAATACGCAATCAAGTGATTTATGCATAGAGGAAATGTTGCAGCTGACTAATTCTAGTATGAAATAAAATTAACAACTACACAGCAATCACAATGTGGTAAAGAAATTATACTGAAATAGCCCAGAAAGAAGGAGGAGTTGAAACAACATTATGAGAATAATTTTAAAAACTACGATTGACTGAATTAATGGCTGGCTTGCAACTTTTAGACACTTTCAGGTATTCCAATAAATTCAGCATTATATTTAGTTAAACAAAATTCCCCGAACTTCAACTTCTACTTCGAGCATGTTCGGCCACCAAGGTTCGGTTCCGTCTTGGTTTCGGATTTGGCCAAACAAAAGCCGAACTTTTCCCGAACATTTTGCAATACTTATAAATTTTAAAATTTGATAAAGTTTTACTTTTAATATGTTTATCTTTGAACAAAAGTCAAAGCAGCTTTTGTGATTTACGGGATAGCTAAATGATTTGGAGTAGTAGTACTGAAAGAAGTTATCATTACATAACGATTTGAACACTTTTCTCAGTGAACATCTGTGAAATTTTTGAATACTGGTTTGAAAGCTTCTGCATCGGGTGTGTCAAGTAAACAGTTGTTCAGTGGTGCAGAATATCTTTATACCGCTAGGTGGAATCGGTTGCAAGGTGGAAATGTCGATAAGTTATTATTTTTGCATTATTTGACCGCCGTAGCCAAGTGTGTAACGTGTGTGTCCTGGGCTCGAGTCCTGACCGGAGCAAGCAATATCAAAAACCATTGAACAGTTTTTTCTAATAGCGGTCGCCCTTCGGCAGGCAATGGCAAACCTCCGAGTATAATTCGGCCTTGAAAAAACTTTCCAGAAGAGTCGTCTGCCGTTCGGAGTCGGCGTGCAACCTCCTCAATTTGTGTTACAGCATCAAGGCGCACACCAAAAATTGTAGGAGAAGCTCGCCAACAACAATCTTTATGATATAAGCGCCAAATTATTATATATTATTGTATTATTTACAATACAATTATTAAATTTGGAGCATTAAAAGTATAATTTTTTTATTGTTATTTTCACAAACATAAGTACATATGTTTATGTTATGAAATGAAATGTTGTGACATATTCCTGTGTTAATGACAATAATAAAAGTTCAGAATTGTAAAAAGTTAATTGATTATATCTTATTTTATACTTTGAAAATGTTCGGTTCAGCTTCGGCTAAAATTGGATGAAGTTCGGTTCGGTGCGGCCCTAAATAGGGATGTTCGGTCGTTTTCTACTCGCATGAGTGTCGCTTACTATTTCGTCAGGTGGCTTCTTTTTTTAAATTAAAGTAAATTAATCATTAGTATGTTTCTTTCCATTTTATTGCAGTATATACTGTTAGAGTATTTCACTAAAGATGGTATTGTATGTTTATAACAAAGCATGCGACCAGCGTAGCCCGGTATGTAAATAAAAATTAACTGTGTACATCAAATTAACTGTGTACAGGTAATCTATTTTACTACGGATTCTATTGAATTACGGGTTTTTCTTCTCTTAAACAGACCACTGACATTCATTTTTATTTCAGAAGAAAATTTTCAACAACAAAAAATAATCAACGGCTACGTTGACATTATTGAAAAAAAATATTCAAAAGCAAATGACTTTAAACCATTTCTATTAAACTGTCTTTTGCAATTAATATTTAAATAAAATAATTTCTATAATATTTTAATAAAATATACCCTATGTTATGTCTGAGATTACTGACTAGCCATCAGTTAAATCACGATGAAAAGCCGTTCAGTAGTTTCGGAGATTACTGCGTTAAAACATACAAACAAACACATAGATATCCAGATAAAGAGACATACAAAAATTTAGTCCAGATGCATTCTGTTCCGTTTCCTGGATCAACTTTGGTAATTTTTTTAAAGGAATTTTCACGACTTTTCCGCAGTTTTATTTTCGTATAGATTGATCATGATAGTGCCGAGCAATGGAATGAATAGTAACCCAGTAACGAGTTCGAGTTGAGTTCGATGTGACGTCGGTCTAGTGAACTCGAACTTAATTAATTTTATAGGTACACGAATATGCGTATGATCACAATGCGAAATTGACAACTGAACGGGAAAGTTTTACTGAATTTTTACTGGGTACATTTCTACTAGTTACAACTTGCAAGTAAGATAAACAGCTGATTGAAAGTATTAACTTAACCAAAAATAGAAAACAATTTTAACAAAATTCTCACGTACAAGAGACACAGAATCTGAATTCATGCAAGAATAGTCTGCTACCGGAATGGTTGCAATAAACACTTGAATTACGGAATTAGCACTTTATTTTAAGACTGCAGTTTTTGAACTACGTGCCAAACAAATATCAGCTGTAACAAATTTGGCTTATGCTCCAAAAACTCGTTACTAGCAAGCTACTGGATAGTTTTTTTTACTGTACAATACGAAAACTCAACTATATTAAAATTTTTTTGTTTGCTCTCTGTCCTTTTATTTTTTCATAGTCTTTGCGATGCCGCATACTGAAGGGCGCATGCCAGAATTTAAATTTTTTTAGACACACATACAGACTAATATAAGAACAAACAATGAGCTAACCATTTTTATTTGGTGGCAATTTTGAGTAGTAAAAATTGCAATAAGATAGTGCTGAATTTCGAATATGCACTGAACTAAATACGAAGAAAACCCCGTTAAAACCAGATACTTTGAGACGAGAATATATTTTTGTGTAACATACAATTATTAGGGCAGTACTTATTGTAATTACTTCAACGATTATGCTTTGAAAAATGCTAAACACATACATTTATCTGAATTAATATTTTCTAAGAAATCCATTTGAAATGTCTGTATAAGCAATTCAATCGGATCAGTGAGTAATTTCACTAATTTGATTATAAAATAATGATTAAATATTATCGTAATTAAATGATCAGGTCTATAAAATAAAAAAACAATTCGAGACTTTGATTTTTCTCATTGAAACGATTTCGATTTGGTATCTGGTCGGCATGCACTAGAACCCATCCAGAAATGAAAATGCAATAGATATTTTCATAATGTGGGAACAAAATTTTAAAGAAGAATAAACGGAATTTGTCACAGCACCCAAAATATTTTATATATGTATGTATGTATGTGTAAAAGTATGTATACATATGGGTATGTTTGCACGTATAAATATTTATTTACATTCGAATACAAACTTATTTTTTTAACATTTACAATATTTGAACTATATAAAAAAATAAATTAAGTGGAATTAAATGTCGTTTGACAAACTGGAAATGAAATACTTGGCATCTCTAAGAAAAAGAAATTTGGGCAAAAATTTAAAAGAAAACATTTCAACACCGGTTCTTGAGCAGTCGGGTTAGTGACATTTCGTTGGAGATGTGAATTGCATGCAGATGTAACCTCGGGCAACACTGCTGGAAGCAAGCCACTTTATTACGGATATACATACATACATACAAACATACAAACGTACATAATTCGTACTATGTGAACAGCCTTAACAAAATTATGAACAATATATGTAATATATGTATGTAGATATGTGCCTCAAGTGACATTGAGAAATTAAATGAGCGGCATTACATTCATACTGCGGGCAACTTTCTTGCAGTTTGTTAACTAAATCCGCTGCAGCATTGAAATTTAAAAGCAGAAAGCATTTTATATGCGACTAAGGTTGTATTAAAAGAAATTTGTCATTTATTTATCTCACTTTTACTATCTTGTAAATTAAATAAGTGAAATTCTGAAAATATAATTTCGACTTTTTATTTTTTTACAAGCCAACATGTACTTACTAAACTATTTAAATTTAATATAGGTAATAATTATATCTGCTTATGCCTAAAATGTGTGCATATGTATTTCAAACTGATAATATTGTATGTGTGACCAATAAATGTTTATTTGTGCGATAAACTAAGAAAAGCATCGCAAAACCTTTCAATCTAAAATTTAAAGAAATAAAAGAGACATTTTATGGTGTATCTCGTTTAGAAAACAAAAAAACAAAAATTTGTATTTAGACTATTGGCAGTCAATTCAAGAAGACAAACAAAAAATCGATACTCCTGTCCATGACAGTAAGCAAATTTTGCAAGCAAACAAAAAGGCATTTTTACTGTCTGGAGTATTTACGTACATTGTTAAGTGACGCAATGACAAAGGCAACGGTATCAATGTTCAGGTATTCGTAATCGTGGTTTGAAAACAGTTTAGTTATTCAGCCAGCGCTATGAACTGTTTTGCATGCATTCCCTATGCCTCATAGTTGCGCATGCGTGGCATAAGAAGTATTCAGCCAAGTAATGAAATCAATCAATTCTTTGATTGAACAAATGTTGAGCAGAAAATCACAAACGTCTATTTTGAATTCATGTACGAGAAATTACCGATTGTGTACACACATATATTTGTATGTATATATGTAATTGATATATAGACTCGATAGCCTTTTTATTAGATTTTATCTAAGTATGTGGTTTTTCTATATCACATGAAAACTTTTTTCCATGGTTTTATTTTTTTGCACGGGTTTCTTGTAATTATTATTTCCTTTCATGAAGATGAAATAATATTATAACTATGGTTCGATGTTTGCAAGTATAAGAAGAAGAAGAAATAAAACCATACAACTGATTCGATTAAGCTGTCCATCCGTCCGACAGTCTGTCTGTTTGCTTGTTACCTACTGCCTCAGTTCTTGGGATATCTGACTGAAACTTAGTAGGCAGATGTATTTCTATAATGTATCAACTATTTGTCTGATCCAACCAGCTCGTTTAAGATTTTTTTGTTTGCCCATAAAGGTTTAGAGGGCCCAATGGGTTTTGTATCTCCCAAGTACAATAGCTTGAAGAGCTACACCTTTGATGGCTACGGAAATTTCGTTCGTTTCTTTTTTTTTTTTTGTGATCTTCTGTTTTTCCGACAGCGTGAAAAGATTATCTATGTTGGAACGGTTTTCGAGAAGCTGGTGAGTCTCCAAACCGAACTTTACAAGGGATGACGGAAAATCGTTCCAATAAACCTAAAATGTTGTTCCCTATTAAAATGTAAACATTTTATATCTACATTTTGATCTACAACGTCCCGCCTTCTACCATGTTGTTTTTCCGAAAGAATTAAAAAGTTGATACTAATATTTCACTTGGCGTTGCGACTTTCTGAGGAAATTCAATAGAAAGAAAATGATGAAGAAAGTATCGGTTGCGGCTCAAATTGTAGATGAGAAATAATCAGCATCAAAGTTGTAATTCTTCAAGTTTTTGTACTTTTGTACCTTTAAGGGTAAATAAAAAATTCAAACGTGATAAATTATATAAATTTGTTACCTTTCAGAAAAATACCATAAAATTGCTCTTGTAGAGCGTAATTTGTAAAAATATATAAGGATGTATACAACTTACCTTCCCCAACAAAATATTAGCAAAAGAATAATGAAATACATCTAGCACAGGGTTGCAATTAATTTGCAACACTTCATTGAAAGGAAATAAACATGGGTTTAGAGATAGCATAATTTTCAGCTGTTGCATATATTTTTTTAGCGTGTGCTTTGTTCTTGCACCGATGCTCGGATTCGAAAGCTTTCCAATCGGTTGCTACTCAAATATACCTAAACATGCTAATAATTTATTGAAACCGTATAGTTTTTCTTACGAAGAATTCATTTTGGATACGATATTTTTTTTTAATTTTTTGTTATGCTTATGAAAATTGCGATGTTATATAATATGAGCGCCGAAATAGAGTTTTTTTTACTATATTTAAAAAATTAAATTCACTTTCATTTTTCATCATGAAAAATATTGTGAATATCGTAAAAAAGTCATGCGATTTATATACTGAATATCAGGATATTATGTAGTGTTAATGGCTCTAAGTCCACATTGTGTTGTTTGTATCTTTCATTAAAAAAAATTACTGTATACATTAATATCAGCATTTTGCATGTTCCTATGTATGTCGTAGCAGAAGTTCGTATTTGTAATAACAAAAGAAATTATAGTTTCGACGGTGTTGTGTGGGTTGCACAATCGGCTGGCCTAATGTAGATATATTCAAAATTGTAAAAAAAAACTTGTTGGAAGTGATAAATTATTATTTTTTATTAGTAAGATTATTAAATTAATGCAACAAAAATACTGCTTTAGTTTCGTTCATTAATTCATCGTGAAGTTTAAATTACTCTATCCACTATTTTTTCTGGTCTTCTCCGAATTTCGCTTTTTCAAATACTTACAATTAATTTCTCTAGTCCTAGCTGTTATATAAAGGTCCACCTTCAATCGAGGTTATCATATCCGCAATTTCATCTTGTCGCAGTGCCTCGGATGGTGACGGCACTCGTCGCCCACCAAGTGGCAATAAATCTATATTCTGAACATGTGCCCTCACACTATGTCCTGGTGGAAGACCGATGTACCATTTACCAACATTTTTAATCACAGTGGAGTCGCGATGTCGAAGGACCCAATCTCGATCGCGATCTAATTGCAGAATCTTGTTGTTGCTGGTTATTAGCGGTGGCAACGATCCAAGATCATCATCATTAAAGTCTAATGAATCTGACAGAGAAGACGTTGAATCATAATTATAAGAAGAAGCACCACCGCTACCAACTCCTCCAATATTACTGCTGCTTGTTGAGATACTGGATTTGGGGGAACCATGTGCAGGAGGGTGGTGCGGTTGATTAGTGCTACCATCGGAGTTGATTGTGTTGCGATTATGGTTTCGATTTCCGTCTAGCTTTCCCCGATTGGACGGCAAATTGTAATTATACCCGCCATTTAAATTACCTCCTCTACTGCCTGCACTTGTTGTCCCAAAGCGCGTTGTCCCGCGGTTGCTACTAGCGGAACCCATACGATCACTTTTCAGCCGATTAGCCGTTCCGTCCTTTGGTACAGAGCTTCTATCATTGAAATTATTATTACTTGATTCCTTTGTATTCGAAGTTCGCTCTTTTCCTGAACTCCCGCCTGTTTTCAAGTAATCCCCATTGTCTATTCGGCCGTCATCACTCACGCCCTTGCTTAACTCGCTGACGTCTCTAAACCCATTATCATCATTACCACTCCCTACTGCACCGAAATCATTGGCTAATTTAAAATCCGTATCACTTAATCGAAACTCGCTTATGGAGGGGTTGATATGCGTCCCCGGGCCCATTCGATTTTTTACTATCCGGTATCCAATTCCGGGCCCAGCGATATATTCAACAGTACGCTGTACACCGGCGTCATCCAAATAGGAGTAAGTACCTCTCACAAAACCATCCGAACTTCGGCTTTCTGCCCGACGGTGATCAGGTCCAGCGGCGATTAGTTTATAAGTACCATCAGGACCTCGTTGAGTTGTCATCTTCCCACGCGTCTTTGGGTGAGCCTTGAAAAGAGGAGCAGCATACGCCACACTCGCTGGATTATCAGGAACAGAATTGTAAACTTCGAAACCAGTTCCAGCACCTGCTGCATATCGTACGCTATGACGTTCCCCGACATCATCCAAATATGAATAAAGGCCTACAAAACGCAGATTAGAAAATATAAATAATGTGCAAAACAACTTATAATACCTCTGACGCGGCCAGTGGAATCACTATTTTCGGTACGAGATTGGTCTCCTGTGCGGAAGCTGAAACTGTACGAAGGGTCATCATAAGGATCAGCCCATGGGTCGTCTGGGCTGCCGCGTGGACGGACAGGATATTGAGCTAAATCCATTTTACGGTGAATCTTTGGTCCATTGGCCCGAAAACTTGAAAGAAAAACGAAACATCAATTAAATTGTACACTAGCAAATACCTGGCGTTCTTTGTTACGCCCCAAAAATTTCAATGTATAAAATTGTATGTATCCGTGTGTTGTTATTATATATTATTATGGTTCAAGACTTCCACCAAAATATTTCGAAAAATATTAAGATTTACAGCGAACTGGATCGATTTGAAAATTTCTCCAAAAATTGAGTTTTTATAACTAAAAACAGTTGTTTCAATATATTTTTTTCAAATTATTATATTTTTTGTTGGCCTTATATGTTGGAGACAAGCGTAATTTGTTGAGATCGAGGCCAGGTGGTGACGTCACACTCAATAGCGGTATGGTTGGAGATAGGGATAATGAGAAGGCAAGCGATTTTCACACGGTTGGTGTGGCTGAGTGGTTGAGTGCTCGCCTAGTAACTCCGTGTGCTATGGTTCAAACCTTGGTAAAGTCTAGAAAAAAGATATCTGATGAGGAGATGTGGTGATCTCCGAAATAGCAGCTATCGCTTCTACAACTTTGTTGTTGTTGTTTTCTCATATTTTGCTTAATAAAAACCTGTCCTCAAGCTCAATAAATTACACTTATTTTTTCAAATGAATTTATTTGCAAATAATTAAAGGGCGATTAAATTTCTTTCTAACGATGTATTATAAGTCGAAATCGATCAAGTTTTTGATGTGTTAATCAAGTGTTTCTTAAACCAATCTTTAAAACAAGGGTCAAGGGCATCATCCAAAATTTCATTGTCATGATTCCGTTAAACAAATTTTTTAATTTTATATAATTGTACGCAAAACCATCTTTTTTTATTAACGAAAACCCGCAAAAATGGAGGTAATTTATAATCGGTCCAACTCACCTAAATATTAATGTTATTCAGCCTTATCCCGAGTTTTACTTTCGCCTGAAAGGTTTCCCTTTTACCACAATATGAACAAACAAATCCGATATGAAAGTTATTGTTTCATTTTTAAATTACAGTAAAACCCAATCGAATTTACGTTTATTCTACGAGTAAAACGATAAATATTTATGAACCGGAGTAATATAATTTTAAATAGGATGCAGGAAACTCTGGACATCGCCAGGTGATTTGTGAGGGAGAACAGAGAGACTGTAGCAGAGTTTTGGAAGGAGCTGGCTTTGGAGCTATATTACGCGAGTCCAACTTCAAAGTCTTTACCAAAACCACTTTGATAGCCACCCCCTGCAAAAAAAGCAAATAAGTTATAAGATTAATGATTGGCGGAATACCAAATTTCTTTCTTGAATTTAGTAATGAATTTGTTAGCATGTCCAATAAATATTTAAACGCTTCTTCGTTCAGTCTATAATATCGTATAAACCTACAAGTAGTCAATTGTTTATAACAATTTCCATATACATTCCTTTACATTTACAAAGCATATGGCAATTCCAAGAAATTAGGAACTGTTTCTCAAGTGTATCCTAGTTACCCATTGCTCTGCATTATCTCTTTCCACACACAAAAGTCACATTGCTATATCAACAAAAACTGGTTCGAATTTTCGTAACTGTTTCAAAGTGGAATTGATTTCTTGCGAAACTCATAATAAGTGAAAATTAAGGTTGCATTTTTTTCGGACGGAACTCAAAAAAAAAGCTGATTGTGAAGTATTTTCGCTGATG
Source organism: Anomoia purmunda (assembly GCA_951828415.1). Taxonomy (NCBI): domain Eukaryota; kingdom Metazoa; phylum Arthropoda; class Insecta; order Diptera; family Tephritidae; genus Anomoia; species Anomoia purmunda. Next base: position 204,751 of record OX639996.1, read on the forward strand.
TCCTAAACTTTAATGAGTTTTATAATTCAGATGGAAAAACAATACCAGTTCTTCAAAAAAAAAACTAATAAGTTTGCCACTCTTTTGTGTCTTTCGCAAATTTTTCGTTTTAAACAAAGTTATTAAAAATTTCGGTTCAGTTTTTTTTAATATGGTATAGTATGTATATGTATTGTATTAAAATGTTGCTTAAACTGTGTTGGCTCCACGTATACGAAAGTATGTACATATGTACGTATGTAACTCCCCCACAACATAATCACTTCGTACATGAATACAACAACCACCCAACCAGTAACGTGGCGGGCTTGTTGCTTTGCAATGAAACTTACGATTCTAACAGCCTAAACCAAGAAACAGAAAAATACAGAGCGGTAAAATTAAGCTTCACGGGTTTGCTCAATAGATCTTATCATTATGCCTCTCATGGGGCACTCACAAACGAATATACATACATACACACATATGTATGTAGATATGTATGCACATAATAAACGCAAGCACATCTGATCTACCATTCAACTGTGGTAATAAACCCAAAAAATATAGAGTGGTCGAAAACAAAAAAGCGCATCAAACAATTTGGTGCTCTCCTTCACCTACCGGGTCTCGCGGTTGGCGTATTTATTTTAAAAAGATGCTTTTTTAAGTAAAACTTCTTTATGGGCTTAGCAGTGATTTTTCACGTCGCGTCACATAGTCATGTCATGAGATCGCGTCACAACGCTTTTGTGATCAATTCAAAACTCGTTTTCGCAATAGTGTGGTATTAGTTTGAAACCTAGTTCTAGATTGGTTTGGAGCTAGCACGGGACTGGTTCGTTACTCTACTCACTAGCGGGTAGTTTGGAATAGGGTTGGTACTAGTGAAGTCATGAACTAGTTCTGGATGAGCAGAAATGAAAATTGATACATGCATACCTATATAAACAATTACCGGTCTATCTATTTAGAGAATCGGCAAAAAAGTTTTACTTCTGGCTCACGCACTTAAATGCGTGTTTTTTTGTTTATGATTAAACCATTAATTAAAAAATTAAATTATTTATTAGACAAAGATTATTTACCATAACTCATTTGATATCTATACAGCAAAACTAAGCTTAGCGCCTTCATTACATAGAGAAGTTTTAAATCAAGTTTTATTTTTTTGCTTGTAACTGGATAGATGTGAAGCCAATCGGACAACAGAAGTCGAGGCGCAAATCTCTTGGTGAATTTTTGATTGATCGAAAAGTAACATTTGGATTTAGAATTGTGTAAGATGTTACCAATTAAGGCAATAGGGCGTGGTTCGTTTAACACGAGACGCTTGGTGAGTCGTACTTACAGAAACGAATCGATTTCGATTCCGGCTGGTTCTGGTTAACATTTTGTCCCCCGGACGACTATCGCTAGGGACCAGCCGGTGAAAAGCACTGTTGGCATTGAAAATTTTCAGAAAGGCGCAAAAAAGAGGTGACTGCCAAAAAAGGGGTCACACATATTTGTTATGCTTCAGGGATACGCCATGGGTGGGACAATTGCAAACACAATTATATCAGTGCTAAATCATTTTAATGAAAAACAATATACAAAAAAATGATACGTTTTCATTTCTTCATTTCATTTTAAAAATATTATTGGTGTTTCGATCTAAAAACGATTGCTTGAAAAATCAGGATAATCGATGTTACCAAAGTCGCATCAAAGGATATTGGCCTTTAGTCGCACAACGGCAAAACTGATGAACTCGGCGGGTCGTAAAAATGACTGGTTAGCGAACCGCAAAAACGATGCGAAAGTAAATTGATAAATGTTTATTATATGTATATTGAATTCCCGTAAAGAGTTAATTACATTTAAATCATATTTTAATATAGTTCAAAAATTGTAATTATAAAAAATATTGTATTATAAATATTTACATGTATATGTATTTATAAAAAATAACTAAAATGTTGTATGTAATCTACGTAATTCATTAAACTCACTTTTTATTGAATTATTCTTTAAAATTCTGTCCCCTGTATCTAATTCTGTCCTAAATATTATTTGTATCTTTATTTTACGAATATTTTCGATTTGAGTTCACCAATTTTAAATTTTTCGTTTCTAAATTTTTATTGCTCTTATTAGAAAAGAAGTGATACATTTATGATCGGAAGGTAACCCTATTCCCCTATCTTTCCACATTTTTGTAGAGTTTGTGCTAAATTTTGTTTATATTGAACAGCAGCGCGACGTGGACGTTCTTTCATATATAAGAAGTTCGGCGTGTCGTTATTTTAGCAATGGAAAATAGTGTGTACTACTGAGTGTAACAATTGCGGTTTTAAATAACAGTGATGTTTTTGAAGAATCAATTGTTTCAAAGTGTGTGTGTTATCATTGCATAAATTTAAACATATTGTGGTTGTTTCGTGGAGTGAACCTTTTTCTACCTGATATCATCCGATATCTTATTTACATATATATTTACTTTAATTTAATTTTTGAATTGTCTGCCCCATCGTGCTCCTGTTTAATAAATTACTATTTTCAGACGTCATCAAAGTCAAAAATGATATGATGATGATGAATTTTAATATGTGAGGTCGGTGGGCGTAGAAGTTGTCCAATATTGTTTGCAAAGTCATACTAAGCTTTCATTTCTAATAACCTTTACCGAATTTCGTTGAAATTGATGAATTAGTTTCGATGTTATGCAATTTTAAAATTTTGATATATATGGGCGGTGGGCGTGGTTATCGACCAATTTTCGAATCAACGTGTCTTATATTATACGCAGAAGCATGTGCAGAAGATTTTAAACGCCTATCTGCATGGATTGATTTTTGGCCGCAATAAGTTCTTAATTCAGCCATAATGCGACGTTGCATTCCAAATAGAAAAAATGACTTCGATTCGAGTTCACTCGGATGAGTTCATCAGACCTACGTCGTATTGAACTCGCTATGTGGCAAATTGGGTAGTCATCGATATGATTCCTTACAGCTACCATTAAGCGGGGACGGTTAGAAAAAATCTTAGCTTTTCATATGTTAGATACTTCGATGATGAATCTTAGAGCAATAAAAATGAAACTACAGTAAAGGCATTGCAGCTGTAAACGCTTTTGTTAGATTGGAATTGAACTTTAAAAGATGAAAAACTCGGTGAGACAACAATGTAGTGTGGTCGGTGCGTTGAAATTGTGTGATTTTCGCTTCAGTGCACTTCCGCCAGCACTGTGTTAGAGAGGCACAGAAGTGAGCAGCTTTAAATTTGTACATATGTATGTATATGAGGTGGCAAGGGTAAAAATGATAACTCCATTTTTGGCAGTTTTCAATTATGTTCATTAAGTTGCATTACTTTACATAAATATTGGATTCATTTTAAATTATAGCTATCGCGATAGAGTACTGTTTTCAAATTTTTAATAAATAGTATCAAAGCTTGTTTTCAAACGGGTGTTGATATTTTTCAAACTCTTAATATTTTTTTTAATAAAATGTGAAACGGAGTTTTAATTTTTATTCCTAAATAAGTCTGCTTCATTATAACTGCAGACATGACGCTACAACTTCTCAACGAGTGATAATAATTTGCGTCTGTAGAGTGGTATGTAAAAATATATGTATTTGGGTGCCTTTTGATTTGTGTTGGGAAGTCTGAAAATAATTTGACCCATGGTTTCTTAAGCATAGCTGTTTAACATATTACAGAAAATGGGTTGATGTTTTTCAATTGGGTTGCTACGAGTGTGCCTGTGTTTGTTCAAATCTTTAAATAAAAGTGTTCTTATGACGCACATTTGTTGCTTTTGTAGGTATGTCGGAATATTTATTTGTATACTAATGTGAACATGTTAAATTAGAAAATGTTCTTCCGTTGTTTGTACTTACCCTCGTGGACCCGCTGTATAAACAACTTCCTCCACTTGTCCGGTTGCAGGATTACGCGAACCATAACGACCTCGCACTATATTGCCCGAACTTGCCGAGGCGCTGTGATAATAGCTACCAATATCATCATTGGAATGACTTCACGTTAGACGTCAACAGCGTAGATTATGTGCATTTAGAGAAATAAAAAAGAAGCGAATTTAGTAATTAAAAATTATTTTGATTTATCAATTAAACAAATATATCGCGAATGTGAGCCTGATACTAGTGAGATGATCCTGCAGCAATCAAGATTCGCACGTGCATCAGTGCAACAAATCAAGTGCACCCAATCACAAACAAAGGCCGGAGCATTTGCAACATAGAAGCAGCCTGTTCATTACATTATATAGATTAAACGGGTCGGCCAAATAAAAAAAAATTCAACGAACAAAAACTGACATTTTATTTAATTTTATTTTATACAGGTTCCATTTCACGATAATTAAACGGTCATATATCGTTCAGATCTGAGTCAGCCTTGTTTGCCATTTCATAATAAATAGACTAACGCTTACAAATTTATTTAGAAAATCATGATTGAGTTCGGGAATGTTATCGAACTTTTTATGGCAATATCATCAGTGATGAACCTTGTATCAGGTTTACTGAGTAAAATTACCGCATTTAGAGTGAAAATAATCCATAGGAGAATCCGTTTCATACAATATAAAAATAATTATTGTTTGGTGGGCTTTATCCGAGCGGTAAGAACGTTACCGACATGCCACCAAGATCAGGTAAAGCTTACAGACCAACTAATTGAAAATAATGTGTTAAACTTAAACCTTAATAGCCCGTCCATTTGAAACTAAGTAAATCCCAAAGCAAGAAAAACCTCCGTATTCTTGTGTTGAAATTAAGAATTCTAGTAGCTATGACATAATCTACAAACAATCTGTTACACCTTAAATTTCGCAAAGGAATACAACAATTAAATTAATTAGCTAAATAAAGACATTCGATTGAAGATATTGTAGACAAAATTTGAGGAGAGAATTTTATTTGGTATAGCTAAACAATTGGCACAATTTATAAAAAATGTAGGGGGACATATTTTCGAGTCCAATTACAACTTTAATTCATTTTGGAAACTACAAGGATGGCATCACCCACTGAAATTAACTATTGGTAAGTAACTTATATAATCCTTACATATCGCGTGTCTGTTAGAATACTATTATAAGTATTTCTACCGCGTGATCTTTTATATTATCCGAGTATACAAGACACATTGAACATTTAATAGCCGCAGAGTAGTTCATTCGTTTTTGTTTTTTTTTTTCATTTTAAGAAGACACGGAATGGACAAGTTTTCTTAATAATTTCATCATAACTTTGGGCGAGTTTTTATTGGCAATTCACGTCGTTACCCAATGACTAATACATGAAGTTTTTTGTATTTGCAGAAAGTGATGGCTTTCCGAATATTTATCACTGTTTACTTTCGATTTTGTTTATTTTTTATACGACCTTAAAATATATTTCAAATAAGATACGGAATGTGATTACAATTTTATAGATGAAAAATAATAAAACAATCTTCTTTCTTTTTATTCTTCTGCTTTTCCGACAGGGTGGAAAGGGGATGTATATTTGAATGATTTTTCGTCATCCCTTCTCAAGTTTGGTTTGAAGACAATCCGCTTTCAGCATTTTGCTATTTTCAGTCATTGGCGTACTGAAAGCTGGATTTTGGGGGTTAAATCTATACCAAAACTTTAGTACTTTCTTGAAATTAATTTACTTTTTTATCTAAATTAGCGTAAAACTCCCTCCCACATATTTTTCTGTACGAAAATGCACTACGGCAACTAGTAGATAGAATAGATCGAACACTTCTAACACAGGGAGCATATAAGGAAGAACTATTCACACTGCTACAAAGGACAAACAGGACGTAAAACTAGACCAAGCTTTCACGAAACATATGTACAAGAGAATGCAACAGAAAGGACGCCGCCTAATCGCAACAAGCAAACATTTGTCGGAAGAATAATAAATGGAAAGAAGAACATGAGCTCGGACGTAATATGTACATATAATATATAGATACAAACCAAAATGTCTCACAAAGCCAAATAACTGATTTTCGGTTTCAAGGCATCCGTGAAGGCTTTATGGTGCGCACTAGAATAAATTGTTCTACATGGGTTAATTCTAACGTTAAGTTATTTTTCGGAGGTAAAAATCACTTTTAAATGTATTTTCAGTAACTAACAAATAACAGAATGTTAAGCATAAATTCTTTGGTTAAAGAAAATAATATTGGAACTACTTTTCGGTTACAAGTCATAGTGCTACGTTATTTGACTCTTATATTTGATTATTTGTTATTTGATGATAGTTTAATGAAGCTCTCCTTTGAATTAAATTAAAGGGATTTTCTTTAAGAATGTATTTTAATATTTTAGTAATATATTGAAAATATATAGTAACAGTAGTATACACATACATATTTATATACAAATATGTATTGAATGGAAATTCACTAAGCATTTTAAAAAAATTCCAATCTGCGACGTTTATATAATATTATATTATATTATGCAAAATATTTCGGTGAATCAATATGAAATCAAAATTTAAAGAAGTAAAAAAGTTGTTGAAATAAGGCTAAAATTAAATTTTTGGAGATCAGAAAAAAAGACAAAGCACTTCATTTCAATTAATTATCTCTGAACACAGTTTCAATTTTTTCAAATTTTTTATTTGTGTAATGCAAATAGTTTATTTATTTATTTATCAAATTATTGATTTAAGATCTATTAAATTTGCACAATTTTTTCCAAAATTGCAGAAAAACTTTAATTTCGATATCAGTATCAATTTAAAGTAAAATATGTGCTTCCAATTTTTTTTTGGACGTCAAGTAATGAATTTTTTTTAGAAAAACTCTTCTTGTACTAATTTTGTAAAAAAAAAAACGTATTTTCTTTTGAAGCTGATGGAGCCTGGTGGGAGTAGATGTACATTCTCAGAGCATGTAAGCGTCCACATATGCTCAATTATTTTTTGTTATTATATCTAAAGCGGCTTGAGGATAGTTTTATACTACGTCTTGCTTAGTAAACTTTAATGGAAGAGTCAAAAGTCTGTCACTAAGTTCTACAACGAGTATTCAAATATATAACTACATATAAGACTTAAAGACAAGTTTTTTAGTTAGGAGTATCCATTAAACTACTAAGCAAATTGTCACACATATATAGTCAAAAAACAAGCCAAATAAACCATCAAATAAAATGGATTAATGCTGAGACATAAATTATGAGGTATAAGTTCACTGAAAAAGTGTAAGTGTCTTAAAACGTCCCAAAATTCATTGGATTTTGACTGTTTTTGGAGTCATTCCTTAAATTGCTTACAGCATGCTGCCCACGTAGAAAAATAACACTCATTTAGGGCTTCAAACAGAGCGCATTTATGAGGACAAAGCTCCGTTATATGAAGCCTCTCATAATAGAGTCTTCTAGGATATATTTTTGGTTAGCCAGGGTGACACTTCCGCTGATTTTACAGCTCACTTGACCTTCGCACCACCTCAACTAGGCATATAGGTGTACAGACCGATTTTCTTCTTTATACATTTATATCTTGACATTTCATGAATTACCGAAACGAAAATGACCCGTCATCGTTGATGGTGTTTTTTTCAATTTCGGCTCGAACCACTTTGCCACTAAGGCACAACACTCCGATCAACAAAAACAATTGCTGCAACATTCCAATGATTCACAATGGTGCAAGTAACTTTTGTGAACTAAATAGAATATCCTTTTTACATTCGACTAAATGTATAGGAATCTACTTGGCAGGAAATGTAGGCAGATGCTTAGAAGCGCGATCGATAAGAACCGACAACGTTAAGAACAACACGGCAACTGAGTACTCTGTCAGCTAGAGTCTGCGTATTTAAATGCGGCTGCTCAGTGATAAGCAGACGATGGTGGACGGATGGTGAATGGTGTATGGTGGATGGTGGATTGTGGCTGACCTACCAATGGAAGGCGCTGAGGCGCTGTTTCACTTGACCACCCACAAAAACAAATAGCAAGTAAAAATAGCCCAAGTATGTTTGTATGTTTGATAGCAACCCACTGGAAAATCTTTTGCTCAGAAAGCATTCGTGTTTTCGCCGCTGTTGCGGTTGTAAATACACACAAACATACATATGTATTGTACGTGCGCACATACAAATGTACATAGAAAAGAAAATGCAGCAGTGTCAGCACAGCAATAGCAGCATTTAGCTGTCGGTTGTTTGTTGAGTCGATTGGTGAGAGAATTTATTCTGATGCTACGATCGACACGCAACTGATGCTGATTTGCTATGCATACTATTAGCATTCATTGTTGTTGCGTTTACCATTGTGCATCGTTGCATTCATTGTTAGAAACGTTCACATTGCTATAGTCAATTGCATCCACATGCGTACACACACACACTTATATAATTTCCAATCTTGTGAGAATATACATAAGTGTGCGGCACATTTACATCCTATCGAAAAGAAGAAGCTCCTTGTAAAAAATTTAAGAATCTGACGTTGAGATTGTTTGCTCGTTTTCCATGCTGTCAGTGTGCCGCTGAAAATAGCGGTGGTTAATTCAACAAGATTGTCAATTATTGGCTATGTCCACGCTTGTAAGCTCATGTCCTTTGCATGTTGCACCGTCAGGCTGACGTTGATTGTCGTACTACATAGAGTCAGATCACATTGCGATTCTGTTTTTATTGTTTTAAGGGTTATGTAAATGTGTAGCTACGAGTAGCTATACGGTTAGTTTGCCAGCTTGGTACGTTTAGAGGTGATTTCAAGTGCATTAAAATGTAGTTTGCGGTTGCGACATCAGTGTCCCGAATGAGAGACCTCACTCTAGGTCAGTGTCTCAGCCACATCCGCAGACCCGCTCATCCGCGTACAGAACAAGCGGTAAACTCTAAACTGAAATCGGCAAACAAAAAAAAAAAAAGCTCTGTTAATTTGGCTGCAATTAAGTGCAATTATTAGTTGTCGGTCGATCCACCACCAGTGGCTGCCACCGTGCATTAAAATAAACTCTTAAAGTTGCATACCAAACCACTATAAACTTGTACAATTCCCCACTAGATATGTACATTTGTACATGCTATGAATGTTTCTGTGTGTTAACGGAGTGAATATTGCAACGCATCAATTTTCTTTTGCCGCTGCATATGTTGCGAACATGCAACGGATTTTCACGGCCCTGATGGTAGTGATCGTATACGCTTAGTTGATGTTGATATTGCACTTGCTGCTAATATAAAATTATCTGTATTTGTTCTACCAAGTGGTCAATTTATTTTCCACTGTTGTCGTTAATCTGAGTATTGACAAAAATGTAAACTATAATATGACTGTTACAATTTTTGCTATACAATATTTATTAATACTAGGATTTTCAGTTAAATTTTAAGGGCCCTGAATTTTTTTTTTGCACAACTAAAAGATTTTATTTATTTAGCGTAAATATCTCCCAAAAGCTTTCATTTCGTGCTCATACTGTTTAATTTTTAACTAATATATCGCCGATGAAGTGTTTTCTATAATCTTTAATTTTAATTATAAATTAGTCTAAATCAACGTGCCAAGTCTCAGCCCTCTACTATATCCTTTAATTTATAACCAAGGAAACTCTTCTCATCTACAGGAGAATACCTTTCCAATGGTACTCGTGGTTTCGGTACAATCCCCAAACGAGCAGATCATAAGTAATATTAATTTATTGAAAGGATTACATTAGCTCTACTTCATCTTCAGGACAAATCGGAGGCAATTAGGGGCGCTGCGATGCTACAGATACGAATATAATATTTGTATCGATACTTTTATTTTATATTTATGTATGTATTGGGAGTATTTTATTACCGCATAAAATTTGGAAGTGTGGTTATTATTTTTATCGTTATCTGGACTTTGCGGGTTTTTTGATTTATAATACCAATAAAAAATACGTTTCAGAAGATTTGTTTTATTTTTAGGAAATTGGATTGGAGTAAACAGCGATGGTTGTTGATATTTTACAAAGTTGTCAACTGTGCTCATCTCAAAATGCAATTCATCGAGCGAAGAGCGCATTCCAAACGTCTTTTCGGATTTTTCTCTGAAAGCCATTGCTTTGCGACATGGGAAACCCGCTTCCATCAGCCTTCTTCTAGCAGTCCGAGCACTAACACAACAGCAGCAGCTCATAATAAGATTTTTTACAATCCTTGTAATAGTCGTGGGTGAGTTTTCGGTATTCCCATCCATTAGTTAGTCATTCTCTACTATTTGGCAATCTCAACCTGAGATTTCCTTTCCTCATTCAGAATCCGGGTTCTCCCTTTTTGATTGTAACAAAATTCACTTTTTGTATGTATTCAAATAATATATCAATCTAATTGCACACAAAAGGTTCCCAGACAATGATTTGCAAATTATTTATTTTATTAATTACTTCTTGAATAATTCTTCTTTTAGATTTATTTTATTAATTACTTCTTGAAAAATTCTTCTTTTAGATATAAAATGTAATTTACACATTATAACGGTCAAATTTATTCTGATGGTAGGGAAGAAGTAAGGCAAAAGCTAGTTGAATGTTTTCTGGCCGTCTAAAAGCCATATCCAAGGCAGAAGGTGGTTACATTGCGCTGAGATAAATAAATCTTAACTTTCTGATTATTTTCACAGATTTTTGTCTTTCAAAGCGATAAAAAATAGTTCTTCACAAAAGTATATAAACTGTTGAATAGATAACACTTGACCTTTATTGCAAAAAGCAATGACCACTTCGTTACCTACAATTATAATTATTAATATTTTAATAGGGTACCAAATACTTTTAGCCAAGGCTGTATGTAAATTCAAAACTTTAACTGCCAGCAAACGCGTGATATGTACTCGAAATATTTACTTATATTTTCATGCTCTGTGAAGGAAGCTATTCATGACTTTTTATGATGTTTATGATGTTCTGATTTGGTTTATACGCCGCATTTGCACTTTACATTTGTCCGTTAACGTTCCACTCTTTCCAATTTTAAATGCAGTTAGTGGCATTGTTTTCTATCTTCTTGAAATCGGGTCAGTATATTATTGGTGCATATATATATATATATATATGTGTGTGTGTGTGTATGTATGTGCGTGGACGTATGGTTGCACTCCAAGAAGCACATCCAAATGAGTCCACATGCACAAAGGTGAGCCAAAGAGGTGGAGGTACTGTTTTCATCAAAGTAATAACAGATTAATATTCGTATAACATTTATCTACAACATGCACATCAGTGTACAAAGATGTTCAATTCGTACTGAACTGAATTAAGCCAAAGTTGAAGTTAAAACTTCAAGACAAAAACAATAGCACACGAAGAAGAAAAATCGATTTATTCAAAATAAAAAGAATTGGCCGAGATCTAAATGGCATAATCGGTCATTGCCGAGATCTAAATAGTAAAATCGAAAATTATGTTTTCCGTCCAATCCAAATACTCAGCATTTAGACTTTTCAGCTCAAGATCTCTTTCTATGAAGCAAGTTATGCCATTTTCCCTGGATCAAACAACACAAGTACTTCAAAATGTATTTTCTTTATTGAATACATTTCGAAACCGTTCATTTATTAAAAATCTAAAGAACATGATTACTACTAGGTACTCATAATTAATTTTTCAAATAGATATGTATATAAACACTAGAAAAGTTAACAATCGATTAATGTCGTATTTTCACTATCCTCATTCCTAGATGATAATTAAATTTCCATTTAATAGTATTTTTCAAAAATTTGGTTAACTTTAGTTTTCAAAGTAGATTTCTCCAATAAAATCGATTTAGAAATGTTAAGGTTGTGGGCAAAAAGACTACTGGCCTCTGGAAAACGGGTATTGGCTTTAATTTCAGATTTTGGAGTATATTTTGGTTTCTGAATATATAGATGCAGTTGTTTAGTATTCAACTTAAGTTACAAGACTTTTTTGTTTTATAGTATAGTTTCTAATACTGAATTCAGTTTGTAACAGTAAGATTTTTAAGCTCGCATCTTTCGTGCAAGTTTTTGAATTCGTGGGGTAATACTTTTCCTCAAAACTACACGCATAACATAACTTAGTTTTGATGTATTTCTGGGCTTGTAATTAATACTACAGCAGTTAACATAGAATAGTAGTGAGAAAAACCAAACGATAGCGAAAAGTGAAAGTGCCAAAAGGGTATTCAATATTGTTGTGTTCAGGGAAATAACGATGGAATTTATCAGCCGACACTTAGTGTTTTCTTGTATGTTTTTCCTAAATATGTCATAATTTGTATTGTCAACAAGTGACTTTAACGTGGCGAACTAGTGGTCCGCGGACCATCGGTACAATTGTCTAATGCGTGGTACGGACCTCTGAATATAAATTGTAATAATTACCGAAAAAAATAAATAATTTTTTTAAAATCCATTTAATGATTAATCACCATTATTTCTACTTTTCAATTTCCAATGACCGGTTACCATTAACAATAATCAAAAATTAATCATATTTTCAGCCACTAGAAGAAAAAAAATAAAAATAATCAAAAATTGTCAAAAAAACCTAATGCGATTACTTTTCCAATAAATTTTATTTTATTTTTTGATTATTCTTGATTATTTCCAATTATTTTTTATTTTTAAATAAAATAAATAATCCTTTATCACAATTTAAATAATCATTTTATATTTATTAAATAAATGACAGAAACTTATAATAAATAAGATATGTATATATGTACATAATGAACCTGATAACGTCTATTATATATATATTATACATTAGCAAATACGGAAATTAAACACCAACATCATCAGATAGCCTCAAAAGTTAGCAATCGGTTTTAACAATACCAAATTTTCGAAAGAAAAGTCGGTTAAGGAATAGCGCCTGGGCGTATTTATAACTCCCGCAAAAGCAAAAAGCCTTTCGACAGGACCAGACATTGTTAAGGGAGTATTGAATAAAAAGGCAGCTTATTTCAATAGTTCATGGTTCTTCCAAACTTCTGCTTCCGTCGATGAATCACTTAATAACTGTAAAGTTGACTTTGACTTAAATTTTAGTTTGGAGAAACTTGTTCAATATTTGAACCATCTTCACTATCTGAAATTCAAACAATTTTGTATTTAACTTAACATTGTTCACCGAACTAATTTACCATTGTCATCGAGATTATAAAATTAAGATCGTTTTGACTACGAATCGTAATCTAAACCTATCAACTCTGATTTCAGTAACAATATGAACAAGTAAAATTTATATATAAATAAAAAGATTTTAACTCACGTTTTCCAAACACGAGAATTCGCGAAATTTGTAAGCCATTTGGAATTGCCCAAAGTAAATACTAGTGTCATAGATAAATATTTTAAAGAAATCATAGACTCGCATATATTCACTTTACATCCCATTCTTTATTCTAAGGATTGGCAGCAGCGGACCACTACCATATTTTCTCACTTTTCCCGGGCTTTGGCATCTCCCTTCATCACACACCTACCTGTGTGCTGATTTTGCCCACAACTATTTTATGAGTACTACACTCAAGTTGAAATCAAGAATTGTTCGTCACACACTATTAACTTTATAGCCGGTAAAACCAACTTAGCTTCAAATCCAAGTGGCTCAGTCAAGTGGCTTCGTTTAGGTGCCCATTTTATGGCATAAAATCTAATGATGAAGAATTATGTATGTATGTGTGTATTAATGTATTTGTATTTAAGTACCTGAACTATTATTAATTACATTAATCAAGAACTCTTTCTCTTCCGAGTTCTAAACAGAGTTATGGCGGAAGATATTAATTAAACAATCTTTTAATGGAGTTAAAAAAAATCCACACTTCACGATGTTAAAAGACTCAACCATTAGTAGAATTGCGATCACTTTCGACATTACATATTTAGTTTTTTTTTTGTTATTGTTTGTGCGTCATAGAAAATATATAACACAACTTCAGTGAGTTGTTGCAAATGAAATTCGGATTGGAAACCAGCTGCAGATTGTGTCACGCTTGTCCATATGAGTATTAAACAGGTATTTTTGTTAGTTGTCGACAGGACCATCTCACCGAAATGCTAACTGGTTTAGTGCAATATGTTTCACTAAATATGTGCGGTTACGCATTTACGGGCGTATAAACATGACTCAAACAACTGATCAAATGGTGATTTTTTTTACTATGTTTGCAATGTTTTAACGCCGTTTCTTAAAAACGTTCGCTCTATAACAAATATCATATATATTTGTGTGCAAATTCTCAAACCGTTCAACCAGAAGTTTTAGCTTAAAACTCCCGTTGCTTTTAATTTTTTTTTTTTAATTTTAGTCCTAAATATTTTTTAATTTAATGCACCTAGTTTATCCGCCAGAAGATTTTTAGGACCGCCAGTACAAAAAATAACAAAAATTAACGCGAATTTTTATAAAAAAGTTCGTAAAACCAAAAGTTAAAAGCAATGTCAATCAACAAGAATTTTTAAACACTTTAGACTTGCACATTATTATGCTAAAATGAAATACCCAAAAGTTTTGTAAAAGTTCTAATTAAGAAGTTTGAAAAAAGTAAAAAAAAACTACGTCAAAATCATTGTAAATATTGTAAAAAAAAAAAATAATATGCGATCAGTTGTTTGAGTCACCGTCTGTACATAAAACATTTTTTGTAGTTTTTAGTAAACTGCCAATGAACCATAATCACTCCGAACGTGGTGGTGTGTTATGCGAATTATGCCAGCACACCGCATCTGCAGCAATTTCACCCGAAGGCAGCAGCAACAGGTTCACCTGTTGTCTGTTGCCAATGTTGCAACATTACTGTACGCCGTCAATGCTTGGTCGACTGGGGGTTTGCGGTGCAACATTGACATTGAAACGGCTATTGTCACTGCCAATGCCGCAAACATTGTTGATATTGAGGCTGCTGCTGATCGTGTAATTTGCAGTAGAAAGTGAATTTCGGGTGCAGCTCTGCAGTTCGGCTACGTACTGCTAGGGGTAGCATTGAAAAATGATTTGAGTTTAGTTTCGTTTTCATTTAAGTTCAGTTATTCCTCCGTTAAAGTTGTGCGCAACACACCTCCTTGTAACCAAGTTAAGCTCGAGTTAAATCAGTGTTAAAATAAGTAATCATGAAAACTAATCCTGCTTGCCGAATGTGTATTACGCTGATGCTGCTAACCATGGCTGTAGTTTTTACGAATGGCTCACGGAATCAGTATCTGGCAAAGGTATTAATATAAAAACTTATACTCGTAGATCAAGTTCTATTTGGTTTGTCATTCATTAAATGTTTGTTGTAAAATATTCACTTCATAGAAGAATAGGTGCTTGAATCCTCCTCGTACCGCACGTCGTGTGGAAACTTTCATACAGGAATGCCAGGAGGATGTGAAGAATAAGCTAGTCATTGGTAAGATTTCCCTGATCTGTGTGGAAGTTTTCAATAATTCAAAACATCTTACGCAGAGGCCTATCAAATGATTAAAGAGGAAGTTTACAAAGATTACTCACCGTTGGATGATAATGACGGCAATATGCAGTTTATAAAAGATTCTCCCACCACCGCGTCGTACGTCGCGACGAATCAGATTACAGGGTCCGGATCGGTCCCCGCTGAGTCAGCCCCAACGGCTCCATCGGCTCCATCGGAAGGGCATGACGAGGGCTTTAATTTACCAACAGGATATGACACCTATCAAATTGAACCATCCAGACGACGAGTAACGCGTTTAATGCATCGTATTCGTCGCATCGCATATGACCCGCCTAGTACTATTTACCATCCAACTTTGGTGCCTTTCGAGGACAAACGAATAGCTGGCGTAAGTACTCGTTCTCAGGGAGTTTGTAAATAAGGTTTGTGAGTATGTATGTTTGTTTGTATGTTTGTATGTATAGAGCTGTTAAGCTATCGATACCTTCGATATGACTCTTGTTGTTGTAATAGCATAAAACGTTACTTTTGGGGGGACCGTATATAAATCTGGGTTGTCCCGATACGTCGACGCAACTATCGTGCGGACGTTGACCCAACTATAGATAGTTGCAGTTGAATAATAGATCGATATCGATGTTCCGGCGACTGACTATGTTTATCAAGAGAAATTTATATTCCGCTCCTATAATTAAATAACAAGCGATTTAGGGCTATACAATTCATAAATTTTAATCCATAACCATTAAACGTATGTGACCCACTCGCGAGAAAGCAGATTATCTATTTAACTCAGAGTTTACCGGTTAAATTAATAAATTTGCTTGTACAACAGAATGTTAGGCTTCAACTCAAAGTTTAAAATATAAATATTTAGCCAAGCAATTATTCGTTAAATTGTTAAGTTTGTGGCAATTTGTCGTAAATAACGAAAAAATAAATTTGTCAAACACATCTTTCGAAATAAACAAAAAAAAATCGGAACGAATCGGTTTTTTCGACAATGATGAGGAAGCCGTCGAATACTTTGGCTCCAACTCTTTTAACAGAGCTTTGGCAAAGCGCGATATTAGAGACCAATCATACCAAGCATTTCGTTGTTGTACAAGGATCTACAAAAATTAATTTGATTTTAAATTTCAATAAATTCATAAAATTCACAGAAAATGTCAAAAAAAAGAAATGTACAAAGCCTGGGTTACTGGATTTATTTGATGCAATGCAATGTCTGGGTTATGAAGTTACTAATTTAACTCTTACTTATCTCTTTATTTATAAATTTAACTCTGCATATAAAGAACAATTTTTTTAGAAACTTTAAAACAGGGACATAACTATTATAACAGAATGTTATAAAAGTCAATCAATAGTTATTATTGCACGATAAACGATTTTTAAGTGAGCGATAATTTTTATTTAAAGATCGAAATTATAAAAGCATTTCCTTAATAATTATGAGTGACAAATTTCGTTTAAGTCACCGTTAGCTATTATTTTATGACCTACATATATTATACACGTTATGAGTGGGACGAATATATTGAATCTTCTAAAGACCTTAATCCTGAACTTATGTGCATATATTGTAAAACCCTTTTTTTATTAATTATGAGAGAGAAATTTTTTTTCAAATCTTGAAGTACGAAACTATTTTGGGACAAATTCGGGAAAAGTTTGGAATCATTTTGGTACTCGCTCGAAATCATTTGGGAACCAGTCAAAAATAGTTCCGAACCAGTTCCAAATTTATCCCCAAAAAGTTCCGAACCTCAACCGAGATGTTTAAGAATTTATTTCAATCATAATTATTATGAAAAGGCTTTTATAATATTCCTACCTCTCAAAATAATAGTTACCAATGACTTAAAAAACAATGTCTCATTGATAATTATTTTGGAAAGACTTTTATAATTTCAGTATCAAAATAATAGTTATCCTTTACTTACAACATTCTATTTATCAAACCTATCAAAGTCTAGACTCTAGTGCAACTGACATTTTCTAGCTTTAGGCGCAGTTTTCTTTAATTCGAAGCGAATGCGCTTTTGTGTAATTAAGTTCAATGGCAGCCATAGACCATTACCACCGACAGACAACACATACTAAATGTACCTACGCATATGTTAATTATAAATAACCGATAACTATGTACAAACATAAATACATATGTACATACAGACAGGCTTATGAATCTATGCATGTAGTATATCTTAACACCTACTACTTCGCTACATCTTCATTTGCCATTGACTTCTGAAAAAATCACTCGCGAATGCTCATTGCAACAAAAACAAAGTCATGATTCTTTTTAAATCACAAAACAAACAATAGCCACAATTTCACACGTTTTTCAACAGCTCGCCACAATTTGTGTACTTTTAGAAGTAAACACACAACAAGAAAATTTAAAATATTTTCAACGGTCACTGATCACTGATCTCACACTCTTTATTAACTGTTTAAGAGTCTGTTGTCTTTTAAAAGAGCGCCGCGTTTTATTTATTTATTTATTTATTGTTATCTTATTATCATTGCAGTGTTTGTTGCATTGCGTCTACGCTAAAAACAATGCAATCGACAACTATGGTTGGCCGACACTAGATGGCCTAGTGGACTTCTACTCGGAGGGAGTGAATGAGCATGGTTTTTTCATGGCTACTTTGCGATCAGTAAACCTTTGCCTGCGGGCTGTTACCATCAAGTATCGAGTTAATCGTCGCAAGCTGCCGGAGCGGGGAGAAAGTTGTGATTTAGCTTTCGACGTTTTTGACTGCATATCGGACCAAATAACAGGTTATTGCTTGGATCAATATAAGTAATACACATGTGATTAATTTCACAACTCCGAGGCAACTCTAGAAAATATTATCCGTACGAAACTCTCGTATTTAGACGTCCGCTTTTTTGTGCTCACTTGCTATACTTACGTAGATACCATTGTCGCAACCAAGCGGGGTTGGGGTTTTGGAGTTAAAACCACTACCAAAAATATTAAAACTGTAGTACCATCTGGAAATTATTTTACTTTTTTTAAAATTGAATTGGCGTAAAACGCCCGAAAATTATGCTTACAGAGTTGAAATTTGATAGAGTAGAGTAGGCGGTGTCACGCCCATTTCCAATTTTTTTTTTAATTTCACGCACAATGCTGTATATGAAATTTCAGCAAATTACGTTTTTATAGCAGGGAGATTCATCTTAACGTGTAATGGCCCTGATAATAATGTGCGGTTTATTTATCACGTTTAGCTATACGATTATCAGCAGTTTTTCTCTTTAGTTGAAAGCGCCTAGTTATTAAAATATCGATTTTTTAAAATTGTCTAAGTTAGCTTTATATGAGAGGTGGGTGTAGTTTTTTTCATTTCGATAATTTTCGAAACTAAACCTACTGAGTTAAAGTCTAAAGTGTATACCAAATTTGGTATGGTTTCGTCAGGTACATAGTTTCTTCGCATATTAAAAATATATATATATTTGTACCTACATATGTGTTCTTTTCTCCAGGGTCGGGCCCTGTGTGCCAATTTTGAACAAATTAATTTGGCGCTTACACCATAGCTTGATGTTTCGCCGAACTTCTCCTACAATTTGGCGAACGGCGAATGATATTTTTGAGAAGTTTTTTCTTGGCAGAAATACACTCGGAGGTTTGCCATTGCCCGCCAAGAGGTGGCCGGTATTAGAAAACATACACGGTTTACACTCCGCTACGACGGCCGCACTATCTTATACATATGTATGTGTACATATGTACATAGCTGCTGAATTATTGTTTTTTTTTTTTTTTGTAAAACGCCATTATGAGTTTTTTATACGCAGACGTGCGTTATTTTTGAGGTTTAATTGTGACAATTTTATCAATAGGTATCAAAACACAATATATGGGTTGAAATAGATTATTAAAACGGTAATATTGTTTAGAAAATCTTTTCGTAGTTTGTAAATTACGAAATAATAATGAAGTTTTTATAAGTTCGCTCCTGTATCGAACCAATGCCGCTTGGGACCATTCAACGTTTTCAAAATTGTCAAATATATTATAATTTGTTCAAATATTTCGCACAAGTTTCTTATTTTCAAAGCAATTATTTAAAAGTATATATAATTTTTTTGGAACGCCTATAATTTTAAACTACTTGTGCTAAACCAAAACTTTTAATAGGACTTAAAAAAAGAATGTGTACTTTATATTTTTATTATTATTTACTATTTTGTATTGATTATTACCCCAGATTTAAGTTACCGTTGTACTAAAAACGATAGCTGCAATCTTATTGTATTCATGTTATAGTTTTTTGACACAGGAATAGCGAGACGAAAAGGAAGGCGATAACTGCACTAGGGCGTTTTATTTGCACTGCAACTGCTAAAATACCAAGCTCGGCACTTCACATTTATTATTCTGTGTTTAACTTTTTGTAAAAATCACTCAAAACTATGAAAAAAAAATTTTGTAAGAGCTAGTTGTGACGTCAATCCTTCAAACGAGGCAAGTACGAAGTAACGGAAGTGCTTTTGTCGTCACCTTCTTTTCTCTGCATCGTGAATTACGCAAACGTTGCGAAAATAGAAAAAAGCGCGTCACATTTGCCCCGCTTTACCCTATGTAAATATTCAGCATTTTTGTAGAACAAGAAACGCTTTAAATAAAATTTTTATTATATAGATGAAATAAATATGTTAATGAAAATAACATAATTGAAATCTGTGGACTTTCACATTAGGTCCTTCGATTTTCTGCTTAGCAAAGAAAAGCGCTGCGTCGACAAATGTCTGTCTCATTAAAATGAAATTGTGTTAGGATAAATTGTGGCGGCTGAAACCCAAAAAACGATATGCGTTTGCGAAATATTGACTGGAGAATAGTTATCTGGATATTTTTTGCAGCTATTGCCAAAAACTCTTGAACGAGTTCGATTTAAGTAGATCTTTTATAAAGTAATTGGAATTTTGCAAAAGCCCTTCATTCTTTGTGAAAACTGAGGAAAAAATAAAAGATAATAAACGGGTTGAATATAAAGTGAGTTTAGTGAAGAAAATATTGGGTACAAGTGTCAAACATGAAAATATTAACCACTGACTGTTTTACAAGTAGCGCAAGTTGTTGTTGAACACGGTGTAAAGAGTACAGAAGGTTACGCCTTCAGATATACCGCAAGTTTGGTTTTTAGCGATTTCGACAATTCTGAATTGCAAATAGTACAAGCTTTTTCACGAATCGGGGCAAACAGCCACTTCTTTTTTAGTATTTGGCATACATATTTATTTATTAAATATCTGTCTATAAATCATCTTTTCAAACTGTTGCAAATTAAAACACGTTTCTCGCTGAAATATTGGAAGTTATTCATTTTTCTTTCTCCCGTATTATTGTTTACTAATGATACTTCGCTTCGCTTGTATTCTAACATTCATTGATTTTGAATAGTAAATTTTGTTCCGAATTCTTCCAGCTGTGACCAAGAGAGGTGCCATTAATACTCGTGAAGGGTGTAAATCGTGAGGTGTTTTCATCTGGAAAGGACTCATAATTATGAAAAACTATGATATTAGTTTTATGAATCGAATTATAGAGAAACCAAAATATAGACAAAAGCGGCCCTACAGAAGTTTTTTAAATCACATACGCAACAGATTAGCCATTACTGTTAAAGTGAGTTCAAATGGCAGCATGGTTCACACCTCCAGATTTAAAACAATGTATACTAATTTGGCCACACTTATTGTCAGCTGTCAAATCTATTTCGGTGTTCATTCGGGCGATTTGGCTTGCTGTCGGTTTTCAGGTAAAAGTTAGAAAAAAAATTTTTCTTTGGAAAATATGTACCATTTTAAATAAAAGGGACTGTTCTGGTTATATTTTAATATTAAGAAATATTTGTGGCTTTAAAATAGTGAAAGTTGGTCAAGTGTAAGTGCTTTTGATCCGGTGTTTGTGTAAGTGGAACGCAACTGATGTAAAGTTTTTCTAGAACGAGAAAAAATTTTATTTGGCGTAACAAAATTGCATATACATATTAGTTGGTGTTAATCATACTAATTCGTGCATTTAAAAATAATGTGCAAGTAATTAAGAATTTATATTGGGTATGTATTTATTATGGAGTTAAATGTAGCTGCTGGGCAATTTAATTTCGTCATGTGCACTTACATAACATACCCGCCGTAGTATTGGTGTGGAAATAGAAAATTGGAGGCACGGCATCTTTCGAGTATGAAGTGTAGAACTGCAAATTTATGATAAGATAAACTTGTTATTAGGTAAAATCCAACATTTTGTATAATAGTGCATTCAATCCAGAGTATACATGGTTGTTGTTGTTGTAGCGGCTAGTCCCGTAAAGAGCGGATTCACCAAGAGTCGTTGTCGTCAAACTCATCTATGGGGGGGGCCCAGGAAACGTGGAGTTTCGACAGGGTTGGTCCAGAGGGAGAGGGGGGTTAGATGAGTGGGTTTGAGGGGGCATGTGAATAGGTGATTGGTGTCGTGCGGAGAATCTCCACATGCCGGACATGTGTTTGTATACATGGTTGTTGTTGTTGTTGTAGCGGCTAGTCGCGCCCCGTAAAGAGCGGATTCACCCATGGTCGTTGTCGTCAAACTCATCTAGGGGGAGGCCCAGGAAACGTGCAGTTTCGACAGGGTTGGACCAGAGGGAGAGGGGGGTTAGATGAGTGGGTTTGAGAGGGCATGTGAATAGGTGGTTGGTGTCGTGCGGAGAATCTCCACATGCCGGACATGTGTTGGGTATGTCGGGGTTGATTCTGGATAAGTAGGAGTTGAGCCTGCTACAGTATCCAGATCGTAGTTGTGCCAGAGTGACGCGGGACTCGCGGGGCAGCAGGGACTCCTCATCTGCTACAGGTGGTGGTTGGGCTCCGATGACTGCATTCGCCTGGCGGGAGTCAATGATGTTCGTGACTGTGTCTCTGTGGATGTTGCTTAGGACCCGCCGGTACGCCTCCGGATCCAGCGGTTGTGTGATGAGTGGCTGGATCTCGTCCTTTAGTTCCAGTAGATGTCTTCTAATGTGCCTGGGGGGCAGTTCCACGGCAAGCAGGTGCCCGTTTGGATGCCCCGAGCGGTGACATCCAGCAAGGAACTGCTTGCTGAGCATGAGGTTGTGCTCCTTAACTCGGAGCACATTGACCTCTTGGTGGAGATGCTCCTCAGGCGACATCAGAAGACATCCCGTCACCGTGCGGAGTGCGGCGTTCTGGCAGGTCTGCAGCTTCGTCCATTGTGTCCTGCTGGTTCCCGGCGACCAAACTGGCGCAGCATAGTTTATTACCGGCCGGCCAATCGCCTTGTATGTTGCCAACAACGTTTCTTTGTCTTTGCCCCAAGAGCTGCCGGCGAGCGACTTGAGGACATTGTTGCGGCTCTGTACTCTATTGGCGATTGCGGTAGTGTGCGCGGAGAAGGAGAGCAGGCTGTCGAAAGTCACCCCCAGAATCTTCGGGTGGTTAACCGTCGGAATGGGGGTGCCATCGATGTGGATGTTAAGATCCAGCCTGACCTCCTTCGTCCAGGTGGTAAAAAGGGTCGCCGAGGACTTGGCAGGGGACAGCGCCAGGTTTCTGCTAGTGAAAAATTGGGCAAGATCTGAGAGATATCCGTTCACTTTCAAACACAGGTCATCAATTGCATTGCCGGTTGCCATTATCGAGCAATCATCAGCATAGGAGACAATCGTGACTCCCTCTGGCGGTTGAGGGAGCTTGGAGATGTAGTGATTAAACAGTAATGGGGATAGGACGCCACCCTGCGGTACCCCTTGTTTAATCCTCCTTGGTTTCGATGTTGTATCTCTAAACCATACCGATGATTGACGACCACACAGGTAATTCGCGGTCCACCGTTTCAGTCCCTGCGGGAGAGTTGATGATTCCACGTCAGCTAGTAGCGTGGAGTGGCTAACTGTGTCGAAAGCTTTCGACAGATCCAACGCTACTAGGACGGTTCTCTCGCAGGGGCGGTTTTGGTTAAGACCACGGTTCACCCGTGTGTTTATGGCATTAAGTGCTGTTGTTGTGCTGTGCACTTTCCGGAAGCCATGTTGATGCTTAGCTGACCCAAGGTGGTATGTATAGTACGGGAGGAGTAGGGCCTCAAGTGTCTTTACCACAGGTGAAAGCAGGGAAATCGGCCGATAGGAATCACCCTTGTCGGCCGGTTTCCCTGGTTTCAGTAGTGGGACCACCTTCCCAACCTTCCAGATGTCTGGAATGATGAGGGTGGCCATAGACAAATTGAGGATCCCGGTGAGGTACTCAACTCCCGCGGGGCCTAAATTCTTCAGCATCAACACGCTTAGCCCGTCAGGGCCAATGGCCTTGGAGGCTTTCGCCTTCCCGATGACCTCCTTTACCTCGCCACAAGTGAAGGTAAGAGGCGCGCTGTTGTTCGGTATTTTGCGCAGCCTCCTGGTCACCTTCCGCTTGGTCCTATCCCCCGAAGGATGCAGTATAAACTGTCGGCTAAAATAGCTCGCGCATCTCTTCGGGTCCGACGAGGCACGATCCCCGAATGAAATTTCCACTCGGTCGTCGTGCTTCGTCGGGTTGGATAAGGACTTCACGGTAGACCAAAGCTTACCAACACCCGTGACCAGATTACAGGACTTCAGATGCTCCTCCCACTTGTTCCGCTTGTGTTGGTCAACCAGCCTCCGAATCGCCACGTTTAAATCCTGAATATTAGGATTACGGGGATCGGAGCGGCGAAGGTGGTCGCGTTCGTTCGCTAGAGCGGCCGCTTCAGCCGGGAAGTTGGGACGGATCTCAGGGATCCTCCCTGCCGGAATGAAGCGGGCCGCAGCTGACGCAACCACCTTGCGGAACTTATGTTCGCCTTTTCGAACGTCGGTGGGAGCGGGAAGAGACCTGAAGGCATTTTCGGTGAACTCCGCGAACCTGACCCAGTCAGCCTTTTTAAAGTTGATATAGGTCCGATGGTCCGCGGAGACAAAGTCAGCAGGTCTGTCAATCGAGATGATTATAGGTAGGTGGTCTGATGCAAGCGATAGCATAGGTCGCCACGTTATGCTATTTATCAGACCTGCGCTAGCTATCGTTAGGTCAGGCGAGCTGCTGCAACTACCCATAATCCTGGTGGGGGCATCATCATTCATCGTGCAGAATGTCGAATCGTCTATCTGCTCTGCCAAATCGTTTCCCCTCCGATCAGCTGGTAGGCTTGAATGCCAGAGATCGTGGTGCGCATTAAAGTCACCTACTACCAATCGGTTTTCACCTCTGAGGAGCGCACCTATGTCAGGGTGATATCCTGCCGGGCAGCAGGTGACAGGGGGTATATAAATATTAAATATTTCGAGCTCGACATCGCCTGACCGGACAGCTATTCCTTGACATTCTAAGGTAGTGTCCCTGCGGTCGATGTCTTCTTCAATAAGACGATACTGCACTGTGTGATGGGTGATGAATGCTAAGCCACCACCATTACCTCGCTCGCGATCCTTACGATGCACATTGTAGCCGTTGCAACTCAACAGAGTTGAGTTGCTGTGCAGTTTCGTTTCTTGGATCGCAGCTATTGACAGATTATGCCGACTCATAAAGTCGGTTATCTCCTCGATCTTGCCCTGCAGCCCATTGCAGTTCAGCTGAAGGAGTCTCGTTTGCCTCGGTAGAGTCGTCGCGGAGAGGGGTGTGAGGGAAGGGTGATGTTGCCCACCTGGACCCTGCTGCACATGCAATGGCACGTTGGGCTGCCTTATGGTGTTGTTTGGCAGCGCCGCCACTGGCGCGTGCGGTTGCGAGGCTCTACAACAGGGAGCCAGGTAGTCACCCGACCATTCACGTGTGGTGCGCAGGCCAGAACACACTCGAAAGTGACACCAGCCTTGGCACGAATTGCACCTGACTGATGCCGCATTCCGGTATATCCTAGCCTGACACACGGAACAGACTGTGTGGGGTACCAGGAGCTGCTGGCTATTCCCCACACGGGGGGCGGAGCTAGGTTGAGGGGGGGGAGGGGAGCGACCATGTTGTTGTGTGCTCCTGCGAACCGTAGAGGTTCTGCCGGTGCTAGGCACCGGTGCACTAGGTGCAACTAGGGGAGCCGTAGAGGCTATGGGCGCCGTAGGGCGCGAACAACATGGGGCCACATAGTTTGTGGACCACTCCTTGTGGGTCTTGAGGCCTGAGCAGACCTTAAGATGGCTCCATCCGTCGCACGAATTACACCTTACCGAAGTGGAGTTCGGATGGAGCTTTTTCTGGCAAACGCAGCAAAAATAGGTTTCTGGACCAGGGTTTGACTCGATGCCAGCCCTGACCAGAAGGAGGTGAAGCAACCCTGCTGCAAGGAGTTGCTCCAGGAGAGACAGACAACTTATGGGGTAGGCCGATCTAAACAGGGTTAGATTGCCGAAACAACAGTCCTTGGCCGGGTAAAACCCGGGTCATTCCGGTACGTAGAACCGACTGTCGTGGGAATGTGTATACGTGGTCCTCTAGTGTACTGTATACATGGTCCTCTAGTTTTGTTTCAGGAATAAAAGATGCATTGAACGAATGTGTACGATCAATGCGATAAAATATTAACATCCATCCATCTACATATGTACATACATATGTAGTTATAACAAAAAAAAACATGGAACGCATAAAACTTTAAAATACATATCTTAATATCTTAAAAGATACTAAACCAATTGAAACGTTTTGCCAGTGCAAATCCATTTTTCCAATTTGACATTCTGACTTCCAAAATGTATGTATGTACATATGTATGTATGCAATGCTTGTATACAGTTTGCTCCTGCCGTATTCAATGAAAATAACATTTTAGAAGTTAACCACTATTTCCTCCTGACACGGAACCTGGACCTGGATATGTATCTATACATATGTATGTACATACATATGTACGTATATACATACCAAAATATTTTTCAAGTCATTGAAATATTTCCTTATTGGAAAACTGATTAATTAAATGGTGTGGATGGTGAAGGTGAAGAGAATTTTTTTACATACATATTATATGTAACAGCATACTACTAAGTGCGCGTTTCACGCGCATTTGCTAACAACGTATGGTAAACATGTTGCTTGCATCTAATTAATCGTTTTGGTTTTATTTGTTGCACACATTTACATTTGCTCTTATACACGGCAATCCAAATGCATGTTGCTGTCAAATTTTCAAAGTTTTGCATTAACTAATTTAAAATCGATTATGTGTTTTAGTTTATGCATCGTCTGTATCCACTTTCAGAGCACAACAACTGCCAAAATCATACAGTGGAAATAATTTGCTAGTGCATCTTAGAACCACACTGTAGGAGCTAAGTCCCATTGAATCCATATGATACTGAAGGTTTTTCTCCATTATTTTTTTTAAAATTGGTCGCATAGTGTTGCTAAATCGATATCAATACTCTTTCAAGAATGCTTGAAGAAAGGTATTTTTTTGAACGCATGGAATCTTCGCTCCATAGTCCCTATATTTAAATGTGGAGATCGCAAAGATATCTCTATACTATCGGCCAATAGATAAGCTGGATACTGTGGCTAAGCTATTCGATCAAATTAACAATAAATTATTTAATTATATTAATAATGCTTTCGGACTCTTTCCAGAAAGATCAACGATCACTAATCTAGCCACTGGTTATAACGCACAGCTTGAAGTCATTTATACTGACTTTTCGAGAGCGCTTGATAAAGTTGATAATAGTATCCTATTACGAAAGCTTAAATCTTATGAAGTTAACGGTAGACTATTGGAACTATTCTCTAGTTTTCTATCAAACAGGACTCTATTCGTGACAATAGGATCTAGTAAGTCATCAATCCTTGTTGATACCTTGTCAGGAATTCCGTAAGGAACACATTGTGGACCTTTCCTTTTTTCCCCTTGGTAAATGACTTACCCATGATTATATTTGTGGTAAATCTTTGCCATGAACGGCTTCATCAGACGTAATTCCCAAGATTTGAAGGAGCATATGACCTTGAAGACAATTTTCATTTTATTAGTTAGAAGCCGCCTCGAATACTGTTCAATAATATGGAATCCATACTACGATATTTAGTTTTCAAAAATTGAGAGTTAAAAAAAGGATATACTAAATATGCTTTATATAAACAATGGCAAACCTCCGAGTGCATTTCTGCATGCAAAAACTTCTCACAAAAAACATTCGCCGTTCGGAGTCGGCGTAAAACTGTAGGTACCTGAATTTGTGTTACCACACCAAGACGCACACAACAAATTATAGGAGAAGTTCGGCCAAAATCGTAAGTAAGATCTTCGATGTAATAAGCTATTTATCGAAGATAAGCCTGCTACAAGCTATGCTTTTAACGAGCCGATAGTTTGTATAGATTTAAGTTAGATTTGTTTTGTATTTCTAACGAAATATTTGATACATTCTTCTGATTGGAAACTCTTTCGTTATGCAAACACTGATTTTAATTAACAAATATCATTATTATAAGTAAATAAAATTTAGTTTTCTACATTTAGTGGTAAATACATGAAATTGTTAGTACAATTAAATTTTTGTAGTTCACAATTAAAAAAAAAAAACAAGTGATATTATTATTTGTTCTTTATAATTCATTCACCAAAACTCCCCACGTCCCAATTGTTGAGACTTCTCTAATACGTTTGATTTACGTTTTGGTAGGTTCCGAAAAATCGCGACGTAACTCAAAACGGCGTAAATCGGGCTTTTATCCTTCCACATGATTGCAAAAACAATGTTATTGATGATTTCAAACAAAGTAAAGTACTTTTTTATTATATTTCGTACAGAAAAATGTATGATACAAAAAGTACATTTAACAGTTTACAAACAAACGGGGTAGGTGAAAGAATTGGGCAGAAAACCACTCCAAAACAACGACAGTGAAATTCGGGAGCACAAGTTATTAGCAACCTTCTAAGAAACAACTGGTATTTACACTAATATTTCACTTGGGCAGAAATGCTTATAATCTATTCTAAAACCATACTTACTCTAACGTCCTAACTAAAGATATACATATATTAATTTTTATTTAAACTATTCGATTTTTTTAAAATACTAATTGAAATTCTCCAAATTCGGAATGCCCAATCACTTCGGCAAGGAAGCGGTGGCACTGGGGTGGAGGTGAAAAAGAGTAGGGATACGATCACAACAAGCAATGGGCTTTGGAAAGAAATCCTATAAAAAATATAGGGAACAGCAATGGTCTTACTAACTCACGCTCGCACACGGGTGGAGATGAAAATGAACTAAGACACGGAGCTTAACAGGCTAAGATGCAGGGAAACGGTCGATCAGTATACCAATCACGATTTAGATGCACAAATTACCTAATGAAATGCAAATAAAACCACATATTTGCATTATATAAACTATTTACATTTTTATAAAATACTTACTCAAATTATCACAGTTTTCAGGAAAAATGTCAGCGAATTAACTTTTTTTTTTTTTTTTGAATTTTACTACTATTTAAAAATATTTGATAAGATTCATGCATAAAGTTTCAAAAAAGTAACACTGTTTTAGCTAAAGCAGACGTCATGTGAAGAGTGAGGAGCAAAGCTGTTTATGTATCAAACCTTGGTTCAACAACTTTAAAAATATACATAATTCAAAATAGCAAAGAAATGAGAAGTGTGCTTACGTCAATCTTGTGTCTGAAGGGGCTATATAAACCAACAGCAGAGTTTATGTCACTTTTGGAGAAGTTAAGTTCCACTTTTGTATAGTGTAATAACGATTACTTAATTGAGTCTAAGAAATTTCTGCACAATCTGTCTGAGCGCAGTAAAAGTGTAACGAATTTAGACGTCAAAGTTCTAAAACCATTTGGTTTTTTGGCAGGACGTACTTTACGATTCGCATTTTAAACAAAAAATTCAAGAATATCTAATAAAACGAAAACTATAATATAGTTACCTAAACATCAACTGAATTTTTATTATTTGGAGCTGGCATACAACGAATGTAAGTGTGTATGTAAATAAATATACAATATGTATGTATGTATAAAGCAAGAAGCAACACAATAATTTAAAACAATTAATTCATGTTCTTAACAGCTCCTAAAAAAATTCATAAAACAATTTTAAAATTTCCAAACAATAATTTTAAGAGGTGTCAGTGCTGTTTGAGAAATTTACGAAAGGTAGAAACCTCAATAAGCACAGTCTATGTCATAAAAATTCAAATTCATGGTGTGTGTTATAAATAAAAAGGTATACGTAAATAGGCATGGCAAAAATTTTGGATTTTATTATTGTACAATTTATATTTTGGCAAAAATACAACATGAATTGATTGAAAACTTCAATTGAATGTACCAAGGCGAATTCATATCACGTGAAGTTGATCAAGCAGCCGATTGAATTCGCTTGGTGAACGTTAAGTCGAAACGATGTGTTTGTTGTAAATCATACTGTCATTTTGCATATAATTTGTTAGTGTAAATTTTTGTTGTTGTACGTATAACACCACCTGATATGTATGAATACGCCTTGGTCGTTCCCACGACAGTCGGTTCTACGATACCGGAACGACCCGGTCACTTCAGCAGCATTCCCCAAAATTTTATGGGGAATCTTTTATGCTGTTACAACAACAACAACAATACACCTTGGAATGTGGCCGCCTTGGCCGCCATTCAACATTCTAAATATGTATGTACATATATACAAATATGCAGGATTTTATATTTCCTCAAATTCTTTATCAAATCTGTACGAAGTAAAAACAATTGTCGTATATATAAGAACGCTGAATTCTCTGGGTCTACAGATACTATGGATATGACTCTCAAGCAAACCAAATGGCGGCGTTACGGAATCCGGCCACATGATATTTCAAAACATTTTGGCCAAAAACTTCTCTATTCGTTTTTGTTTTCCCTGCATTTTTCATTTATTTTTTCTTTTTTTATCTTTCCTTTCTTTCTTTTTTTTTTTTTTTGTCTTAGAAGAAATCGTAAGGTTTATTTGTTGTTGCTGTGTCAGGTTGGCCCACATATTCAAACAATTTTGTGTTTCTGTTTTGAGTTTTTCGCTGCGCTTTGTCTAGAATTGGTATGAGTTCGTTCAGTCCGTGCGCAACTTTGCCAATGTACAGACATCAATAAAAATAATTGTGGAATCACATAGCGGTTTGGCTGTAGTGATTGAGATTGCAGGGTATGTGTCAACGAAATAAGAAGTGCAAAGTTTTCCAGTATTAATTTATTCGCATAATGTCGTTTCGTCGTCGTGTTAAGGGAAAAAAGTGAATTCGTGGATAGAAAATTGCTCATAATTTAATTTACACCTAAATACATACATACATACACAAAATACAAATGTAAATATTTACATTCAGACCGTGCAACTTCGAGCTGGATTTTTCTCTTCAGAACCCCTTAATTAACATAGAAACTCTCACCATTCTGCGTCATATTTGTGTGCTACTCCAGATTGTTATCGTGGATATTATTTTATGCATTTTTCCCAGCAAACTTTTCTGCGTTATGTAATCGAATGGCTGTCGTAATACTGAATGTTTACGTTTTTAGTTAATGAGAAGTGCTTTTATGAATTCAATTGCAGTGGCGATTTTAGTTTTACATAACATTGTTGAAACATTTGAATAAATTACAAATTTTCTTTTATAATTAACCATAAAATATTAAACGAAGCGTTGTGCAAATAAGTGTACATACATACATATGTGCAATTTTTTCACGTGACACCCAGACGTTTTTCACTACTAAAAGCTTTGGCTGCCATTACCATAGCCATCGCTGCGTCTATTAATTGATTTGTCGACATTAGCATTAAGGCCAAGGTCGGAGACTTTCAATTTTTCCTAATTAGATCGCAAAAAACTTTCTCTATGCTTCCAATCATTTTTTAATGGTGTACAGCGTACACATGCCTACATACATACATATGCACATATGTATGCGTAATAAAACAACAAAAATCTGTGTGCGAGTAACTTATCACTGAAGATACATATAGGAAATTTTGTTTAATTTTTATGGTACCTTGTTCCAGTAACTTTTGTTTAGCTGAAAGCAAAGCCTGAATACTCGTAGTATTAAAAAAAATGGAACCTGTCTTAAGCTTTTTTTGAACTTAAGCTCCCTTTCACAACTGAGCATTAACTAACTGAAGCGATTATATTGAAATATAAGCAGCGGATCAGGCTGTGTTAGGTAAGCGTAAATTGTTTTTTTTTTTTTTCAAATATACATATATGTATACATATTTTCTTTTTAACGTGGACGGTGGCAAGGTAAAATGCTAAAGTTAATTTATTTTGTTTAGGTAAACTACGATGGTTTTATCTAATGCAGCCTTTTTGTTTTTTTTTTTTGAAACACTTATGGTAAAAATTAAATTTTTAAAAGGAACTTCATACATACAGTAAGCGCCTTTGTGTGTAGAACGGTGTCATAAAATATCTTAGTTTTCTCTTAACTTGACTTAAGCTACTCTTCCATACTACCACAGAAATATACAAAATGAAATTAAGTGACAAGGTTACTTTAAAACGTCTACTCGTTTGAAGTAGCTTAACTGAGAAATATTAGTAAAGCAAGGGAACTAGAATTTAATAATTTTTTTTTACAGGCATTAGAAAATTGTGTACATTGTGCAGAATGGGGCCACAAAGGCAATTTGCTGATTCACACATTTATAACTAGTTTTATTTATTCGATTAGCTAATCATCCGAAAAATGGTAGGTTTGAAGGCAAATTCAAGGATATTCAATTGTGAATTTTGTAGTAGAACCAGTTTTTAAGAAGAGTGTAAATAGTGCGACTAGTAAGGAAAACAAATTATTATCCATGATGACTAAAAATCAAAACCATTTATTATAGCATCCATAACACTCCATTAGTAGTATATCCTAAGAGTGTTTTAAATGGATTAACCGTCCTTTCTCGGTATTGAAACTATGACTATACAATGGCAGACTCGATGAAATAGTTTGATTTTTCCGGCCACCTAGTGCCACTATGTAAACAACTAAAAAAGTAAAAACACGAGTGTAATCCGCCTTTTCCTCTAATTTAAATATTATATAACCTTTTTTGGTCAAATATATATTGCAGGGTGAAATATAAAATTTCCGAAAAATGACAAACCTTATATTTCAAAATATTTGAATTGTATGAAGATCTCTCCATTTGACCACTTAAACGCCTGTAATAAAAGAAAGTTTGCCCAAAAAAGTTATATAACATTCTAATAAGAGAAAAGGGGGGACTACGCCCATATTTTTTTCTTTTTTAATTATTTACGTTTTACTTATGACTCAATGTATTAAAAAAAAAATGATTTCGTCCAATACCCAAAATGAATGCTGTGCTGTGCATTGTTATCAGTTACGTACATATGTAAGTTCCAAAATTCCAGAAAGACAATTGTGAATGAAGTCGCTGGCTGTGTTTTGTTTACTCGTCTTGATTGTGTTAACCTAGATTAAAAAAATGCTTATTATATTTTCCTTTCATTTGTGTGTGTGTGCTATCTCATGAGGGGGCTTGTGGGACTCGATATACTCACTGATTACCTAAATTTCGCTCGGTATTATCGGTAGGTAGCCTTTGACGTGATTATCTGTCCTGTCCGTTAATCATGCATTTAATTCCATAATTTAGTACATTATCTTTATTATTAAACGTACGATGTGTATGTACATACATACATATGTATTATTTGAAAATGTAAATACCGTAAATTTTCGCGGCCTATCTATGTATCTAAAATGTAAGGATCACACGGTTTCGTATGTTAACTTATCATATGAATATGTGAAAGGAGGCAAAGTGTCTTTATATGAGAGCAACTGATAGTAACGTAATAATAGCTAGAGAAGGAGAGAGCAAAAAAAATTCCAAAAAAGAAGACGGAAAAGCTCTGCGCGAACAAACAGTAGAATGTTTGAAAAGTTTTCTTAGCATTGTTTGTGTAAAACGATTTTATTTCGTCAGCGAATGTGTGGATGCTGTCTAATCTACAAAGAGAGGACTAGCGGTCCGTGGAAGCCGCAATCTTGTATTCTAGCATTTTTGAAGTAGGATATACATAATATTCACCAGGGGTGCTAGCCGATTCTTACTACTGTTCGATTACATCACATACATACATATATATATAAATATGTATGTATGTATATATAATATTTAAAAAAAAAAATTGATCATTCTTGAGTAGATACTCAACAAAAAAATGTGACCATTGTATTGGTTATAATATGGCAGATATCATCTCTGTATATACATAGTTTAAATTTGAAATCTCCATTTAATGATTTTGAGGGAGCTACTCAGTTTTCGATTATATTATTAACTTTAACTGGCACCTCTGTAAATACCGTCGATGACTTGGATTTAAAATTATGAAATCATATATATAAATTCAGCTGTGTGTATTAATCTAAACTTTACCTTTTCACCTGCGAAAAAAAATAATCTTCGGAAAGATTTGTCGCTTTATAAAATTTATTTTGTGCACTAAACTCTTATAATAAAAAATTCAAAAATCGTTTCTTCTCTTACCTTTCATTGGGTATTATATCACGGAGTCTGAGTCCATGCTGCTCTCCTTTTCCTAAAATAATTGTACATAAAATTTATCACTACAAAATTTCAAAATGTCACTTCACTATGACTTTAGTTTTCAAATTTAATGAAAGCCACTTAGGAAAAATGATTAATACCACATTTCCATCGGCCATCAAAATGATTGTTTTAGTGACAAAGCTCGACATTGAATCATATTCTCTTATTTCTTCTACAAATCTTATTTTATTGAATGCGATTGAAATGGACACTGCATAACCTCAAGCCAATCCTCCAGAAACCTATCCTTCGCCACTTTACAAGTATGTTTTGGATAGTTGCCTTAGTGCTTGATCCATTTCAGTGGCATTTCGTCCTAGGCATAATGGAGCATGTTGGTTTGTAAAATATGCACATACAGATATTGATCCATAACCATTTATATTACCAAAATCAGACCAACTCTTTGATAGGAAAAGCATGCCCACATGATAATAGATAATCCCCGATGTTTAATTGTTTTTCTTGTATACCTCGGATAATACTTAATTGATGTTAGGTGGACTTGCTAAATTACCTTGAACCTTTTCCGCCATATAAAACAATTTTACTCTCGCCGGCCCATAAAATATGTCTGCAGTTTTGGAATGACCATAACAAGTCATCGTTTGCAAGTTTTATTTTATCAATGTGATTTTTTCCATTAGAGTAACTTTACGAGGACTTCGAGCAAACAGTTTATTGTGTCGTAAGCGTCTTGACTTTATGAGCTTTACATTTGCAGCGTAGCTGCAGCTACTGAATTGGTTCTGCTGGTACTTAAAATGCGTTTTGCGTTCCGTGCCCACTCCACTGCCCACTTCAAAGGAATTGAATGTGCAAACACATTAGTTAATATTCTAATATATTGTAGAAAATAGTATTACTTACTTTTGAAAACAATGTTTTAACAAATTTTCGAAGATATTGAAAGAGAACTTAAACACTGTTATTATTATGCTCGCTTTGCAACCCATCTCGCGTCACAGAACTTAAAATGTCAAAATATAAACCCAGTCCACCGATATTCGAGAGTTTTTGCTTACGAAAATTGTGTTGGTAAATGCATTAACAAAAAAAAATTTTTAAACAGTATGACAAACCAAAAGTTTAAAAAAATTTCAAAAATCAATGGAAATTTCGAGACATTACACATTATTTTTAATTAAGTTAACTAAAATTAAATGCGCTATAAAACTGCACACCTAAATCATTTCTAAACATTCTGGTTAAAAACTTTGAATTTTTATAAATTTTTAACAAAGTCTGGGTTTTTATGCATATGCATTTTTCTTTTAGAGCGAACTAAGACATCATGAAAAATTAACAAAACAAACTTCACGTGAAACAGATTGGTCATTGGTATTAGAATATATTATACAATTATATCAGAGCGTTTGAAAATTTTTTAAGCAACATATGAAATTTTTGATGCTAAAAAGTTCTTGATTCTAAGAATTGCAATGGTTTCCAAATATTTATACTTATATTTTTAATATTTCTATTAATGTGCGAAATTTTTTCATCATTTGTAATTGCAGTGAAACTTAAAAGGCAAAAAATAAAATGCATAGAGCACATACGGCTTTTAATTTGGCGCTATCACCCATTGCCCAAAAAAACTTCGCCACATGGTTGATAAAGGATGGCAGTCCAAAGGTATTAAAATCAATTTGTATCACTCTAAATAAATGAATTTCGATTTAAATCTGCTTTGAATTTTCAGGTGTGGAAAAATTCCACAATTTTAGCTACCCTCCGTGCTTACAGTTCGGCACCAGCTGAGCAATTCGCCTCAGGCACATCCGCATCGTATGTCGAAGAAATTTACAATTCATGGCTACGCGATCCAACTTCAGTTCATACGGTGAATATCTTCTATTGACGTATAAATCTATTGTTTTATTTTATGCAAATGCTTTTTATTTAAGTCATGGGATGCATATTTCCGGAGCAATTCTTATGGCGCACCACCGGACTTTCAACCAGTGCAGCGGAACTTGGTGCCACTTTCTGGTGGCGTTGGTGCGATCTCTACGGGCGGAGCCATTGATTCAAAGACAATCGAGGACCATTTAGCAGTACAAGCAATCATCAGGAGTTATCAGGTAAGGAATTCTGCACTCCAAGGTTCAAGGAATAGCAACAAAATTAGTGCTCTCATTATATGTCCCATCTACAAAATATTATTTAGTATTAGATATTTACTACAACAATTTTTTTATTGCGATTCCATGTTTATTTTAAATATTACCATCGGTTTGTTAAAATTCTAACTATTTTTAGTTCGATTTTTTAATGAATGTAGAATAAATCATTCATAATTCATAGTTGCGTTTTTAGTATACAAAACTTCATCTCATATATGATTAAAGAATCAGTATATTTTTAGACCAGATGCATGATTTTAGAATAAATCGTTTCGGAAACTTGTATTGAAAAAGATCCCCAAAACCAACTCAAATGTATGTGAAACATATATATTATATTTAATTTTCCACTGGGAGTTTGAAATACATCTTTTAACTTTTCTGCTAAAATCAAGATTTGCATAGTATTGGTAGCTAAATAGGTTATATTTATAACAATATGGATAACTCTTAACAATTATTCCTCAACTCATAATTTCCTAACTTACATTTGCATAGTAAGTTACTATTTTACTTCTACATATAAATTAACGTTCGGCCATTTATTTGCACACTTTACCTTATTTCGTTTTATTATTTACAATCATATATCATTCAATTAATCAATAATTGTACACAATCAACTCAACAATGAAATCCTTCATCAACATCCAAATGAAATGATATGAAATAAAATGAATGAACGATCTAAATAATTGTACGTTAATGTGATCCCTTTGAATGAATAACGTTGTCACGCGCCTTAAGTCTCGCGGTCATTTGGCAGCTGATCTGGATCCGCTCGGAATCTTGAGAAAGGATATTGCTGTTAGCAAAGATGGTCAGACCCGACGAGCTAACGAAGCTGTGCTGCGGCAGCATTCATCCTTTTTCGTTGGTAATTGCTTAAACTGATTTAATTTCTTTTAATTTAACTTTAAAATTTGAAATTGAAAATATGATATGAATAGAAATAGAAAGAGAATTAATACAACCTATGTCAACGATTCAGGGATGTCGCAATGAAATTCGGAGTAACAGCTTTTAAATTCTTATTGTCAGCCGACCTGTCGTCAACCGACCTACTATAATACATATGTACATATATGTTTTACAGTTATTCATCCTTTATCTAAATTTATAATTTGCTGTACTGAATATACATACATACATATACTATTTACGTACAACGTACCTACATAATATGTGTTTTTTTTCGAAGTTGTTACTTTAAATTTATTCCAAAATTAATAACATTGTGCTTTTTGTGTTGACAATTGAACATTAACTTTGAAACCACTCATTTTTTGTTTTGAATGTATCAAACTTACTAATTCATCCCTAAAAATACTATACATATTTCGATAAGCTCAGCTAGTAGTTTAAAAAAATATTATACGCCTAACAATAAACGTTGTTTCAAATATGTACCGTGACTTCTGCCTCACTCTGAATTCCAAATTTCATACGCACTCCATCCAGATCATTCGCAGTTCATTTTACTCGTCTTGTTTTAATATTCGCTAAACGCTTGTATTATAAAACTGGGATTTCTTATGCAATTATTTTTAGTTTGGTCTGCTTTATTTAATAAGATGTGATTTAATTATTATTTTAATATTTTATTTTCTTCTCTTTACATATTTCTTCATTTTTGATTATTCGTAACATTTCTGCCTATCCTTCTATGCTACTACATACGTTGCTAATTTGAAAAAAAAAAAAAAAATTTAAATTAAAAAATATTAAAAATTATGTAAAACTGGATTCCAAATTTTTTCTATATATTCGTTCGCCAATGACCAAACCCACACACCTTTGAACCGTTTCAATAGATTCGAGGACATAACATTGCACACCTCGACCCTCTTGAAATTAATGTCGCAGAATTGCCCGACAACTGCTCGACGAAAGCCATTTACGCTAATTTCAGTTTTGGTAAGTAGGATGTGACGAATAGTGTCCATATCAACATAAAATTAAAATACGAACATGAAGATATCCTGAACCTGAAATCATTTACTTATCCTGCCCTTACCTCTTCCCTAGCCTTGTATACGTGAGTCTGTTTTATGTATTTTATTCTACACATCTCTGTTTTCCACATTTGACACTATGGCTTCTTCTGTAAATACTTAGTAGGTAGCATGGCAAGAATGGTAGAAAACTAGATTGCGTCTTGCGCGCTGAGAGCAACTGAAAGTGACGTTATAAATGCAGAGAATGAGAGAGCAAAGACAAAATTCTACAGAAATTTTAAAGCGTACAAACGACAGAACAATTGCAAGTTTCGTTTAGCATTGTTTGTGTAAAATAAAAGCAAAATACTTTTATTTCATCAACTGATGGGTGGATGCTGTCAAATCGACAAAGATAGGCGTAATGGTTCGGTGTTGGCGCAATCTTGAATTCTATCATTCTTGGTAGTAAGGTACATTGAAAAGGTAGCAGCAGGCGATTAAATGCAACAACCACATCTTTTTGTTGTTGTTTTACCAAACTGAAATGCCGAAAAACGCTGATTCTGGACATTGTGGAGCTGGAAAATAAGGAGGAAGTTATAAATTTTAACCTAAGTTTCTATGTATATGGACTTTGCTTTGGTACAACGATCAATGACACAAATTTGAATTATCAGTTTACGAAGATTGAACACCTGAAATGAAAAAGAAAAATAAAATATCAACCCTGACGCGGCTGCCTGTTTAATTGTGCCTTGGTAGGTAGTTATTTATGAATGAAAATCGTGTGTTTGTAATTGTGGTAAAGAATAAATTCATTGAATCAAGCCAAATTACTCCTAAGCGCAACACTTCCTTGAACTGGATATATTTAAAAAAAAATCACACTTTTTTCAGTTATTTTATAAATTATTCACCCTTTTTTATGCTTCCTGTGATTGTTTACGTTTTGCTTTATGACGTCACACTCAAAAAATAACTTCTTTGCTCAACGTATTGATTGGTCTATTATAATTGTAGTTTGTTCGTTCATGGCAATTATTTTAAACATTCATTATTTTTTGTGGCATACCATTTTGGCAGTGAGAATAAATTATAAACAAATAAACACTACAAACTGAACAAATTCGCAATACTCCTTAGCTCCAGCAAACATGCGTTATCAAACCTACATAAATATATTTCTTCAATCTGCTTTTGAAACCCTAAATTCGCACTAACACCTCACATATAATCGCTTGCACAAACATCCATGCATACATACATACATACATACGTAAATGTCTTGAATGAAAGTACGTTTCGACAGGTCGTCAATTTCGTTTAACTTACCAAACTGAGTGTTGCCATAGAGCATGTTATGTAAAAATGATCTCCGGATTTCACAGCAAATACAACAAACAATTATTATGTACATATACTATATACACATTTGTTGTGGTCGTAGAATGTTTGAAATTGAAAAATATTTGAATAGAGTTTAATATCTAATTAATTTCTACTGTAAATTTAGGTGAGCCAGACATGGAGCGACCTTTCAAACTTCCCAGTACTACATTTATCGGCGGAGATGAAACTACATTGCCTCTACGGTGAGCAAATCTTTTACTTATCTTTTCACTTATTAAAACACATTTTCCCCCCAAAAAAAAATTCACACACACACACACACAAAATATAGGGAGATCCTTAATCGTCTAGAAAATGTGTACTGTAACAAAGTGGGCGTAGAATATATGTTCATAAACTCACTGGAGCAATGCAATTGGATTAGGAAGCGGTTTGAAACGCCTGGAGTTATGAATTTTACACCAGAACAAAAACGACTTATTCTCGCACGTTTGACTCGTGCCACAGGGTAAGTATAGCCAATTTACAGCTTATTGATATGGTTTTTTTTTTTTTTTATGGAAAATGTAAATATCGTTACCTTAAGATGAACAGGCTTGGTATTACGATCAACGGAGTTTACGGGAAAAAGGAAGAAAATAAACATAAACAGTACAGGTTTTACACTGACTATCGCACATAACAATGCGAAATAAATAAATAAACGTGATAAGTAAATTCTAAGAGTATTTTGGGATTTTAATATACGAATATATGTATATGTATTTTGATTTCGTTCAAATATAAGCTTACTTTGTCAATTTCATACTTGAAAATAATAATAGAACTTCAATATTTATCACTCAATTTATCTAAGATTTAAGTGGTAGGTGCATTAGGTAATGCTCTATTGTGATGTATAAAAACGCGATTCGGAAAAAAAAATATAAGCTTCAACTTAAGGTAACGGTATATGTGCATAAGTATATTCAATTACTGTTGTTTCTAGATTTGAAGCGTTTTTGGCGAAGAAATATTCATCAGAAAAACGTTTCGGTCTGGAGGGTGGTGAAATGCTCATACCAGCTATGAAAGAGGTTATTGATGTTTCAACTGAGCTAGGTGTTGAATCGGTTATAATGGGTATGCCACATCGTGGGCGTCTCAATGTATTGGCAAATGTTTGTCGTAAACCTTTACCCCAAATATTCACACAATTCGCTGGTTTAGAAGCAGCTGACGATGTGAGTTATTTATTTATTATTTTTTGCTACCTTTTGTTATTGATTCTTGATAATAATTTTATAGGGTTCTGGTGATGTCAAATACCATTTAGGTACCTACATTGAGCGCTTGAATCGTGTCACAAATAAGAATATTAGATTAGCTGTTGTTGCCACTCCTTCTCACTTGGAAGCTTCCTGCCCGGTGGTGCAGGGCAAGACTCGTGCAGAACAGTTCTATCGTGGCGATCAGGAAGGCAAGAAGGTCATGTCTATATTGTTGCACGGAGATGCCTCATACAGTGGTCAAGGTGTTGTCTACGAAACGATGCACTTGTCAGATCTGCCCGACTATACCACACATGGCACAATTCATGTTGTCGTAAACAATCAAATCGGCTTCACTACAGATCCTCGCTTCTCTCGCTCATCACCCTATTGTACAGATGTTGCACGTGTCGTAAATGCTCCAATTTTCCATGTTAATGCAGATGACCCAGAAGCAGTTGTGCATGTGAGCAGAGTGGCAGCAGAGTGGCGTGCTATTTTCCACAAAGATGTCGTTATAGATTTGGTCAGCTATCGGCGGAATGGCCACAATGAAGTGGATGAGCCAATGTTTACACAACCACTCATGTACCAAAAAATTAGAAAACACAAAACCTGCTTGGAATTATACGCAAATAAACTCATCGCAGAAGGCACAGTAACCCCTGAAGAAGTGAAGGCTGTAGCAGATAAATACGATAAAATCTGCGAGGAGTCCTTGGAATTAGCTAAGCAGGAAACACATATCAAGGTAGGGTAAAACTATTTACCTGTAAATACTAGTTTTGAATATTTGGTAGATTTGTTTATTAACGCCCTTACCCTCTAATAAATAGTACAAGGAGTGGCTTGATTCTCCCTGGTCTGGTTTCTTCGAAGGCAAAGATCCTTTGAAAGTGTCACCAACTGGCGTAAAGGAGGAAACCCTTATTCACATCGGCAACCGTTTCTCGGCGCCTCCACCAAATGCTGCGGAATTCGTCATACACAAGTATGTACTGTTGTTTATTTTGTTTGTTTTTTTCTTCTTTTTTTTTAAATTAACATATGAAAATCAAATTTTATCTCAATGTTTTAGAGGTTTACTGCGTGTACTAGCTGCCCGCAAAACAATGGTCGACGAGCACGTCGCCGACTGGGCGTTAGCGGAGGCCATGGCTTTTGGCTCGTTGCTTAAAGAGGGTATTCATGTTAGATTATCTGGTCAGGATGTTGAGCGTGGAACATTCTCGCATAGGCATCATGTTTTACATCATCAATTGGTAGACAAAGCAGTATATAATCCTCTACAGCATCTGTATCCCGATCAGGCACCTTATTCAGTTTCGAACAGTTCACTCTCTGAGTTTGCAGTTTTAGGTTTCGAACACGGATATTCAATGACCAACCCCAACGCTTTGGTATTGTGGGAAGCACAGTTCGGAGATTTCTGTAATACCGCTCAATGTATTATCGATCAATTTATTGCTAGCGGTCAAGCCAAATGGGTGCGTCAGTCTGGATTGGTGTGCCTTTTGCCTCATGGCATTGAAGGTATGGGCCCAGAACATTCATCGGGCCGATTAGAACGCTTCTTGAGCTTGTGCGCTGATGATCCCGATTATTTCCCACCTGAGTCCGAGGAATTCGCTATTCGACAATTACATGACATCAATATGATAGTAGCCAATTGCTCTACGCCAGCAAACTATTTCCATATTTTGCGTCGCCAAATCGCTATGCCTTTCCGCAAGCCTTTGATTCTAATGACTCCAAAGTCTTTGTTGCGTCACCCCTTGGCAAGAAGTCCCTTCAAGGACATGGCCGAATGTAGTGAATTCCGACGTGTAATTCCTGACGAAGGCCCTGCTGCAGAAAACGCAGGTAATGTGAAGAAAGTACTATTCTGTACTGGACGTGTTTACTATGACCTGTTGAAGGCTCGCGAGGACCAAAAATTAGAGAAAGATATCGCAATCGTACGTGTAGAGCAGGTTAGAATCGAATGAAAATTCAAGAGTTAATTCAAAGTTGATTGATCTTATTATTACCGTTCTTACTACTCATTAGATTTCTCCATTCCCCTTCGACTTAATCAAAGAACAGAGCAACTTATACACGAATGCTGAATTGTTCTGGGCACAGGAAGAACACAAGAACCAGGGTGCCTGGACGTATGTGCAACCACGTTTCCTGACGGCGCTTAACCACGATAAGGATATCGGGTAAGTCTTTGTTAAAATATCCGCGTGTAGGAGGCACCATTTCTTGTTATTCTCTTGCTCTATTTTACAACTTATTTCTGTTTTTTTTTTTTTAACTACAATACATACTTTCTTGAAGAACTATTGGCAAAAAGACATTAGTACGCAGAAGCACATTGATCGTTCCATATTATCGATTTCATTGTAAGCGACAGGGTAATTTTTGCAAAGTATTGGCTCTTACAATAATTTTTGCTTAGAAAGGTTTTCCTTTTATTATTAAGATGTTTTATCTTGAAGTATTGAATTCGAAACAACACTATTTTAATTGTGTACTTGTTGACGTATTCTTCTGAAGATATACTAAAAAATTTACTTAAATTAAATTAATTTGACATTAATTTGCTGCAGGGCTCTTTTATACTGCGAAGACTTATCTGCATAATTTTTTTTAATATGATTGCCTCAAATGGTTTTTATATTAATTAGAATATGTACATACATATGTTCTTTTTTTTTAAAATCGCGTTTTACTTCAGAAGTTGATAGTTTTACTTTGTAAAGTGCATATTAGAGAAAAACGACAATCGAGTTACTATCCGATATCCGGCTGAACGGATAGTTTCTCAAAATTACTTTAAGTAAAAAAATCTTTGTTAGGTTATTCGGTCATCCGGCCACGCAGCTCGCCAAATCGCCATCTGTTGCATCTCTAGTACAAATATTCAGATTGCGCATATTAAGTGGGTACCATTTTCGCAGGTGGCAACCCAACTCACAATTATTTCTCAATATTATTGATGTTAAAACATTTCGTTTATACCTATAAAAACATAAAATATGTTGCAATATTTGATATATGTACTTTGGCTCTTCGATTAGTTTACTTATTTCACAGGTATCGATTCCATGAAAAATATTTGTAAATTAATAAAATATTGTGAAATATTTATATCTGTATAGGGGGCATACTTTATTAAATTTAAATACTTTTAAATATTGGCAATGCATTTGCTTCGTTTAATATCAATGTTATAAAAAATTCCTAGTACGATAAAATTGCAGTCAATGGAAAATGTAAATGTCGAAACGATAGAGTTCAGTTGTCTTTCGCCGTAACGGTACATGTTTGGACTGTATAATTGTTAAAAAGAAGTAATTAGAGGATACGAACTAAATTTTTCCATAAAAAGCCAGATTTTCGATGTATGGTCGCTTACGATGTGAACTCAAATAGGGAAAGACATTATATTTTTGTAATATGTGCAATGTGTTTCGAAAAATATTCTATTGCTCTCTATCTATCTATATTCCCAGTTAAAATTTTAGTATCATATTTTTAAACACTAGCGGTGTCATCAAAATTCACATACATACATGCAAATCAAAATTTTCAAATTGCACCTGAGTAGTATAAATGCTTCTATTGAATGCTTCTCGCTATAGAATCAGAAAAATTTTGGATAATATGAGCCGGCATAAATTTGTGCAAGGTTAGAATAATTAATTTTAGAAAATAATGTATTTTTGCATAGAGTAAAAGTTTAAATGATGCTATACTCGTATGCCTTGTTTCTGAAATATATGTTGTTTAATGGTCAGCAAGGGGCAAATTGTGTGAAGGGAGTTAAATAAATGCAGTAAAATTAAAGGAAAAATAATAACAACATTTGCTTTAATGTTTGTACTTTTTAGTTTTGTACAAATCTTTTAAGTGAGATTTATTTTTTATTATTTTTTGAACAACATAATAATCTGTTTTTATATTCCCCTGTTTATTTGGAATCAATTCTATCCAATAACTAATATTTCATATTTCCCTACTAAAAATTTATTTGTTTTAAATATGTCTTTTTTTTTGTATCGAAGTGTCACATATATATATATTTATATATATATATACTGTATATACTATATACATATGTAAATACTTTATGAAATATTTAAAAATGTTCGTTGTGCAACTATTCAAAAGTCTGCCATTGCGCGAATGAAGAAGAACAATTTTCGAATATCGAAACCA
The DNA here is from genome assembly GCA_951828415.1 of Anomoia purmunda. NCBI lineage: Eukaryota > Metazoa > Arthropoda > Insecta > Diptera > Tephritidae > Anomoia > Anomoia purmunda. The sequence continues at coordinate 249,617 of OX639996.1, forward strand.
ACAAAATCCATCCTTTGTGTGTGTGTATTATTGTTACAGCTCCTCTAAGCAGACCACAAGCGAAAATAGCGTCGACTCTGCTTCCGATTCCGATTCGAAATCGAAACCGTGGTTGAGTCGTGTATTCGCAAATGAAAAGGCCGACGCCAGCGAGGGCGAACAGAAACCAGTCGACTATTTCGATGCGCGCGAAGTTCGAGATATGCAGGGCAATTTCAATAAGCCCGCTGGTATCCGGGATATTTCGCCAAAATACAACTTTGGACGTAAAATTAGGTGAGGAATGAACGCAATCCGAGTTCTAGCCATGCGCAAATGGGTGTGTGGAAATTAAATGGGCGATGAACTGTAGAAACACTGTCGCCCCATCTATCTACATTACCATAAAATAATCTATTATTTTTTGTCTACAACAAAAATCATTGGAACAATGTGGGACGTAATTTTACTTTTTTCCGCGTTACCATTTTATTTTTTCGCAATGTACAATTTTGGCATAGTACAATTTAAAAAAAAAAACTCCTATTTCGATGCAACAACGGAAACATAAAGTTCCAGATCTCCGGCAGTCTGTTGGATTTGTTAATTTTATAACTAATTTTGCCAAAATTGTATTGGTTGATTTCTCTATTAAGTTATCGCATAGAAAGTAAAGTAGCGCAACGTTGGTTAAAATATGTTTTTTCAATGCTCGTATTATGTATGTTTTCAATGTTTTAATTTTGTAATTGAACTCATGTACTCCATTTACATTCGATTAACCAACCATTGAATATCATGGCATATATATTTTTCGTTGTCAAACTTTTCTTTCCCGATTTCCCATTCCATGTAGCATTGTAAGCATGCTCATAGTGGTGTGTTATATGTTCGTTACGTCCCTTATGTTTATTCCTTTACCTGTTATGTTCCTTTCAAAACTTTTATTAATCCATTACCGGGTACAGAGTATGGTCTAATTTTAAAAATCAAATATGTACTCATAACATGCATCCAATTGACCTCAAATCTAACTGATTTGCATTATACAAATATGCGGTCACGAATAATTCGCCCAATCCAGCAGCATGATAAGTGAGCATTAACGAATACATTTAGAAGGTTTGGTAAAATATTGTAGGTTTTGTATATGCTTTCTGTAAAAGTGAGTTAAATATGGTAAATATGGTACTTATATTTATGTAGCTATTCTTTTCGAGTATTTTGGGTAGTGTCAATATTATTAATATAATTATTTAATAGGCAAGTTTGGTGGGCTCTAAAGTTATTCGCTGTCTAATAAAAGCTCATACTTTGACAAATATTAAAAAATTGAATTGGCTGTCATCTCTCACTCTTAAACAATAATTACATATACATATAAACCTTAAATGGTTGAAATTCGGACAATTCATTTACATTCAACACATTAACCATAAATTTTCTCATTTTACAAAACTTAGCTATGCATGTTTGGATTTATTTGTTGTATCCGGTATTCTATATGATAATTTTATGACAACAAAATTTACGAAATTTCTTTATTTGGACATGTGATAAATCGTTACATAACATAAATCGCCTTTTACATATTTATCGCGGCATTGTTCCATAAAGTTTTTGTTTTATTTCAATTTTGAATCACATATTTTATAAATTGTTTTGCAAACTAATCTTTATTGATTCAATTTTCTTCTTTCTTATCACATATTATATCCCTGTTCCATAATCTCATTTTCACCCATTATTCCTTTCCCGTCAATTTTCGCGCAAACGATCATTGTTTTTTTCCTTCCTTTATTGTCCTATTTTCCTCTCTTAATATCTGTTAATATAGCTATCTTGGAAGGCCATGCAGCGCTTCGACTGCTACCGGATCAAAGGTGCAGCACACCCGGGAACTGAACGCATTGCTTACCGATGCCATGACAGTCTAAATATCCGAGTGCGGTCTGTAGTTTAATGAAGTCAGCAACCAGCATGATATGTCTTAACGGGTAACCACTACCCCAATATGCGATTTACAAACCACAACAATGGACACTTAATAAACTATACAATTATTATTTTGTTTTATTTTCATTGACCATCAGAATAAATAACTATATGATTATTGTAGAAAGAAATTACAGACTAATTTATATACATATGTAAAACTATTAAACTGTGTATTAGAAAAGAAATGCGAAAATAACGAAACAATGGAAGCACGAAAAAAATGCAAACACTTTTTTTTTAAATGATCAGAAATATTGCGCTGTTTATATATATGTTTGTATTTATTTGGCTATATATGTATAATTAAATTGTTTGTCACTGACTGCTCATAAGTAGTTTTGAATCTGGAAGAAGCAAACCATCAGGGATTAATTAGTTTACATATATATATTTCGTCGTCATTTAAATATATATTTCGTCGTCATCATTATCGAAGGCACTAAATGAAATTTCGTTGAAAACACTTTCGCTAAATATTTTGTTGGTTTTTTTTTGTTTTTCAAATAGTTATAAATACGAGATTTATTATTACTTAGAAAGCCATAAATGTAATTCAATTACTTTAAAAACATACAACTTCTCCAATGAACTTAGGTAGTAATGACGACGTTGTAACTAATTCATTAAGTTTGAGCTATTCCACTTACCAATACATAATACATAGCTATACTTTTAATCCAAAAACTTTATTAAAGAGCATGATAGAAAAAATATAAATAACAGTTGATTTTCAAAGTTGGGAGTGAGTAATAATTTTATTATTGTTTGATATCAACAAAAAAACACACACAGCGTTTAGTTCTTAATATTAGGCTCAGCTAGCATCAACATAAAAATGTTTTCCACTTTGCGCTGGTACACCTTCCCACACAATCTGACACAAGCACACATACATATGTTTTTATAGATGAGTAAAAATAAACAAACATTTCTAAGTTTACGATTTCATTTTAATTATATTTTTTATTTGAATTATTATTTCGTGCAGATTTCATTTCCTAAGTTTGAAATGTATTATATAATTTACGTTTTATTATTTATTACTGTATATGTTACTATGAAATAAAAAATTAAAAAAAAAAAAGAACACAAAATACAAACACACTATCACACTTAATTGGCAAGAGCAGTAGTGAGTATTGTATATATTTTAAGAATTGTTACCCATCGCCAGGTACATACATACATATGTATGTATATTAAAAAGCGAAGTGATCTTTATTTTCTCCTACGACTGAAGATTCGTTAAGGTTTATGTATGTAGTATGTATTGTATTGGTTCGCTCAAGCAACCAAACCAAGTGATAAATGATATTCATACATTAAAGTATGTACATATGTGAATGAGGCTTTATTTGTAAGTTGGGAGAGTGCGTTTATGTACTAGACTCAATAAAAATGAAGTTTCTACACCAACATTTATACTATATATTTTTAGACGAGGAACAATGAAAAATATCTTCAATAATAATTGGAATCAAAGGAGTGTTATATTTTTATAATGTATAAGCAACAATAGTTTGACAAATGCTATAGGTAACTTAAAATTTTAAATATTTAAAATACTTGCAGTTACCTTTAGATTCATAATACTACAACATACATACAAGCATGCATGTAATATAAAAATTTAAACCAAAAAATCCACAGGTAGCTATAGTAATGAAACTTTTGAAAGTTGTAGGTCCCTTTAAAATTACATAGCTACATAGATGTAATATTATCCACATGCGTGTCCTTAGAATTTGGACCTAAATTTGGCTGGCACTGACCAGTAAAAATGTATACTATTTAATAAAGATAATATATGTAAACTACTTTATCGCATATATATATCTACTATTGTACTATTCAATATTTATGTGTACAAGCAAATTTGCCTGCACTTTTTCACTTTGATTCATCAAGTTAATTATGGAAACATGGTTTAAACTTGTAGAATAAATGCACACTAAAATTAAAAAAATTAAATAAAGCAAACAAGACGAAAACAAAACTTCATATAATTTCATAAATTGACTATAATTTGTGGGGTTTATTAGCAGGATTTATTAAAGATTTGCGGAGCGTGCCGATTGCTTGGATCTACGATTTCGGTTTTTATTGTTTGATATTTATATTTCCGACTTATAGGTTTTAAAAATATTCGCTTGAACCAATTTTCGAAATTTCTAACACTAAAACGCTCTTTGAGCAGCTCTCACGACAGCTCTTACGACATACCGGATTGTCCCATATTTACATATATTTAACAGCAACCGCTAATTGTGTGGGATCCAACGTGAGCACATACTTTTTGTCACACCCGCACGAAAATGTTTTCGTTTTAATATCAGTTTGTTCTCAAGAAGAATTTTTAAAGCCATTGTAAACAACCCTAATGTCGTAAAATATGTCAAACTTTACATCGTCAGATGGCGCCAAACAAGACTATGTACAAGTGTCCAAGACCAGAGATACATATAGTATGTACATAAATAGCAAAACTCGTATATGAGTCACCTATTGGTATAATATTTTCGTGTAAGTTTTATTAAGAAAAATTGCGGTTTCTTGTGAAAATGAAGTTTGGAATGTTCTAAGATTTCCAAAAAAATATTTTGGCTCTCCATGAGGGGAATTGCGTTGTTCGCGAGTAATAATCTAAATCCAAAAATTATAATATAATACGAAACTCTCTTATTTGTGTGCTGAAAACATCCATTGGTTTGAGTTAGCAGCAAAACCGAATCAGGCGGCCGATGAACAGCTGACACGAGAAAAACTGAGCTGAGAGTAGTTATAAATGAAAACCGACATGTATTCTCATCATAAAAACTAACTTATAGACAGTGTTTGAAATTATAAACCTTTTCTTACCAATTCTAAAAAAAATAACAGTAAAAGAATACATAACTGTAAAATTTGTATTGAATTCACACACATGCTTTTTAGTCTGGCGCCACTTTTGGAAAATGCACGTTTTGACAGAGCTCTCACGAAGCCAAGAATTTCGTATCATATATGGCATGTTTTGAGCAAAGCCATAAAAAAAAATAGTACCTATGGTAATAATAAGAGTGTTCGTTTGGCAGATAACTTATTCAAACTTGTACGAATTTGTCCCAGCACAAATTAGCAAGCAAGCAAAACAGCTGCTTGGGGCATATGGTTTCGATATTTCAAATTATAAATTTGAAAAAGTATAAATATGAGCGATTTATTAACGAACAATCGGAAATTCCTCGAATAACTAAATAAGTTTCTGTCTTTGAGGGACTAAGGCGACTTATTTTCTGAATTATTTTAATGGCTAATTTTCACTGGGGTTTCGTAACGAACGCTCCTAATCTAAATCTATTCGTGTTTGTTTATTTCTAGTAGGTACGACAGAGTATTGAAAATTAAGAACCAGCCCCGAGGTTGTCACTTTGGTAATTAGGTATCAAGTGTGGTAGATTTTAGTCTTTGACAAATCGGTAAATTTTATTCAATTTGGTAACTTTCATATCCAAGGCTTAGAAAAGCAACTTGAAATGGGCCATGCGCTGGGGAAAATAAGTATCAAAAAACTGTCCAGAGGATATAATTAGATTCTAATATCAATCGGCAAAAGTCAAATTAGTTCTGATATGGTGAAATCGGACGAGACTTTCTGTTAGAGGGACAGTGGGAATACTGCAAATTCTTTGTAATCTACATACTTTACTACCGTTTGGCACATATCCTAAGAGATAAATTGTTCGAATTATAAGGATTGGTCACAGTGGTTATAGGTTACAGATTTTTGGTTATTTTTAATTTTGTATCGTTGTATCGTTGTAGCGAAATAAGACGCCAATATTTAAATTACTCCTACTTTTATTTGCAATACAAAAACTCCTTTAATTCGGACCAATTAAAACCAGCTGAATTCGGACAACCCAGGAATCCTGATTACCAAAGCCTTTAAAATTATTGAGGAAAAACACTTTTTCATATGTAATCGTTTATTCATTTATTACAAAGATGATAGAAAGCTATAATAATCCATTCAATACTTGCACTGCTACCCTGAATTTTCATTTCAGTTAAAAATTGTCAACAAAAGAAAAAAAGTTGATTCCGTTGAAAAAATAAAATTTTATTCAAAAGGAAATGATTCTAAACCACATCTATGAAAAATTGTTTTTTTTTATACCCATTTAATGCTTTAATAAAATATACCCTATGTTGTGCCCGAAGTTACTGTGTAGAAACTGTTTAGACCCCTATAAAAATCCATCGTGTAGTTTCGGAGATTAGTAAATTCAAACAGACAAAAATCTTAAAAATAGTCCAAATACCATTTTTAAGTTGGATGGGGCATTGCTTTTTAAGCTTCTGGTCTTAATTGTTTTTTGTTTTAAACGTAAAGTATTTTTCTCGATTGAAACAATTTTGATTTGACCATGTCTGGGCTTTTATGTTCGCCTTTCTAGCCTCTACTCTGAAAATATTTTGGCAAAGTATACAACAAATGCCAAACATAACAATGTTACGGGCAAAAATACAAATGAAGTAAAGCATTTGATTGAAATTCGAATTAGATTTCGGCTTTCCCCTTCCCGAGGTATCATTTGGCAATCGACGTTGTTGCCACCACCGATCGCATTCAGAATTTTTGTAACAGAAACTAACGAATGCGACACGTTTTTTTACACCAAATGGTTGAATTAAAAAAATCCACAATTTTTTAGACACAACTTATTTTTATTGACCGATTTTTCTTGGCTAACACCTTAGGGCTTTCTAAAATTTATCGCCCCTTAGCCTTGTTACACGCAAATTCGTTTGTAAATCTAAACATGCCAGTACATGCATGTGCAGTGTTGAGGAAGAACTAAGCAGTTATTGTACTTTTAGGAATTTTGATAATAAGCTCGATTGATAATTTAACTTAAAAAACATTCATTTCATTCTGGGCAAATAAGAGTTAGGAAAAAGTCGAAAAGTGAGGATCATAAAAACCACACATGCCCGAAATGAAACATCAACTCAGATGGGACCACTTTACCCGAACGAATATATTTGGGCGCTTTCAGGCAAGTGAGTAACAGAAATTATTCTCTCGTAGGCGCTTTACTTTGTCTGAGAATTAACAAAACCAAAACATTTCAGGAAGTTTGGAAAGTCCACAGGGCGATTTAATGAAAACTTCATTAAAATTTGCATTTTTTCTACGAAACCATCTTTACAATTTTAATGATTTTTGTTGTGAATGCTTCTCATTAAAACATTAGGTGCCAACGCGACCGATATATGTACATACATATGTACGTATATACAATTTTATATATTTATGTAAATATCTATTAATAAGACAAAAGTATTTTTTTATTACATAGTATTTAAGGTGCGATTCAATATGAGAGGAGGAATCTTGAAAAATCATGAATAAAATATGAATGAAAGGAACCGCAAAAGAGAGAGATTGTGGATGTATGATCCTTATTTTAAAATGTACCCCGTTTCATTCCAAATATAACAGGAGGTTATAGAGAAAGGTCTTTCTATTATTAAAAGCTTTTATTTAACTTCACTTGTATGAATGGAGTATACCCACTTCCAATGAAGCTATCGGGCTGAAATTTGGCACATACATTTGGTTCTCGTGACGATGTGCGATTACTTGAATGCTACCATTTTTAATCCAATATGGTGGAACTTATAAACTGGCGATTTATGGTGTTGTTGTTGTTGTTGTAACTGCATAAAACAATCCCCACACAATTTTGTGGAATGCTGCTGAAGTGAGAGCCCTTGACCGGATATAAATCCGGGTCGCACCGTTAGCGTAGAACCGACTGTCGTGGGAACGAGCAGTCCAGCCCCAGTTTTTGTGACAATCCCCATACAATTTTGGGGAATGCGGCTGAAGTGACAGCCCTTGACCGGATATAAATCCGGGTCGCACCGTTAGCGTAGAACCGACTGTCGTGGGAACGAGCAGTCCAGCCCCAGTTTTTGTGACCGGCGATTTATCATTCGATATGGTTATCAAATAAAAGGGTTTGATAAGCGAACCCCACTAAATAAAGTGACGTTATTCTAATTCCAATATTTTAATACGTAAATAAAAGATCCCCGAAATCGAAAATTCGTACAGAATCTTGTCTCCCTATTTGATGTGTTCTTGCAAAAATCCATTAAAAGTTAGCGAGCAAAAAAATTTTCCAGAACTTTACAGCATTCTCTCTCATAGAGAAAACTATCCAAAAAGTACGTGATCGTAAAATTTGTAACAACATGCCAGTTTTGCGAACAGCTGATTCCTTTCGTTGTCGCAGAAACCAAAACCAAAAATGAACTTGAAACCCCTTTTCTTATGGAAGATTACTCATCTTTTCTATTCCAAACGTGTTTTCTGTCTTTTGTTTTGTCAAGGAAACTTGTAAGTTGATGTAAGTAAAAATATTTCCAAAAAGAATTTGCCACTTCCCCTCCAAAAGAACTGTTATTATAAAAACATTATTTGGATAATTTAATTTTTTGCTTAAAGAATAAACGTTATTTATTGAGTCATATTTTTTACTCAGAAAATGATCGTTAGCTCTTGAGTGAAAAAAACTCTAGAAATTAAGTTTTATTTTCCGAGCGTTAAAAAAAACTCAAGGAATAACGATTAATCTGGATTTTTTTAAATAAAACTAAAAACAAAAATTCAATGTCGCTGAAGGTAGACCTTGTTGCATGGGGTATGTTGCTGAAATCCCTATATACGTAGAATTTCTTTTTCCGCGTGATTTTTAAAGTTGAAATTTGGACAATAATGTGTATGTCACTTCTTCTTTTAATACTTACCAAAGTTATAATACCATTTCATCTTAATGAAAGCTATAAAAAACTGTATACTCAAAATTCCAAACACACCAAAAAAAAACTGAAATTATTGTCAAACCCCCTATTTTTCGGCGGTCCACAGTCTTTTTGCCCATAACTTTAACATTTCTGAATCGATCATCTATTTCAAATGCTTCTAAAAAGAGGGTTTATAGACGATATATATGTAAATATAATTTCAGAAATTAAAAGCTGTTCCAAAAAGCATTACTTTCTTTTTTTTTTTTTGGATTGGCACAAATTTAACGTCTTCTGCCTGCGCTAACCATTAAAGGGCTTTCCGAAGGGAATTTGTAGGATGCGCCACGAAAGGCTTCTAGAAGGTTTTTGTAGGACATACTTGGGAATGCCATTTGAAGCAGTTCTTCTAAACCATAAATAGAAAACGCATGCTGGCACGAAAAAGTGTTTTTCTGGCGGTTCCCTAGGCCTTATAGAAAAGCTTCCCTCCTCTCACCAACAGAAATAACTATTTTTATATCGAAATGTATTACAAAATAATGTTCGATCCGTATTTTATAACGCGGAAGCAACTCTTCGCATATATTTATAATTGGGTGATTCACAAGGTGTTATAAATCATAGTTATAACATTTTAGATTTCAAAAGTTATGTTTTTGGTCTGCATTGTATTTTTTAAAATGTTTTGACTTTATGACTTAATAACACATTATGACACCTTGTGAGTTCCGCAAATGTATATTTATAATGTAATATAACATAGCATGACAAAATCAGATTTGTCGTTCGGTTAAAAAAAAAAATGAAAAATTAAATATTAATAAAATAAAAGTATTACATTAGAACTGAACCTCCACGGTCCTTTGAATCTTAAAAATGGAACGAAAAATTGAAGCTTAAAAATTCTGATGTGCTACAGCAAAACGCCGAGACACGTATTTCTTTATTTTAAGCCTATTTTCATATTCTGTTAACATTTCTCATGTGTACCAACCACTGTCGTACTGTGTAATAAGTGGTATAATGAATTCATAACCTGCAAAATAACATCAATCGATCCCTTTAGTAACTACTGTTTTACTTTTCAAACTAAAAGATTTTTCAGGTGAGTTTCGTTACATTTTTTTTTTTAATTTTTGATGTAATTTGCCCCGGCTGAGATTCGAACCCGGAACGGAATGGCACACTCACAAGCGGGCGATGCTGAGCTAGAACAGGAATACATCACAACCAATAAGCCTAAAATTGGGGTTTTTATTTAGTTTTGTGTAAAATAAATACAGACATACTTAAAATCTTGAAAAATCAGGATAATCGATGTTACCAAAGTCGCATCAAAGGATATTGGCCTTTAGTCGCACAACGGCAAAACTGATGAACTCGGCGGGTCGTAAAAATGACTGGTTAGCGAACCGCAAAAACGATGCGAAAGTAAATTGATAAATGTTTATTATATGTATATTGAATTCCCGTAAAGAGTTAATTACATTTAAATCATATTTTAATATAGTTCAAAAATTGTAATTATAAAAAATATTGTATTATAAATATTTACATGTATATGTATTTATAAAAAATAACTAAAATGTTGTATGTAATCTACGTAATTCATTAAACTCACTTTTTATTGAATTATTCTTTAAAATTCTGTCCCCTGTATCTAATTCTGTCGTAAATATTATTCGTATCTTTATTTTACGAATATTTTCGATTTGAGTTCACCAATTTTAAATTTTTCGTTTCTAAATTTTTATTGCTCTTATTAGAAAAGAAGTGATACATTTATGATCGGAAGGTAACCCTAGTCCCCTATCTTTCCACATTTTTGTAGAGTTTGTACTAAATTTTGTTTATATTGAACAGCAGCGCGACGTGGATGTTCTTTCATATATAAGAAGTTCGGCGTGTCGTTATTTTAGCAATGGAAAATAGTGTGTACTACTGAGTGTAACAATTGCGGTTTTAAATAACAGTGATGTTTTTGAAGAATCAATTGTTTCAAAGTGTGTGTGTTATCATTGCATAAATTTAAACATATTGTGGTTGTTTCGTGGAGTGAACCTTTTTCTACCTGATATCATCCGATATCTTATTTACATATATATTTACTTTAATTTAATTTTTGAATTGTCTGCCCCATCGTGCTCCTGTTTAATAAATTACTATTTTCAGACGTCATCAAAGTCAAAAATGATATGATGATGATGAATTTTAATATGTGAGGTCGGTGGGCGTAGAAGTTGTCCAATATTTTTTACAAAGTCATACTAAGCTTTCTTTTCTAATAACCTTTACCGAATTTCGTTGAAATTGATTAATTAGTTTCGATGTTATGCAATTTTAAAATTTTGATATATATGGGCGGTGGGCGTGGTTATCGACCAATTTTCGAATCAACGTGTCTGATATTATACGCAGAAGCAAGTGCAGAAGATTTTAAACGCCTATCTGCATGGATTGATTTTTGGCCGCAATAAGTTCTTAATTCAGCCATAATGCGACGTTGCATTTCAAATAGAAAAAATGACTTCGATTCGAGTTCACTCGGATGAGTTCATCAGACCTAAATACGTCGTATTGAACTCGATTCGAAGTCATCTTCGCTATGTGGCAAATTGGGTAGTCATCGATATGATTCCTTACAGCTACCATTAAGCAGGGACGGTTAGAAAAAATCTTAGCTTTTCATATGTTAGATACTTCGATGATGAATCTTAGAGCAATAAAAATGAAACTACAGTAAAGGCATTGCAGCTGTAAACGCTTTTGTTAGATTGGAATTGAACTTTAAAAGCTGAAAAACTCGGTGAGACAACAATGTAGTGTGGTCGGTGCGTTGAAATTGTGTGATTTTCGCTTCAGTGCACTTCCGCCAGCACTGTGTTAGAGAGGCACAGAAGTGAGCAGTTTTAAATTTGTACATATGTATATGAGGTGGCAAGGGTAAAAATGATAACTCCATTTTTGACAGTTTTCAATTATGTTCATTAAGTTGCATTACTTTACATAAATATTGGATTCATTTTAAATTATAGCTATCGCGATAGAGTACTGTTTTCAAATTTTTAATAAATAGTATCAAAGCTTGTTTTAAAACGGGTGTTGATATTTTTCAAACTCTTAATATTTTTTTTAATAAAATGTGAAACGGAGTTTTAATTTTTATTCCTAAATAAGTCTGCTTCATTATAACTGCAGACATGACGCTACAACTTCTCTACGAGTGATAATAATTTGCGTCTGTAATTTGGTATGTAAAAATATATTTGGGTGCCTTTTGATTTGTGTTGGGAAGTCTGAAAATAATTTGACCTATGGTTTCTTAAGCATAGCTGTTTAACATATTACAGAAAATGGGTTGATGTTTTTCAATTGGGTTGCTACGAGTGTGCCTGTGTTTGTTCAAATCTTTAAATAAAAGTGTTCTTATGACGCACATTTGTTGCTTTTGTAGGTATGTCGGAATATTTATTTGTATACTAATGTGAACATGTTAAATTAGAAAATGTTCTTCCGTTGTTTGTACTTACCCTCGTGGACCCGCTGTATAAACAACTTCCTCCACTTGTCCGGTTGCAGGATTACGCGAACCATAACGACCTCGCACTATATTGCCCGAACTTGCCGAGGCGCTGTGATAATAGCTACCAATATCATCATTGGAATGACTTCACGTTAGACGTCAACAGCGTAGATTATGTGCATTTAGAGAAATAAAAAAGAAGCGAATTTAGTAATTAAAAATTATTTTGATTTATCAATTAAACAAATATATCGCGAATGTGAGCCTGATACTAGTGAGATGATCCTGCAGCAATCAAGATTCGCACGTGCATCAGTGCAACAAATCAAGTGCACCCAATCACAAACAAAGGCCGGAGCATTTGCAACATAGAAGCAGCCTGTTCATTACATTATATAGATTAAACGGGTCGGCCAAATAAAAAAAAATTCAACGAACAAAAACTGACATTTTATTTAATTTTATTTTATACAGGTTCCATTTCACGATAATTAAACGGTCATATATCGTTCAGATCTGAGTCAGCCTTGTTTGCCATTTCATAATAAATAGACTAACGCTTACAAATTTATTTAGAAAATCATGATTGAGTTCGGGAATGTTATCGAACTTTTTATGGCAATATCATCAGTGATGAACCTTGTATCAGGTTTACTGAGTAAAATTACCGCATTTAGAGTGAAAATAATCCATAGGAGAATCCGTTTCATACAATATAAAAATAATTATTGTTTGGTGGGCTTTATCCGAGCGGTAAGAACGTTACCGACATGCCACCAAGATCAGGTAAAGCTTACAGACCAACTAATTGAAAATAATGTGTTAAACTTAAACCTTAATAGCCCGTCCATTTGAAACTAAGTAAATCCCAAAGCAAGAAAAACCTCCGTATTCTTGTGTTGAAATTAAGAATTCTAGTAGCTATGACATAATCTACAAACAATCTGTTACACCTTAAATTTCGCAAAGGAATACAACAATTAAATTAATTAGCTAAATAAAGACATTCGATTGAAGATATTGTAGACAAAATTTGAGGAGAGAATTTTATTTGGTATAGCTAAACAATTGGCACAATTTATAAAAAATGTAGGGGGACATATTTTCGAGTCCAATTACAACTTTAATTCATTTTGGAAACTACAAGGATGGCATCACCCACTGAAATTAACTATTGGTAAGTAACTTATATAATCCTTACATATCGCGTGTCTGTTAGAATACTATTATAAGTATTTCTACCGCGTGATCTTTTATATTATCCGAGTATACAAGACACATTGAACATTTAATAGCCGCAGAGTAGTTCATTCGTTTTTGTTTTTTTTTTTCATTTTAAGAAGACACGGAATGGACAAGTTTTCTTAATAATTTCATCATAACTTTGGGCGAGTTTTTATTGGCAATTCACGTCGTTACCCAATGACTAATACATGAAGTTTTTTGTATTTGCAGAAAGTGATGGCTTTCCGAATATTTATCACTGTTTACTTTCGATTTTGTTTATTTTTTATACGACCTTAAAATATATTTCAAATAAGATACGGAATGTGATTACAATTTTATAGATGAAAAATAATAAAACAATCTTCTTTCTTTTTATTCTTCTGCTTTTCCGACAGGGTGGAAAGGGGATGTATATTTGAATGATTTTTCGTCATCCCTTCTCAAGTTTGGTTTGAAGACAATCCGCTTTCAGCATTTTGCTATTTTCAGTCATTGGCGTACTGAAAGCTGGATTTTGGGGGTTAAATCTATACCAAAACTTTAGTACTTTCTTGAAATTAATTTACTTTTTTATCTAAATTAGCGTAAAACTCCCTCCCACATATTTTTCTGTACGAAAATGCACTACGGCAACTAGTAGATAGAATAGATCGAACACTTCTAACACAGGGAGCATATAAGGAAGAACTATTCACACTGCTACAAAGGACAAACAGGACGTAAAACTAGACCAAGCTTTCACGAAACATATGTACAAGAGAATGCAACAGAAAGGACGCCGCCTAATCGCAACAAGCAAACATTTGTCGGAAGAATAATAAATGGAAAGAAGAACATGAGCTCGGACGTAATATGTACATATAATATATAGATACAAACCAAAATGTCTCACAAAGCCAAATAACTGATTTTCGGTTTCAAGGCATCCGTGAAGGCTTTATGGTGCGCACTAGAATAAATTGTTCTACATGGGTTAATTCTAACGTTAAGTTATTTTTCGGAGGTAAAAATCACTTTTAAATGTATTTTCAGTAACTAACAAATAACAGAATGTTAAGCATAAATTCTTTGGTTAAAGAAAATAATATTGGAACTACTTTTCGGTTACAAGTCATAGTGCTACGTTATTTGACTCTTATATTTGATTATTTGTTATTTGATGATAGTTTAATGAAGCTCTCCTTTGAATTAAATTAAAGGGATTTTCTTTAAGAATGTATTTTAATATTTTAGTAATATATTGAAAATATATAGTAACAGTAGTATACACATACATATTTATATACAAATATGTATTGAATGGAAATTCACTAAGCATTTTAAAAAAATTCCAATCTGCGACGTTTATATAATATTATATTATATTATGCAAAATATTTCGGTGAATCAATATGAAATCAAAATTTAAAGAAGTAAAAAAGTTGTTGAAATAAGGCTAAAATTAAATTTTTGGAGATCAGAAAAAAAGACAAAGCACTTCATTTCAATTAATTATCTCTGAACACAGTTTCAATTTTTTCAAATTTTTTATTTGTGTAATGCAAATAGTTTATTTATTTATTTATCAAATTATTGATTTAAGATCTATTAAATTTGCACAATTTTTTCCAAAATTGCAGAAAAACTTTAATTTCGATATCAGTATCAATTTAAAGTAAAATATGTGCTTCCAATTTTTTTTTGGACGTCAAGTAATGAATTTTTTTTAGAAAAACTCTTCTTGTACTAATTTTGTAAAAAAAAAAACGTATTTTCTTTTGAAGCTGATGGAGCCTGGTGGGAGTAGATGTACATTCTCAGAGCATGTAAGCGTCCACATATGCTCAATTATTTTTTGTTATTATATCTAAAGCGGCTTGAGGATAGTTTTATACTACGTCTTGCTTAGTAAACTTTAATGGAAGAGTCAAAAGTCTGTCACTAAGTTCTACAACGAGTATTCAAATATATAACTACATATAAGACTTAAAGACAAGTTTTTTAGTTAGGAGTATCCATTAAACTACTAAGCAAATTGTCACACATATATAGTCAAAAAACAAGCCAAATAAACCATCAAATAAAATGGATTAATGCTGAGACATAAATTATGAGGTATAAGTTCACTGAAAAAGTGTAAGTGTCTTAAAACGTCCCAAAATTCATTGGATTTTGACTGTTTTTGGAGTCATTCCTTAAATTGCTTACAGCATGCTGCCCACGTAGAAAAATAACACTCATTTAGGGCTTCAAACAGAGCGCATTTATGAGGACAAAGCTCCGTTATATGAAGCCTCTCATAATAGAGTCTTCTAGGATATATTTTTGGTTAGCCAGGGTGACACTTCCGCTGATTTTACAGCTCACTTGACCTTCGCACCACCTCAACTAGGCATATAGGTGTACAGACCGATTTTCTTCTTTATACATTTATATCTTGACATTTCATGAATTACCGAAACGAAAATGACCCGTCATCGTTGATGGTGTTTTTTTCAATTTCGGCTCGAACCACTTTGCCACTAAGGCACAACACTCCGATCAACAAAAACAATTGCTGCAACATTCCAATGATTCACAATGGTGCAAGTAACTTTTGTGAACTAAATAGAATATCCTTTTTACATTCGACTAAATGTATAGGAATCTACTTGGCAGGAAATGTAGGCAGATGCTTAGAAGCGCGATCGATAAGAACCGACAACGTTAAGAACAACACGGCAACTGAGTACTCTGTCAGCTAGAGTCTGCGTATTTAAATGCGGCTGCTCAGTGATAAGCAGACGATGGTGGACGGATGGTGAATGGTGTATGGTGGATGGTGGATTGTGGCTGACCTACCAATGGAAGGCGCTGAGGCGCTGTTTCACTTGACCACCCACAAAAACAAATAGCAAGTAAAAATAGCCCAAGTATGTTTGTATGTTTGATAGCAACCCACTGGAAAATCTTTTGCTCAGAAAGCATTCGTGTTTTCGCCGCTGTTGCGGTTGTAAATACACACAAACATACATATGTATTGTACGTGCGCACATACAAATGTACATAGAAAAGAAAATGCAGCAGTGTCAGCACAGCAATAGCAGCATTTAGCTGTCGGTTGTTTGTTGAGTCGATTGGTGAGAGAATTTATTCTGATGCTACGATCGACACGCAACTGATGCTGATTTGCTATGCATACTATTAGCATTCATTGTTGTTGCGTTTACCATTGTGCATCGTTGCATTCATTGTTAGAAACGTTCACATTGCTATAGTCAATTGCATCCACATGCGTACACACACACACTTATATAATTTCCAATCTTGTGAGAATATACATAAGTGTGCGGCACATTTACATCCTATCGAAAAGAAGAAGCTCCTTGTAAAAAATTTAAGAATCTGACGTTGAGATTGTTTGCTCGTTTTCCATGCTGTCAGTGTGCCGCTGAAAATAGCGGTGGTTAATTCAACAAGATTGTCAATTATTGGCTATGTCCACGCTTGTAAGCTCATGTCCTTTGCATGTTGCACCGTCAGGCTGACGTTGATTGTCGTACTACATAGAGTCAGATCACATTGCGATTCTGTTTTTATTGTTTTAAGGGTTATGTAAATGTGTAGCTACGAGTAGCTATACGGTTAGTTTGCCAGCTTGGTACGTTTAGAGGTGATTTCAAGTGCATTAAAATGTAGTTTGCGGTTGCGACATCAGTGTCCCGAATGAGAGACCTCACTCTAGGTCAGTGTCTCAGCCACATCCGCAGACCCGCTCATCCGCGTACAGAACAAGCGGTAAACTCTAAACTGAAATCGGCAAACAAAAAAAAAAAAAGCTCTGTTAATTTGGCTGCAATTAAGTGCAATTATTAGTTGTCGGTCGATCCACCACCAGTGGCTGCCACCGTGCATTAAAATAAACTCTTAAAGTTGCATACCAAACCACTATAAACTTGTACAATTCCCCACTAGATATGTACATTTGTACATGCTATGAATGTTTCTGTGTGTTAACGGAGTGAATATTGCAACGCATCAATTTTCTTTTGCCGCTGCATATGTTGCGAACATGCAACGGATTTTCACGGCCCTGATGGTAGTGATCGTATACGCTTAGTTGATGTTGATATTGCACTTGCTGCTAATATAAAATTATCTGTATTTGTTCTACCAAGTGGTCAATTTATTTTCCACTGTTGTCGTTAATCTGAGTATTGACAAAAATGTAAACTATAATATGACTGTTACAATTTTTGCTATACAATATTTATTAATACTAGGATTTTCAGTTAAATTTTAAGGGCCCTGAATTTTTTTTTTGCACAACTAAAAGATTTTATTTATTTAGCGTAAATATCTCCCAAAAGCTTTCATTTCGTGCTCATACTGTTTAATTTTTAACTAATATATCGCCGATGAAGTGTTTTCTATAATCTTTAATTTTAATTATAAATTAGTCTAAATCAACGTGCCAAGTCTCAGCCCTCTACTATATCCTTTAATTTATAACCAAGGAAACTCTTCTCATCTACAGGAGAATACCTTTCCAATGGTACTCGTGGTTTCGGTACAATCCCCAAACGAGCAGATCATAAGTAATATTAATTTATTGAAAGGATTACATTAGCTCTACTTCATCTTCAGGACAAATCGGAGGCAATTAGGGGCGCTGCGATGCTACAGATACGAATATAATATTTGTATCGATACTTTTATTTTATATTTATGTATGTATTGGGAGTATTTTATTACCGCATAAAATTTGGAAGTGTGGTTATTATTTTTATCGTTATCTGGACTTTGCGGGTTTTTTGATTTATAATACCAATAAAAAATACGTTTCAGAAGATTTGTTTTATTTTTAGGAAATTGGATTGGAGTAAACAGCGATGGTTGTTGATATTTTACAAAGTTGTCAACTGTGCTCATCTCAAAATGCAATTCATCGAGCGAAGAGCGCATTCCAAACGTCTTTTCGGATTTTTCTCTGAAAGCCATTGCTTTGCGACATGGGAAACCCGCTTCCATCAGCCTTCTTCTAGCAGTCCGAGCACTAACACAACAGCAGCAGCTCATAATAAGATTTTTTACAACCCTTGTAATAGTCGTGGGTGAGTTTTCGGTATTCCCATCCATTAGTTAGTCATTCTCTACTATTTGGCAATCTCAACCTGAGATTTCCTTTCCTCATTCAGAATCCGGGTTCTCCCTTTTTGATTGTAACAAAATTCACTTTTTGTATGTATTCAAATAATATATCAATCTAATTGCACACAAAAGGTTCCCAGACAATGATTTGCAAATTATTTATTTTATTAATTACTTCTTGAATAATTCTTCTTTTAGATTTATTTTATTAATTACTTCTTGAAAAATTCTTCTTTTAGATATAAAATGTAATTTACACATTATAACGGTCAAATTTATTCTGATGGTAGGGAAGAAGTAAGGCAAAAGCTAGTTGAATGTTTTCTGGCCGTCTAAAAGCCATATCCAAGGCAGAAGGTGGTTACATTGCGCTGAGATAAATAAATCTTAACTTTCTGATTATTTTCACAGATTTTTGTCTTTCAAAGCGATAAAAAATAGTTCTTCACAAAAGTATATAAACTGTTGAATAGATAACACTTGACCTTTATTGCAAAAAGCAATGACCACTTCGTTACCTACAATTATAATTATTAATATTTTAATAGGGTACCAAATACTTTTAGCCAAGGCTGTATGTAAATTCAAAACTTTAACTGCCAGCAAACGCGTGATATGTACTCGAAATATTTACTTATATTTTCATGCTCTGTGAAGGAAGCTATTCATGACTTTTTATGATGTTTATGATGTTCTGATTTGGTTTATACGCCGCATTTGCACTTTACATTTGTCCGTTAACGTTCCACTCTTTCCAATTTTAAATGCAGTTAGTGGCATTGTTTTCTATCTTCTTGAAATCGGGTCAGTATATTATTGGTGCATATATATATATATATATATGTGTGTGTGTGTGTATGTATGTGCGTGGACGTATGGTTGCACTCCAAGAAGCACATCCAAATGAGTCCACATGCACAAAGGTGAGCCAAAGAGGTGGAGGTACTGTTTTCATCAAAGTAATAACAGATTAATATTCGTATAACATTTATCTACAACATGCACATCAGTGTACAAAGATGTTCAATTCGTACTGAACTGAATTAAGCCAAAGTTGAAGTTAAAACTTCAAGACAAAAACAATAGCACACGAAGAAGAAAAATCGATTTATTCAAAATAAAAAGAATTGGCCGAGATCTAAATGGCATAATCGGTCATTGCCGAGATCTAAATAGTAAAATCGAAAATTATGTTTTCCGTCCAATCCAAATACTCAGCATTTAGACTTTTCAGCTCAAGATCTCTTTCTATGAAGCGAGTTATGCCATTTTCCCTGGATCAAACAACACAAGTACTTCAAAATGTATTTTCTTTATTGAATACATTTCTAAACCGTTCATTTATTAAAAATCTAAAGAACATGATTACTACTAGGTACTCATAATTAATTTTTCAAATAGATATGTATATAAACACTAGAAAAGTTAACAATCGATTAATGTCGTATTTTCACTATCCTCATTCCTAGATGATAATTAAATTTCCATTTAATAGTATTTTTCAAAAATTTGGTTAACTTTAGTTTTCAAAGTAGATTTCTCCAATAAAATCGATTTAGAAATGTTAAGGTTGTGGGCAAAAAGACTACTGGCCTCTGGAAAACGGGTATTGGCTTTAATTTCAGATTTTGGAGTATATTTTGGTTTCTGAATATATAGATGCAGTTGTTTAGTATTCAACTTAAGTTACAAGACTTTTTTGTTTTATAGTATAGTTTCTAATACTGAATTCAGTTTGTAACAGTAAGATTTTTAAGCTCGCATCTTTCGTGCAAGTTTTTGAATTCGTGGGGTAATACTTTTCCTCAAAACTACACGCATAACATAACTTAGTTTTGATGTATTTCTGGGCTTGTAATTAATACTACAGCAGTTAACATAGAATAGTAGTGAGAAAAACCAAACGATAGCGAAAAGTGAAAGTGCCAAAAGGGTATTCAATATTGTTGTGTTCAGGGAAATAACGATGGAATTTATCAGCCGACACTTAGTGTTTTCTTGTATGTTTTTCCTAAATATGTCATAATTTGTATTGTCAACAAGTGACTTTAACGTGGCGAACTAGTGGTCCGCGGACCATCGGTACAATTGTCTAATGCGTGGTACGGACCTCTGAATATAAATTGTAATAATTACCGAAAAAAATAAATAATTTTTTTAAAATCCATTTAATGATTAATCACCATTATTTCTACTTTTCAATTTCCAATGACCGGTTACCATTAACAATAATCAAAAATTAATCATATTTTCAGCCACTAGAAGAAAAAAAATAAAAATAATCAAAAATTGTCAAAAAAACCTAATGCGATTACTTTTCCAATAAATTTTATTTTATTTTTTGATTATTCTTGATTATTTCCAATTATTTTTTATTTTTAAATAAAATAAATAATCCTTTATCACAATTTAAATAATCATTTTATATTTATTAAATAAATGACAGAAACTTATAATAAATAAGATATGTATATATGTACATAATGAACCTGATAACGTCTATTATATATATATTATACATTAGCAAATACGGAAATTAAACACCAACATCATCAGATAGCCTCAAAAGTTAGCAATCGGTTTTAACAATACCAAATTTTCGAAAGAAAAGTCGGTTAAGGAATAGCGCCTGGGCGTATTTATAACTCCCGCAAAAGCAAAAAGCCTTTCGACAGGACCAGACATTGTTAAGGGAGTATTGAATAAAAAGGCAGCTTATTTCAATAGTTCATGGTTCTTCCAAACTTCTGCTTCCGTCGATGAATCACTTAATAACTGTAAAGTTGACTTTGACTTAAATTTTAGTTTGGAGAAACTTGTTCAATATTTGAACCATCTTCACTATCTGAAATTCAAACAATTTTGTATTTAACTTAACATTGTTCACCGAACTAATTTACCATTGTCATCGAGATTATAAAATTAAGATCGTTTTGACTACGAATCGTAATCTAAACCTATCAACTCTGATTTCAGTAACAATATGAACAAGTAAAATTTATATATAAATAAAAAGATTTTAACTCACGTTTTCCAAACACGAGAATTCGCGAAATTTGTAAGCCATTTGGAATTGCCCAAAGTAAATACTAGTGTCATAGATAAATATTTTAAAGAAATCATAGACTCGCATATATTCACTTTACATCCCATTCTTTATTCTAAGGATTGGCAGCAGCGGACCACTACCATATTTTCTCACTTTTCCCGGGCTTTGGCATCTCCCTTCATCACACACCTACCTGTGTGCTGATTTTGCCCACAACTATTTTATGAGTACTACACTCAAGTTGAAATCAAGAATTGTTCGTCACACACTATTAACTTTATAGCCGGTAAAACCAACTTAGCTTCAAATCCAAGTGGCTCAGTCAAGTGGCTTCGTTTAGGTGCCCATTTTATGGCATAAAATCTAATGATGAAGAATTATGTATGTATGTGTGTATTAATGTATTTGTATTTAAGTACCTGAACTATTATTAATTACATTAATCAAGAACTCTTTCTCTTCCGAGTTCTAAACAGAGTTATGGCGGAAGATATTAATTAAACAATCTTTTAATGGAGTTAAAAAAAATCCACACTTCACGATGTTAAAAGACTCAACCA
Organism: Anomoia purmunda; assembly: GCA_951828415.1. NCBI lineage: Eukaryota > Metazoa > Arthropoda > Insecta > Diptera > Tephritidae > Anomoia > Anomoia purmunda. The sequence goes on from OX639996.1 coordinate 271,863, forward strand.
TTAGTAGAATTGCGATCACTTTCGACATTACATATTTAGTTTTTTTTTTGTTATTGTTTGTGCGTCATAGAAAATATATAACACAACTTCAGTGAGTTGTTGCAAATGAAATTCGGATTGGAAACCAGCTGCAGATTGTGTCACGCTTGTCCATATGAGTATTAAACAGGTATTTTTGTTAGTTGTCGACAGGACCATCTCACCGAAATGCTAACTGGTTTAGTGCAATATGTTTCACTAAATATGTGCGGTTACGCATTTACGGGCGTATAAACATGACTCAAACAACTGATCAAATGGTGATTTTTTTTACTATGTTTGCAATGTTTTAACGCCGTTTCTTAAAAACGTTCGCTCTATAACAAATATCATATATATTTGTGTGCAAATTCTCAAACCGTTCAACCAGAAGTTTTAGCTTAAAACTCCCGTTGCTTTTAATTTTTTTTTTTTAATTTTAGTCCTAAATATTTTTTAATTTAATGCACCTAGTTTATCCGCCAGAAGATTTTTAGGACCGCCAGTACAAAAAATAACAAAAATTAACGCGAATTTTTATAAAAAAGTTCGTAAAACCAAAAGTTAAAAGCAATGTCAATCAACAAGAATTTTTAAACACTTTAGACTTGCACATTATTATGCTAAAATGAAATACCCAAAAGTTTTGTAAAAGTTCTAATTAAGAAGTTTGAAAAAAGTAAAAAAAAACTACGTCAAAATCATTGTAAATATTGTAAAAAAAAAAAATAATATGCGATCAGTTGTTTGAGTCACCGTCTGTACATAAAACATTTTTTGTAGTTTTTAGTAAACTGCCAATGAACCATAATCACTCCGAACGTGGTGGTGTGTTATGCGAATTATGCCAGCACACCGCATCTGCAGCAATTTCACCCGAAGGCAGCAGCAACAGGTTCACCTGTTGTCTGTTGCCAATGTTGCAACATTACTGTACGCCGTCAATGCTTGGTCGACTGGGGGTTTGCGGTGCAACATTGACATTGAAACGGCTATTGTCACTGCCAATGCCGCAAACATTGTTGATATTGAGGCTGCTGCTGATCGTGTAATTTGCAGTAGAAAGTGAATTTCGGGTGCAGCTCTGCAGTTCGGCTACGTACTGCTAGGGGTAGCATTGAAAAATGATTTGAGTTTAGTTTCGTTTTCATTTAAGTTCAGTTATTCCTCCGTTAAAGTTGTGCGCAACACACCTCCTTGTAACCAAGTTAAGCTCGAGTTAAATCAGTGTTAAAATAAGTAATCATGAAAACTAATCCTGCTTGCCGAATGTGTATTACGCTGATGCTGCTAACCATGGCTGTAGTTTTTACGAATGGCTCACGGAATCAGTATCTGGCAAAGGTATTAATATAAAAACTTATACTCGTAGATCAAGTTCTATTTGGTTTGTCATTCATTAAATGTTTGTTGTAAAATATTCACTTCATAGAAGAATAGGTGCTTGAATCCTCCTCGTACCGCACGTCGTGTGGAAACTTTCATACAGGAATGCCAGGAGGATGTGAAGAATAAGCTAGTCATTGGTAAGATTTCCCTGATCTGTGTGGAAGTTTTCAATAATTCAAAACATCTTACGCAGAGGCCTATCAAATGATTAAAGAGGAAGTTTACAAAGATTACTCACCGTTGGATGATAATGACGGCAATATGCAGTTTATAAAAGATTCTCCCACCACCGCGTCGTACGTCGCGACGAATCAGATTACAGGGTCCGGATCGGTCCCCGCTGAGTCAGCCCCAACGGCTCCATCGGCTCCATCGGAAGGGCATGACGAGGGCTTTAATTTACCAACAGGATATGACACCTATCAAATTGAACCATCCAGACGACGAGTAACGCGTTTAATGCATCGTATTCGTCGCATCGCATATGACCCGCCTAGTACTATTTACCATCCAACTTTGGTGCCTTTCGAGGACAAACGAATAGCTGGCGTAAGTACTCGTTCTCAGGGAGTTTGTAAATAAGGTTTGTGAGTATGTATGTTTGTTTGTATGTTTGTATGTATAGAGCTGTTAAGCTATCGATACCTTCGATATGACTCTTGTTGTTGTAATAGCATAAAACGTTACTTTTGGGGGGACCGTATATAAATCTGGGTTGTCCCGATACGTCGACGCAACTATCGTGCGGACGTTGACCCAACTATAGATAGTTGCAGTTGAATAATAGATCGATATCGATGTTCCGGCGACTGACTATGTTTATCAAGAGAAATTTATATTCCGCTCCTATAATTAAATAACAAGCGATTTAGGGCTATACAATTCATAAATTTTAATCCATAACCATTAAACGTATGTGACCCACTCGCGAGAAAGCAGATTATCTATTTAACTCAGAGTTTACCGGTTAAATTAATAAATTTGCTTGTACAACAGAATGTTAGGCTTCAACTCAAAGTTTAAAATATAAATATTTAGCCAAGCAATTATTCGTTAAATTGTTAAGTTTGTGGCAATTTGTCGTAAATAACGAAAAAATAAATTTGTCAAACACATCTTTCGAAATAAACAAAAAAAAATCGGAACGAATCGGTTTTTTCGACAATGATGAGGAAGCCGTCGAATACTTTGGCTCCAACTCTTTTAACAGAGCTTTGGCAAAGCGCGATATTAGAGACCAATCATACCAAGCATTTCGTTGTTGTACAAGGATCTACAAAAATTAATTTGATTTTAAATTTCAATAAATTCATAAAATTCACAGAAAATGTCAAAAAAAAGAAATGTACAAAGCCTGGGTTACTGGATTTATTTGATGCAATGCAATGTCTGGGTTATGAAGTTACTAATTTAACTCTTACTTATCTCTTTATTTATAAATTTAACTCTGCATATAAAGAACAATTTTTTTAGAAACTTTAAAACAGGGACATAACTATTATAACAGAATGTTATAAAAGTCAATCAATAGTTATTATTGCACGATAAACGATTTTTAAGTGAGCGATAATTTTTATTTAAAGATCGAAATTATAAAAGCATTTCCTTAATAATTATGAGTGACAAATTTCGTTTAAGTCACCGTTAGCTATTATTTTATGACCTACATATATTATACACGTTATGAGTGGGACGAATATATTGAATCTTCTAAAGACCTTAATCCTGAACTTATGTGCATATATTGTAAAACCCTTTTTTTATTAATTATGAGAGAGAAATTTTTTTTCAAATCTTGAAGTACGAAACTATTTTGGGACAAATTCGGGAAAAGTTTGGAATCATTTTGGTACTCGCTCGAAATCATTTGGGAACCAGTCAAAAATAGTTCCGAACCAGTTCCAAATTTATCCCCAAAAAGTTCCGAACCTCAACCGAGATGTTTAAGAATTTATTTCAATCATAATTATTATGAAAAGGCTTTTATAATATTCCTACCTCTCAAAATAATAGTTACCAATGACTTAAAAAACAATGTCTCATTGATAATTATTTTGGAAAGACTTTTATAATTTCAGTATCAAAATAATAGTTATCCTTTACTTACAACATTCTATTTATCAAACCTATCAAAGTCTAGACTCTAGTGCAACTGACATTTTCTAGCTTTAGGCGCAGTTTTCTTTAATTCGAAGCGAATGCGCTTTTGTGTAATTAAGTTCAATGGCAGCCATAGACCATTACCACCGACAGACAACACATACTAAATGTACCTACGCATATGTTAATTATAAATAACCGATAACTATGTACAAACATAAATACATATGTACATACAGACAGGCTTATGAATCTATGCATGTAGTATATCTTAACACCTACTACTTCGCTACATCTTCATTTGCCATTGACTTCTGAAAAAATCACTCGCGAATGCTCATTGCAACAAAAACAAAGTCATGATTCTTTTTAAATCACAAAACAAACAATAGCCACAATTTCACACGTTTTTCAACAGCTCGCCACAATTTGTGTACTTTTAGAAGTAAACACACAACAAGAAAATTTAAAATATTTTCAACGGTCACTGATCACTGATCTCACACTCTTTATTAACTGTTTAAGAGTCTGTTGTCTTTTAAAAGAGCGCCGCGTTTTATTTATTTATTTATTTATTGTTATCTTATTATCATTGCAGTGTTTGTTGCATTGCGTCTACGCTAAAAACAATGCAATCGACAACTATGGTTGGCCGACACTAGATGGCCTAGTGGACTTCTACTCGGAGGGAGTGAATGAGCATGGTTTTTTCATGGCTACTTTGCGATCAGTAAACCTTTGCCTGCGGGCTGTTACCATCAAGTATCGAGTTAATCGTCGCAAGCTGCCGGAGCGGGGAGAAAGTTGTGATTTAGCTTTCGACGTTTTTGACTGCATATCGGACCAAATAACAGGTTATTGCTTGGATCAATATAAGTAATACACATGTGATTAATTTCACAACTCCGAGGCAACTCTAGAAAATATTATCCGTACGAAACTCTCGTATTTAGACGTCCGCTTTTTTGTGCTCACTTGCTATACTTACGTAGATACCATTGTCGCAACCAAGCGGGGTTGGGGTTTTGGAGTTAAAACCACTACCAAAAATATTAAAACTGTAGTACCATCTGGAAATTATTTTACTTTTTTTAAAATTGAATTGGCGTAAAACGCCCGAAAATTATGCTTACAGAGTTGAAATTTGATAGAGTAGAGTAGGCGGTGTCACGCCCATTTCCAATTTTTTTTTTAATTTCACGCACAATGCTGTATATGAAATTTCAGCAAATTACGTTTTTATAGCAGGGAGATTCATCTTAACGTGTAATGGCCCTGATAATAATGTGCGGTTTATTTATCACGTTTAGCTATACGATTATCAGCAGTTTTTCTCTTTAGTTGAAAGCGCCTAGTTATTAAAATATCGATTTTTTAAAATTGTCTAAGTTAGCTTTATATGAGAGGTGGGTGTAGTTTTTTTCATTTCGATAATTTTCGAAACTAAACCTACTGAGTTAAAGTCTAAAGTGTATACCAAATTTGGTATGGTTTCGTCAGGTACATAGTTTCTTCGCATATTAAAAATATATATATATTTGTACCTACATATGTGTTCTTTTCTCCAGGGTCGGGCCCTGTGTGCCAATTTTGAACAAATTAATTTGGCGCTTACACCATAGCTTGATGTTTCGCCGAACTTCTCCTACAATTTGGCGAACGGCGAATGATATTTTTGAGAAGTTTTTTCTTGGCAGAAATACACTCGGAGGTTTGCCATTGCCCGCCAAGAGGTGGCCGGTATTAGAAAACATACACGGTTTACACTCCGCTACGACGGCCGCACTATCTTATACATATGTATGTGTACATATGTACATAGCTGCTGAATTATTGTTTTTTTTTTTTTTTGTAAAACGCCATTATGAGTTTTTTATACGCAGACGTGCGTTATTTTTGAGGTTTAATTGTGACAATTTTATCAATAGGTATCAAAACACAATATATGGGTTGAAATAGATTATTAAAACGGTAATATTGTTTAGAAAATCTTTTCGTAGTTTGTAAATTACGAAATAATAATGAAGTTTTTATAAGTTCGCTCCTGTATCGAACCAATGCCGCTTGGGACCATTCAACGTTTTCAAAATTGTCAAATATATTATAATTTGTTCAAATATTTCGCACAAGTTTCTTATTTTCAAAGCAATTATTTAAAAGTATATATAATTTTTTTGGAACGCCTATAATTTTAAACTACTTGTGCTAAACCAAAACTTTTAATAGGACTTAAAAAAAGAATGTGTACTTTATATTTTTATTATTATTTACTATTTTGTATTGATTATTACCCCAGATTTAAGTTACCGTTGTACTAAAAACGATAGCTGCAATCTTATTGTATTCATGTTATAGTTTTTTGACACAGGAATAGCGAGACGAAAAGGAAGGCGATAACTGCACTAGGGCGTTTTATTTGCACTGCAACTGCTAAAATACCAAGCTCGGCACTTCACATTTATTATTCTGTGTTTAACTTTTTGTAAAAATCACTCAAAACTATGAAAAAAAAATTTTGTAAGAGCTAGTTGTGACGTCAATCCTTCAAACGAGGCAAGTACGAAGTAACGGAAGTGCTTTTGTCGTCACCTTCTTTTCTCTGCATCGTGAATTACGCAAACGTTGCGAAAATAGAAAAAAGCGCGTCACATTTGCCCCGCTTTACCCTATGTAAATATTCAGCATTTTTGTAGAACAAGAAACGCTTTAAATAAAATTTTTATTATATAGATGAAATAAATATGTTAATGAAAATAACATAATTGAAATCTGTGGACTTTCACATTAGGTCCTTCGATTTTCTGCTTAGCAAAGAAAAGCGCTGCGTCGACAAATGTCTGTCTCATTAAAATGAAATTGTGTTAGGATAAATTGTGGCGGCTGAAACCCAAAAAACGATATGCGTTTGCGAAATATTGACTGGAGAATAGTTATCTGGATATTTTTTGCAGCTATTGCCAAAAACTCTTGAACGAGTTCGATTTAAGTAGATCTTTTATAAAGTAATTGGAATTTTGCAAAAGCCCTTCATTCTTTGTGAAAACTGAGGAAAAAATAAAAGATAATAAACGGGTTGAATATAAAGTGAGTTTAGTGAAGAAAATATTGGGTACAAGTGTCAAACATGAAAATATTAACCACTGACTGTTTTACAAGTAGCGCAAGTTGTTGTTGAACGCGGTGTAAAGAGTACAGAAGGTTACGCCTTCAGATATACCGCAAGTTTGGTTTTAGCGATTTCGACAATTCTGAATTGCAAATAGTACAAGCTTTTTCACGAATCGGGGCAAACAGCCACTTCTTTTTTAGTATTTGGCATATTTATTTATTAAATATCTGTCTATAAATCATCTTTTCAAACTGTTGCAAATTAAAACACGTTTCTCGCTGAAATATTGGAAGTTATTCACTTTTCTTTCTCCCGTATTATTGTTTACTAATGATACTTCGCTTCGCTTGTATTCTAACATTCATTGATTTTGAATAGTAAATTGTGTTCCGAATTCTTCCAGCTGTGACCAAGAGAGGTGCCATTAATATTCGTGAAGGGTGTAAATCGTGAGGTGTTTTCATCTGGAAAGGACTCATAATTATGAGAAACTATGATATTAGTTTTATGTATCGAATTATAGATAACCCAAGATATAGACAAAAGCGGCCCTACAGAAGTTTTTTAAATCACATACGCAACAGATTAGCCATTACTGTTAAAGTGAGTTCAAATGGCAGCGTGGTTCACACCTCCAGATTTAAAACAATGTATGCTAATTTGGCCACACTTATTTTCAGCTGTCAAATCTATTTCGGTGTTCATTCGGGCGATTTGGTTTGCTGTCGGTTTTCAGGTAAAAGTTAGAAAAAAATTTTTTCTTTGGAAAATATGTACCATTTTAAATAAAAGGGACTGTTCTGGTTATATTTTAATATTAAGAAATATTTGTGGCTTTAAAATAGTGAAAGTTGGTCAAGTGTAAGTGCTTTTGATCCGGTGTTTGTGTAAGTGGAACGCAACTGATGTAAAGTTTTTCTAGAACGAGAAAAAATTTTATTCGGCGTAACAAAATTGCATATATTAGTTGGTGTTAATCATACTAATTCGTGCATTTAAAAATAATGTGCAAGTAATTAAGAATTTATATTGGGTATGTATTTATTATGGAGTTAAATGTAGCTGCTGGGCAATTTAATTTCGTCATGTGCACTTACATAACATACCCGCCGTAGTATTGGTGTGGAAATAGAAAATTGGAGGCACGGCATCTGTCGAGTATGAAGTGTAGAACTGCAAATTTATGATAAGATAAACTTGTTATTAGGTAAAATCCAACATTTTGTATAATAGTGCATTCAATCCAGAGTATACATGGTTGTTGTTGTTGTAGCGGCTAGTCGCGCCCCGTAAAGAGCGGATTCACCAAGGGTCGTTGTCGTCGAACTCATCTAGGGGGAGGCCCAGGAAACGTGGAGTTTCGACAGGGTTGGACCAGAGGGAGAGGCGGGTTAGATGAGTGGGTTTGAGGGGGCATGTGAATAGGTGATTGGTGTCGTGCGGAGAATCTCCACATGCCGGACATGTGTTTGTATACATGGTCCTGTAGTTTTGTTTCAGGAGTAAAAGATACATTGAACGAATGTGTACGATCAATGCGATAAAATATTAACATCCATCCATCTACATACATATGTATGTAGTTATAACAAAAAAAACATGGAACGCATAAAACTTTAAAATACATATCTTAATATCTTAAAAGATACTAAACCAATTGAAACGTTTTGCCAGTGCAAATCCATTTTTCCAATTTGACATGCTGACTTCCAAAATGTATGTATGTACATATGTATGTATGCAATGCTTGTATACAGTTTGCTCCTGCCGTATTCAATGAAAATAACATTTTAGAAGTTAACCACTATTTCCTCCTGACACGGAACCTGGACCTGGATCTGTATCTATACATATGTATGTACATACATATGTACGTATATACATACCAAAATATTTTTCAAGTCATTGAAATATTTCCTTATTGGAAAACTGATTAATTAAATGGTGTGGATGGTGAAGGTGAAGAGAATTCTTTTACATACATATTATATGTAGCAGCATACTACTAAGTTCGCGTTTCACGCGCATTTGCTAACAACGTATGGTAAACATGTTGCTTGCATCTAATTAATCGTTTTGGTTTTATTTGTTGCACACATTTACATTTGCTCTTATACACGGCAATCCAAATGCATGTTGCTGTAAAATTTTCAAAGTTTTGCATTAACTAATTTAAAATCGATTATGTGTTTTAGTTTATGCATCGTCTGTATACCACTTTCAGAGCACAACAACTACCAAAATCATACAGTGGAAATAATTTGCTAGTGCATCTTAGAACCACACTGTAGGAGCAAAGTCCCATTGAATCCATATGATACTGAAGGATTTTCTCCATTATTTTTTTTTAAATTGGTCGCATAGTATTGCTAAATCGATATCAATACTCTTTGCTTGAAGAAAGGTATTTTTTTGAACGCATGGGATCTTCGCTCCATAGTCCCTATATATAAATGTGGAGATCGCAAAGATATCTCTAACTATCGGCCAATAGATGAGCTGGATACTGTAGCTAAGCTATTCGATCAAATTAACAATAAATTATTTAATTATATTAATAATGCTTTCGGACTCTTTCCAGAAAGATCAACGATCACTAATCACGCACAGCTCACAGTCATTTATACTGACTTTTCGAGAGCGCTTGATAAAGTTGATAATAGTATCCTATTACGAAAGCTTAAATCTTATGAAGTTAACGGTAGACTATTGGAACTATTCTCTAGTTTTCTATCAAACAGGAAACTATTCGTGACAATAGGATCTAGTAAGTCATCAATCCTTGTTGATACCTTGTCAGGAATTCCGTAAGGAACACATTGTGGACCTTTCCTTTTTTTTCCCTTGGTAAATGACTTACCCATGATTATATTTGTGGTAAATCTTTGCCATGAACGGCTTCATCAGACGTAATTCCCAAGATTTGAAGGAGCCTATCACCTTGAAGACAATTTTCATTTTATTAGTTAGAAGCCGCCTCGAATACTGTTCAATAATATGGAATCCATACTACGATATTTAGTTTTCAAAAATTGAGAGTTAAAAAAAGGATATACTAAATATGCTTTACATAAACAATGGCAAACCTCCGAGTGCATTTCTGCATGCAAAAACTTCTCACAAAAAACATTCGCCGTTCGGAGTCGGCGTAAAACTGTAGGTCCCTGAATTTGTGTTACCACATCAAGACGCCCACCACAAATTATAGGAGAAGTTCGGCCAAAATCGTAAGTAAGATATTCGATGTAATAAGCTATTTATCGAAGATATGTAGGCCTGCTACAAGCTATGCTTTTAACGAGCCGATAGTTTGTATAGATTTAAGTTAGATTTGTTTTGTATATCTAACTAGTCTGTAAAAAGTTATTACTTGTAGGCTGTATGAAATAAATAAAGAATAAATAAAATATAGAAAAAAACTACCAAAGAGAAACCATTAATTTTAATACAAGTATAAAGTAAAAAAAGCTGCAAAATAATCGAGCTTTGTTAAAAGTTTATCTCTTTTGTTTGAAATACTAAATATATGTAAATAACTAAGATCAATCGTACTTGGCCGTTACCTAACGGACTTTCCAAATGTTTTCGCTCAGTATGTGCACATTAAAAAAAAATGTATACGACAATGAATATTTTATATCAGATTCCCAAAACGCGATTGGAGACGGTTAATTGATTGATTTTTTTCTGATGTTGTTTCGCCTTCTCTTTCATATAACGTATGAACGAAATTCATTTTTGTAAGGACCAGCGTCAGCAAAAAAAAATTATCAATTAGAATTTTTATTTACATCAAACTTGCTAAAATGGAAGGAACTGCAAAACTCCACACCCGAAAATTTTCTAATACTTCGAATCAAACAGATACATATGTATGTGGATATTTTCTAAGCAGCTTGAAAATTCGACCTGCGTCATTATTGTTATAGAATTATGAAAAAAAATAAAGAAAGAGAAACATGTCAAAACTTGTCAATATTGTCAAATTTGATGGCATAAGAGCAGCTGATTTGATTTTTTTTATTTACCTACATTTATTTTGTTTTTGCTCTTGCTTTCAAAAGCCGTAAAAGTAAAAACAAAATGTATTTAAATTTTGACAACTCTTACGCAGAAACAAAAACAAAATACATAGAAATTTTGTAGTTGTATTTATAACACCACCTTGTATGGATTCGCCTTGAGTAACACTTCATAATGTTAGCAAAGTTCAAAAAAATTATGGTCGACGAATTGAGCGAACGGGTTTCCTGTTGTTGTAACAGCATAAAACATTCCACATGAAATTTTAGGGAATGCTGCTGAAGTGGCAGTCCTTGGCCGGATATAAATCCGGGTCGTTCCGATACCTTAGAACCGACTGTCGTGGGAACGTACGGCTTTCCTTACCATGTTTGCATCACTCAAATATCTGCCATAGCTGTAACTAATCGATTTTCTTTAAAAAAAAAGGAACGAAAAAAGATACAAAAAATACAAAAATTGGAAACAATTGCATCAAAATAAAAATATTTTAAATCGAAAAATTTTATTTGACAAATGTAAAAACGTGATTGTTCAACAACATGATTCAATTATTAAAGGTTTGTAACATAATGACAGCTAATTTCTAGCTCTCCCGCACAAAACGTTGCATTTGGGAAGGAAGTAGAAAAGGGGAAGAATGTAATCTCTTTTTTAAACAATTTTTTTTTAACAAGTACGCAAAATATGTAACTAGTTGTAGAATTTAAGTTGCATAAAATCCAAATATGTTTCGTAGTCTACGAAATATTTGATACATTATTCTGATTGAAAACTCTTTCGTTATGCAAGCATTGATTTTAACTAACAAACATAATTATTATTAGTAAATAAAATTTAGTTTCCTACATTTAGTGGTAAATACATGAAATTGTTAGTACAATTAAATTTTTGTAGGTCACAATTAAAAAAAAACAAGTGATATTATTCTTTGTTCTTATATAATTCATTCACCAAAACTCACACAAACTCCCCACGTCCCAATTGTTGAGACTTCTCTAATACGTTTGATTTACGTTTTGGTAGGTTCCGAAAAATCGCGACGTAACTCAAAACGGCGTAAATCCGGCTTTTATCCTTCCACATGATTGCAAAAACAATGTTATTGATGATTTCACACAAAGTAAAGTACATTTTTATTATGGGAGAGGTACTAAATTCTGCTTTTCAAAATTCTTTTGGATGAAAATTCTGTAAAAATCAAAAAAAAAATTCTGTCCAGCCTAAATTCTTTTGGTTCAATATTCTGTATTTAAAATTCTGTATGATCAAAATGATGGAGAACTGAAATTCTGTATATTAAAATTCTGGAATCAAAATTATTTTCGATCAAAATGCTGTAAAAATATAACCAAATAAGCAGATAACCTGATAAGCACGCTTACCTGAATAGCACATTTATTTTATGAATAATGGAATTCCGATTTTATAGAATCAATGGTATATATACATACGTCAATTAAAGAAAAATTCAAAAATTCATTCAAAACAAAAGTTATTACATTATAATGGCGAAACAATTATTATATTATTAAATTTTTAGCAATTTGCTTTAGAAAAGAAACATGCCTTAATATAAGCCTTTTTTTTTTGTTATTCTTTTAATTCTGTTGTTTGCTTTTACAGCCTTCTTCGTTTGACTAATTTTGTGACCATTTTGAAATTTCTGAAGCCATAAATACATACAAACATATGTACATACATTTGCTTTATGTAAATCTGTTTTGATAATATAGGAAACCATATGGGCCAAGACAAGTCATGTATTGGCAGTATTTTGTTTTGCAAAACTCTGTATTGAATAACCGGAAGAGCATATGGATAAATAAAAAAAGTGCGCACTTTTTTTTATTTATCCATATGCTCTTCCGGTTTTTCAATACAGAGTTTTGCAAAACAAAATACTGCCAATACATAATTTTGATTTACAGAATTTAAAATTACAGTGTTCCGCAATACAGAATTTTAACAGTACAGAATTTTGAATTACAGATTTTTGAATACACAATATTGAATACAGAATTTTAAATACAGAATTTTGAACCAAAATCATATTGTACCCAACCCTTTTATTATATTTCGTACAGAAAAATGTATGATACAAAAAGTACGTTTAACAGTTTACAAACTAACGGGGTAGGTGAAAGAATTGGGCAGAAATTCACTCCAAAACAACGACAGAGAAATTCGGGAACACAAGTTAGAAACCTACTAAGAAACAACTGATATTTACACTAATATTTCACTTGGGCAGAAATGCTTATAATCTATTCTAATAGCATACACACTCTTACGTCCTAACTAAAGATATACATACATATATTAATTTTTATTTAAAATATTTGATTTTTTTGAAATACTAATTGAAATTCTCAAAATGCTGAATGTCCACTCACTTCGGCAAGGAAGCTGTGGCACTGGGGTGGAGGTGAAAAAGAGTAGGGATACGATCACAACAAGCAATGGGCTTTGGAAAGAAATCCTATAAAAAATATAGGGAAAAGCACTGGTCTTACTAACTCACGCTCGCACACGGGTGGAGATGGAAATGAACTAGGACACGGAGCTTAACGGGCTAAGATGCAGGGAAACGGTCACTCAGTATACCAATCACGATTTAGATGCACAAGTTATCTAATGAAATGCAAATAAAACCACATATTTGCATTATATAAAATATTTACATTTTTATAAAATACTTACTCAAATTGTCACAGTTTTCAGGAAAAATGTCAGCGAATTAAAACTGTTTTTTTTTTTTTTAATTTTACTACAATTTAAAAATATTTGATAAGATTCATACAAAAATGTTCAAAGAAATAACATTGTTTTAGCTATGGAAGACGTCATGTGAAGAGTGAGGAGCAAAGCTGTTTATGTCTCAAACCTTTCATTATTGAATCATGGTTCAACAACTTTAAAAATATACATACTTACATAATTCAAAATAGCAAAGAAATGAGAAGTGTGCTTACGTCAATCTTGTGTCTGAAGGGGCTATATAAACCAACAGCAGAGTTTATGTCACTTTTGGAGAAGTTAAGTTCCACTTTTGTATAGTGTAATAACGATTACTTAATTGAGTCTAAGAAATTTCTGCACAATCTGTCTGAGCGCAGTAAAAGTGTAACGAATTTAGACGTCAAAGTTCTAAAACCATTTGGTTTTTTGGCAGGACGTACTTTACGATTCGCATTTTAAACAAAAAATTCAAGAATATCTAATAAAACGAAAACTATAATATAGTTACCTAAACATCAACTGAATTTTTATTATTTGGAGCTGGCATACAACGAATGTAAGTGTGTATGTAAATAAATATACTATATGTATGTATAAAGCAAGAAGCAACACAATAATTTAAACCAATTAATTCATGTTCTTAACAGCTCCTAAAAAAATTCATAAAACAATTTTAAAATTTCCAAACAATAATTTTAAGAGGTGTCAGTGCTGTTTGAGAAATTTACGAAAGGTAGAAACCTCAATAAGCACAGTCTATGTCATAAAAATTCAAAGAGAAACTACCTTCATTTTTTGCATCATGGTGTGTGTTATAAATAAAAAGGTATACGTAAATAGGCATGGCAAAAATTTTGGATTTTATTATTGTACAATTTATATTTTGGCAAAAATACAACATGAATTGATTGAAAACTTCAATTGAATGTACCAAGGCGAATTCATATCACGTGAAGTTGATCAAGCAGCCGATTGAATTCGCTTGGTGAACGTTAAGTCGAAACGATGTGTTTGTTGTAAATCATCATCATCATGTCATTTTGCATATAATTTGTTAGTGTAAATTTTTGTTGTTGTACGTATAACACCACCTGATATGTATGAATACGCCTTGGACGTTCCCACGACAGTCGGTTCTACGATACCGGAATGACCCGGCCACTTCAGCAGCATTCCCCAAAATTTTATGGGGAATGTTTTATGCTGTTACAACAACAACAACAATACACCTTGGAATGTGGCCGCCTTGGCCGCCATTCAACATTCTAAATATGTATGTATGTATATACAAATATGCAGGATTTTATATTTCCTCAAATTCTTTATCAAATCTGTACGAAGTAAAAACAATTGTCGTATATATAAGAACGCTGAATTCTCTGGGTCTACAGATACTATGGATATGACTCTCAAGCAAACCAAATGGCGGCGTTACGGAATCCGGCCACATGATATTTCAAAACATTTTGGCCAAAAACTTCTCTATTCGTTTTTGTTTTCCCTGCATTTTTCATTTATTTTTTCTTTTTTTATCTTTCCTTTCTTTCTTATTTTTTTGTCTTAGAAGAAATCGTAAGGTTTATTTGTTGTTGCTGTGTCAGGTTGGCCCACATATTCAAACAATTTTGTGTTTCTGTTTTGAGTTTTTCGCTGCGCTTTGTCTAGAATTGGTATGAGTTCGTTCAGTCCGTGCGCAACTTTGCCAATGTACAGACATCAATAAAACTAATTGTGGAATCACATAGCGGTTTGGCTGTAGTGATTGAGATTGCAGGGTATGTGTCAACGAAATAAGAAGTGCAAAGTTTTCCAGTATTAATTTATTCGCATAATGTCGTTTCGTCGTCGTGTTAAGGAAAAAAAGTGAATTCGTGGATAGAAAATTGCTCATAATTTAATTTACACCTAAATACATACATACATACATGCACAAAATACAAATGTAAATATTTACATTCAGACCGTGCAACTTCGAGCTGGATTTTTCTCTTCAGAACCCATTAATTAACATAGAAACTCTCACCATTCTGCGTCATATTTGTGTGCTACTCCAGAGTGTTATCGTGGATATTATTTTATGCATTTTTCCCAGCAAACTTTTCTGCGTTATGCAATCGAATGGCTGTCGTAATACTGAATGTTTACGTTTTTAGTTAATGAGAAGTGCTTTTATGAATTCAATTGCAGTGGCGATTTTAGTTTTACATAACATTGTTGAAACATTTGAATAAATTACAAATTTTCTTTTATAATTAACCATAAAATATTAAACGAAGCCTTGTGCAAATAAGTGTGTATGTACATACATACATATGTGCAATTTTTTCACGTGACACCCAGACGTTTTTCACTACTAAAAGCTTTGGCTGCCATTACCATAGCCATCGCTGCGTCTATTAATTGATTTGTCGACATTAGCATTAAG
Source organism: Anomoia purmunda (assembly GCA_951828415.1). NCBI lineage: Eukaryota > Metazoa > Arthropoda > Insecta > Diptera > Tephritidae > Anomoia > Anomoia purmunda. The sequence continues at coordinate 287,669 of OX639996.1, forward strand.
GCCAAGGTCGGAGACTTTCAATTTTTCCTAATTAGATCGCAAAAAACTTTCTCTATGCTTCCAATCATTTTTTAATGGTGTACAGCGTACACATGCCTACATACATACATACATATGCACATATGTATGCGTAATAAAACAACAAAAATCTGTGTGCGAGTAACTTATCACTGAAGATACATATAGGAAATTTTGTTTAATTTTTATGGTACCTTGTTCCAGTAACTTTTGTTTAGCTGAAAGCAAAGCCTGAATACTCGTAGTATTAAAAAAAAATGGAACCTGTCTTAAGCTTTTTTTGAACTTAAGCTCCCTTTCACAACTGAGCATTAACTAACTAAAGCGATTATATTGAAATAAAAGCAGCGGATCAGGCTGTGTTAGGTAAGCGTAAATTGTTTTTTTTTTTCAAATATACATATATGTATACATATTTTCTTTTTAACGTGGACGGTGGCAAGGTAAAATGCTAAAGTTAATTTATTTTGTTTAGGTAAACTACGATGGTTTTATCTAATGCAGCCTTTTTGTTTTTTTTTTTTAACGCTTATGGTAAAAAGTAAATTTTTAAAAGGAACTTCATACATACAGTAAGCGCCTTTGTGTGTAGAACGGTGTCATATAATATCTTAGTTTTCTCTTAACTTGACTTAAGCTACTCTTCCATACTACCACAGAAATATACAAAATGAAATTAAGTGACAAGGTTAATTTAAAACGTCTACTCGTTTGAAGTAGCTTAACTGAGAAATATTAGTGAAGCAAGGGAACTAGAATTTAATAAATTTTTTTACAGGCATTAGAAAATTGTGTACATTGTGCAGAATGGGGCCACAAAGGCAATTTGCTGATTCACACATTTATAACTAGTTTTATTTATTCGATTAGTTAATCATCCGAAAAATGTAGATTTGAACGCAAATTCAAGGATATTCAATTGTGAATTTTGTAGTAGAACCAGTTTTTAAGAAGAGTGTAAATATTGCGACTAGTAAGGAAAACAAATTATTATCCATGATGACTAAAAATCAAAACCATTTATTATAGCATCCATAACACTCCATTAGTAGTATATCCTAAGAGTGTTTTAAATGGATTAACCGTCCTTTCTCGGTATTGAAACTATGACTATACAGTGGCAGACTCGATGAAATAGTTTGATTTTTCCGGCCACCTAGTGCCACTATGTAAACAACTAAAAAAGTAAAAACACGAGTGTAATCCGCCTTTTCCTCTAATTTAAATATTATATAACCTTTTTTGGTCAAATATATATTGCAGGGTGAAATATAAAATTTCCGAAAAATTACAAACCTTAGGTATATTTCAAAATATTTGAATTGTATGAAGATCTCTCCATTTGACTACTTAAACGCCTGTAATAAAAGAAAGTTTGCCCAAAAAAGTTATATAACATTCTAATAAGAGAAAAGGGGGGACTACGCCCATATTTTTTTCTTTTTTAATTATTTACGTTTTACTTATGACTCAATGTATTAAAAAAAAATGATTTCGTCCAATACTCAAAATGAATGCTGTGCTGTGCATTGTTATCAGTTACGTTGTAAGTTCCAAAATTCCAGAAAGACAATTGTGAATGAAGTCGCTGGCTGTGTTTTGTTTACTCGTCTTGATTGTGTTAACCTAGATTAAAAAAATGCTTATTATATTTTCCTTTCATTTGTGTGTGTGTGCTATCTCATGAGGGGGCTTGTGGGACTCGATATACTCACTGATTACTTAAATTTCGCTCGGTATTAGCGGTAGGTAGCCTTTGAAGTGATTATCTGTCCTGTCCGTTAATCATGTATTTAATTCCATAATTTAGTACATTATCTTTATTATTAAACGTACGATGTGTATGTACATACATATGTATTATTTGAAAATGTAAATACCCTAAATTTTCGCGGCCTATTTATGTATCTAAAATGTAAGGATCACACGGTTTCGTATGTTAACTTATCATATGAATATGTGAAAGGAGGCAAAGTGTCTTTATATGTGAGCTACTGATAGTAACGTAATAATAGCTAGAGAAAGAGAGAGCAAAAAAAAATTCCAAAAAAGAAGACGGAAAAGCTCTGCGCGAACAAACGGTAGAATGTTTGAAAAGTTTTCTTAGCATTGTTTGTGTAAAACGATTTTAGTTCGTCAGCGAATGGGTGGATGCTGTCTAATCTACAAAGAGAGGACTAGCGGTCCGTGGAAGCCGCAATCTTGTATTCTAGCATTCTTGAAGTAGGATATACATAATATTCACCAGGGGTGCTAGCCGATTCTTACTACTGTTCGACTACATCACATACATATGTATATACATATGTATATATAATATTTAAAAATAAATTGATCATTCTTGAGTAGATACTCAAAAAAAAAAATGTGACCATTGTATTGGTTATAATATGGCAGATGTCATCTCTGTATATACATAGTTTAAATTTGAAATCTCCATTTAATGATTTTGAGGGAGCTACTCAGTTTTCGATTATATTATTAACTTTAACTGGCACCTCTGTAAATACCGTCGATGACTTGGATTTAAAATTATGAAATCATATATATAAATTCAGCTGTGTGTATTAATCTAAACTTTACCTTTTCACCTGCGAAAAAAAATAATCTTCGGAAAGATTTGTCGCTTTATAAAATTTATTTTGTGCACTAAACTCTTATAATAAAAAATTCAAAAATCGTTTCTTCTCTTACCTTTCATTGGGTATTATATCACGGAGTCTGAGTCCATGCTGCTCTCCTTTTCCTAAAATAATTGTACATAAAATTTATCACTACAAAATTTCAAAATGTCACTTCACTATGACTTTAGTTTTCAAATTTAATGAAAGCCACTTAGGAAAAATGATTAATACCACATTTCCATCGGCCATCAAAATGATTGTTTTAGTGACAAAGCTCGACATTGAATCATATTCTCTTATTTCTTCTACAAATCTTATTTTATTGAATGCGATTGAAATGGACACTGCATAACCTCAAGCCAATCCTCCAGAAACCTATCCTTCGCCACTTTACAAGTATGTTTTGGATAGTTGCCTTAGTGCTTGATCCATTTCAGTGGCATTTCGTCCTAGGCATAATGGAGCATGTTGGTTTGTAAAATATGCACATACAGATATTGATCCATAACCATTTATATTACCAAAATCAGACCAACTCTTTGATAGGAAAAGCATGCCCACATGATAATAGATAATCCCCGATGTTTAATTGTTTTTCTTGTATACCTCGGATAATACTTAATTGATGTTAGGTGGACTTGCTAAATTACCTTGAACCTTTTCCGCCATATAAAACAATTTTACTCTCGCCGGCCCATAAAATATGTCTGCAGTTTTGGAATGACCATAACAAGTCATCGTTTGCAAGTTTTATTTTATCAATGTGATATTTTCCATTAGAGTAACTTTACGAGGACTTCGAGCAAACAGTTTATTGTGTCGTAAGCGTCTTGACTGTATGAGCTTTACATTTGCAGCGTAGTTGCAGCTACTGAATTGGTTCTGCTGGTACTTAAAATGCGTTTTGCAAGGGGCGGCGAAACAATTTTTTTACCTCGTGTATCAAACGAAACTTGTCGTTTTAATTCATTAGTAACACTTAGTAATAGTTCACTTATCAGATTTTTTTTAATCGCGTATTCTCCGTGCCCACTCCACTGGCCACTTCAAAGGAATTAAATGTGCAAACACATTAGTTAATATTCTAATATATTGTAGAGAATAATATTACTTACTTTTGAAAACCGTGTTTTAACAAATTTTCGAAGATATTGAAAGAGAACTTAAACACTGCTATTATTGTGCTCGCTTTACAACCCATCTCGCGTCACAGAACTTAAAATGTCAAAATATAAACCCAGTCCACCGTTATTCGAAAATTTTTGCTTACGAAAATTGTGTTGGTAAATGCATTAACAAAAAAAAATTTTAAACAGTATGGCAAACCAAAAGTTTAAAAAATTTCAAAAATCAACGGAAATTTCGAGACATTACACATTATTTTTAATTAAGTTAACTAAAATTAAATGCGCTATAAAACTGCACACCTAAAACATTTCTAAACATTCTGGTTAAAAACTTTGAATTTTTAGAAATTTTTAGCAAAGTTTGGGTTTTTATGCATATGCATTTTTCTTTTAGAGCGAACTAAGACATTATGAAAAATTAACAAAACAAACTTCACGTGAAACACATTGGTCATTGGTATTAGAATATATTATACAATTATATCAAAGCGTTTGAAAATTTTTTAAGCAACATATGAAATTTTTGATGCTAAAAAGTTCTTGATTCTAAGAATTGCAATGGTTTCCAAATATTTATACTTATATTTTTAATATTTCTATTAATGTGCGAAATTTTTTCACTATTTGTAATTGCAGTGAAACTTAAAAGGAAAAAAATAAAATGCATAGAGCACATACGGCTTTTAATTTGGCGCTATCACCCATTGCCCAAAAAAACTTCGCCACATGGTTGATAAAGGATGGCAGTCCAAAGGTATTAAAATCAATTTGTATCACTTTTAAATAAATGAATTTCGATTTAAATCTGCTTTGAATTTTCAGGTGTGGAAAAATTCCACAATTTTAGCTACCCTCCGTGCTTACAGTTCGGCACCAGCTGAGCAATTCGCCTCAGGCACATCCGCATCGTATGTCGAAGAAATTTACAATTCATGGCTACGCGATCCAACTTCAGTTCATACAGTGAATATCTTCTATTGACGTATAAATCTATTGTTTTATTTTATGCAAATGCTTTTTATTTAAGTCATGGGATGCATATTTCCGGAGCAATTCTTATGGCGCACCACCGGACTTTCAACCAGTGCAGCGGAACTTGGTACCACTTTCTGGTGGCGTTGGTGCGATCTCTACGGGCGGAGCTATTGATTCAAAGACAATCGAGGACCATTTAGCAGTACAAGCAATCATCAGGAGTTATCAGGTAAGGAATTCTGCACTCCAAGGTTCAAGGAATAGCAACAAAATTAGTGCTCTCATTATATGTCCCATCTACAAAATATTATTTAGTATTAGATATTTACTACAACAATTTTTTTATTGCGATTCCATGTTTATTTTAAATATTACCATCGGTTTGTTAAAATTCTAACTATTTTTAGTTCGATTTTTTAATGAATGTAGAATAAATCATTCATAATTCATAGTTGCGTTTTTAGTATACAAAACTTCATCTCATATATGATTAAAGAATCAGTATATTTTTAGACCAGATGCATGATTTTAGAATAAATCGTTTCGGAAACTTGTATTGAAAAAGATCCCCAAAACCAACTCAAATGTATGTGAAACATATATATTATATTTATTTTTCCACTGGGAGTCTTTTAACTCTTCTGCTAAAATCAAGATTCGCATAATATTGGTAGCTAAATAGGTTATATTTATAACAATATGGATAACTCTTAGCAATTATTCCTCAACTCATAATTTCCTAACTTACATTTGCATAGTAAGTTACTATTTTACTTCTACATATAAATTAACGTTCGGCCATTTATTTGCACACTTTACCTTATTTCGTTTTATTATTTACAATCATATATCATTCAATTAATCAATAATTGTACACAATCAACTCAACAATGAAATCCTTCATCAACATCCAAATGAAATGATATGAAATAAAATGAATGAACGATCTAAATAATTGTACGTTAATGTGATCCCTTTGAATGAATAACGTTGTCACGCGCCTTAAGTCTCGCGGTCATTTGGCAGCTGATCTGGATCCGCTCGGAATCTTGAGAAAGGATATTGCTGTTAGCAAAGATGGTCAGACCCGACGAGCTAACGAAGCTGTGCTGCGGCAGCATTCATCCTTTTTCGTTGGTAATTGCTTAAACTGATTTAATTTCTTTTAATTTAACTTTAAAATTTGAAATTGAAAATATGATATGAATAGAAATAGAAAGAGAATTAATACAACCTATGTCAACGATTCAGGGATGTCGCAATGAAATTCGGAGTAACAGCTTTTAAATTCTTATTGTCAGCCGACCTGTCGTCAACCGACCTACTATAATACATATGTACATATATGTTTTACAGTTATTCATCCTTTATCTAAATTTATAATTTGCTGTACTGAATATACATACATACATATACTATTTACGTACAACGTACCTACATAATATGTGTTTTTTTTTCGAAGTTGTTACTTTAAATTTATTCCAAAATTAATAACATTGTGCTTTTTGTGTTGACAATTGAACATTAACTTTGAAACCACTCATTTTTTGTTTTGAATGTATCAAACTTACTAATTCATCCCTAAAAATACTATATATATTTCGATAAGCTCAGCTAGTAGTTTAAAAAAATATTATACGCCTAACAATAAACGTTGTTTCAAATATGTACCGTGACTTCTGCCTCACTCTGAATTCCAAATTTCATACGCACTCCATCCAGATCATTCGCAGTTCATTTTACTCGTCTTGTTTTAATATTCGCTAAACGCTTGTATTATAAAACTGGGATTTCTTATGCAATTATTTTTAGTTTGGTCTGCTTTATTTAATAAGATGTGATTTAATTATTATTTTAATATTTTATTTTCTTCTCTTTACATATTTCTTCATTTTTGATTATTCGTAACATTTCTGCCTATCCTTCTATGCTACTACATACGTTGCTAATTTGAAAAAAAAAAAAAAATTTAAATTAAAAAATATTAAAAATTATGTAAAACTGGATTCCAAATTTTTTCTATATATTCGTTCGCCAATGACCAAACCCACACACCTTTGAACCGTTTCAATAGATTCGAGGACATAACATTGCACACCTCGACCCTCTTGAAATTAATGTCGCAGAATTGCCCGACAACTGCTCGACGAAAGCCATTTACGCTAATTTCAGTTTTGGTAAGTAGGATGTGACGAATAGTGTCCATATCAACATAAAATTAAAATACGAACATGAAGATATCCTGAACCTGAAATCATTTACTTATCCTGCCCTTACCTCTTCCCTAGCCTTGTATCCGTGAGTCTGTTTTATGTATTTTATTCTACACATCTCTGTTTTCCACATTTGACACTATGGCTTCTTCTGTAAATACTTAGTAGGTAGCATAGCAAGAATGGTAGAAAACTAGATTGCGTCTTGCGCGCTGAGAGCAACTGAAAGTGACGTTATAAATGCAGAGAATGAGAGAGCAAAGACAAAATTCTACAGAAATTTTAAAGCGTACAAACGACAGAACAATTGCAAGTTTCGTTTAGCATTGCTTGTGTAAAATAAAAGCAAAATACTTTTATTTCATCAACTGATGGGTGAATGCTGTCAAATCGACAAAGATAGGCGTAATGGTTCGGTGTTGGCGCAATCTTGAATTCTATCATTCTTGGTAGTAAGGTACATTGAAAAGGTAGCAGCAGGCGATTAAATGCAACAACCACATCTTTTTGTTGTTGTTTTACCAAACTGAAATGCCGAAAAACGCTGATTCTGGACATTGTGGAGCTGGAAAATAAGGAGGAAGTTATAAATTTTAACCTAAGTTTCTATGTATATGGACTTTGCTTTGGTACAACGATCAATGGCACAAATTTGAATTATCAGTTTACGAAGATTGAACACCTGAAATGAAAAAGAAAAATAAAATATCAACCCTGACGCTGCTGCCTGTTTAATTGTGCCTTGGTAGGTAGTTATTTATGAATGAAAATCGTGTGTTTGTAATTGTGGTAAAGAATAAATTCATTGAATCAAGCCAAATTACTCCTGAGCACAACACTTCCTTGAACTGGATATATTTAAAAAAAAAATCACACTTTTTTCAGTTATTTTATAAATTATTCACCCTTTTTTATGCTTCCTGTGATTGTTTACGTTTTGCTTTATGACGTCACACTCAAAAAATAACTTCTTTGCTCAACGTATTGATTGGTCTATTATAATTGTAGTTTGTTCGTTCATGGCAATTATTTTAAACATTCATTATTTTTTGTGGCATACCATTTTGGCAGTGAGAATAAATTATAAACAAATAAACACTACAAACTGAACAAATTCGCAATATTCCTTAGCTCCAGCAAACACGCGTTATCAAACCTACATAAATATATTTCTTCAATCTGCTTTTGAAACCCTAAATTCGCACTAACACCTTACATATAATCGCTTGCACAAACATCCATGCATACATACATACATACATACATACGTAAATGTCTTGAATGAAAGTACGTTTCGACAGGTCGTCAATTTCGTTTAACTTACCAAACTGAGTGTTGCCATAGAGCATGTTATGTAAAAATGATCTCCGGATTTCACAGCAAATACAACAAACAATTATTATGTACATATACTATATACACATTTGTTGTGGTCGTAGAATGTTTGAAATTGAAAAATATTTGAATAGAGTTTAATATCTAATTAATTTCTACTGTAAATTTAGGTGAGCCAGACATGGAGCGACCTTTCAAACTTCCCAGTACTACATTTATCGGCGGAGATGAAACTACATTGCCTCTACGGTGAGCAAATCTTTTACTTATCTTTTCACTTATTAAAACACATTTTCCCCCCAAAAAAAAATTCACACACACACACACACAAAATATAGGGAGATCCTTAATCGTCTAGAAAATGTGTACTGTAACAAAGTGGGCGTAGAATATATGTTCATAAACTCACTGGAGCAATGCAATTGGATTAGGAAGCGGTTTGAAACGCCTGGAGTTATGAATTTTACACCAGAACAAAAACGACTTATTCTCGCACGTTTGACTCGTGCCACAGGGTAAGTATAGCCAATTTACAGCTTATTGATATGGTTTGTTTTTTTTTTATGGAAAATGTAAATATCGTTACCTTAAGATGAACAGGCTTGGTATTACGATCAACGGAGTTTACGGGAAAAAGGAAGAAAATAAACATAAACAGTACAGGTTTTACACTGACTATCGCACATAACAATGCGAAATAAATAAATAAACGTGATAAGTAAATTCTAAGAGTATTTTGGGATTTTAATATACGAATATATGTATATGTATTTTGATTTCGTTCAAATATAAGCTTACTTTGTCAATTTCATACTTGAAAATAATAATAGAACTTCAATATTTATCACTCAATTTATCTAAGATTTTAGTAATACTCTATTGTGATATGTAAAAACGCGATTCGGGAAAAAAAATATAAGCTTCAACTTAAGGTAACGGTATATGTGCATAAGTATATTCAATTACTGTTGTTTCTAGATTTGAAGCGTTTTTGGCGAAGAAATATTCATCAGAAAAGCGTTTCGGTCTGGAGGGTGGTGAAATGCTCATACCAGCTATGAAAGAGGTTATTGATGTTTCAACTGAGCTAGGTGTTGAATCGGTTATAATGGGTATGCCACATCGTGGGCGTCTCAATGTATTGGCAAATGTTTGTCGTAAACCTTTACCCCAAATATTCACACAATTCGCTGGTTTAGAAGCAGCTGACGATGTGAGTTATTTATTTATTATTTTTTGCTACCTTTTGTTATTGATTCTTGATAATAATTTTATAGGGTTCTGGTGATGTCAAATACCATTTAGGTACCTACATTGAGCGCTTGAATCGTGTCACAAATAAGAATATTAGATTAGCTGTTGTTGCCAATCCTTCTCACTTGGAAGCTTCCTGCCCGGTGGTGCAGGGCAAGACTCGTGCAGAACAGTTCTATCGTGGCGATCAGGAAGGCAAGAAGGTCATGTCTATATTGTTGCACGGAGATGCCTCATACAGTGGTCAAGGTGTTGTCTACGAAACGATGCACTTGTCAGATCTGCCCGACTATACCACACATGGCACAATTCATGTTGTCGTAAACAATCAAATCGGCTTCACTACAGATCCTCGCTTCTCTCGCTCATCTCCCTATTGTACAGATGTTGCACGTGTCGTAAATGCTCCAATTTTCCATGTTAATGCAGATGACCCAGAAGCAGTTGTGCATGTGAGCAGAGTGGCAGCAGAGTGGCGTGCTATTTTCCACAAAGATGTCGTTATAGATTTGGTCAGCTATCGGCGGAATGGCCACAATGAAGTGGATGAGCCAATGTTTACACAACCACTCATGTACCAAAAAATTAGAAAACACAAAACCTGCTTGGAATTATACGCAAATAAACTCATCGCAGAAGGCACAGTAACCCCTGAAGAAGTTAAGGCTGTAGCAGATAAATACGATAAAATCTGCGAGGAGTCCTTGGAATTAGCTAAGCAGGAAACACATATCAAGGTAGGGTAAAACTATTTACCTGTAAATACTAGTTTTGAATATTTGGTAGATTTGTTTATTAACGCCCTTACCCTCTAATAAATAGTACAAGGAGTGGCTTGATTCTCCCTGGTCTGGTTTCTTCGAAGGCAAAGATCCTTTGAAAGTGTCACCAACTGGCGTAAAGGAGGAAACCCTTATTCACATCGGCAACCGTTTCTCGGCGCCTCCACCAAATGCTGCGGAATTCGTCATACACAAGTATGTACTGTTGTTTATTTTGTTTGTTTTTTTCTTCTTTTTTTTTAAATTAACATATGAAAATCAAATTTTATCTCAATGTTTTAGAGGTTTACTGCGTGTACTAGCTGCCCGCAAAACAATGGTCGACGAGCACGTCGCCGACTGGGCGTTAGCGGAGGCCATGGCTTTTGGCTCGTTGCTTAAAGAGGGTATTCATGTTAGATTATCTGGTCAGGATGTTGAGCGTGGAACATTCTCGCATAGGCATCATGTTTTACATCATCAATTGGTAGACAAAGCAGTATATAATCCTCTACAGCATCTGTATCCCGATCAGGCACCTTATTCAGTTTCGAACAGTTCACTCTCTGAGTTTGCAGTTTTAGGTTTCGAACACGGATATTCAATGACCAACCCCAACGCTTTGGTATTGTGGGAAGCACAGTTCGGAGATTTCTGTAATACCGCTCAATGTATTATCGATCAATTTATTGCTAGCGGTCAAGCCAAATGGGTGCGTCAGTCTGGATTGGTGTGCCTTTTGCCTCATGGCATAGAAGGTATGGGCCCAGAACATTCATCGGGCCGATTAGAACGCTTCTTGAGCTTGTGCGCTGATGATCCCGACTATTTCCCACCTGAGTCCGAGGAATTCGCTATTCGACAATTACATGACATCAATATGATAGTAGCCAATTGCTCTACGCCAGCAAACTATTTCCATATTTTGCGTCGCCAAATCGCTATGCCTTTCCGCAAGCCTTTGATTCTAATGACTCCAAAGTCTTTGTTGCGTCACCCCTTGGCAAGAAGTCCCTTCAAGGACATGGCCGAATGTAGTGAATTCCGACGTGTAATTCCTGACGAAGGCCCTGCTGCAGAAAACGCAGGTAATGTGAAGAAAGTACTATTCTGTACTGGACGTGTTTACTATGACCTGTTGAAGGCTCGCGAGGACCAAAAATTAGAGAAAGATATCGCAATCGTACGTGTAGAGCAGGTTAGAATCGAATGAAAATTCAAGAGTTAATTCAAAGTTGATTGATCTTATTATTACCGTTCTTACTACTCATTAGATTTCTCCATTCCCCTTCGACTTAATCAAAGAACAGAGCAACTTATACACGAATGCTGAATTGTTCTGGGCACAGGAAGAACACAAGAACCAGGGTGCCTGGACGTATGTGCAACCACGTTTCCTGACGGCGCTTAACCACGATAAGGATATCGGGTAAGTCTTTGTTAAAATATCCGCGTGTAGGAGGCACCATTTCTTGTTATTCTCTTGCTCTATTTTACAACTTATTTCTGTTTTTTTTTTTTTAACTACAATACATACTTTCTTGAAGAACTATTGGCAAAAAGACATTAGTACGCAGAAGCACATTGATCGTTCCATATTATCGATTTCATTGTAAGCGACAGGGTAATTTTTGCAAAGTATTGGCTCTTACAATAATTTTTGCTTAGAAAGGTTTTCCTTTTATTATTGAGATGTTTTACCTTGAAGTATTGAATTCGAAACAACAATATTTTAATTGTGTACTTGTTGACGTATTCGTCTGAAGATATACTAAAAATTTACTTAAATTAAATTAATTTGACATTAATTTGCTGCAGGGCTCTTTTATACTGCGAAGACTTATCTGCATAATTTTTTTTAATATGATTGCCTCAAATGATTTTTATATTAATTAGAATATGTACATACATATGTTCTTTTTTTTAAAATCGCGTTTTACTTCAGAAGTTGATAGTTTTACTTTGTAAAGTGCATATTAGAGAAAAACGACAATCGAGTTACTATCCGATATCCGGCTGAACGGATAGTTTCTCAAAATTACTTTAAGTAAAAAAATCTTTGTTAGGTTATTCGGTCATCCGGCCACGCAGCTCGCCAAATCGCCATCTGTTGCATCTCTAGTACAAATATTCAGATTGCGCATATTAAGTGGGTACCATTTTCGCAGGTGGCAACCCAACTCACAATTATTTCTCAATATTATTGATGTTAAAACATTTCGTTTATACCTATAAAAACATAAAATATGTTGCAATATTTGATATATGTACTTTGGCTCTTCGATTAGTTTACTTATTTCACAGGTATCGATTCCATGAAAAATATTTGTAAATTAATAAAATATTGTGAAATATTTATATCTGTATAGGGGGCATACTTTATTAAATTTAAATACTTTTAAATATTGGCAATGCATTTGCTTCGTTTAATATCAATGTTATAAAAAATTCCTAGTACGATAAAATTGCAGTCAATGGAAAATGTAAATATCGAAACGATAGAGTTCAGTTGTCTTTCGCCGTAACGGTACATGTTTGGACTGTATAATTGTTAAAAAGAAGTAATTAGAGGATACGAACTAAATTTTTCCATAAAAAGCCAGATTTTCGATGTATGGTCGCTTACGATGTGAACTCAAATAGGGAAAGACATTATATTTTTGTAATATGTGCAATGTGTTTCGAAAAATATTCTATTGCTCTCTATCTATCTATATTCCCAGTTAAAATTTTAGTATCATATTTTTAAACACTAGCGGTGTCATCAAAATTCACATACATACATGCAAATCAAAATTTTCAAATTGCACCTGAGTAGTATAAATGCTTCTATTGAATGCTTCTCGCTATAGAATCAGAAAAATTTTGGATAATATGAGCCGGCATAAATTTGTGCAAGGTTAGAATAATTAATTTTAGAAAATAATGTATTTTTGCATAGAGTAAAAGTTTAAATGATGCTATACTCGTATGCCTTGTTTCTGAAATATATGTTGTTTAATGGTCAGCAAGGGGCAAATTGTGTGAAGGGAGTTAAATAAATGCAGTAAAATTAAAGGAAAAATAATAACAACATTTGCTTTAATGTTTGTACTTTTTAGTTTTGTACAAATCTTTTAAGTGAGATTTATTTTTTATTATTTTTTGAACAACATAATAATCTGTTTTTATATTCCCCTGTTTATTTGGAATCAATTCTATCCAATAACTAATATTTCATATTTCCCTACTAAAAATTTATTTGTTTTAAATATGTCTTTTTTTTTGTATCGAAGTGTCACATATATATATATTTATATATATATATACTGTATATACTATATACATATGTAAATACTTTATGAAATATTTAAAAATGTTCGTTGTGCAACTATTCAAAAGTCTGCCATTGCGCGAATGAAGAAGAACAATTTTCGAATATCGAAACCAACAAAATCCATCCTTTGTGTGTGTGTATTATTGTTACAGCTCCTCTAAGCAGACCACAAGCGAAAATAGCGTCGACTCTGCTTCCGATTCCGATTCGAAATCGAAACCGTGGTTGAGTCGTGTATTCGCAAATGAAAAGGCCGACGCCAGCGAGGGCGAACAGAAACCAGTCGACTATTTCGATGCGCGCGAAGTTCGAGATATGCAGGGCAATTTCAATAAGCCCGCTGGTATCCGGGATATTTCGCCAAAATACAACTTTGGACGTAAAATTAGGTGAGGAATGAACGCAATCCGAGTTCTAGCCATGCGCAAATGGGTGTGTGGAAATTAAATGGGCGATGAACTGTAGAAACACTGTCGCCCCATCTATCTACATTACCATAAAATAATCTATTATTTTTTGTCTACAACAAAAATCATTGGAACAATGTGGGACGTAATTTTACTTTTTTCCGCGTTACCATTTTATTTTTTCGCAATGTACAATTTTGGCATAGTACAATTTAAAAAAAAAAACTCCTATTTCGATGCAACAACGGAAACATAAAGTTCCAGATCTCCGGCAGTCTGTTGGATTTGTTAATTTTATAACTAATTTTGCCAAAATTGTATTGGTTGATTTCTCTATTAAGTTATCGCATAGAAAGTAAAGTAGCGCAACGTTGGTTAAAATATGTTTTTTCAATGCTCGTATTATGTATGTTTTCAATGTTTTAATTTTGTAATTGAACTCATGTACTCCATTTACATTCGATTAACCAACCATTGAATATCATGGCATATATATTTTTCGTTGTCAAACTTTTCTTTCCCGATTTCCCATTCCATGTAGCATTGTAAGCATGCTCATAGTGGTGTGTTATATGTTCGTTACGTCCCTTATGTTTATTCCTTTACCTGTTATGTTCCTTTCAAAACTTTTATTAATCCATTACCGGGTACAGAGTATGGTCTAATTTTAAAAATCAAATATGTACTCATAACATGCATCCAATTGACCTCAAATCTAACTGATTTGCATTATACAAATATGCGGTCACGAATAATTCGCCCAATCCAGCAGCATGATAAGTGAGCATTAACGAATACATTTAGAAGGTTTGGTAAAATATTGTAGGTTTTGTATATGCTTTCTGTAAAAGTGAGTTAAATATGGTAAATATGGTACTTATATTTATGTAGCTATTCTTTTCGAGTATTTTGGGTAGTGTCAATATTATTAATATAATTATTTAATAGGCAAGTTTGGTGGGCTCTAAAGTTATTCGCTGTCTAATAAAAGCTCATACTTTGACAAATATTAAAAAATTGAATTGGCTGTCATCTCTCACTCTTAAACAATAATTACATATACATATAAACCTTAAATGGTTGAAATTCGGACAATTCATTTACATTCAACACATTAACCATAAATTTTCTCATTTTACAAAACTTAGCTATGCATGTTTGGATTTATTTGTTGTATCCGGTATTCTATATGATAATTTTATGACAACAAAATTTACGAAATTTCTTTATTTGGACATGTGATAAATCGTTACATAACATAAATCGCCTTTTACATATTTATCGCGGCATTGTTCCATAAAGTTTTTGTTTTATTTCAATTTTGAATCACATATTTTATAAATTGTTTTGCAAACTAATCTTTATTGATTCAATTTTCTTCTTTCTTATCACATATTATATCCCTGTTCCATAATCTCATTTTCACCCATTATTCCTTTCCCGTCAATTTTCGCGCAAACGATCATTGTTTTTTTCCTTCCTTTATTGTCCTATTTTCCTCTCTTAATATCTGTTAATATAGCTATCTTGGAAGGCCATGCAGCGCTTCGACTGCTACCGGATCAAAGGTGCAGCACACCCGGGAACTGAACGCATTGCTTACCGATGCCATGACAGTCTAAATATCCGAGTGCGGTCTGTAGTTTAATGAAGTCAGCAACCAGCATGATATGTCTTAACGGGTAACCACTACCCCAATATGCGATTTACAAACCACAACAATGGACACTTAATAAACTATACAATTATTATTTTGTTTTATTTTCATTGACCATCAGAATAAATAACTATATGATTATTGTAGAAAGAAATTACAGACTAATTTATATACATATGTAAAACTATTAAACTGTGTATTAGAAAAGAAATGCGAAAATAACGAAACAATGGAAGCACGAAAAAAATGCAAACACTTTTTTTTTAAATGATCAGAAATATTGCGCTGTTTATATATATGTTTGTATTTATTTGGCTATATATGTATAATTAAATTGTTTGTCACTGACTGCTCATAAGTAGTTTTGAATCTGGAAGAAGCAAACCATCAGGGATTAATTAGTTTACATATATATATTTCGTCGTCATTTAAATATATATTTCGTCGTCATCATTATCGAAGGCACTAAATGAAATTTCGGTGAAAACACTTTCGCTAAATATTTTGTTGGTTTTTTTTTGTTTTTCAAATAGTTATAAATACGAGATTTATTATTACTTAGAAAGCCATAAATGTAATTCAATTACTTTAAAAACATACAACTTCTCCAATGAACTTAGGTAGTAATGACGACGTTGTAACTAATTCATTAAGTTTGAGCTATTCCACTTACCAATACATAATACATAGCTATACTTTTAATCCAAAAACTTTATTAAAGAGCATGATAGAAAAAATATAAATAACAGTTGATTTTCAAAGTTGGGAGTGAGTAATAATTTTATTATTGTTTGATATCAACAAAAAAAACACACACAGCGTTTAGTTCTTAATATTAGGCTCAGCTAGCATCAACATAAAAATGTTTTCCACTTTGCGCTGGTACACCTTCCCACACAATCTGACACAAGCACACATACATATGTTTTTATAGATGAGTAAAAATAAACAAACATTTCTAAGTTTACGATTTCATTTTAATTATATTTTTTATTTGAATTATTATTTCGTGCAGATTTCATTTCCTAAGTTTGAAATGTATTATATAATTTACGTTTTATTATTTATTACTGTATATGTTACTATGAAATAAAAAGTTAAAAAAAAAAAGAACACAAAATACAAACACACTATCACACTTAATTGGCAAGAGCAGTAGTGAGTATTGTATATATTTTAAGAATTGTTACCCATCGCCAGGTACATACATATATACATATGTATGTATATTAAAAAGCGAAGTGATCTTTATTTTCTCCTACGACTGAAGATTCGTTAAGGTTTATGTATGTAGTATGTATTGTATTGGTTCGCTCAAGCAACCAAACCAAGTGATAAATGATATTCATACATTAAAGTATGTACATATGTGAATGAGGCTTTATTTGTAAGTTGGGAGAGTGCGTTTATGTACTAGACTCAATAAAAATGAAGTTTCTACACCAACATTTATACTATATATTTTTAGACGAGGAACAATGAAAAATATCTTCAATAATAATTGGAATCAAAGGAGTGTTATATTTTTATAATGTATAAGCAACAATAGTTTGACAAATGCTATAGGTAACTTAAAATTTTAAATATTTAAAATACTTGCAGTTACCTTTAGATTCATAATACTACAACATACATACAAGCATGCATGTAATATAAAAATTTAAACCAAAAAATCCACAGGTAGCTATAGTAATGAAACTTTTGAAAGTTGTAGGTCCCTTTAAAATTACATAGCTACATAGATGTAATATTATCCACATGCGTGTCCTTAGAATTTGGACCTAAATTTGGCTGGCACTGACCAGTAAAAATGTATACTATTTAATAAAGATAATATATGTAAACTACTTTATCGCATATATATATCTACTATTGTACTATTCAATATTTATGTGTACAAGCGAATTTGCCTGCACTTTTTCACTTTGATTCATCAAGTTAATTATGGAAACATGGTTTAAACTTGTAGAATAAATGCGCACTAAAATTAAAAAAATTAAATAAAGCAAACAAGACGAAATCAAAACTTCATATAATTTCATAAATTGACTATAATTTGTGGGGTTTATTAGCAGGATTTATTAAAGATTTGCGGAGCGTGCCGATTGCTTGGATCTACGATTTCGGTTTTTATTGTTTGATATTTATATTTCCGACTTATAGGTTTTAAAAATATTCGCTTGAACCAATTTTCGAAATTTCTAACACTAAAACGCTCTTTGAGCAGCTCTCACGACAGCTCTTACGACATACCGGATTGTCCCATATTTACATATATTTAACAGCAACCGCTAATTGTGTGGGATCCAACGTGAGCACATACTTTTTGTCACACCCGCACGAAAATGTTTTCGTTTTAATATCAGTTTGTTCTCAAGAAGAATTTTTAAAGCCATTGTAAACAACCCTAATGTCGTAAAATATGTCAAACTTTACATCGTCAGATGGCGCCAAACAAGACTATGTACAAGTGTCCAAGACCAGAGATACATATAGTATGTACATAAATAGCAAAACTCGTATATGAGTCACCTATTGGTATAATATTTTCGTGTAAGTTTTATTAAGAAAAATTGCGGTTTCTTGTGAAAATGAAGTTTGGAATGTTCTAAGATTTCCAAAAAAATATTTTGGCTCTCCATGAGGGGAATTGCGTTGTTCGCGAGTAATAATCTAAATCCAAAAATTATAATATAATACGAAACTCTCTTATTTGTGTGCTGAAAACATCCATTGGTTTGAGTTAGCAGCAAAACCGAATCAGGCGGCCGATGAACAGCTGACACGAGAAAAACTGAGCTGAGAGTAGTTATAAATGAAAACCGACATGTATTCTCATCATAAAAACTAACTTATAGACAGTGTTTGAAATTATAAACCTTTTCTTACCAATTCTAAAAAAAATAACAGTAAAAGAATACATAACTGTAAAATTTGTATTGAATTCACACACATGCTTTTTAGTCTGGCGCCACTTTTGGAAAATGCACGTTTTGACAGAGCTCTCACGAAGCCAAGAATTTCGTATCATATATGGCATGTTTTGAGCAAAGCCATAAAAAAAAAAAATAGTACCTATGGTAATAATAAGAGTGTTCGTTTGGCAGATAACTTATTCAAACTTGTACGAATTTGTCCCAGCACAAATTAGCAAGCAAGCAAAACAGCTGCTTGGGGCATATGGTTTCGATATTTCAAATTATAAATTTGAAAAAGTATAAATATGAGCGATTTATTAACGAACAATCGGAAATTCCTCGAATAACTAAATAAGTTTCTGTCTTTGAGGGACTAAGGCGACTTATTTTCTGAATTATTTTAATGGCTAATTTTCACTGGGGTTTCGTAACGAACGCTCCTAATCTAAATCTATTCGTGTTTGTTTATTTCTAGTAGGTACGACAGAGTATTGAAAATTAAGAACCAGCCCCGAGGTTGTCACTTTGGTAATTAGGTATCAAGTGTGGTAGATTTTAGTCTTTGACAAATCGGTAAATTTTATTCAATTTGGTAACTTTCATATCCAAGGCTTAGAAAAGCAACTTGAAATGGGCCATGCGCTGGGGAAAATAAGTATCAAAAAACTGTCCAGAGGATATAATTAGATTCTAATATCAATCGGCAAAAGTCAAATTAGTTCTGATATGGTGAAATCGGACGAGACTTTCTGTTAGAGGGACAGTGGGAATACTGCAAATTCTTTGTAATCTACATACTTTACTACCGTTTGGCACATATCCTAAGAGATAAATTGTTCGAATTATAAGGATTGGTCACAGTGGTTATAGGTTACAGATTTTTGGTTATTTTTAATTTTGTATCGTTGTATCGTTGTAGCGAAATAAGACGCCAATATTTAAATTACTCCTACTTTTATTTGCAATACAAAAACTCCTTTAATTCGGACCAATTAAAACCAGCTGAATTCGGACAACCCAGGAATCCTGATTACCAAAGCCTTTAAAATTATTGAGGAAAAACACTTTTTCATATGTAATCGTTTATTCATTTATTACAAAGATGATAGAAAGCTATAATAATCCATTCAATACTTGCACTGCTACCCTGAATTTTCATTTCAGTTAAAAATTGTCAACAAAAGAAAAAAAGTTGATTCCGTTGAAAAAATAAAATTTTATTCAAAAGGAAATGATTCTAAACCACATCTATGAAAAATTGTTTTTTTTTATACCCATTTAATGCTTTAATAAAATATACCCTATGTTGTGCCCGAAGTTACTGTGTAGAAACTGTTTAGACCCCTATAAAAATCCATCGTGTAGTTTCGGAGATTAGTAAATTCAAACAGACAAAAATCTTAAAAATAGTCCAAATACCATTTTTAAGTTGGATGGGGCATTGCTTTTTAAGCTTCTGGTCTTAATTGTTTTTTGTTTTAAACGTAAAGTATTTTTCTCGATTGAAACAATTTTGATTTGACCATGTCTGGGCTTTTATGTTCGCCTTTCTAGCCTCTACTCTGAAAATATTTTGGCAAAGTATACAACAAATGCCAAACATAACAATGTTACGGGCAAAAATACAAATGAAGTAAAGCATTTGATTGAAATTCGAATTAGATTTCGGCTTTCCCCTTCCCGAGGTATCATTTGGCAATCGACGTTGTTGCCACCACCGATCGCATTCAGAATTTTTGTAACAGAAACTAACGAATGCGACACGTTTTTTTACACCAAATGGCTGAATTAAAAAAATCCACAATTTTTTAGACACAACTTATTTTTATTGACCGATTTTTCTTGGCTAACACCTTAGGGCTTTCTAAAATTTATCGCCCCTTAGCCTTGTTACACGCAAATTCGTTTGTAAATCTAAACATGCCAGTACATGCATGTGCAGTGTTGAGGAAGAACTAAGCAGTTATTGTACTTTTAGGAATTTTGATAATAAGCTCGATTGATAATTTAACTTAAAAAACATTCATTTCATTCTGGGCAAATAAGAGTTAGGAAAAAGTCGAAAAGTGAGGATCATAAAAACCACACATGCCCGAAATGAAACATCAACTCAGATGGGACCACTTTACCCGAACGAATATATTTGGGCGCTTTCAGGCAAGTGAGTAACAGAAATTATTCTCTCGTAGGCGCTTTACTTTGTCTGAGAATTAACAAAACCAAAACATTTCAGGAAGTTTGGAAAGTCCACAGGGCGATTTAATGAAAACTTCATTAAAATTTGCATTTTTTCTACGAAACCATCTTTACAATTTTAATGATTTTTGTTGTGAATGCTTCTCATTAAAACATTAGGTGCCAACGCGACCGATATATGTACATATGTACGTATATACAATTTTATATATTTATGTAAATATCTATTAATAAGACAAAATTATTTTTTTATTACATAGTATTTAAGGTGCGATTCAATATGAGAGGAGGAATCTTGAAAAATCATGAATAAAATATGAATGAAAGGAACCGCAAAAGAGAGAGATTGTGGATGTATGATCCTTATTTTAAAATGTACCCCGTTTCATTCCAAATATAACAGGAGGTTATAGAGAAAGGTCTTTCTATTATTAAAAGCTTTTATTTAACTTCACTTGTATGAATGGAGTATACCCACTTCCAATGAAGCTATCGGGCTGAAATTTGGCACATACATTTGGTTCTCGTGACGATGTGCGATTACTTGAATGCTACCATTTTTAATCCAATATGGTGGAACTTATAAACTGGCGATTTATGGTGTTGTTGTTGTTGTTGTAACTGCATAAAACAATCCCCACACAATTTTGTGGAATGCTGCTGAAGTGAGAGCCCTTGACCGGATATAAATCCGGGTCGCACCGTTAGCGTAGAACCGACTGTCGTGGGAACGAGCAGTCCAGCCCCAGTTTTTGTGACAATCCCCATACAATTTTGGGGAATGCGGCTGAAGTGACAGCCCTTGACCGGATATAAATCCGGGTCGCACCGTTAGTGTAGAACCGACTGTCGTGGGAACGAGCAGTCCAGCCCCAGTTTTTGTGACCGGCGATTTATCATTCGATATGGTTATCAAATAAAAGGGTTTGATAAGCGAACCCCACTAAATAAAGTGACGTTATTCTAATTCCAATATTTTAATACGTAAATAAAAGATCCCCGAAATCGAAAATTCGTACAGAATCTTGTCTCCCTATTTGATGTGTTCTTGCAAAAATCCATTAAAAGTTAGCGAGCAAAAAAATTTTCCAGAACTTTACAGCATTCTCTCTCATAGAGAAAACTATCCAAAAAGTACGTGATCGTAAAATTTGTAACAACATGCCAGTTTTGCGAACAGCTGATTCCTTTCGTTGTCGCAGAAACCAAAACCAAAAATGAACTTGAAACCCCTTTTCTTATGGAAGATTACTCATCTTTTCTATTCCAAACGTGTTTTCTGTCTTTTGTTTTGTCAAGGAAACTTGTAAGTTGATGTAAGTAAAAATATTTCCAAAAAGAATTTGCCACTTCCCCTCCAAAAGAACTGTTATTATAAAAACATTATTTGGATAATTTAATTTTTTGCTTAAAGAATAAACGTTATTTATTGAGTCATATTTTTTACTCAGAAAATGATCGTTAGCTCTTGAGTGAAAAAAACTCTAGAAATTAAGTTTTATTTTCCGAGCGTTAAAAAAAACTCAAGGAATAACGATTAATCTGGATTTTTTTAAATAAAACTAAAAACAAAAATTCAATGTCGCTGAAGGTAGACCTTGTTGCATGGGGTATGTTGCTGAAATCCCTATATACGTAGAATTTCTTTTTCCGCGTGATTTTTAAAGTTGAAATTTGGACAATAATGTGTATGTCACTTCTTCTTTTAATACTTACCAAAGTTATAATACCATTTCATCTTAATGAAAGCTATAAAAAACTGTATACTCAAAATTCCAAACACACCAAAAAAAAACTGAAATTATTGTCAAACCCCCTATTTTTCGGCGGTCCACAGTCTTTTTGCCCATAACTTTAACATTTCTGAATCGATCATCTATTTCAAATGCTTCTAAAAAGAGGGTTTATAGACGATATATATGTAAATATAATTTCAGAAATTAAAAGCTGTTCCAAAAAGCATTACTTTCTTTTTTTTTTTTTGGATTGGCACAAATTTAACGTCTTCTGCCTGCGCTAACCATTAAAGGGCTTTCCGAAGGGAATTTGTAGGATGCGCCACGAAAGGCTTCTAGAAGGTTTTTGTAGGACATACTTGGGAATGCCATTTGAAGCAGTTCTTCTAAACCATAAATAGAAAACGCATGCTGGCACGAAAAAGTGTTTTTCTGGCGGTTCCCTAGGCCTTATAGAAAAGCTTCCCTCCTCTCACCAACAGAAATAACTATTTTTATATCGAAATGTATTACAAAATAATGTTCGATCCGTATTTTATAACGCGGAAGCAGCTCTTCGCATATATTTATAATTGGGTGATTCACAAGGTGTTATAAATCATAGTTATAACATTTTAGATTTCAAAAGTTATGTTTTTGGTCTGCATTGTATTTTTTAAAATGTTTTGACTTTATGACTTAATAACACATTATGACACCTTGTGAGTTCCGCAAATGTATATTTATAATGTAATATAACATAGCATGACAAAATCAGATTTGTCGTTCGGTTAAAAAAAAAAATGAAAAATTAAATATTAATAAAATAAAAGTATTACATTAGAACTGAACCTCCACGGTCCTTTGAATCTTAAAAATGGAACGAAAAATTGAAGCTTAAAAATTCTGATGTGCTACAGCAAAACGCCGAGACACGTATTTCTTTATTTTAAGCCTATTTTCATATTCTGTTAACATTTCTCATGTGTACCAACCACTGTCGTACTGTGTAATAAGTGGTATAATGAATTCATAACCTGCAAAATAACATCAATCGATCCCTTTAGTAACTACTGTTTTACTTTTCAAACTAAAAGATTTTTCAGGTGAGTTTCGTTACATTTTTTTTTTTAATTTTTGATGTAATTTGCCCCGGCTGAGATTCGAACCCGGAACGGAATGGCACACTCACAAGCGGGCGATGCTGAGCTTGAACAGGAATACATCACAACCAATAAGCCTAAAATTGGGGTTTTTATTTAGTTTTGTGTAAAATAAATACAGACATACTTAAACATGTCAGTAAATAGGAGTAGGAAAATATATACACATACACGAAGTAAATAAATTCTTTCATTCTTGTATACGTCTTATATAATTAATAAGAAACTGCACTTTACGATTTCAATTCGAAAAACAAATGTCAGCGAATAAAAGGAAATCAAACTTTGAATAATGGAGCTATGTTGCCTACTCTGTTTTTCATTAACTTTTCAATACTGTCAAAAAAAATCCCCCTAAAATTAGAAAAGAGATCGCACTGTTTTTCTAAGGCAGTCAACATGGCGGGATTAAAGCGAGAAGTGGTCTACGTACGTCACCCTTCATAATTGCATCATGCTATGTACATAGTTCAAATTTGCACAATTTTATTTGAAAACTCCATAAAAATTAGTTTGCCAAGAAAAAAGGAAAAATTATTTTCAAAACTAAAAATTTTCGATAGCAAAACAAAACAAAACATAGTGAAACAATTCCAGACACTTGCTGCCTATGCATCACTGCCCACAATAATTAAGTAGATATATTTTTTGTGCTGACGGATGTGGCAAAAAAAGGAATGGCTGAATGCATTTCATATCCCACTTACCCTAGCATCCAAAATTACTAATATATATAATATTTTGAAAAAATATTCCCTATGTTATCCCCGAGATTACAGCCTAGTCGTTAATTAAATCCATTCAGTAATTTCGGAGATTAGTGAATTCAGACTACCAAACATTTGCCCATACAAAACATCTAAAAAATGTGCCCAAATCCGCTTTACTTATTGCATTTTCTGTATAACCTTGAGTCATTATTTAAAAAAAAAAAAATCAATGCACAGACGCAATATATATTATATTTCATCATTCCAAACCATTGCATTCTGTAATTGCCTAAATGTGTTTAGTGTTTTTTTTTTCTTCAATGGCACTGTCACAATGCGAATTCATATTAATTAAGGACAAACACAAATACCAAGTGAAACCAAGTCAAAATTACTTGAACTTTTCTATAGCGAATTTTTATATAAAATCGCTACAAAAGAGAAATGGAGTTCTCTCTACACTCGAACATAAAACCTTTAGATTGAACTTTAGGAGCTGCAATTCACACCGTTATAATTGTTTGTGGGGCACAGTGGAGGATAGATGTTATGTCATGATAAAACCGTCACTTGGAAAACTGGGTGAACAGGATGCGCTACTGCGAAGTCAGACGAGGCAGCTAAATGAATGAAATCATGTTCCGAATAAACCAATAATATACCGATAGACATATATAGATTATTGTTCATTTTTATGAATTTCCAAAAATAACCTCTTATATGAGCCACCTTGTATGTAAGCTTTACTGCATATTTATCATATCCGTACATATATATGTACATATGTACATATATACTGTCTGCCATAGGTAGTTAATATAATCTACGAATTGCACTTGTCACGATGCCACGTTTACCGATTTAAATTTCATCATTATTTCTATAGCTATTCAAAATTCGCAATTACAATTTTCAGCACTTCCTCTTTTTGATAAAGAATTGATATATATATATGACTCGCAAAAATTATTTTGTTATTCTTAAACAGTTTAAAAACAAAATAAATTAAGCAAGCTTTTTTTAATAACATTATTTTATCTCGACTGTACATTCATATCAGAGCAAAGAAGCTGTCGCTGCCTTTGCGCAAAAACTTGGCACCAATTCTAAAAACAGTTTGTTTTTTTTTTTTCAAAGATTCTCAAAAATTTGTTTAATCCAACGGAAACTTATTGAAAAGAAAGCGACAGAGGACACACGAGCAATTGCTGTTAAAAATGTTTTATAACAACCTTAATATATTATGTACATACCTATGTATATTATATGCTACTAAAAAGTGCGAATAAAATGCAAACAAAATTAGTAGGAGCAAACTATACGTACGTGTGTGTGTAAATGCTCGTAGGCTTACTTTGATATACATATGTATGTAAGTAAATAAATTTTTTCACATTAATTAAGGGTGTTCGCCTATAATATATACTTATATATTTGTATATGCATGCATACGTACATACATACATACATACACATTGGGCATAAGGAGAAAAAAACGTGTGTGTAGTATTCGCTTTGCTCTTAAAAGTAGTTTTTAACCTCAAATCAAAAAAAAGTTTATAGGGAGTCTTCAAGCTTTTTTATAGGAACAATAAGGTGCCCTGGTTCACAAATAATTATCTTGTTCTGCGCTGGTACTACCCAATTCCTACATCGAATCGCACGCTCGCTGTATATAAATCACTTTTTAATGGGCTTAACAGTTTCTGAGAATGTGAATACTCGTAATCATTAACGTGAAAACGATTTCAAATATGACTTAAGTTTGCTTATATTAGGGGGATTCATCTAAACATATAATGAGATAATTATATTGATCAGCAGTTTATCACTTTATATGAATACACTCATTATTTCAAATTATGTTCCGTGATGCAATCTAGTAAATTGAATAAATAATATCATGTTTGCGGAACATAATGGATATTGCTAAAGAAGAGTCCAGATTTAACTCCTATAGCAAACTTCAGGGTTATTTTCCTGGAACATTTTACCTTAAAAAATCCATGGAATAAGCCAAGATAGAAAAGAAATTAACGGTTCATTATTATTTCACACTTATTAGCATAACGACGGTAAGGATAAAAAGCCGTGGCGGACATATTATTAGACCATTTTCAATATTTGTATTAGCAACTACCTGTTTTAATACGGTACAACTTGGATGTTGCTCATACGCCACGGTTCGGAAGTGCATTGTTTACCTTTTTTATTTTTATTGACTATAAGAAATTCCCTCTAGATTTTGGTTTATAATTGTTAATGGACTTTTCTAATAGTGTACGAATATTATAAGAATACCACGAAGCTAAACTTAGTTACACCGATATTAATTCAATAAAAAAATTTGTGGGCAAAAAATCATTTCCCGACACTCCCGATGAAAACAGCAACTTTGAAAAATTCTGAAAATCTACCTAAACATTTTTGAATGAAATTAGTACAAAAATTCATTTCGAAACGAAAATTCGGCCGCTTTCAAAAACGATAATGTATGCTTCTTCAACAACTTGCAAAGCAAACACTTAAAATTCCGCTCTCGTCTGCCACTTCTAATACAATTTTAAAAGAGAGAAGAAAACGTTTACTTGGAAAAAAATGTAATTAAAAAAATAATAATTTAAACAAGTAAAAATAAAAAAGCTTATCATATGTTTTTTTTTAATTAAAAAAGGTGTTCAGTATTAAAAATACGAATCCATTTAATGTGTATCCACTTCTAAATACACAAAGTTTGTTAAATAAAATATATTATTTTTAACTAATTTGAAATCGCTGTGAGTTTTCGCGGGAACAATTTTGCAAAATGTCGGGATTGTCGGGTTCGGGATTAAACATTTAATGGCAGGATGGGCAGGATTGTGAGGGAATATTTAGTTTCGCGCCCATCTCTACTTCCTATATTAGTTTTAGCTATGGTTTTAACTTTCTTCACAGCAGTATATATGTATGTATGTATGCATGTGCATTTAGAAGCAACTCGTTAAAAATGATCACCAGCGGATATATTTTTCTTGTCAACTTCCCACCTTTATATCGTTTATATCGTACGGAGGCGATAGCTTAACACGAATGGAAATGACTATAACAATAGACTAAGAAGAGTCAAAAAGACTATTCCGAAAATTGAATTTTCGAAGAAACGATATTTTATTCAGATATCAATAACAAAAATTTAGATGTGTTATGAGTATGTACACCGTACATACATATCTACATACATATGTATGTCACTGTCTACCACAGAAAGTCTAGCAAGAAAAAATAAAGTTATGAGAGAGAGTGAGTGACTGTGTACTTAGTTACTTGATAAAATTTATTTCGTTTCTCAAGTGTGCTGATTGTTTCTCTACTACAATCCATTACCTTGGGCGGCATACGTATTTATATATACATATATATATATATATACATATAGATATTTGCATATGTATTTACTATACATATATGTATATTTCAAATGTTTTGGTGTAGCCCGATTCTTGTTGCCTCCCAAATTGATTTTGTGGGTGTGTGGCCGACATTGTAAGAGCAAATAAAAATATTTTTAATCTAAAAGGAATTTCGAACTTGACCACTTGCGCCGGTTTGCCGCCGGTGACCGTCATCCTTAATACATACCTATATACTATATATGTACGTATGTATATATACATATGTATATGTACATATGTAGCTGTACATTATTTGACTAATTCGCGCAATCGTCGACTCACTGACACGCTTTGTCGCCTTAATGCCGCCTGCATCCATTCAGTGAACGTGTGGCCATGCAGAATTATAGCTGCCAAATATAGTTGTGTTTTGGGGCCATGGTCGTACAAATACAAACATTTATACATATGTATATATACATACATACAGCAGCGCACATGTACACACATACATACATGGAGTATACATGGGGTTTCATTCATCCGAATGTCTTCTTGCGATCGCCCCACTTCTCTCATTCTTCGTTACCAATTTAATGAGCCAAGTTCTCATTTTGTATTTTCAAATATTTTTCGCACATTCAAACGATTCGAATTATGAAAATATATGTATGTAGGCATTTAGATATGTAAGTACCAAGTATCAAAATGGAATGCTCTTATGTAAATGCTTATAGACAATTGATAACAAATAGGTATGTACATAAATGCTGATATGTACATTATGTATGTACATAGACAATACATAAGCAAAATGCTAAGGATTTTTGTTTAAAATATATTTTATTTACATAAATTCAGACTTCAGTATTTACATGAATTATATTTTTAAAGGCTAATTTCATTATTCAAAGAAGCCAAAAAACGGGACACGGTTTCTATGTACAAAGCATATACATATGTATATAACTTGGGAAGACTCAAACCATAAGCGCTACTATTTACATAAATAAATTGCTTATACGATACATATTAACAAACAGAAGGCAATTTTAGTCTACTGTCTACGCGAAATTAAAATCAACACTATTTACAGAGAAAGCTTTCCAAATATATATACATATATATGTATATATGCACATATATACATACATATATTTATGTAAATAAATATGTAAGTTAATCTACAGCAAAAGCTCTGATTATCAAATGAATGTGAGATCAGAAGCTCAAATCTAAACTATTAGGATAATGGTGGTGCCCTTTTCTCTTCTAATAAAATACATACATACAAAATATATTGCAACGTACATACTTCTATATACTCGAGTGTTCAACTTATGACGCATATCACTTATACCATATTCCATATACTATATGTACGTGCTCGCCGTTCTTCTTCTGCTATCTGCTCATAGTCGATTTCCAGATACTCTTTGCCACCGAAACTGACTCTACGTTCAGTATACTTTTTGATGTAGCTGATGTGCGCCGAAACTTCTTTATCGTCGATTTTGATTTTATAGGAAATGCTTGTGATGCGTTCAATAATTTGACCTTTCTTCCATCGGATTTGCGTCTTGCGAAAACGCTCTCCATACAGCACCCAATCTCCTACTTGAAATTCTCGTTGTTTCATGCAAGACTTAACTGGTTTGGCAACTTCCACGATTTGCTCTGTGGTATCGTCTTCGTCATCAGTTACATACGCTATAGTTTTCTCTAAAGTCTCGGTAGGAGTAGGTGAGGCATCGGGCTGTTCGGGTTCTTTGAAAAATGAAGTCTCTCCAACTGAGAGTTTGCGTTGCTGACGTTTAATAATTACTTTCTTTTTAACTTTGCGTGGTTTTTTGGGTTCTGTCAATGTAATTGGCGGTTCAAGTGAAGGCTCTTCCGCAGTCTTAATTTTGCCACCAGTAACATTTTCAACCTCTGTATATTCGGATGTTTCTACTGCTGTATTGCTAGATAGGTGGTTATCGCTTACCAATATTCTTTGCTGCTCGCATTTTTCACTTTCTGTTGTTGAACTTTTGGTGGATTTATTTTTTTCATTGACCTTGTCTACTGAATTTTTACGTACGATTCTTTTGACTGTTGTTTTCTTTGTTGGAATACTAATTTTACTTGGATCATTTTCTGCAAAAACTTGCACGGGCTTCACAGGTCCAGGTGTAACCTGTTGCTCTGGCATTTTATCAGCACCTTGGTTAGCGGCTGTTTTCTTTTCCAAACACTGATCTGGAATATCTTCAGTGGCGGGTAGTTCGAGACTGTTGCGTCCGTTTGAAATTGTATTTGCTTTTAGAGTTTCAACTATAATTACATTGGGTTTATCTATACTCTCCAAGGCTTTTAAGATGTGTGATTCCTCAGAGCAATGTGGTATGCTATTTTGATACGGTTGTTGTACTTTGAAATCAATGGACTGCTTGCAATCAGTGGTGTTTATGTATGTAACTGTTATTGAAGTTCTTGAATGATCTTCGTTTTTGTGTTGGTCCTTTGCTTCTTCTATAATAGGTGTTACCACTTTTGCGTTGTCAATAAGAATAGTTGACGGTTGCTTTTGCTTTTCTGCATTTGAAGTGTGACTACTCGCCTCATCAGTCCACAACTGATTGGCTAATGCCGCCACCATAGCGCCATTCTCATCGCTTAATTTTGTTGGCCGCGAAGTATTTGTACTTATACACGGCGCTATTGATAGTGGCTGCGTAGCCTCGGTTTTCGTATCGTTCAAAAGTGCATCATCAATTGTAATGGTAGTTGTTAATTGTGTTGACAACAACGAATCTGATTCTGTTGGCACTGGTTCTTTGATCACTGTTTTCGCAGTCGCCGTGTCAACTATATCTATTGCGTTGCTTTCTTTGTGCAACGTTGTGACAGCAACCTCAGTACTATTATTGAATTGAATTGTTTCGGCCTTTGATATTGTTGAAATTTTTTTCACGGGCGGTCGTTTCTCTTTCACAATTAATCGGAAATTTTTCGTTGAAGTTGAATCATTGCTGATTGGTTCAGAAGCTTTTACTTTTCTTTTAGTTATTGCTTCAGGATCCGAAGGCCGCCTTTGTGTTTTAATGTCAAAGGGGATAGTTGCATTGATCGGTGGACTAATTTGTGAACTTTCAACTGCAGCTATTGAGGCACGGCGTGCATTTCCCTTTAATTTTATAATTCGTTTTTTTACTTTCTTCGATTCATCTTTTGATAGATTCAGAACTTGTGAATCAATCGGTTTTAACTCAACTGGTGTTGAAGATTCGTCCGGATGCTTTTCTTCCTTCACCGTCTCTAAATGAGCAACAACTTTTGTAATAGAATTTTGATTTTCAATTTCCCCAATTGCCATGTCCGTTCTCTGAAAACCCGTCGTAGCTTGATTGAGAGGGTTTAAGATAGAATTGCTATTATTTTCTTCATGCTTCCCTGAAATAGTTTGATCTAAAGTCGTCACTACTGCAGAGGAACATACAATTAGATTTAAATTTTTATCATTTTCCTTACTAAGACCCAAAGAAAGTTGATCGGATACCTCTACTTTCTCGGTTTCTTTGGCGGTGTCTTCTCTTGCAGAACTACTGCTATTACTTCCACATTCATTCGTAACCGGATATAATTCTGTCGCTTCTGGTTTCACTTCTTTCTTCACTTCACTAGGTTCCTCTTCACTGAACACACTGCGGCGCCGGACTTTTCTAATGAAGCGGAAACTTACTGGACGATCTTCATTCACGGTTGTCTGTGAAGTTGTAAATTGTTGGGCATCAGTTGGAGTTGAATAATCATTAGCTATATTTTTAGTTGAAACTAAAGGTGCATGAATTGTATTCTGCTCCTCATCGGCACCCTCATCAGTACTGTAATGTTTTAGTACACCCTTCACCTCGCTTAATGCACCTGATATTCTCGCGCGCAAACGATTCAAACGTTCGATTGGATCCTCTTGTTTATCCTCGGAACCTTGTGACTGCATGCG
This sequence comes from Anomoia purmunda, assembly GCA_951828415.1. Lineage (NCBI taxonomy): Eukaryota > Metazoa > Arthropoda > Insecta > Diptera > Tephritidae > Anomoia > Anomoia purmunda. Next base: position 319,417 of record OX639996.1, read on the forward strand.
TCTCTGTCGCCGAAGTAATGTGCGCGTGGGCAACACCGAATTTTGTGCATCGAGAGATGCATTAGACATAGAATTAGATATCCGGTCACTTTCTCGTCGCGCTTTACCGAAATTCTCCAATTTCGAAATATCATTCGCTGCCGATAAAACACTTCTTTGCTCGTTTTTAAATTGTCCACTACCACCCAACGATCGCGGCGTGCCATTTGACGCATTATTCGCCCCATTCATTTCGAACTTCATTTCATTGAACGACCCCTCTTCGACAAATGAGTTTGGATTGTCATCTAAGTAAGACGATGAGACACTGATATTATCTTCTTCTTTCTGCTCTTCAAACTTCGTTACGGTCATTGCAATGTCCACCCCACTGACAAAATCAGATATTTCCGCTACGCATAGGGATCCCGTGTATGGGTTTTTCTCAACACCATCTGTCGCCGAAACGCTGCCCTCAGTTAACACGTCACTTTTTACATTCGACAAATCTCTTGTACTAACTAAACTTTGGCACTCGTTTAGCTCATGTGGCTCTTCTGTGGTGGTTTTGCGAGATATTGCGCTCGTAAGTGCCGGACAAATCAATGTTGTTGTCAGCTGGTAGTTGCTAGAATCAAATGCTGACAATACCTCATTTGCAGGCTGGGCAGCGTATGGTGGGGTTGGTTCTATCCTAATACGAGTACGCGCAATATTCGGTTCACACGCAACTCGGCCATCCACGATTTGATCCTCCTGCGAAGACGGATCGCGCACTTCTGAGTGAGTAAGATATGTCGACCGTGGCTGTTGCCAATGTTCGAAATTAATATCTGAGAAGTTATTAGGTATATTTATTTGTGCATTGGTTGCGTCGTCGTAATTTTGCTTTTCTTTCTGCACTGTATTTCTTACGCTCTGTTTTGCTTGCGCAGTTATTGCTCTTTGTGCCAGTGGTGGAGGTGAAGGTGAGGGTTCCTTAATTATTTTTACTTTTATGTTTGCGCTACTCACTTGTTTGCCATTATTTTGTTGTTGTGGATGATGTTTTTCGAAATCATCCATATTTTTGTGAGAGCACTGCGTTTCCGATGTTGATCTTGAATATTGAAGATGTGCGGCGCAGTGTGATGGCAGCTCATCGCAACTTTTTGGCTGCCCCGAATCGTCGATATTTTTAGCAGCATCTGTTGCCAATACATCGTCATTGTAATTATGTAGATATGGTAGTAGTTGTTGTTCTTCCTCTTTCTGTTCATGCCCACTGTTTTTGAAATTTGTTGTTTGGTTTTCTATATATGTTTCCACCAATGCCTCCCCTATGAAATTTTCACCAACAAAGCTTCTACATTGCGTCATTGTTAATGATAAAGTTTTATTTTCTTTTTTGTTCATCATTTCTATGCATGCATTTAAAAATACTTCCGTTTTCGTAGGAAAATACAGTTTATCACCACGACTCACCTTTGATCTTGAATCGTTTAAGGTAGATTTGGTCATGGGAAATTTTAATGGAATTACTTCGCAATTAGAAAGTTGAATTGTTTCAAACTTTGGTAAAACTAAATGAGTACATAATGTTAACAAATTTAATTGTCCTCTACTGTGGCTTGTTTGTTCAAATGATTTTATTTGAAACCACTGTTTTTTCAAAGGAAACTTTCCGTTGCTTTTTATCTGGGACGATGGAAAACTATTTTGACCACTGATTTTATTAAAACAGTCTATTTCCATCGATATTTCCAAATTTGTTTTTGTTTTTGAAGTTTGTCCAACTTTGTTATAGCCTCGTATTGGAAAAGAATTTTCGCTTTTTAAATCCTTCATAGGGAAAGAGTTCAGCAAGATGTCCAGTTCATGTCTTCTTTCTACATTGTCTGGGAAACCAAAATCTTCGAGCTTATGCAAAATACGATTGCGTTCATAAAGATGGTGCCTAATGGCAACAATTTTTTCTGGCGTTTTTGCAAATGAAACTGGAAATCTACAAACTGCATTTGTTTTAATCTCCCCTGTGCTGTACGTTTCTTCTGATGGAAACATTTTATATTTAACGTTAGAAGCAATTTCCGACTGCATTGCGGAATTTCTCTCCAGCGGGCAAATGTACAATGTGTTAGCCAATGTAGTCGTTGCTAAAGCTAGAATAGTAACTTTGTGGTCATCATCTGGATTATTGGCATAGTTATGGGATAAATAATTACCGGGGGCATCAAAATGTGATTGATTTTGTTCACTTTTCGTCTCTGCTTGACCTATCTTGCTGATATGAACTGTCACCAAACGCAAAACGCAACCCTAATTTCCGCTGTTAGGTTAGTGGCCGAAGGTGTTGTCTCTTATTTAATTAACGTATTAATTATTTACACATACTATGCACATAGTACATTTGTTTTATCACTCAGTTATATATTTTACACCAAATTCTCTTTGGTCTCAAGAACGTAGTGATATGAATTACTTGTGCGGATATCCGACTATTGGTGGGTATAACCAGAGAACTTCTAAGTTCTCTGGTATAACTTGTAAATATACGAAATGTGTCGTTGTGTGGCGAATTCGCGACTGGCAAATAATTGAAAAGAATTTTCGTATTTGCAATTTTATTACAAATAAATTAGTATCTGCAACAACAAATCATCAGTATCGGTGATAATGACGGCAAATGTGGCATCCGTCGGCTACAAAATGGGGTAGAGAAGAATGAAATTTTTATTTTCTAAGTACGAGTACAATCACAGTTGTCTTATTTGTTAAATTCTTTGGCATAGTTTTTATCGAAGCACTACTGCACAGTAGAACGATTGTGAGCAAACCAAGGAAAAATTTCTGTGGTTTTATAAAATAACGGCCTTAATTCGTTTTGAATATTTGAAAAGGTTCACTTTTGAATGCAACTGTAAATACTTAAATCGTTAATCAAAAACATATTTAATATTTATTCATTTAATCTGGTTAATTTACTTGTAAATTGATTGAAAATCTACCTTTCCATTACTCATTATTCCTGATCACCACAAACGAGTATGTAATTGTTTGACAATACATCCAGAATTGGCTCCAGCCGAAAGAGCTTCTCAACGGTCTATAGCATAGTCATAGTTCTATAATACATAACCTATATGTAGGTATCTTCTTCTTTTTATTTGAGCTGAGGATTCAAAAAATCTTTCGAAGAATCTTTCTCTCGAACACTCCAAGAGCCATCTTATCTGTTGTTGCTTGAATAGCTCAGCAGGTAACCCATCAGTTTCAGTGACTTTGTTGTTTCGTAGCCGCCTTGTTGTTATTCTTCGAACTTCACCGAGGTCGGGTGACGGGATGTTAAAGCCGTCATCAGGGATTATGGGTTCGTGATCTTTATCTTCTCCGACGACGCTTTCGCTGCCACCATTTAACAAAGTGGAGAGGAGCGAAGTTAGTAGCTGTCTTTTGCAATTTAGCTTTTCGACGTTGAGCTTTCCTTGTGTATTTAGAAGCACTTCTTTGCTGCGCATCTTGGATGCGACAAGATAATGATTCGAGTCGATGTACGTACGTCTAATACACTGGAACCATGCCTTCCGTCAATAGTAATATTATCGATTTGGTTTCTCGTTTTTCGATACCGAGACAGCCACGTGGCTTGGTGTATTTTCTTGTGCTGAAACCTGGTACTACCGACTGCTATGATTCGAGCCCCTGCACAGTCGATCAGTCTCTGTCCGTTAGCGGAGGTGCGAGAATGTGTCCAAAAATCTCTTCCTTACCCACCCTGGAATTGATGTAACCAAGCACGATTTTGACATCGTTACGGGACAGCGCTCGTAGGTGCTTTCTAGGCGCTCATTGAAGTGATCCTTGATCCCATCGTCATTCTCTTCTGTCGGAGCGTGGGCACAAATCAGCGAGATTTTGAAGAACGCCGAATTTGCATGACAGCTTTAATAGACGTCCCAAGGACCAATGGCCTCTTACCTTGACCCATCCATTAAATTTCTTGGATGGCGGTGATGTCAGCCCTTGCTCTTACGAGGGCATCAATCAACCGGGCAGCGGCACCTTCCCTTTTAAGGGTTCGGTCGTTCCAAGTGCATGCCCTCAACTCGTAGTCTTTAATGCATTGCATGTGGTCGTCATCAAAAAAGGGAGATCTCGTCCGAGGCTTAATGAAATTATTCATTATTCATTTTTGTTTTTAAATATACATTTATATAGCGAGCCGCTTGCTCCAAGACAGACGTCCGTTTGCTGCCTCACCTACTGGTGAACAGACGTTGCTGAGTTTAGTGGGCCCTTAAACCGAGTATGACGATGTGGCACCGCAGCTCTCTTTCTTTCTGCTGTGATCCAAGGCTCCACACCGGTTGGTCACCTCATCTCGCACCCATGCACGAACGTGTACGTAAGAGTCGGGATTGAGTATAGTAACTCAACTGTAACTGCATACCCAGATGATCGACCATACTTCATTGCACTCCTAAATCGACATAGATTTCAAAAACAAAATTAAGGTACAGTTTTTTAACTTTAAAATACTAAAAATAAATACATATACATTTTTACATACAGTGCGGGAAAAGTTAATAGAAATACAATATTTTGACAAGCTTTTGCAATTTTGATTTTGTTTATTTCTTCTATCTTTACTATAATAAAACTGTAAAAAAGTCGTGCAGGGAATGTAATATAATACATTTCGAACATTTTTAGAATTTTGGCCTGTCTATTTGCCTGTTTGAATTCACTAATCTCCGACTCTACTGAATGGATTTTAATGGGGATATAACTGGTGACTCGACAGCAACGTCGGGCATAACCTAAGGAGTATTTTAACAAAATATTAAGTATTTTTAATGCATAGCAGCACACGCTTTGGGTACTAGCTACGCTATAATTCTTCATAAAAGTTTGGCTCATTACCAAGTGTACTCAAATCTCAGTCGTGATAAGTAACGTAAAAAATATCTTAGAAAAGCTTTTCTAATAGTGGTCGCCGTTTGGCAGGCAAATAAATTCGGTTTCCACGACTTTTTTTAGCCACCCATTGGTTAACGGCATTTTCATTTTCAACTCTTCGCATAAGACATACTGTTTACTTTTGTTAAATGATCCTTGGCCAATTTTTTTTTAGGAAAATTTGTGTAAAAGCGTGGGTCAAGGGGGCCCCTAATATAACGGTTTTGTGTTATGGTGTTAAAACAAATCATTCACCGTACAATTTCAGAGACCCCCCAAAAATTAAAAAAAAAAAATAACGTGATGGAACAAAACTGAGAATACTATTTAACTACGCATGGCCTTATATGTATATTTCCATAAAATATGTGTAGTGTTATTTATATACCTACATATATTAGAATTTAATTTAAAATGATTACATTTTAAGAAATTTTGAGAAAATAAAATTCCATTGAGGGCGTCAGACTTTAAATGATGTCTACAAATGTGTGTATTGAGTTTTGCTCAAATATATTTTTGAAAAATTGCCTCCAACATTTGGAGATGAGTGAGACACATACATACATAACTGCTGAAACAAATTTTGAAAGAATTGGGAAAACCGAATAGGAATCAGCGCGTGTTGCATAAAGCAAAACTTTTCAAAACCATCTGCTTTTTCATAAAACCAATTATGAAAATCGAATATTGTAAACTCTCAACACCAAACATCATAAAAAAGGTTATTTATAATTTGAGGATGCACATTAAAAAAAATCAGCAACTACAAAAAATAATGAATGTAAATAAATGAAACGAACAAACGAGTTGATGCCTCCACGTTAGCTAGTAGCGTGGAATGACTTACCGTGTCAAAAGCCGTTGACAGGTCCAACGCCACTAGTATAGTGTAGAAGCGGTTAAGACAATGGTTCACCTGTGAGTTTATAGTATTGAGTCATGTTGTGGTGCTTAGCCGAGCCTAGGTGATGTGTGTAGTAAGGGAAGAGTGTGGCCTCAAAAGTTTTTACCACTGGCGAAAGCAGGGAAATCGGTCCCAACCTTCCAAATGTCAGGAATAATGGGCGTGACCATAGACATATTGAGGATCCCAGTAAGGAACTCAACTCCCGCGGAGCCCGATTTTTTCAGCATAAACATGATAAGTGGATAAGAGTCTGGCATCGTTTAAATTGTCATTAAGTTGAGTTAACCATGCAACAAATATCGTTAAAACAGATTAGTGAATCCCACTGCTTGTCAAGAATAATAGAATACAAACCAAATTAACGCTGCCTTTGAAGGCATCACCTTCTGTATTCAGTACACCATGACTACTTGTGCTGCACCTACCATTTTCATTCACATTAATTATACGAAAATCATGTTTTCTTATTTTAGCCGATGCTTACAATACGTAGGAAGAGGTCCTCTCGCGGCATCAAGTGTGGGCAATAAACCTGCTCATATTAAGGAGCTTCTGCAAGTTTTGACATATGTATTTGGTGAATTACCCGAACTAGAGAAAGAGTTATTAGCCAAACCGAAACCACCGCCGGCCAAGTCAGAAACACCCAAAACTACAGCATCAACTGCATCACCAGACGTAACGGGATCAACGGCACCGGCACCGTCGTCAAGCAAAACTGAGTTAAAACCGTCGTCGGCTCCAGAAGGCACTAAGAAAGCAAAGCCTGATATACTTAGCGACAAGAAGAAATGATTTTGTCAAGGCCCTGTCATTTCAAAAAATTCATGGTTAACAATTTGGTTTTTATTTACAGAAATTAGAAAGAAATTGTATTATACTCGTTACATTACTATAACATATACATACATATGTAAATATATTTCATATCATTTTTTAAACATGCACTTCACTTATTTATTAGATCTCTTTCTAAAACTCGACTAACCGGCTTTTCGACTAGTCAATTTGTAACTTTTTTGGTGGTCAGCAAATCAACAAACCCAAATTATTCGAATAGTGGCAGTTACTTCCAGTAATCTCATTATAGTAGTAAACGAGTTTTCCCAGTCGAAAAATCGAAAATTAACGGTTAGTCGACTACACAGCAAAAAATTGCTGACCATATCGAAAATAAATTATCGATTATACACACACACGTTTCTGCAAACGTTTAGAAAATAAGCCAAGGCACCGTGTCTATTTTTCCGCACCATGATTCAACCAAGGCGAATCCATATAAGGTGATGACAAGGCGAATTCATAACGCACACACACGCATTTTTTCAATTTTATGATCTCACGATAAAAGAGAATAGAAGAATGGGCGCCATTAGTTTTCATTTTTATGATGTCATGGGTAAAGGAAAAAGACAAATATGTATAGTGGAAGAAGAAACATCAGCTGCGTTACTAATTTTACCTTATATGATTTCGCCTTGGATTCAATTGTACCAGGTGATAGCGAACGCATAAAAACAACATTTACCGTTAATAAATGAACAAGCTTGTGGCAAAAACAGCGAATATGTTAAGGAAAATATGAAACACAAAAGAAGAAACATAGCTTCTATTATTATGTTGTTGTTGTTGTAGCGGCTAGTCGCGCCCCGTAAAGAGTCGAACTCATCTAGGGGGAGGCCCAGGAAACGTGCAGTTTCGACAGGGTTGGACCAGAGGGAGAGGGGGGTTAGATGAGTGGGTTTGAGGGGGCATGTGAATAGGTGGTTGGTGTCGTGCGGAGAATCTCCACATGCCGGACATGTGTTGGGTATGTCGGGGTTGATTCTGGATAGGTAGGGGTTGAGCCTGCTACAGTATCCAGATCGTAGTTGTGCCAGAGTGACGCGGGACTCGCGGGGCAGCAGGGACTCCTCATCTGCTACAGGTGGTGGTTGGGCTCCGCAGACTGCATTTGCCTGGCGGGAGTCAATGATGTTAGAAGATGTCTTCTAATGTGCCTGGGGGCAGCTCCACTGCAAGCAGGTGCCTATTTGGATGCCCCGAGCGGTGACATCCAGCAAGGAACTGCTTGCTGAGCATGAGGTTGTGCTCCTTAACTCGGAGCACATTGACCTCTTGGTGGAGATGCTCCTCAGGCGACATCAGAAGACATCCTGTCGCCGTGCGGAGTGCGGCGTTCTGGCAGGTCTGACGCTTCATCCACTGTGTCCTGCTGGTTCCCGGCGACCAAACTGGCGCAGCATAATTTATGATGGCCATGGACAAATTGAGGATCCCAGTGAGGAACTTAACTCCCGCGGGGCCTAAATTTTTCAGCATCAACACGCTTAGCCCGTCAGGCCCAATGGATGTTCGGATTACGGGGATCGGAGCGGCGAAGGTGGTCGCGTTCGTTCGCTAGAGCGGCCGCTTCAGCCGGGAAGTTGGGACGGATCTCGGGGATCCTCCCTGCCGGAATGAAGCGGGCCGCATCTGACGCAACCACCTTGCGGAACTTATGTTCGCCTTTTCGAACGTTATTATAACCTAGTCTGGTTAAATCTTTATTCACACCTTCGTATAAATAAACCAAAGAACATTTCAGTTCAATTTCAACTGTGGAGTTGAACGGACAAATAGTGGTGTATCTCCAGAATATATTAAAAATGTTGTGAATTTAATAAAGAAATGCAAAACAAGTCGATTTTATTTCCGCCGCCCATACAAAACTAACCGCGAAGCTTGTCACTAGTTTGACGAAATTTTCACACTAATTTAACCGATAGTATAGGTTAGGCATTTTGCAGAACTCTCGCTCGCTTTCAACTACCATTTTCGATAGCAATTTGTCGTATATTGAAACGTCCTCTCAAACAGCAAATCGCGCAGGGAACGAACCTTTTTAACCTAAATAGAAACTCCCTTGGAATTTTTCCCCCTCTCCTATGTTAAAGCATTGGGAGTACAAATAGGAAATAGGATTGATTGCAAATGAAAAAGTATGCTTTCAGAATGCAGAAAGCAAGCGAGATTTTAAAACAAGTGAAGACCGTCCGTTATGTGGCGTGGAAAGTATAAAATTGATTGCCCATACAAATTTTGAGAGTTAAATTAGGTACACAGTTTATATTTTTATACGTTAATACAATTATAAGGGTCACTATCAGCTCTATTAATAGAAACTCCCGGAGATTTCATATACTTTTCCCTTGTTACAGAGATGGTGGAAGGTGGTTTCTATTAAGTTTAAATGAATCGCCCTAATATGCGCAATATTCGATTCGCAACTAACTTCATATGAGTGATAATTACCATGTAACCAAAGCGTAATGAAAAACAGCTGAGTTCTTGTTGTTATTTATGCGCTTGGGGAGAATCGCGTCGCGTTGTTCTAGAACGCTTTCTTCACTTATTCTATATATTGTCGACATATTTATATATTTTCAATATTTTTATTGGACAAACGGCTTAGAATGTTTGGATTAATAGTTTCGGGGCGTTTGGTAAGTAAACTAATGCAACTATTTGAATGAATGTCTGTTCTGAATGTCCAGCTCTGTGCTAATTGTAGCCGCAAACCGACTTCACGCCCGTAGATGAAAATAAAGTGGTTATCAACGTGCCGGACATAGATCAAATCAACTATATTGTGATATTTCTGACTGGAGTGACGGCGCTCCCCGACGGGACCGCAGCAGCAGCATATTTCAGCTGGCCCGATGCAAATTCAGCTCCAACATGGCAATATTTAGGTCACATTTCCAACGCTAAACCATCAGCGATCTTCAAAATATCACAACTGAAAAAAAGTCATGAACTAGAGGCTGCGGAGCATGGTATAATTTTTGGAGCACAGGAGATTTCGCATACAGCACAAATTGGTATATCCGTGGAGCCGGAACTTACGATTGCACAGCTGACGCCGGCAGTGGTAAGTGATTTACAAGCAATGAAAAGTGGTATTTAGCATGCTTCCGCATACTCCATTCATAACCTTAAATTGGTTCATTCCATTCTGAGTTAGTACTATTACAATATCGTGATAGTTGATGACAATAATAAATAAATAAATTTAGTCATGAGAGAACTTACAATTTATAATTGCAATACTTTGAGAAAAGAGACGCACTTTCATATATGCATACTTACATACATTCATACACACATATGTATGGACATATATGTACATACATACATATTGATCCCTAACCGCGAAAAAAATATGACTTACGTTGATCTGCGCGGTTAGAGCACGACGTATATATTTAATAGGTTTGGAGAGAAACTAACCATATAAATATTTTTATCTTTCAGCAAAATGCCAATGCAAATCTACAGTTTAGTCAAAAAATGTTAGAAAACTTTTTCAATTATGCGTCCAGTTTTACGGTAACTCCACAACAAATTCCACCTCTGAACAACCAGGCGCTGGTTCCCCTGTCGACATTACAGAATTGGTACACAAACTTTCAGCGGCGCATGGCTCAAAACCCAAATTTCTGGAAGTACTGATTTGACTACTCTTCACGCCTTCACGAAAGATTATCTCAAACAAAGACGTAAACTGCTGGCGAACTCCTGCTTAGTGTGTACATGCTTGCTACTAAAAAAGAGCATTTATTGCATTTGTATGTATGTATGTATGTCAATCTAGCAATTAGATTTTTATAATTTGGAGAGTTCTACAAATAAAATGCGAGTTTGATAATTGGTGGTTGTAATGTGAACATATCGTGGATTTGCTGGACAAAATCCCTCTAATTAGATACTGATAATAGTTATTGTTATTAGTTTAGAGCCTGACTATTCTTAAAATGCGTTCGAGCAAATTTAGTAATGACTTAAAAATATACTGCGATAAATGTCAGCTTTTTTTTATGAGCTGATACGAAGAAGTAGGATTTTGAATACTAGCGGATAACTGAAAACGGGAGTTATTTCAAACTTTCGGTAAGAATTCAGATCGAAAATACAAATATAAATTTCACGTAAGGAGTCTGTTATCAAAAAAGTAAGTGTTTTATTCGCTCAAGAGACCTACTCTCAAAATAAGTTGGAAGAGCTGATCAAACTATTAAAACATTTATTTAGCATTTTATATGAATCCTTCCCAGAAAACATATTTAATAACCATGTCACTTCAGCAACATTCTCCAAAAAGTAGGCGGGAATGTTTTATGCTGTTACAATAATAACAATATTTCTCACTAAAAAGTAGAAAGTTACACGGTGTTTTTTGTTCAAATTCTTTGTTTATTTTTATTTGAGATATATGTATGTATGTATCATTCAGCAGGACGGCGAGAAGAGCTGAACGTGGCGCCATGAAAGTGAGAGATTGAGAGCAAAGAAGGAATTCTAAAGCAAGAGAGTAAAAAGCGAACAGATGACAGAGCACTTGAGAGTTTTGTTTTTGTACAAAAAATGTCATCATAACAGAAAAATACTGTTATCTTTTTAAGGTAAGGAAAATAAAAAGTACAATAATGCCAAGCTACTAGTAGTAGTGAAATGTACATATATACGTTTTGTGCTAAAATAGAAATATTTTCCTTGATAAGTGACATAAAACTAATCACTGCTTTCAGGTAAGTAAAACCAAAAATCTTATTTTTTAACGGTGTATACGTTTGTACAATTTACTCATAGCTTCGCCAGAAACCTTTTTAAATCTAAAATTTGAATTTCAAAAAATTAAACACAGCATGTGCTTGTTGTTGTTGTTGTAACAGAATAAAACAATCCCCATAAAATTTTGGGAATGCTGCTGAAGTGACAGTCCTTGGCCGGATATAAATCCGGGTCGTTCCGGTATCGTAGAACTGACTTTCGTGGGAACGTGTAGCATGTGCTGTTGTTGTTGTTGTTGTAGCGGCTAGTCGCGCCCCGTAAAGAGTGGATTCGCCCATGATCGTTGCCGTGGAACTCATCTAAGGGGAGGCCCAGGAAACGTGCAGTTTCGACAGGGTTGGACCAGAGGGAGAGGGGGGGTTAGATGAGTGGGTTTGAGGGGGCATGTGAATAGGTGGTTGGTGTCGTGCGGAGAATCTCCACATGCCGGACATGTGTTGGGTATGTCGGGGTTGATTCTGGATAGATAGGAGTTAAGCCTGCTACAGCATCCAGATCGTAATCTAACCCTGTTTAGATCGGCCTACCCCATAAGTTGTAGCATGTGCTCACTTCGTTCGGTGAGCCCTGAGTTGAAATACCCCCGGCCAATTAACATCAAAAGTTATAGACAAAGTTTTTCTAATAACGGTCGCCTCTCTGTAGGCTAAGGCAAACCTTCGAGCGGATTTCTGCCATGAAAATACTTTTCACCAAAATCATTTGCCGTTCGCCAAATTGTAGTAGAAGTTCGGCCAAACATCAAGCCATGGTGTAAGCGTCAAATTATTATTATTTTTAAGAAGGGAAAACCAATGTAACTAACTGAAGGGTGATTATTCAAATATGTATAAGCCCCAAGTTTTCAAAATCCTGTTATTTTTTATTGTACTGATAAATGAAATTGTACCTTCGCAAACAGAAATAAAAAAGTCGAAATAGTTTCGCGTGAGGATTTTGCAAAAAGTGCCAAAATGGTAAGTCGAGGCCTACTGCTATTCACTTACACACCTAGGTGTATACGAGCCTATGTAATTCCGTGTTTTCAATTAAACCTTCGCAGTTCTAGACGAATGTACGACAGATACGTGATTTATTTTGTTTTGGTATAAAGTACATAGTAGTTTTTGGTGAAAAATTAACCTCGATTGTCAATTCCAATTCACTGTCATTGTAAGTATACATAATATATGTATGTATATATGTATGTACATACATATGTATCTGGTAATTTTGTTGTACTTAAAAAAGCATAATTGTGCAACAAATTTCGATTCTTTGTTCGTTCGTGGAAAGCAAATTCCAGCTAAATCTGTTCCAAAAGACGTAAGCTCCCTTTTTAAATAGATCCATATATGTACATATGTACATATGTATATAACAACAAAATAAAATTGACATTACAACAACTGTTTTCAATAAAATAAAATAAAATAAACTCAACTGAAACCGACATAAAATCAATAAAATAAAAGAAGTTAATAATTTAATGGAATAAATGCTTATTAATTAAATAATAAATTAATGTTGAATACCCACAAGAAATAAAATCACACTAATAAAGAATGATAAATAAAAATAAATTTTACAAAACATGAAATACTTTTATCTTTCTTAAATTATCGGCTTCGGACAAAATGTTCAATTAAGATGAGTATTTTTACGAATCGACATTCAACAATTAAAAAAATATAATATGTATAACATCAAAAATTGAGAATTTGAATATGATGTTCAATAGGAATGAAACTTTCAATCGAAAACAAAAAAAAAAAAAATATCAACTTTTATTTACAAAATGTTCCATAACAATAAATACATAATTCATTGAAATTCATTAACAGAAAATATTCTGAAGAATTAGAGTCTTAAAAGACATATTAAATCAGTCAAAATATTGCTGGAATATGATTATTGACTGATATACATATAACTTTTAATGAAAGAACGCTTCGCTTATCCTCCGAGTTGATTAAAAATTTCATACATCATGCAAACGGGGATCATGAGTTCACCATAATTTGTTTGAAATTTTATTATTTATTTTGAAAATGATTGAAATGGGAACGAACCTTATTCGTCTCGCATGTAAGGTTCTGGGAATGTCGCTAACACACATTTGAATAATCACCCTTCAAAGTATTGTGATTTAAAATAATAGATTTAAATACAACAGCGGTCTTGATTGCAAATGGTTACTAATTTGTGTTGTGTTCTCACAAAACTCAGTATGTTCCTGACTTTGAGAGCGTAAGATGGCATATTCTCTGAATTATGTTATTGGCTTTTCCGCGCGACCACCCCTAATACAACTGATTCGCGCCAAAGAACGTTTTCTATATTCTATGTTCTTGGTTCACTCGGAGCGTAATTTATGCTGTTCGCAGAGAGATTGAATGGAATAGGAAAAGTAAAAACGTTTTTTGGAGATACGCACATATGTACGTATGTGAGAGCGCATAAGAGAATTTAGGGATGCTGGGAAATGTACTAAAGTGTGCAGTATAACTTAAGAAGCTCGGCATGAAACAGTCGCCCCAATCCTTTGCACGCATCCAAACGCTTACGATACAAATTCCAGAGTATATGAAATTTAAAATCGTTGAATTTAAAAGAAATTTCACATTTGGAGGTATAGGCGATTGCACTTGTATTTAAGAAAATGGCAGTTGGTCAGTCGGTCAGTGAGAAAATTTAGTAAACATAGGGTGCAGTGCTTGCTTTCCTTTATACACCCATACAAAATATAGGTATGTATGTGCATATGCGCCTAAGTGTATGCACCACTTGCCAACATTCGCCACGGTACATCCTCGTATACAATATATGTACTATATACATATGTATATATATACATGTACATATGTATCTAAATTTGTGTAGTAAGGAAGTGCCACACAAATTTACGTGTTAAGTGTAAAATGTCTTTCATGTCATGTGAATTTGATAAAAAAATTGTGTTTAAAATAGAAACGAATTGCAGATGCGAATAGCGAATTCAATAATGCAAATACCTACCAAATTTTTGACAATTGTTGTTTTCTAGTATACTCGTGCAAATATAAAGCAAGTGTTTGGAAATTCGCTCTAGTGATAATGTTGTCCATACAATGCGAATGGTGATGTTTAATAGTCATAAAATCTTTCTAGCCGAAATTGTTAATTGATGAAATACAGAGAGCGACTACATAAAGAGAGGAATGCCAGCGAGCACTACACCAACATTTCAATGGTTCACTAGTTTTTGGTAAATATGTGTGGTCGACTAATATATACATACATATGTACATACATAATGCGTGTGTGACTACATCAATAAATATATAATTTATTATAGAAGCTAAAATAATATTCATTAGCGAAAACTTCACGCACATCGTGCATACACGTGGCTGAGGCTTGTCGCCGAGACTTGATATACTACATGTGTCACAATGTAGTCACAGTGTGTCGGCTCGGTAGCAGATGGAAGTTTTGGGCATTACTAAGTCATAAAGGAACGAATAGGAGCAGGAAGTAAAGAAAATGCAAATTTTCAGAACAATTGTAATGTCACATCCCATTAATCCGTCATTATTGATAAAGCATGACTCTCTAGATTGGCCATCTATTTATAACACTTTCTGAGAATCATAATGGTTTTTTTAAAAACTTACATTTTATTTTAAAGTGGGCTATTAATAATAATAATTTTGCGCTTTCACCATAGCTATGTACATATTCTACACACTCAGCTATGGCGGCCGCGCAAAATGGGTTGGAAAGTAAAATTATTAAGAGTACGATTGCATGTAAACTGCGAACCAGTTTCTGGTGTTTATTTTGATCAGCATTCGTGCACAGTAATAAATTATTCTTGCAATTCGAATAGTTTTGTTATCAAATCTAGGGTTGCCAGACATACCCTATTGGGGGACATGCCTCATTTCGCCTTGATGTCCCCCTTCCTACGGAATGTTGCATATGTCTTCCATTTTCGTCTGAAGGCTTTCACTTTTCGCTTGTGTGTATTCACTTCGGTTGGATAAAAAAATGTTAGTACGAGACGATATTTTAAAAGTATCGATGTCTTTCTTCTTCTTGAAGGAAAAAAGCCGCCAGCCAAAAAATTAACAAAACCCAACGCGATTTTTTACTTTTTGTTTTACTGAAATTTATTGAGGCCTGTTACTGCATATTCCAGAATGCGGACTAAAAGGTTAAAGCATTTTTATGGAAATTTGTTGATTTTCTAAAGTTTATATTGAATTTGATAATTTGATTTATGTATATGGCGTTGGCTTAATCATGAAATTTATTTTTATAAAATACTGGGACAACCCTATATTAATTTGTTATGCCACCAGAAAACGCTTTCTCAACTCATACTCTCAAAGATGTAGGCAAAAATATAACACCTTGTCCTCGCCGAGACGAACAGTTTAACACTCATATTTTCATATTTTTTATCCTTGCGTATAATTTAATTAAATTTGACTTTTAAAAAAGATGGCAATCCTCTTTAAAATATCTCAATAGATTTTCGCCCAGCGAAATTTTTGGTTTCACATCCATATATGTATGTACATATATCTATTTCATATAACTTGTATATAATTTAATTCAATTCGACTTTTCAAATAGGTGGCAAACCTTTTTTGAAATGTAGCTAGCTATAAAACTTCATATTTTACTATTTAATATAACTTGTGTATAATTTATAGTTTTCAATAAGATTGCAATCCTTTACAGTCGGTTAGCAACACTTTCCAAAATATAGCTAAAAACCTTTTCCTCGCCGAGACGAAACGTTTAACACGCATATTTCATTGGTTCATTTGATTCAAATGATATTGAAGTTTTATTTGCTTATTAACTTCTTTATTCATTTACTCCTTTTTCCAATTGTACTCCACACCCCGAATTAGTGCATTTATCTAATAATAACACTGTACATGAGACTGGCCACTCTTTTTTAATACCTGGAGTATACTATATCATGCAAAATCAGTTCGCTGATGATAAATTCAGTGGTGGTTAACATTTTTCTAGATTAGGTATTTTAGGCGTGCTTTTTGGAATTTTAATTTCTTATCTATTACAATTATTTTAGTAAAATTAGCTAAATTAGCTAAATGGAAAAAATTTTTGGGAAAATATTAATTGTTTCATTACCTGGTAACAGGTTACTCATACGCCCTGCCAAACGGCTGCATAACTGCACCAACACCCATGGGACCTAAGTAGAGTTATTATAAGTTAAAACACAATGCCATGCAAAGCTACAAAACTTATACACATACTATTACCGCAATCCAAAAACGTAACCATTCCAAACCAATCGAAATTTGTTCGAAGAATACATGACATTCATTATAGAGAACGTTAATCAAATTAATTAAATTTCCGGTCATTTCAAACACGGAAGAGATTCAAAGTGTGAATTCTCGAATCAGGTGACTTTTAATGAAATATTGATATTTGTTTATACAGATTTTATTTTAAATGAATTATTATTATTTTGGATATAAAAAATACCTATTTATCCATAAAATGTGCTTGCACTAAATAACTGACACTTTCTATATTCGTCCAATAAGTACAACTTTTCGATATTTGCATCCACAATGGAACAATTTGGTTGCGCATGAAAGATTCCACGGTATTTCACTAAACCGGCCAACAATGTTTTTCTTGTGGTTTCCATTTACAATATCTTAAGAAACTAATTCATGTTTAATAAATTTTTAGTGAAATAAACTAATTTAGTACTTAAAAATCGGCAATATAAAATTGTACAGGATAAAAAATCTGAAATAAAAATCGATGGAAGCTAGGAAATTGTTTAGCACCACTGAATTCATCATGTTCGAGTGGAATCTGCTTGGTAAGTTTTTAGCCAAATTGGGTTTGGACACAAACCGTTTACGGCGTCGTGGTATCTTCAGTGTCATGCAAAGCCGAAACCTGTCTTTCTCCAAATCAAATATGACAAGGGATGACGGGAATCCATTCCTAAATATATTAAATAAAATATATAAAAACAAAAACTCAAATACTTAAAATTAGTACCAAAATATTTTTACTACCCATTTTGGTAACGATAAAGCAGTTATGGAAAGAAAAACGAAAATTCCATTATTTTATTAGTATATGGAAAAGTCATAGGAAATAAATAATATGTAGTTTAAAAAACTTAAACACACACTTTAATGGCAGATGGAACTAAAACGCAGAAAATAATGTTTGTGTTGCAACATCGAGACGAAAGCCACAAATTGTATGAGAAGTTCGGCCAAACATCAAGCTATGATATAATCACCAACCTATTATTGTGTTATCTCCTTATTGAATGCCCATTTTTATCATTGTATATGTGTAGGATCCCGAATAGCCGGTGCCATTTCTTCAACAACCAAACACAAATTTTGGGCGTATTCCCTTTTTTAAAAAGGAATCAGTAACGACCTTAAATCTTATCAGCGGCTTTTCTCGCTCGTATGTACCAATTTTATTCAACTAACTAACTAAAAAAATATTTATTTAGGTAATAAGTATTAGAATTACAAATGAATTTAAATATGTACTGTTATTGTTTCTGTTCTTTGCGACACCGCGCGTTAAGACAAACCCATCCCTGAGTGGCATAAAGAGTAAGTAGTTGACGTTTATTTTTGTTAATCACTCTATTCTGAACAAACTGGAAAGTAGTACTAATACGATTCAGAAACTACGTATGCATGCAGAATAACTGTGACGGTTTCTTTTGTACCAATACACACACTTAATTACCTACGTCTGTGCAAACATATAAACAAATTTTTATACATAAATGGTAAAACGCTTAAGTTAATTGCGGTTGCACCTACTTAAATACATACAAAACTACGTATTTTGGGACAGACAATACTTTGTATACCTTCAGTTGCTTCACTCGTAAAAGAATACACAACACAATCGTTTACATATGTATGTACATATGTGTGCGTATGTATGTATTTTTATAAATTAGGGAGATCACTTAAATTTCAAGGATATTTTCCATTGCAGTCATTTCAACAATATTATTGTTGCTTTTCTATACATTTACCCACGTATACAATGATGAAATTTCCAAGATTCAGCATGAGAATTATATAAAAAATTGCCTCAAACTAAATATTTGAAGTGGTCACAAAAATATATTTCAAAGTAAATTTTATTTCGGGACGAACACAACATATGACATGAGTAACAGTAAGGATTGAGCAAACCCAAGCGAATGTATAGAAAATTGTTTGTTTTCCTCATAAAATAGTTTACCGATTTTATTAACTATTTTTTTAATGACTTTTTATTATGTTCCTCCACTGCCCATACAAGGTAGTGTTTTCCCGTCGGTAATACAAAACTTATTTTCTATTTCTCTTTAATATTAAGATTTATTTAGTTGAGCTGGACCGATACGAAATTATCTCCTTTTTTGGGGTATTTATAAATAAAAATAGTTTTTGTAAAATAATTTAAAAAAAAAAACACCTAAAAGTTATATATGCAAATATTGAAAAATTTGTTCAACGGAATCATAAAAATAAAATTTTGTATACTGTATTTTATCTTTTTTCGAAAATTGGCGTAAGAAAAATTTGAATAATCCACCACAACTTGACCGATTTAAGCTAATATATATAATATATCATTTGAATAGTAGTTGCAAATACCAACATTCACTTAACAATTTTTTTCGAATTATTTGGCTTAGGTTGAAATTTTTTAAAAAATATTTTAAAGCAGACCATTTAAACATAGACTGTTTTATCATCTCAGGTGCTGTTTTTTATGTTAAAAATATTTATTTTTATTTACAAAAACCTCCATTTAGGAGAAATTTTCATATTGATCCATTTAACGTAATTCTGTAATGCTTAACGTAGTGCATTACTATGTAGCCTGTGAGGGCGATACTTAACGTAAATTGCCAAACATTCCATATAATATTTTTCTTCATTACATTTGCAATTAAATATCAATTTCCATTGCACATTCAAAGTCAGTTCTTTAAAATAATCACTGTATGTTGTGATATGCAGAAATCCTTGAGTTCAAATATTCTGATTCAGAATTATTAAATCTTCTGCAATTTGCAACTATCTGAATATTTTCGCTTATTTCACGAAACCCGAACAAAGTCGATGTTCGCTGGTTGGCTTTAGAATCTGACTCGATCCAATTGGTTTTTGGTGTCAGGACATAAGTTAACACTTCTAGCCACAGGAAACGAAATGCAATTTATTTAAGTTCTTTGATAGCAAGCAACCAAACTGAAATTCAGCCGGTATGGGGAAGTAAGCTAATATATTTTATTTTAGGAAAGGAAAAGTGTTGCAACTTGTTTGTTTTCTATATTCTTTGTATTTTTGTACTAAGCAGATTCTTGTTACAAATAACAACACCACCAAAGAAAAATACAAATACAAAAATATTCACATTCATATGTAGTACATGAATATATGAGAGCAAATAGAACTGCAGCAATAACAATAGCTTTTCGCAAACACTTACAAAAAAGATCCACTTAAAATTTACAAATGTGCATGAGTATTCGAGGGATAACCCAGCAGTCAATAGTAGTTGCGAACTATCCCACCTTACCAATCCTCTTACGAAACTCGAATACGAAAAATCAACACATCAAAAGAAATTTGCACGGTTGTAATTCATTACATTTTGTCGCGGTATTAGTGCGCCACGCTGAGTTATGGTTGCCACTTTGTCGCGATTGCATTAAATTTTAGTCAAACAATCGATTTCAAATTGAAAATACTATTCAATTTTATTGTTATGTGAATCACAAAAACTAACAAATCCTTATTTCTTAAAACAAGGAGCTATAGTCCGCATTCAGGGTCACACATTTTGTATTTGAACTGTAGGAGACGCATGCAAATCTAAAAGAAAATTGTAATAAAAACGTGCGGTCTGTTTTCATAAATTTGCTATACAAAAAGTGGCAAGTGTGCTTTGAAATTCGAAGAACATAAAATCAGCAACCGAACGTAACGTTGCTTTCATCAAATCTGACTGCAGACTGATTTTAATTTAGCATTTGGCCTTTTTTAGTAAATTTAATCCTAATGAAGTAAATGCCATAGAAATGTAATGAAGAAATTACAGTGGAAAAATCTACAATCTACTCTGTATAATTTTGTGCAAAGGTTCGCGAATATAAAAACGTGCTTGGCGAAAATCCTTTTGCTGTCTTTTGTAGTTCCATTTCTAATTTCTCAATCTTACCATCACACAAATGAGGACAAAAAGCCAAAATATAATGCATTAAGAAAATACGATCTTCTGACCACGTTTTGAGAATCAATTATCAATTCTGATCTACAATAATTTGTAATCACTTCATCGAAAAATCTATGTTCATTTTAATAAAATTTGTCATATCGATATCAGAAATCCTATCATCTGAAGAAGAAAAGGTCGTAAGCGTCGTTTGAGTTCATAATTTTAACAAATCATTCGATATCACAAAACCGAAATATTTCAGAAAGTGTTTATGATTTATGACATTATAGTTTTCCAGAAAAAATACAAATTTGGTTTATTCGTCAAACAACAATCAGTTTGTTCTAAAATCGTAAAGTTAAGGTTTCGATCGCGTTAAAAAATTAAAAAATCGGTTCAGGTAGACAATGCATGCTGCTTATATTAGTTAATGAACTAGTTCTAAATGAGAGAATGTACATTGGCCTTTCACTGCAAATATACTACAACTGGTCATACATACAGATGCATGTATGAATGTATGTATGCGCTTTGTTCAGATTATCTCCCATGTAATTTTTTGTATTCCCGCCATCTCATTGTCTTAAAAAATGTGTTGCTTTTAATAATAATAAAAATTTCACGCTTACACCTTAGCTTGATGTTTGGCCGAACTTCTCGTATAATTTGTGGTGTGCGTCTTGATATTGTAACCTACAATTTTACGCCGACTCCGAACGGCAGATGATGTTCTTGAGAATTTTTGAGGAGGTTTGTCATTGACTCAAACGCCTGTGGGTTTTTTAGTTGCATCCACACCTGTAGTGGAAAAAACTACTTCACTTCTCGCAAACACTATGCAATAATTTGTTGTGTCCTTTTGTTTGATCACTTAAATCGACGTTATCACCACCGTAGCCGACTGCGTAGCGTATGCGTGGTATGAAATGGTGTGGGCCGAGGGTTTCTACCACGGCACAAAAAATCATTAACCATTCGAACTCGGCATTAAACTGTAGGCCCCAGAATTTGTGGCCCAACAAGTGAGCGCCAAATTATTATTCTTATTATTATTATTAACATTATTTACCTGCTAGTAAACAATTTACGGAACCGGCTATACATAAAATAATTACTTATCTTCGAAAAACGTTGACGAAAAGGTTTCTAAGGCAAATCAATCGTTCTTATACCATTTCATTCAAAAATTTACAAGCAATAGCATTAGGGTGGGTCGACAATTTTTTGCTGATGCTGTCCACTCAGCTTGTTCTATGACCAAACAAAATTTACAAATTTACTTTACTACATTTTTACCCGTACCGCCAGCGGTTTGAAAATTACCATTCAAATCCAAGAAATGCTGTTTTTCGTAAATTCGGTACAAAATCTTTACATATCGATATTATCTCATTAATGATTTCATATTTATGTCGAATTTTTAAACAAACCATTTTTTTATTAACTTTTGCAAAAAGTATCACGGAAAATAGGATTTTTGGGTGTGAATCCAATGGAAATTGGTGGGTAGCATCAAACATTTTTGTAGGGCTACTCTAATGTACATAAATAAGTATCACACTTCAGAATGTTGGGCTTAGACAAGGCAAAATGCAATGGTATTATATGTAAACTTCCTCATGCCTTTCCTCTTGTGATAGCCCTACTTACATATGTAGCTGTTCAACTGTTTGCTTGCCCTAATTGCGTATTTACGCTGCAACACTAACAATCTCTGGTATTCGCCCCCTCCTAACAAGATAAAATTAGAGCAGTTTTTTTTAGAGTGTCAGTTTAGCTATAAAATTAACACCACTACTGTTTTTGTGCAATCAATGCATATACCACGAGTACAACGATTCCCTTGCGTTTTCCTTTGATCTTTCAATGATTTTGATGTACTCGCGTTTTGCATCGTTCCTGTTAGAAAATAACTACACAAATTGCGGTGCGCATTCAATTAGTTACAGCAGCAGCGTCCATCATACTTCCCTTGGATATCCTCTGTTCCTCGGCTTTATTATTTTTTTTGTTTCTCCACTTTTATTTAGCCAATTGAATTAAGCAGTAAACCGCGTTGCTTAAGAGTTTCGCTATGCTTCCATTTATAGGCACGCGGCATTGCATTATGATTAGGCTTGTTATATGTAAATTTCATGAATATGAATTTGTATTATGACTTTAGTCCGATATTTATAAATTTGAAAGAAGGGGCGGCCGCCGTAGCCGAGTATGCTCCGGGTTCATTTCTTGGCCGGGGCGAGAAACATCAAAAATTATTGAAAAGCACGGCAGGCAATGGTAAACCTCCGATGGCATTTCTCACAAAAATTATTTCACCTTTCGGAGGAGGCGTAAAATTATAGGCACCTCAATTTTTGGCACAACAACAAGACGCACACTATATGTAGTTAGTGACAATGAATTTTTGAATAACGCTGAATGGAGGATATTAGGCATACTAAATATTTAAGCATATTTAATTTTTGTATAAATTGTTGCACTCCAATATTTGAGTGCAGTAATATTTGAAATAATGGTGTAAAATAAAAAAAAAATGTTATTTCATTGGTACATCATTAGTAATAGAGAAATTTGAATTGCACTATCACTAAAGTATTAGAGAAAATTTCGATTCAGTCCAATCTCTTCAACCCTGATATTGTTGATACAGTGATTTTTTTACAATACTCACAACGTTTTCCAGGTTAAATCTTTTGCGTTATTTTTTATAAAATCAAACTGCACATTATATAAAATAAACCATACACTCAGATAAAATTGGTATTCTAAGTTTCGGTCTTAAGAAAAAATCTGGAAATAAGAGTTTTATACTCCGTATAAGAACTTTCAGTATTACCATGCTTTTGGGGGGAAATTTTTAATTTGATCTTGATTTAAGAACACAAATCTTGTAGTCTTTCTGGGAGTATATTGTACATAGATAAATTTATTAAATAGATATTTTAAATACTTTTCGAGAATGCTGTTTAGAAGCCAATTTAACTTCAATGTGAAACTTGAAACTTGTTCAAGTGACTAAAGATGTACATATATTCTTTCATGTAGAAATAAATTTTGTTCATCCAATGTTGATTGTTAAAGCTATGCAAATGTAGCTTTGTGGTTTTCATATTATAATATATAGGACTTTGGTTGCAATAGCAGCCAAACGGCACCGATGGGTGTAACATCTTTACAACAACTACCCGACTATTTAGTCTGGAGTGTTGGCATCACCACCAACGCGACCACTCAGTTGGCACAGTGTGCGCACCTGTAGCCCAGCCGAACACACATATGAATATGTTTGTATGTATGTATTTATGTATACGCGCACATACACTTTTAGGCTGTGGCTACTCCAATATACTCGTAGACTCAAATCAAGGCAAAGTACATGCAGGTTAGAGTGGGTTTGTTGGGTAGTGCCGTTTACTATCATAACCTCCCAGTAGACATTTCGCCTGGCGTAATCTCGTCATCTGATGCCAGTGTATTTCCTTTAAAGTATTTTCCTCTTTCCTAAGCATCACCTTTATAGAAAGGGCTCGGGTCCTATGAGTGTTTTTACCACCGCATGTCTAGCTAATCGATCGGCTTCCTCGTTACTTTCAATGATTTTGTGACCCGGAACCCAAAGGAGCTGGATGTAGGTATGGGTTGCTAGAAAGTTATGTCTTTCTATAAACTCAAACACCAATCAGGATCTGATCTCATATGATGATAGGACATTGAGTGTTGTTTGGCTGTCACTTGAAATGACTATCCGCTCATTGCGATAGTTCTTATTATTATTATTTATTTTGTTTATGAAATCAATGAATACAAAATTCTTACAGACTACACATATTAGAAAGTATTACATATTAGATAATTTTTTATTTATTTAGTCTACAGAAAGATACATATTTCTACAGACAACTTATTGATTAATTTGTAAATACATATATGTATGTTTGGAGTTAAAACTCTGCACCCAGGAGGATGGCATACACCTTCGCTTGGAAGATGCTTGGTACCTTACCCATTGGCACAGACGATGTGTGTTTTGGGACCGTCCTCTATACCCTCCGATGTCTTTGATCCGCCCATGTACCAGTGCAGGTTGCTAGTTTGAAGAAGTCCTTTCAGCGAGGACGTGCTCTATAAAGCATTGCAAATTTAGTTACCTTAATGATCTATTCTTTGGGGAGCTGAGCAAATGGGAGCCGGATGCTCACAGTCTCAATGTTATTTGACGATAGATCTTACCTTCCCCATGACCTTCCTGGCTATGTAAAGTAGGGTTCTATTAGCTGCCTGCTCTATGGTTGTGTGTAGCGGAGTCAGATCCTCCTTCCTTAGACCTCTTTCATTTTATTCAAAATCCTGTGGTAGCATTTAAGTTTAATTAGTAAATAAATTGTATTGAACTTCTCAAAACTATCGATAGGCCACGAAAAATACGCAAGCGAAATTTAAAAAAATATCGCTTACGTTTTTCTGCGGTTAGCGCCGGATATGTGCGTATAAACTTTTCTGCATTTTTATATTTAACTTATGAAGTAATTTGTATTTAATTTTTTAAACAGGTGGCAATCCTTATGAAAAATATATATAATTTCTAAATTATGCTTTCTTGTACGTTTTACGCTTGACATCCATATTGTAATATTTCATAAACTTCAACTTTACCACCATATGGCAACTCTTTGTCATCCACATAGCAGTATTTCAGTTAACTTATTAATTTAAGTAAATTAATCCCATTAACCAGGTGCCAACGCTATTAAAAAAAAAATTGTGTGTAAATAAGCTTTCTTAGACCTTTTTCGCTCCATACTAACTCCTTTCGAAACTATTTTCCTAAATTATTTCCCTCAACACCCATATTGCAATATTTCATTATTTCTGTTATTTGCTTTTTGCAATAGTTGACAACTCTTTTTAAAAATACTCTATATATTATTCCAGGTTATAAATCATTTATAAATATTCTTCAGCGTGAAAGGGCTTTTAGCGTTTATCCCCAAAATGAATAGTTAAATCAGAGGTGTAATTTAAATAAAGTTTGGTTGAGTACTTTTGATATCTATTTATTAAAATCGATTCTTTGTGACACATTTTTTAGACTAGAACTATACTCGTTTCACTCTGAGCTGTAACCAAGAAAAAAACATGTTTCATAAAATAAATTACAGAATTTAATTAAAATCTACACATCGTAAACGCGGCAAATATCCGAATATTTCTGGTTTTGATAGAGAAAAAACGACATTCATAATCCAATTATTTTCTGCATGCGAATTCGCTTAAATTAGAAGCCAATTGGAGGTCATTCAATCCCGCCGCACATTTGTTTGGGAATACATAAATTTTTACATATGTAATAAATTCATATGAAGCAAATAAAACGTCAGCTCGACTACGGTTTTTGGAGATCGAACAGATGGGTGGCTCGCTAAACTCCCAGCTTTATATTAATTTTTATCCCCATCGCCACGGCTCCTATTGTGGAAATTTCGAATTTAAATTTTCTGATTGTACTCGTATATGTTAGGCACCTGGCCGCGTCGGAGGAATGTTCATGTGGGGCCCAAAGGGAGGACTGGGTCCACATCATAGAGGATTTCCCGATGTACTCAGACATTAGGGATCTGGGGGTAATGGGCATCAGTCGGACGAACGGAAGATTGGATGTTAGTGGTGTGTTGCACACTCGTCAGACTGCCGATATGTTGGGTGCATATGCGAGGGAGGTATTTAAGCGGCGAAGACGCTCTGGCCTGTTCGTTGGGCATGGCCCCTAGGGGAGTATCGTGGTGGCTGTGGTTCAATACCCAAATGCGGGTAGAGCTTGACCTTGTGTCAAAGTTCAATGCGGAGTTGCACTGCAACCGAGTGCCGGACCCATAGCACGGCAGAGGTATTAGATAGGCCTTGAACCCTACCAAGGTGGTTAGTGTGACCATTCCACACTGCCAATTGGTTCCGAGAATGCTTGCGCATCTTGGTGCGCTGATCAACGCATTAACTTGATCCGTTGTGCTTTTGAGCGCCGTGGAGTTAGACCGTCGTCGGCAGGTACCCACGTAAAATAATCCGGGCGATATACTCGTATATGTATGTATGTAAGTATATGAGCCGAATGAAAACAAAAAGTTGAAAATACGCTCGTCGGATTTGAACTTTTACCTTGCGAGGATTTCGGTTTCTATTTGACCTTCTATTTTTACTAATGCTATATAAGGCGGGTTCGTTTCGCCATCCGTCAGAGAGTGGCGAATCGATGAAGCATCTGGTATAAACTACAATCAACACAGGTTTTGTTTTGTTTCCATTGTTATGTTCGCGCGTCACAAACGACGAATATGCACCAAAAGTGCAAGTCCCTTATGCGCAGCTTTAAGTTGGTTGGTGCAACGAGTTCGACCAGTTTGTGTTGTGTTCTTTTTATACACAAATTTTTTCTTCGAACGCTAGAAGAGCTCAGACACCTCGAGCAGAGACCTCGTCGAACGAAAGGACCAATAGTTGTAAATGAATTAACCAAAGTCACATTTCAGCTATAGAAATCATTAACTTCTTTTTGCAAGCTTTAATTAAACGAAACGCATATCTACTTATATCATACATCATACATACATATGAGTTCATAAAAATCGAAGATCAAATGGAAAAATTATTGGAAACCCCCAATATATACTTTGTACAAAATTCTGCGAATTATATTGAAAAAATTTGGAACCCCATGAGCAACAAAATTATAAAAAATCAACAGTAATTTTAAGAAAAACATTGTGAGTATTTCAAACAAAATCACTGTACGAGTTTCGCTTTGAACCAGTGTATCCCAGCTAATTTTTAAACCAAATTTGTTTGATTAAGTTCTATAAATTACGAAGGCCCTAACGGCATTTTTATGTTTAATATGTATGTGAACTTTATGTGTTTCTCTCCACTGACATTAGTTTGACTTAAAATTGAAATTAACTTCGCTGCCATGTCGATCAATTCATGTTCATCGACACTAATTTTCCCGTCAGATGTCATTGTGCCCATAAGGCTGCTGCTGTCATTAACAATGCATAAAAATTGAAATAGATTGCAACGGAAGTTGTAGGGCAAAACTTGTGGGCAGGAACGCCCATAGCAAAGACAAGGAGTGCTGTCATACTCGTAAAATCAAAACTTAAGGTCGAAAAAGAAGCGGGAAGTGTTGTTGCAACATCTTGGACGCCAACAGGCCAAATTGCATAGTGGAAATTTGAGTAATCGCGGAAAATTAATCTACATATGTACTATCCTTCTGCGATGAATGGAATAAAAGGATAACGATAAGCAATTTGCACGAGAACCAACAACATCTACAATATGTTGAAAGAGTAGAGTCTTGTCAATAGAACAGTGGGATGTGCGTTAAAGAGAATTCTCGTGAACAAAGAGAATTATCAGAGAACGTGGAACGTGGCCATATCCTAGAGTTTGTCTTCGTGAGTGTTTTTTTGTTTTTTTTTTGTTTTAGCAGAATATTCTTTATACTGTTATACCGTCTATTCATATAAGGGAATGCTGGTGAGGCGACAGCAAAAGCTCATTTAGGACACGTGCAATTAAGTGAGCATGAGTGTTTTATGTTTCCACACAAAACACAACACCAAACACGTCCTTGATGGCATTAAATTTGGTAATGGCAGGGACGCTGGTGCTGCATAGTGGTAGTAGTAATGCGTAATGAAGATGACCCAGCCGGAAAAGCTCATGTATAGTCATATACCCAGGAATTTATCGGTTTTAAAAAGTATGCATTACAGGATGATATTTTTGACATGGCAATGTTCTGGGAAAGTCATGTCTCGGTTGTGTCATGCCTTGAAGGAAATCTCTCGAGTACGACAATATTATTGCCGTAACAACATTTGGTTGAATCAACCTTCCGATTGTCGCATGGGATCTTTAAAAGCCTAGACTTTACAAAAACTTTTATTAAGCTAGCTTAGAATAATGTAAACTACCTTTAATGTAAAATTCATTTTCTATGGCAATTTTTAATATTTGGTATATACAACTATGTACTTATAACCCCCCTATATTTGAAATTAGATGTTAAATGTGAAATTTGGAGAAATTTTGCGCACAATGTCTATGCTTTAATCATCTGATGCTAAGATATAAATATTTCAATTATGCATTTAGTTTGTGAATTGCTGCGTTTTCCTCTGTTGATATTTGTACATTTTAGCAAGCACTTTTTACAGTGTACCAAGTAGATAGCCACTTTTATGGTAATTTGAAGGTTATAGAGTGGTAATTCTTGATTACGTAATTTGAATTCATACGCTGTATTTTTGATTTATTTAAAAATTATTCGTTACAAAAAAAAAAAAAAGGCCAATTATAACCGGGTTTTCGATTAATTGTTGCATCAATAGTCAGAATTAGGAAACCAATTAGGTTAGCAAGAGGCGTGAGATTCGATAACTACCCGCAACCAAACCTAATCAAAATATAAAGTGACAACATGTCCAAATGTCAACTCAATTAGCAGAGACCAACGGATTTAAATTAATATCCACGAAGAGCAACATAAACTGAGAATTTATTGTCGAAAGTTCTTTGCATCCCATCTTTCGAATGCCATGTTTTAACTGTTTTCACAGATTCAAATAAAATACACATAAACAATGTATACTTTCGTTTCAGCCGAAATAATTTCGTACACAGCGGAAGATGCCGAATGTCAAATAATAAGACACAAGTGCTGTTAAATAGATCATTTCGCACCTAAGAAATAATCAGAATTTTAATACTCTACGGATTTCGAGGCAGTCATTAACGGATTTGCTGATTTGAAACCACCGCCAATACCATCCATACCTGATGTGAAGAGCAATAACTTGGAGAAGTAGTCATTAACAACTTAAATTATTACCCTAGAAACCTTCAGAGAAGAGAGTGTTGCTTCATACCGTCCAAACCAGCAAAACAAAAGACGAGGGTGATAAACAAAAGAACCTCAGTTTACTCGCATTGAAAATTTGCACCACTTTCGCTACTAATATAAACAACAAGGGCAATAAGTTATTACTTTATAAGAATGCATCCAAACTAGATATGACATAAAGGCTTGATAATACCTAGTTACGATTTACGAAAGTAAACCGCTACAATTGAAGAAGAAATAATTTAATTGAATCATCAGTGGTTTTTTTTAAACAAATAGTACCTGTGGAAATGTCCTCCTTGGAATTCAATGGATCCATGTCTGTCATAGACTTTCATCAGCGTCAGGTGAGTTTTTCCAAAAAAAAAAACAAATTCCCTGCTAAATGTGATAAATATACGAACGTCTGATGTTTACATAAAATGATCTCTTTAAAGCGACTAGTTCCTCCATTTTGTACCGCCAAATACAATTTAGTGGGCCCCAGTGTTTGAAAACCTCGCGAAATTCATAACTTTTAATGATTTTGTCTCAAATAATTGGGTCCAGCTAACTTCACGTTTTTGATACCATTTTTTTTTAACAGATAAAATTTAGTTAAATATCTAGAAAACTGAAGAATATTGCAGTGCTTGAAATTACATTTTTTGGACATTTGGAGATATGTGTGTATATGTATTTAGAAATGCATTTGAAAAGACGTATGTATGTATGTACATACATACAATCCATTGAAATATTTATATGCATAGTCAAACATAAAGGGTGGTTAAATTTTAAGGGCCGATGTTGATTTTGAATAAAACACAAATTATTTTGGAAATTGTTGTAATTTCTTTTTATTATGATAATATGGTGTGGTTCAATTATGTATGGAACAAAATATCGGCCAAATGTCCGCCGCGATCTCGGCGGCACACCTCCATCCGATGGTCCAAATTTTCGACGACGCTGAGGCATAATCGAGGTTCTATGCCGTTAATGTGCCGAATTATCTCATCCTTTAGCTCTTGAATTGTTGCTGGCTTATCGACGTACACCTTTTCTTTCAAATAACCCCAAAGAAAGTAGTCTAACGGTGTCAAATCACATGATCTTGGTGGCCAATTGACATCGCCACCACGTGAGATAACACGGCCATTGAATTTGTCGCGCAAACGAGCCATTGTTTCGTTGGCTGAGTGGCAAGTGGCACCATCCTGTTGGAACCACATATCGTCCACATCCATATCTTCCAATTCGTGCCATAAACAGTTCGTTATCATCTCACAATAGCGAACACCATTCACAGTAACTGCCTGACCGGCCTCATTTTGGAAAAAATACGGCCCGATGATGCCGCCAGCCCATAAACCGCACCAAATAGTCACTCTTTGTGGTTGCATTGGTTTTTCGACAATCACTCTTGGATTACCATTCGCCCAAATGCGGCAATTCTGCTTATTGACGAATCCACTGAGGTGAAAATGTGCCTCATCACTGAAGATGATTTTCTTCGAAAATGCCCGATATGCATTTTGATTTGAACGCCCATTTTCATAATAAGCCTGAATAACTTTAGCACGTTGCTCGATTGTGTATCTTTCCATGTTCAAACTGAGTTAGTCTGAAAAAACTTGACGTTTAGATGGGGTTCACATGCAACCACCCTTTATATGCATGCGCATAAAATCAAAGCAATTTTAATCTACGCCCTTACTCCAGCATACTTTTCGGGACGAAGACAAATATCTAAAAAATCATAAATTGAAAATTTTTGTAATTTTGGTCCAAATGCTCGCAAATAGAGATGAGATTGTAGGTATTTGTTTTGGCCCATCTCACACTAAGTTTGGTGTGAAAACCCTTACCAAAATCTTAACACTTTCAAGAAATTTTTCTACAATTATCTAATACAAAGAAAATTTTGCTATAATTAATTGTGGTTTGTAAAACTTTTAATTGATAGTCTTCTTCTGCGTCTTCCGAAACCAATGCTGTATGTCAATGACCTATACAAAAGAATTTCATCAAGAAATTCTAAATAAAACGTACTGTAATTACTTTGAACATAGTATATTATTTATGTTATATACGTTCTCTGCTCTGGATTAAATCACTTTGGTCAAAACCGCTGTGGGTCATTTTCACCACTGCCAAACCGCAAATCGATATTTTATAAATTTTTAATTCAACACTATGGCATTTGGAACTACCAAAGAACGTGAAAATTCCATATTTACGTTCTCTGTAAATGCGCCATTGCGCTAATTTTCACGAAGCGGTTAATTTGAGCTTCTTTGTGGTAGATGTCTGTGCTAAGTGAGAAAACCCAAAGGACGTAAAATCAGAGAACTTAGAAGTATATTCAAAGAACGTAGATTTCTTGGTATAGAACTTATTTGTAATCTGCGTTTTTTAGTATACTTTAAGTTCTCTGATCAAATAACGTAGTCTTACCTCAAGATATTTTCACTGATGCAACTTCTTTGTAATCTACGATCTTTGCTTTAATCATCTTTGGAAGATGCAAACAAAGAACGTACATTTGAGAGAACGTAAATACAAATGAAAGTGCACGTAGCTGCCAGAAGTGTACTGGGTGGCGCTGTCATCGGGTACTTTATTCGTATTTTGCTTTAGGTTCCTCTTCCTTTGACTGGAAATACGCTGGCATCCGCATCTCCTTTCCGCCGTCCTGATTCCCCACAACTTCAGTTGCAACTACACAGCGACTTCAGCTGGATGTTTCATTTCATTTGTTAATTTTTATTTGATGTTTTGTGTGTTTTTTTTTTGAATATTTTCTTTGTGTTTTTATTTTGATTAATTTTAAAATTCTGTGTGTGTTTTTGTGGAATTTGTTCAACTTTTATATTGAAAATGTTCAGTGGTGTGGCCGATAGTGGCAGCAAATGGGCTGACCCGGCCTCCTTTTACCAGCGCATTATTCACAATCAACAGCTAAATGAGGAATGGGAGGAGTTGAACCAGGAAATTTGGGTACGTATAAGTTGCATTTCGATTCGAATAACCATCAGCAATTTTATTTATTGATGCGACTTCTTACATGAAAATGAAAATCAGCTGCTTCAGCTGTCAAAAGTTTGCCTCCGCCTCTTGTCTTTGGCGCGAAATTCTGGGCTTTTAAACATGTTTTGGCGGTGAATGTAGTTCGCCTTTCACTTACGGCGAATATTCTCAGCTGTTTTCTGTTGTGTTAGCTTTCTAATTGTTTGGTTATATGAGAGAGCTTCTTATACATAAGTTCTGCGATTATAAATTCTTAAGTTTCATAGAAACATTACTGCAAAGCTTCATTCCTGTTACTGATAAAGCTATAGCCAGATGTTATCATATGAAAGCTTTTTCTATCAACTTAGCAAATAACGAACCACTTATGTCTATTAGAATAACTTGTTTTCATAAATTATCCTAAAATATATGTGTACGTTCAGTTACGGGGCTGTATCTCTTTTGCTAACATTCTGAATAATTCACATGTAAAAGGGGCTTAACACATGTATGCACATAAGGATGCATCACTTCCTATTCAAAAAAAAAAAAAAACAAAAAAAGAAACCGATAATGTTTAGCTATCGAAAGTATAAGATTATATTTTAAGACATCAACCGAAACATTTCGGAAAATACTAAGATGCACAGTTCACTAAAACCGATTTAAAAATACTTTGAAAATTTTACCTTTTTATAAATAAAAATATTTTTCAAAAAACCACCCGACAAACAGTTTAAGCTTAAAAAGTCTACATAAAAATATTTTTAAAAAAATTTCATAATAATGAAATTTTTAATGCTAGTTTTTTATCTTTATGGATGATTTATTTAAGGTAAACTTGAATAACTCAAAGAAAGATATTTTCTCACTCTCGCAAATTTGATTATTATGATTCCGTTGAACAAATTTTTAATGATTTCTTAAATCCAGCTCATGTAAATCTTAATATTTTTCGAAATATTTTGACAGAAGTCTTTAAACATAATAAATTTTATAATTGAGGTACCCTAATGTACATACATATGTATGCATATTTTTCTAGTTTTAAGTTTTGATGTTAATTTTTTTGAATTTTATTAAATCTACCAAATTTCAACATTTGAATTTATATGGTTTTTCTTGTAGAATGTACTATGATTTTAGAATGAAATTAATTAAAAATCAGTAAGCCAAATAAGGTGCCGAAAGTTGCCAATCAATACAAGAACATAAATCTTCCACTTCAAACTGCATTTAAAATGAAAATATGAAAGTTAAATATAAAAAACAAATTTTTTAATTGATCGCCCCCCAATTCTCTAAGATTGCATTTTTTCATTTAAATCCGTCCTTAATTCTACTTTTCCCCATATTTTATATAAATCACTGTGCGACGATTTAATTTTTCAAAGTTAAGTTTCTATAAAAATTGTTGTCATCTTATTAGTGTAAAACCGACGTAACTGGGCTAGAGTATAGAAAAAATCTGCTTATTTCACTTGTTTGACGCTACCGCAACTCATAGAACTACCTTTGGGGTTGTTTTCGGGCATCAAAAGCCGAAATGGGTAACAGCTCACCGTTATATGTATTGGCTTTTGAAGCGCTTTTTGTCACAATGTTTCAAATAATAAACTGTAAGCGGTGAGTTACAAATTAAACGGTGAACTGATTTACCGTTGCTGCCCTTTCATAATGCAACCCATCAAATATCACCAACAGCAAAATGCGCTGAATCGGACCAAATGTGGCATAGCAACAGTTTGGTGTTTTCCATGTCCGACATGAGATGCGTAATATGCAGTGCAGAGTGCGGGAGTGCGGTATTGCAGCAGATTCATGTTGGCGGTTTCCTTTGAATCAGCACAATTTTAATTTATGCGGTTTTAATTTTGATTAATTGGAGCACAGTAACTTCCATTTACGCATTCTTTATGTATTTATTTAATTCTTTTTGCCACACAAACCTTTCCCCTCCCCTCTCCCGCCCTCGTGTTTTCACCTTCTCTGCAATCCACTGCATTCAAGTGGATAGATAAACTGGACGCATTCCCCTCAAACTCGGCTATAAATATATGTATGTATGTATATCGTATGCTCCGGCAACCGCTTGACGAGTTGAATTAACACGCGTGCCGGTGCGGCTGTAGTAAGTGACCAAGCATGATACCATCCTACTGCCACCCTTTTACATCATTTGCTACACATTGCACATCAAGGACTTTACTATAGATGTATGGATGTATGTACGTACATACATACTATGTACATATGTGCGAAATGTATGTATGTGTGTGTGTGTGTGTGTGTGTGTGTGTGTATTTGTGCTTGTGTGTGGTACTTAAGCATGCAAACAATTTTATTTATTACGCCACGATTTAACGGGCTGCATTTTTTTACGTTTTACGCGTATGTGCTGCAAACCGAAGTGCCGGAGCATTTCGTTGTTGTCAGTGGCGCACATTTTTTACGAATCCCAGCATTTTGAGCAACTTTTTATCCAAACCCTTCAACAATTTATGCTTTCGTCCTTGCCACATTTGATCCTTCTTCTATCCATAAAAGAGTTCTGCCTTTCACATTCGTATTGTTCCAGTAAAGTAAGGTTTTTTGTTGTTGCATTTTGAATGAATTTCGTATTTACCTTCTATTTTTACTTAAAATTTTATGTACATATGTATAAGCCAAATAATCGAAAGAAATTGTTTAGTGGTATGTATAATATCTACGGTGTTTACGTACATACATACGCACATACATACATACGTATTTTTAAGTACAAATGCAGCTAGATACTTTTTCGAGTTTCGTTGTTCATGCATTTTTTAAATTTAATTATAAAAGTGTAGCAGCTCTTAATATTTGAAAAGCCAATCCTTATGAATATGCCATATAATTTTTGCATCTTACGTCTTTACGACAAAGCAATTGAGTAAAATTCAATCAAACAAGGGTTTTTTTGGAATTCTTCCAGAAAGTTGTAAGGTCTTACAGTTTTTGGGGTCAAGGATTTAATTTTTGAAATTTTTTGTTCGAACTAAAACTTACGCTGTCGCAGTTTGCTGATTGATTTTATTGGATTCTATATAATTTCTACGAAAACTTGCCGTCTTTCTTAAATTACACTAATTATTCTCGATATAGGGCAATTCTTTTATGTAGATAAAAGCATTAAAATTCCGACTTTATTTTTGGATAACCCTAATGTGCGTGCATTACATATTGTACAAATTCATTTTAGTGAGCATTTATTGCAGCCACTGCTCGTCGGGGAAGTCGTAGATATTTAGATATTTAAAAGGCTTTCACGCAAATTTCTGACAATTTCCAGTTCTGGATGTATACAAATTAAATTACATAATTGCCAAATAATTGGATGCCTTGATTATAAAAAAAGACATCATTACCCTGTTATTAGTTGCAGGGCTTGGATCAGAGATTTAGTAACTTAAAATGCCTTTTCAATTTCAATCAGATATGTTGTTTTTACTTTTTCTTAGAAACAAACAAAATCTTTAGACTTTTTTAGGAAAAAACTTATTTCCGATAAGAGTCCCCACATTTTTTGAGTAAATATTCAAATTATATTTTATTAGGAATTCAGATTACTCATTATGAATAGCAGTGATTTGATTTGATTGCGATAGTAAAACCAACTGCTCTACAATAGCAACTAAAAGTTTATGCAAGGTGTCATTCTTCGGTTAAGTTGGTACGGTTTTTATTTTGATAACTTCTCACAATATATGTATGTACATACATAATTATTGGTACAACTCTGAGTCCATGCTCCCTACGCGCTGCACAAGTAACATCTGTGCTTTTTTGAATACGAAATTTTCCTTTGAAAAAAAAAAGAAAGAGAAAAACACAAACAAAAAAGTCACAACACCAAACTCAAAGTGAGAGAAATGTGCTTGAACCACAAAAAGTCTATATACGACACGTACGTTTGGCCACACAGCATTTGGAGCTCCTTTCCGCACGTCCTATCCTCCACGCCAAACAAAAAGTCAACAAGAATTCACTGCAAACGGTAGTAACGCCTCAGTTCATCCATTTGTTGGACAGAATAAAAATGTAGCTGTCAGTAAGTGTACGTTATCCGGCCGGCTGTCCGACATACCGACCTACCAACCGACAGGGGGTATTTCTGGAGCCGAGAAGAAAATGGAGTAGCCAGCACTCGAATGCTGCGACAAGTGCACAACTGCAAGGCCACTTCTCGAAGCTATACTCGTACGTACTATGTCAAAGCGGTAGTTGTTCGTTTGAGTTCTGCCTTTTTTGGGGTTGCTGCAATAGTGGGCACTTTTTTCTGTATTTTTCTTCTAATTCAAACTGCCAGCCGACAAGCGATACTCGTTGGTGCTATGTTGAGAAGCGTTAGGAGCGAGGCAGGAGATTCAACATTGGAATGCAATCAAAAACCAAGTTTATGCATTTGATTCACATCCACACCAACGCTGACACATACAGATATACATATTGTACGTATGTAGTTATTTAGTTATGTGTAAATATAGTATATATGTTTGTACATATATTTGTATATATCCATATGCACATACTTTTCATTTAATGTGGAATAAGTATAAATTGATACACGTGCGTCATCTTGCCGGCGGGCGGTTCCGGAAATTTGGCTCCATTAGTGCTACCACATTTTGTTGTTGTGACAGACGAAAATTCAACTGTGGCATGTACATACCTACAATGAAACTAAAGTCAATATAAATATGTATATATGTATGTATGGATCTATGTATATGCAGTTGCCTCGATCCCTCTTCCATTCTATGAATTTTTTCCTTCGTTCTCATATTTCACTTTATTTTCTTGCAACTTTTTAGATTCGTTATTTTGCTCCTTAGTGCCGCAAAGTTGCCAAGTCCAAAGTTTTGCGGTTGCACGAAGTGCACTCAGATTTACACGATGCAACACCAAACGGCGCTTCCATGTAACTGCTATGAAAGGCGAGACGGCCACGACTCACAGGGCTATAGCCGTAGTTGCTTACTTTTCAATTTTCGCGAGTTTTTTTGTTTTTTTGTTTTTTTGTTTGGTTTGCCTTTCTTTATCTGCACTTTTCACTGTCCTACTGTTCTATTTTGCACCTCGGCGCCCACCAGTCGATAATGAATACAAACAAATCGTTCATCCTTCGCCGAGTCACCTACAAAACAACAACAGTGTCACACAAAAAAACATTTCGGAAGATGGCTAAGAAGTCTTCAGCAGTTAGTGATTTCATAAAAAGTGTCTATCAAGCAACTGAGATAAAGAGTAACTGGCGCCAATTTCCTCATACTAAGACATTAGCAGAAAATATTTAAAAACAATAAAGAAAGGCAATAAATAATGAACACTACCTAATTTTAAATAACAGCAAGTAAGAAACTACGCTTGAAAGTTTAAACAGCTTGTGGGCTGCTTCGAAAACGTGTGTTCTAAAAATAACAAGAATAGCAGTTTCTGAGAGGCAGATGATTTTTATTAGAACCTTTGTAATGCCAGAAACGGACTCGAAGTGACCATTATATTAAGAAAAGCCACCACTAAATCTTTTCATTGCTATGATAGTCGAGCCTAAAATACCGCAATGATCCCTATTTATATTTAGCCAATTGCTGGTATTGAAAAAACTCTCGCAAAAAACCTTATGTATGATATATTTATGTGAATTGGCATTACTGATCGATGCTGATTAGGACTGATACTGAACAGACAAGGCACAGATGTGTGAAAATAGATCATAATGCTTCAAATTTTATTGAGATATATAAATTATAGCTGCTATTCCGGAGATCACCCCATAACATGCCCGCTTACTTTCAATTAAAAAACAGTTTTAAGCTCAAAAATTATTGTTTATACTTGTATAATAAAATTAGGTCGAACAATTAATATAGGTATGTATACAAAAATATAAATAGGGGAAAAGTGATTGTATAAGAAACATTGCGGAGGTATGTACACAATTCCTGTAGGGGTGAAAGGATTGAGAAATCTTGATGTATGTATATTGGAATGCACATACACATATGCAAACGACATTCATCATTTTTTGGCTGAACAGAAATTTTTCCGAGCATATAATTTTTACAAGGGGACTCGATATGTATTTGGAATCGGTTGTAATTTCAGTGGCATTCCTTATGTTTTTATTATTAGGGTTTCAAGCTGATTCGGTGGAATTTTTTAAATTTCAACTGAATTTTTAAGCAAATGCTGTTTTCAAATTCAAAAAGTACCAAAAAGTGCCAAGCAAGGTTTCATTGTTCTTATGTACTTTATTTAATTGAAAAACAAAAGGAAATATGTACAGTTAGAAGAAGTCGTGTGCACGGTTCTATTTAGCCTTACTAACTAAGTGTATGACAAATAAGTGACCATTGGGGATTTCCCTCCAACTTACAACAGACCCAAATCGTAGGAACACCCGGCAAAAAAAATTATCAAAAATGTACCTATTTTAAGAGTGATAAGAGTTGAATAAAGAGTAACAATAATATCCCATTGAGATGTGAAAGTTATTTTCATTTTATTCATTTTTATTATACAACAAAGTATTTTAAAAATGTTGAAATTGCAGCGAAATAATTAACCGAAATCACATCGGATAGGAGCTAGACATATTGATTACGGCACACCATTGTCGTACTTTTGTTCAACATTTTATACGTTTTGGCTTAATAAAAATTTACTTTGCAACCAGTTTATCCATCAACCATTGTCCACTTCTTTTTTACTCGAGCCTTCAGTGCCAAAACGATAGTGGGGCAAACGGTTTGTACCAGTCTACCTTCATTTACCTCGGAAGTTTGATTATAATTCAGATCGCAGTTTTATTTAAATGAAGGACCATTCTCCGAGCAGTAAATTATGCCAAAGCCCTTCCCTCTATATATGTATATATTTATGAATAATCCGAAGCATTCAATCTCAGTGTCAAATAAAGAGGAAAACACAGAATGAAAAGTACTATAAATGAAAGTTTCTTGTGTTAACACCGTGACTGCTTTTCACAAAAAGCCACTTTGCCCTTACATTTATGAGCTTTTCAGAATATACGTAGGTATTTTTTTTATCTACTTACTATGTATGCAAAGGTAAACGCTTCAGTTGCACAGAAAAATTTAAGATAAGTCGAAATGTGTTTAACTCCCACGCAACCCACCAGTCTGTACGAATTTCTCTCAATTTCCATTTGTTTTACTAAGCAACACCATCAACTCTCAATTTTTCGGTCATCTTTCCTTCTATTGTTTCCTACAATGGTCCACATTCTAAATCAGCCTGATACCCAGTTTGTTACAACAATTCACTGAAAGTTACCAGCAAAGAGCCTCGACAGCGACAGAAGTTGCTTTTAAATGTTTCTGCTGCCGGAGTAATTTCGCTGCATACGAATATACATAGATATTTATTCGAGTATGGTTTAAATAGCTCGTTCCAATCGAGTATGTGTGCAAAAAATTAATTGGGAGTGCATTTATATATGTACATACATACATACGGCAAAACCGCATGTGCGAACTTTGTAAGGTTGTAATATTTAAGGTTTCGCGACTACAGAACATGGGATATGATTTGCACCTTTTAGAACCCCACAGCCTACATTAGTCGCTCTGGAACCAGCCCTGCCAGAAGTATATATAATTCTCTGCGGGATTCGTGCAAGCA
Organism: Anomoia purmunda; assembly: GCA_951828415.1. Classification (NCBI taxonomy): domain Eukaryota; kingdom Metazoa; phylum Arthropoda; class Insecta; order Diptera; family Tephritidae; genus Anomoia; species Anomoia purmunda. Next base: position 359,652 of record OX639996.1, read on the forward strand.
TAGCCTTAACATCATTCTAAAATTTATCAGCTGCCTTTGTTTGTATTTAAATCGAGATAATCCGAGGTTATAAGGTATCAAAACGGCACTCAGTTGCTAATTGGGCATTGAGATCCTTCGCCGTCATTCTCACTTAACCTACCCGCTAAAAACTGCTAAATCACATTTTTTGCTATAACTTTCTGCCAACAACTTTTAATGGTCAAATATAGTCCGGAGCGGGACCATTTCGGCCTCATAGAGATTTAAAAAATCGGACATCAAATAAGAAAGTTGCAAAAAAAATCGCTACTTAGCGGGTACCTAAAAAATGTTACGCCCAACATTTATCTCCGTTTTGCAAAATTTTGCTTCCATGCATAATACGTTGGGAATTTTCAATTTAAAACTTTGTCAACCCATTGACCTGTAAATGGCAACTTCCATTTAAGTGTGGTGAATATCGTTTTTAATGAAGCGAAGTTGCGCGAAACCATCTATGCCGACGCTTCACTCTCATTCAAATATTTTATACTCGTTCACTCTTATTGCTCGCATCATCAGAGCAACTGCCCTGATTTCATTTGAGACGCAATTTTTGAAAGATCCCCAATAAACATTTTAGGTTAGAGAGTGATATACAAATTCCCCACAAAAAGTGGACTTAATTCTCAATATCGAGAAAAATGTTATATATCTATCCACACTCTAATGTAGAATTCAACAATGTCCATTTTAAATTTATATAAATTGTAAGTTAATTATAAATAACACTAGTTTACACGAAAAAACTACTTCACCAATACTTTGAACTAATCTTGGTATGCTAAACAAGTAAATGAGTTGTATTTATATTTTCAAAGAAACCTTTTCGATATATAGGCAGATACCCTGTTTTCGGGGTCCTTTTGCAGGTTTTTCACAAAACTCCAGAATATCGAATTAAAGTAATTCGAAAATTATTCAATAATACTCATTCTTTTCAGTGGATAAACTTTGTAAAAAAAAATAATTAAAAATATTTTGTTGAAAGAGAATTTCATTACAAAAATGAAGAGTCTAAAACGCAACAACTATATTTTATTCCTCCGTATTTTTAAATGGCTCTATCGTACATGAAAAAGAAACCGTTAAATACCTGGGAGTACATTTGGACAGAAGAATGACTTGGAAGACCTACATATACATATAAAAGAGAAGCAGAAACAGCTCAAATTAAAAACTAAAAAAATTTCCTGGATTTTAGGTCCGCAATCGGAACTTAGCCTCGAAAATAAAGTACAGCTCTACAAGGCAATCCTCAAGCCCGTATGGACGTATGCAATGCAGCTGTGGGGGACGGCGAGTACCTCTAACATTGAAGTCCTCCAAAGATACCAATCAATGACGTTAAGAAGTATTGCGGGTGCTCCTTGGTATCTAAGCAACATCGAAATTCACAAAGACTTAAAAGTACCTTGTGTTAGAGACGAAATCAGCAAAGCATCTCGAAGATACCTAGATAGAATGTCTTACCATGAAAACTTACTGGTAATTAATTTACTAGACAAAAATAGTATTAGACGCTTGAAAAGATTTCATATTTTGGACCTTCCAACTAGATTTGAAGAAGTATAATTAACTTGATTTATAGCAAAATAAAAAAAATGTTTGTACTGTATATTGATTGGTCTCAATGGAGCACCATGAATCCTGCAATGATTTTTGTAGTATGTATAAAATTTGCTGATTGTCAACTGATAGATTGCAAATAAAATATATTTCTAAAAAAAAAATATCTCATAATTGTTGAATGATTCGAGAAACCTTAGAGAACTGCATACATTATAATTCTAATTTAAAATCAAATATTTCTCTTACTTTAGGGACTACGCTTGCTGGGATAAAGCTTCTAACGAATGTATGTATTTATGTTCAAAATGCTTTTTATTACTCACATACAATCAAACGCACATACATATATATATATATATATAAATTGCAAATGTACCTATTGCCATCGCCACTTTTCCCAGTTATCCCAGACTGCGCTAAATGTGGCGGTAAAAAATGGCGACAAAAGATATGAGTTCCCAAGGGAGATAAAAAAATATACATACATAGGCTACATATCCCTCCTGCACTCGTAAATTCATTTTATGCACAAACCAAACTAAACGTTGCACTGTGGCGCAAAAATGAAACAAAAATCAAGCATTCCATGACAGCGTTCGATAAAGCGAATTTAAGAATCTAATAGAGTAGTAATAAAGATTAGTATTTAGAAGCAAAGCAAACTTCCTTTTTTCCTTAAAGTTTTTAGAGCTATCAGCTTTTCGTAAAATCTGAATCCTGAATTCAAACATTTTTCTGCCCTTGCTGGACAGGTATAAAAAGAACGTAAATTTGGTATGGTCGAAAGACCGCTTTTTGTTGTTGGAATTTGCTAATATACCCATATTTTTTGGTTACGAACTGCATAATAGATCTGTAGGGAAATTCCGTTCCATGTTTGACTCATTTTTTTTGCAAAATGTTCAACAAGTAGGGAAGCGTTCGATGGTTGTTGGTTTGCGTATATAAAACTAACTCGAAAATTGAATATTGTCTCTAGGAAACTCCAAACTATATGAGGTGTTTAAAGCCTCAGATACACTACCACGACTAGCAGTAGTTTTCGACGACAATGCAGCATCCTAGAAAATACCAACCATTTGGAGAAAAATAATTCAGAATGAATTCTACTAAGACCTTTGCTTGAGAGTAGACTATCCAAAGTATATAGAGTGGTGGATACTTCTTCCTCACAAATATGTATATCTTCCTGTGTATAAGATTGTATAAAATAAAATGTATAAAATAAATAAAAGTATATTTTTTTAATGCAAGTAAAAAAGTAATTTCAATTCAGTACAATGTTTTTGCAGTAATATCAAATATATAATTTGGCAATGAATATTTAAGAAGCCTGCTATTGTGGGTCCCTATATTTGTATTTATTTTAAAGCTTACCGAGTTTGGTATTGGTATATTGGATATTGGATATTGGATATTGGTAAAGCAGTTACTGAGATACAACTTTTTATCATAGTAGCCCCTTTTCACAATAATTAACTTATTTTGCGTTATGCTTAAATACAACTTTATGAACCAATTTTCAATAATTTTCCTTCAGTATTTACAAAAAATTTCGTTTTTTTTCATTTTTCAAAAATATATCAACTTTGAGGATGAAATTCTTTAAATATCTTCTTTAGTTCAAAAAGTGATGATTTTTGCAACGAAAAAAGGTCAAAATGCGCCATTGTTCGTTGAATACTGCAGGGCCGCCAAGTGTGCGTTAATCGCCGCCTTAACTATTTGGATACACAGCTCTCCTCTCCACCAGACAACACATTTCGGCTATGTCGCTTCTCAAGGAAGTCGTATATATAAATGGCTTGAACCCGTGTTCGTAATTTCCTCAGACAAGCGAGAAAATCTGGTGGAGCGGTGCTTCAAGAGACATCGCCTCCATATGTGCGTTCGCTTCTTTTAGTTCGATGCCCTTCGATTTTTGATCGATGGGCCTTGCGTCGTCGCATGGAGTACATTTGTCTTTCTGGGCGCGTATCTTCAAAACTACGCATCATTCAAATATAGGGGGACCCGCCATAATCTAACAGATGTTGCAGTCGCTTTATGCTTCCTATTAATACCTGATAACAAAAGTTGGAATTGTGTACTTACTACGCACATACATACTATTTGTACTTCTACCAATATCTACATACATATGTACACAGATACTATGTATACGCTATGCCTGTGGATGGGTAATGTGTGAATTTTGAAACTTGTTGCTATTCATTTGATTTGGTTGGGTTTTACAAAACTCGCAAATGTTGAGTTTCATCTTTCGCTTATTTACAGACACATTTATGTTTGCACACATACATATAACATACTGAGATACATCCAACTGTACAGAAAGTGTATATGTAGGACTAAGTTTTGCTTTTGCAAGTCGTTTAGAGCTGATGTACGCCTGAAAGTATGCAAATCCGCATAATCGTGAAAATGGCATTAAATAATCTCCCTCCCTGCCGAGGAGTCAGGCCCTTGTGGTTGGTTTGCCACAATGCACGATGTTTACTATTCAAGATGATGATGGCGAAAAAGTTATGGTTTTTATTATTATTTTATCCCCAGAGGAGGAGAAACTGAAACTTATAAAACCTGCGAATATTCAACAGGATTAAAAGTTGAAAACGCTACACACACACTCATTTAAGCAAAGTCCACGGTCTGTGGCGTCAGCTAATACAATTGCGGTTCGCCAGCTCATTTCAAAGGGATATACGCGCAGTATGTATGTTTGTTTATATGGAGGAAACTGTACTTAACGGCAAAAGGTGAGTGAGCAGTGCGGTGGGGTGACATAAGGCCCACGGCCATAATGTCAATTGAATGGGTATTTGGTTTCCCACTGCCAGATGTTTAAATATTGCGGTTGCAATTTTAGTTTAGACGGCAGTTCTGAAACACTTTGAGGAGACGGAAGCCGAAAGTTATTTTCGATTGTTCCGAAAAGACCCGCAACCAACTCGCACCCTTCCAATTCCACCCTTCCCTTTCAGGCAGAGGGGTCATGAATTTGGTTTCGGTCGAGAAAGATGGAAACCCATAGCCGGTTATCGTAGTGAGTTCGGTCGTTATTGAACTGTGGCCGATATAAGGATGCGCCCATTTTCTAATTGAATTTAGTCTAAATGCCTGCAATTTTAGTTCTTACAGTCCTTTTTAAATATCATAAATTATGTTTATTGCCTAAGGCTTAACGATATTTCATATCTTTTTGCTATTCGGTTTACCGACAGGGTGAAAAATTGATGATGTGAATGAAATATATCGATCCATATCGATATATCGATCTCGAACAGTGATTTAAAATAATTATATAGGCAGTTGGTTATTTACCAAAAATATTGGTCAATCCCAGATATGTACCGTAAATAGCCATAAAACCAAATTAACATGTCTATTAACATTGTGTTGCAGCTGTACATTCTTTACAGGGGGTTTCTCTTTCTAATATGCAGAAATTCCCAAACAGGTGGAACACAACGATTACGGCTCCCTAAAGCGGGCGACCTCCGTAGCCGCGTGTGTAACGTATGCAGGCTTCATTCAGGGTGTCTCGGGTTCGAATCCCGACTGGGGCAAGTGACATCAAAAATTATAGAAAAACGGCCCGCCTCGGCAGGCAATGGCAAATCTCCGAGCGTATTTCTGTTAAAAAAAAAGTTCTTGTTAAAATTATTTTTAAAATTGTAGGAGAAGCTAAACCAAATTCTTTTTAATATTATTAATATTATTAATGTCAGTTAACATTATGGTCGTATGCCTTATGTCACCCCACGAAGGGGAGGTGGGATTAGTTCTCTACACTAATAGCATTCATAACACTCCCACAAACGCACACAGAATCAGTTTGAGTATTATTTCAGTCTGTTGGCACGGAGTCCCCACAGAATTTGCGACTCAGAGGTGCCTACATACATGATCAGCGGTGTCCCAATTCGTATATGTAACAATGTGCGGACGGTTGTGTAGCCATAGAAGGCTGTGTGAGTTTGTTAACAATGATTTTGCATACATATACATGTGTGTGTACTCCATAGACATGGTCACCAATGAACGGATCTGACGGGTTTAGTTTTACCCTGCACGGTTGGGTCTATTTACCTGATTCGCCGCTCAGAATCACTTGAATTATTATTACAATGTTTAGCACTCTCATTCCAATTGGGTTCGTTGTGTTTGTTTTCGTAGGCTTTTTCTTCCTGAACGATTTTAATATAGTAAGTTGATTCGTCCTAAATTAATATACATACATACATATGTACATACAAATAGACTATACATGTTTTGTCTGTATGTATGCTTAGTAAAATAAAAGTATATTTATTTTACAAAAGTCGCCATTTTTATACGAACCTATCGTTGTAAGCACTTCCTACTGCGTGTTCATATTAATAACACTGTGTAACAACCGAAGCCATCCCGGACTTAGTTAATATTTTTGAAATAGCTCGATGGATTCGCAAAAGTTAGTTCAATAAAGTCTAATGTATTACCCATTTTCTTCCCATCTAAAAGTTTCATTTTGACTCTTACTTCAAGAAACCGTACAAAAAACATATTTGGAAAAACTCTAAATAATTAAAATGTTCTGGACAATTTTCCTAGTTGTCCTCTCAAACAAAATCATTATACAAACAATGCAAAAGTACACAGAAAATAAAAGACAAACATGTGTCCCTGTATGTTGTCCTTCAGCAACATTGACATTGCAGGCAAACATGAAACAAATAACAAAATTTTGTCTTATGTAGGATTATTTCTTACTATACATACTTTCCAAACTTCTTTATTGATAGATTTATTGAAGCGTGAATCAAATAGACATTTTTAGATAAGATCCAATGTATAAAATGTTAAACGAAAATATTTTCCTATTATTTCGCTCAGACATACATATATACATACATATCTGTTAAAAGAATGTCCATAACTTATACCAAATCCATACCAAATCAAATTTGCTGATTATCGCAATTTCCTCGCCAATCCACTTGATTCGGCAAGATTTCGCCATACAAAAATGTGATTTGAGAATCTCGTCACTGCGAAGAGCAGGTCTTAATCAGAGAGTACTTTTAAGTTCTCTGACTCAATCGACAATTAATTCCTCTGCGATACCTTGATTTGTGCACTTTGTTTGTGAAAACAACTGTCAAACTGCAGCGAAAACTAAACAAACCAAAGAAAATTTATGTAAGGAGATGGCATCCCATAAGCTGAATATTTACATTTTCACTTTCGATTTACGTTCGAGTTGGAATTGGAATTGTATTTGTAATGACGCTATCATTTGATATGAATTATAAACCTCAAACCGCTATGTGGACAACAACAGTTAGAGATGTGGGTTAACTTCGCTTTGAGATGATTACCTTTTGGTTTGGACATGGTATTAGGCCGGGCTATAAAACTTTAGTAGACCTAGAAAAAAAATCGAGCTAACTTCTTGGAAATCCATCGAGTGTTTTATTACTAAATAGATATGTAGGTATACGTTCAGGAATTATTAACAAAGTCATCAGATAAAAAAATGCAAATCAATAAGTTTAGTAGTATGCCGATTGGAATCACTCTTGCTTTGCACTTACATATATGTACATATATAGGTTGTAGATATATACATATGTACATACATATGTACATAAATATATAGATGTGCATACATATTGTGTATTCATTAAGATAGATAACAAATGTAGTGCAGTAGTTCACCGTAAATTAATCACATACATTACATATATGTATGTATTTAGGTATTTCCAAATCGAAGACTCCGGTAATCAAAAAATAAAAGCCACTACTGTGCTCACAGTTTATGATAAAAGTGTGTTACTTTGCCATCTGCCATCTTGATAACTTTTTGTACGGCGGTAGGTTGGCATTTTAAAATGATCCTTCATATTATGGAACTTAATAATTTTCGAAGCGAAGTTTAAATGCCTTATACATATCCCACACTCGCTTTACAGGAAATTTTTCTTCGATGTTCAAATCAAGCCTTAGTTTCAACTTCCATAATACAAATTACTGATTAATTATTCTATTAAACACGATCAGTATCGTTTTCTTGCTAGAAATATGATACATTTAATAATAATTTTCGAACGTAACGTAGGATTGTTCACAAACTCAACAAGCACTATGGCATGTATCGTCAATTGCATAGAGGAAGCAACATTTGGAGAAGATGTTATGAATGTTCGAACGTTGCCACCGTCGGTGATTGAGAAAAAACATCAACTTATTATGAAAGCCACTGTGCTCAGCGTTAAGAAACATAAAACTGGGATACGCTTATGAATTGCTGACTGGACCTTTTTCTTTAAACCCATCACTATTCGCAAGGTCTATTATTTGGTGTTATTTGTTGTATGTCCTATAGTTTTAAACCAGTAGTACCGGCAGTGTTGTTGTTTCACAAGTAAAGTTTGAACACTACCAAAAAAACTCTGTAACCAATGTTTATTGAGCGTCGTATTTCATCAGTAAGAAAATATTATAATACAATAATTAAAGGTAGTTTCACTTCTTCTTCTTCTTCGCCATTTCTTAAATTTTTTGCCATTTTCTTTTGAAATGTAGCCACTATTTTGGCAAAAGAAAAAAACTGATTGTTTACTAAATAATAATTATTGTAAAAAAAAACTATCAATTTTTTTAAATTGTCCAATTATATAAAAATTATATTTGTATGGGATTTACATACATACATACATAATTAAGAAAACACGATAATTGGTATCGATACTAAATATTGATAGTTTTACAGCTCTCCGAGCCCATATAATCCAAGAATGATACCAGAGAGCGCATTTTCCGGCGTGCCATCTCACAACTCATTGGAGCAGTTCTCAATAAAAGGCAGGCAACCTAGCTCTTGGTATTTGCAAATCATCATCGCAACCAAACTGTCATTATCGGTAACAACAAGATTTGGTAACTTTTACAACATTTTCGTATTCTTTGCACACCTATTATTTTTGAATTTTGTTACCGTTATATTGGGTGGTAACAACGCGGTATTTAATCTTTGCGTGGAAAAAAGAGCAGAGTCCCTTGAGATATGCAATATTTGGAATTTCAAATTGATCAGCTGTTCACGGCGTTACCATTTGAGACACAAAAAGGTAGTTAAAATTTTCAGTCACATGCAGACTAGACCCGTAAAAGTCATTTACCTAGGTACATATGTAGTACATACATATATGCGTGCAGAATCGAAATATGATTGTATGTACAGTGGTATCATATATTTCTTGCTAAAATTGTTTAAAAAAACTCTGATACTAAATTCTAATCGGTAGGATAATCCTAAAAAGAAAAATACCAATTCGGGTTTCAGCATTTTTTGGCTACTATGCACATATGTATGTATGTACACACGTATTTTTATCCACAAGTTCATGTACATACATATGTATGTATGTATGTATGCGTATACGAAATTGTATCGAGAGGTAAATTTATATTTAAATACATACATGTTTACATACATATGTATGTATGTATATGTATTAAGGATGCAATTACTGTTGCTGTGTATCAGAATCCTTTAATTAAGCCAAAAATCTGCGGACATGCGCATAACTCCTATAGTTATACACTTACAGTCATACATACTTATTTACATACATACATATATACCTACAAATGTACAAGAGAATAAAACATTGTCAAAGAGAATAGTGAACAATGCATCTCTACAAAGAAAGTACTATCAGGGTTGGAAATGTATTTAACAAAATTTATTGTAATGAAACTTTAAAAACACTGTGGTACGGTTTTATGTTAAACAAGGTTATTAACTCAGCGTTAGCAAAACGAACATAATAAGTAATACAAGTAATACTGCTTGGATAATAATTTTAGAAGCAGAAACCCTGCTATTTCCATTTACTACCTTCCAATTGGATTATACTACGGTTTGCTTCATATGCTCCTTTATATAAGTGCTGTTAAAAATACCACAAGCCCAATCATCAACAATATACTTTTGTCCCTTTCCGCCCGTCGTATGCGCCGGTTAATGGTATGAGCGAAATAGTTGATTTTCATTCAAAGCGAAAGTGAAATCAAAATAAATATAAAGAGAGCGCACGACCAAAGTTGCCAACAGTTTGGGTTTCTCGCAAAATCTACTGCATTTAAATTCCGCATTTGATTTGATTAGATGCAAGGGAAGATGTTACAAAGTATGTATGCAATTTATTGTTTAGACGTTAGAACACTTTATAAATAACTGTTGAAGATGAGTTCATTACAATTACATTAAATGGGCATGTTTTAAAAAAGTTTACGTTTTTGTGGCTGAAACATTATCCTCCATATTGTAAGAGAATTTTTGTAAACAAATCATTATGCTCCAAAATGTACTAAAATGGTAGTAGTTGCATCACTAATAAAGTTGATGCTTACTTGCCATGTGAGAGAGATGAGACAATGAGAGTGCGCAAATAAGGGAACCCTTAGTGCGCAGTATAACAGCGATGCCACATAATAAGCTTTGGATTCGCGTGACATTTATAACTTTGTCCGAAAAGCAAAAAACGCAACAGGGATACAACAATCAAAGCTTTGACAACACTCATTTATTTAATGTTAAAGATTACAAAGATACAATGCTGAGCATTTATTTTAGATAATCTTCAAACTTACATTATGATTTCGTAGAATATTGAAGTGTAGCTTATATTCTAAGCGAATGTGGGTAATAAAAGGAAAATCAGTTGTATATATATATGTATGCATGTAAGTTTGTATGTGCAATATACAAACATTTCCTATGTACACTTTTAAAGGCAGCCTTTGTTAGTTCGGTGCTTATAATGTTAATTTGTGTCCAGATGCCATTTCAAAAGTTACTACAAAAGTCTTAACATTTTTACTTTCGTGTGAAAATATTTGCAGTCACATGACTGATACTTTACATTAATTTGTTTAGAGTGATCAGAGTCGTTAACACTATTTGGTAATTTTGTTTTTAACGATTTGGTGAAATCGTTAACACTATTTGGTAATTTTTTTTTAAACGATTTGGTGAAATCGCAATTACTTATTCTTTTTCTCGACCGAAGACATGGTCCTATCCCGCCATCGCTTTAAATTCGGGGTGATTTTTTGCTAGGAATAGTACTAAGTACATCTACATTTGAATCGTTTGTTTCTGATCGCTGGATTGAATTAGAAATACAAAAGCATTTCTACGAGCATATTGTTCATAGATGAGCATTGCAAATATTCTTAATCATGGAATTGGTACATTTTCATATATTAACTAACTAATCTTAAGAAGTGCCTAGTGGTAAAAATAAATATTGCTTGTAAAAGAAGAAGCCCGTAAGTAAATCTAGTCCTCGATTGATTGAAACGGCAACACTGGCATAAACCCAGGAAAGCAAAAAATGCTCTGCAGTGGCAATAGCAAATTAATGAAAGAGAACGATAAAGGTACACGCGATGAATATGCGTACAATAGCAAAGGCTGCAAAGTCGAGGCACAGACGCGAAAATGTTCGATTCAGTTGTATTTTTGTCGCAGTGCTGTAAAATAGGCATTTGAGAGAAATCGCTGGCTGTGTTCCGCACTGAATTGTTCGCATATGTATTACCGCCGCCGTCGCAGTCACTGTGTGTTTTAAAAAATTGTATACTCCTCCGACTTCTATGCTATAATTATAGGCGTTGTGGTCTGAAGTACGGCAGAGATTTTCTACTGATTGTTTTCATTCTTAATTCGTATAATTGAAAATTCTAGTGTGGAAAACATAAAAGAAAATTTATTTGAAAGGTGCATGGTAAAGAAGATTTTATTTTGGAAATTTTAAGTAACAAAAATAGATTGTAAAATGTGAAAAAGTTGATGAGAACACGCGAGGGTTGAAGAAATAATCCCATGATTTGTGTGTGACGAAAATGTCCATGACGCAGTACTGTGCCATTGTGTAAAGATAAACAGGGATAAACGAGCCACATATGGATGTTCGCGTTATTAGCAAACGAAAGCAGAGTACATATTTGAAAAAAGTTTATACATATGTACATACATATTTGTGCCAAAAATTTCAATGAAATTGCATTAGCAAACTTTGAAACAAATTTGGGTTCACAGCGATGTGTTTCACTTAAAATGGAATAAAATGAAGGAATTGATAATTGAAAGAATAACCAGCGAAAAATCTTGCGGATGCTAATGGTCAGCAGCCAGAGATCGAGAAGAAAGCGGGCGCTACAAGCGCCGTCATTGCGTGTTCGTTGGTCGGGAAAGAGCCTAAAAATAAATTTACTTAATAGGCTATCTAGCGCGCACGGGTGAGATTAGCATTTAGAAACCCAAATAGACCTAGCTGTGGACCGTTGTGACCAGTCGCCGGAGGTTTTGTTTCATAATGTCTCGTTACGTTTTCCAATTACTTGTGCAATACATACATATACATATATATATATATATCTATAAAATAAGACTCCTTTACGCAAAAATTCTCTGTGCCTCGATTTCCTTGCAGCAACATTTATCTTGCCGTTTGCCATTTCCAATTCACGCATCGCATTTTGGCTTTAGTACGCACATTTATCGGCGCTTCCTAGTTTCACAGATACTTTATCCTTTTCTGCTCTACACGCTCATTTGCGATGCATATGCCATTGTTGTTGTGAAGCTGTGTAGCTGCTTTGGCAGCTGAGGTTGCTGTGCCGCACCAATTCGATTTTTCCCATCAGCGAAACAACCCAAGTCACTAGCCGGCCAGACATTCAAATCACCCCCAAGCAACAACAAACTTTGTTCAGTGCAGATTTTTGTATTCGAGGAAACTAAATTTAGCCAAGAAAATGTGCGAGACACATCACTGATAATTCCACAGCCATCACGCTGCTTTCAAACGTTGATTATTTAATTTTTTTGCCACATTTTGACGATTAAGCCTTTCCTGTATTTTCGACAAGTGTGGAAAGTAAATGTTTAATATTTAATTTGTGGCTATGGGATGATTGTTTGTTTTTCTAAAATATCAGGTTTGTTTAGAGCCATCCAAATTGCTTGGCGCTCTCTCATTTGAGTCGCATTATACATATGGTGATAGTGATTGCCAATGGAAATATTCCTATTAATGGAAAATCGTCGGAACCGACTTCGCCTCAATAAACAAAAATAAACAAGCTAGCAGTTTAGAAATCAAACGCCAATCAGCTGCCAGATAACATTCGCTATCACTTAAAATTGTATTATAAAAGAATGTTCAACGCAAAAAAAAAAGAATTCCAAAAAAAAAATTATAAATTATAAATTGCATTTTTTTGTGTGCTAATCGATTTTTTACTTGATGCTACATACTACATTTGTGTAATTTGCTTTGCCCTTGAGAATCCTTCAGCTGGATGCGAGTGCCACATATGTATGTATGTATGTACATATGTATGTACATATGTACATATCCTTACCTTTGAAAAGTGCTGACAAGTAAAGTGTAATAACTTTTTGAAACATTTATTGTTTTGTTGTGAGTTCATAATGAATCACCAAAGTAGTATGCAAAAATATACGAATTGTTTGTGGATACACTTTATACATATGTACATACATACATACATAGTATATATGCACATCCACACATTTGTATACCATGCACGCGCCGACGTTAGCCGTTTAGCTTAAAATAGCCATCAACACATTTGTGGAATATGTATGTACATATGTACAATACAGAAATATGCAAAATTGTTTTAAAGATATGTTGAAGCAAAATACAAAGTCCACACATTCCGTTGCTGATTATCTAGAGTTTGGGCATACCCCAATACATACTGTGCTAATTTTCAAATTTTCTATTTTTCATATATTTAGTGAATTATGTAAATAGTCGTTGAAGAATGCATGAATTGTTTCTTACGAGAAAATCGAGCAAACAAATATATGTACATACATAAATACATTAGTGAAAAGTAGAAGCATAACAAAATAATCCAAATACAAATGTGCCAAAATTTTTTTGCTATTTAAGAACAGTGTACATACATAAATCAATGAAATAATAAAAGGATTATAATTAAAATACGCCAAGCATCAAAACGCAGTCAATCTACATATAAATACTACGTTAAACATTTAAATAATTGTGAAATATTAATAGCACTCTAAAACTAAAGTGTCCAACAAGGACATTATTCACAGTGCGATAAATTAAATTAATAGAATAAAAATCGTATTCAACAATAATTTGTTGAACTTTCAAACAATTTAAAGGAATCTGCAATACGCAACCCCCTCAACTTTATAAAGCCGTCAAACTGTGGGGCTCCGGGGCATTTTTTCTTCCTCCGCAAGGGATGTATTATCCGGTAAGTTTAAACGACCTTTAACCGAAAACAATAGTGTACTGAAATAATATATATTACGTCACATACATATATCTTATTGCAAAAGGATAATGCGACATGAATGTCTAAACAATAATTCATCAAATAGTATACAATAAACAAAGTGTTTGAAGTATATATGTACTTCAATATTTTCTTAACAGATAAACGAGCCTAGATAAGCCTAGTTTTCGGGGCCCTCTGCAGGGTTGGCTTTAGTTTAGTATCTCCAATTTCGGGGTTAAAATTTCTAATTATAAAAAACCTGTATCCACATTTCCTAACAATTCAAAAATACATCTTACACTAAATTTACACTCAATATATTACAATGTGCAAAATAAAATGCACAAATATTTTTAGTTTAATACAGTTTTTGAATAAAAACAAAATGTTGTTAATACGCACTTTCACATGAAGACTGATATTTGCAAACAGCAGCGAAAGCGATACATCGAACCATCGTGGTTTTATTTTACATATGTACATATGTATATAGAATCAAAAAAAAAATGTATCCAATCGGAAAGGTGAATAAAAAAATTGCATGTGAAAACGCTCCTCCACCACATGGGTTATATAAACAATAAACATACTATGTACATACAACCACACTTACATCCCATGAAAAGCGTATTTTACTGCCGTTTGAACAGATACCCAATGGCTCAACAACTTCGGCCAGAAAAGTAAAAACAAAAAACACAACAAAACAAAAAGCAACAGAGCTGAAACGCTGTTGATGCAAAGTCAACTACCATTCGCACAATTCCATCGAAGATCGAAATGAAGCGTAAAATAAAATAAAGTATACTAGCTATATTCAAAAATTCATCATCTGCTAGCAGCCAATAACAATGGATACTAATAAAGCGGAAAATCGCGTAACAACCGATCATAGGTTTTTTATTTTATATGTGTATATATTTTTGCCTACCTGTCTAGGTACTTACCTGATGAATTCGTAGATGTGCCCGTCCGCATGTAAGAGCTGCGGCCGGACTGTGTGTGAATTAGACCCACAAGGTGAACTCGCGATCAGGCACATCTTACGTTTTGTGTTTCTTGTTTGCCTTGTTGAAGATTTTTCATTTTATTTGATGTTTAGTTTTTGTTTGTGTTTTTATGTTTTATCATATCGCTTAAACTTAACGCTGTTTTGAAAAATATCAGTGATGCTGTAGTTTGCCGATTTGTTGACTGAATTCTATGTTTGTTTAGTTATTTGAATACCTCAAGGTTATCACTATTTCACTTGGGTTTCGGTATTTCCTCAGCTGATTAAGTACACCTGTTAGGAGTCATAGAAATCATTAATGCAGATACTTAATCAATTTATCAAAAGGTTTTAGTTGAAGTTGCACGTTTGAGGAGAAGACACCAAGAATCCAGAATTATATACCTATATTTCATGTCGCTAGGTGTCGGATGAGTCGAGATATTCATAAAATCTTTACTTACCGACCGATTTTGATGTAATTAAAAAAGTTTTCCGTTTAACGTTTTTTAATTTTTTACCATGAACCATATATGTACATAAATCAAAGTTTTAAACTTAATACAAAATTATTAAAAATTCTAAAAATTTTCATTAAATATTCAAACTTTTTAATTGTCGTGTTTATTTACTTCGCGAGTAATCTACTTGATATTGTTTTTAATTAAATTTTTTGAATATTGTTCTTTGAGTATTTTAATTTTGAAAATGAATATTTTTAGTTTATATTTTTTATCTTTCTTGGAGTTTTCATGTAATAAACTTAATATATTTTATAAACTTTTAAAGAATTTCGTAAATGAAATATCGTTACACGATACTAATCATAATTATAAAATATCATTTCGTTTATGAGCTGCACACATACATACATAGATATGTATGTAGATACTTATATGAAGGAAAATGTGCAACACCGTCAGCGAAAAAAAAATCAAAAATCCACAAACTTTTTTAGCCACCTGAAGTTTGCACTTTATTTTACTACATTAATAACATATTCTAAAAATAATAAAAAGTATATTGAATTGTGTTGCGATGTAAGGAAAATGTAAAAAATTAACATCAGTTCAAATGGCCGCTATGGATCACAGGCTGCGTATTTGCCCAGCAAGGCGGGGGTTGTGTATTCATACCCGGATCTAGTCCTGAAATAAACCTGAAGAGGAGATGTGGTCATCTCCGAAATAGTGGCTAAAATTTCTACCTCTCTGACTGTTGTTGACTTTTTCCAATACTTTCCAAATTAAAATTGGCCTTGAGCTAAAAAAAAATGTTGATGTAATTTTTTTCAATATTGTTAAATTTTTATAAAAAATTAATGAAAATGTTTAACATCGAAAATCTTATCACTAAGGCAAAAAATGGCAGTTCAAATCTAATAAGCTTTGTGCAGTCAAAAACAGCATCCCGTAGTCATAGTAGAGAAAAGGTTAACACTTACAGCTAGTTTTGACTCTTACAGCTATTACTGACAGCTCATTCAAAACTCATGTAACACTTCCTTCTATTTCAAAAAAATTTCAACAAAATTTATGCTTAAGTGTCGACTTCCTGTGGCACTTACCCACGACTCCTGTATATTGGTTTATACGCTCATAATACGAGTATACATCCATCATACAAATGGTGAATGGCTAAACGGTAGTTAGTTTGCCTTTCCATGGAAGTCATAAAATTAAAATTTACATTCGTTCAATTAGATGGTCTGACTGACATTATTCCTATTCTCGCGCTATACTTACGCCTTCAAATCTTTGACAGAATTTCGTTCCATTATTCAGCTGTGTTGTCAATTTACGTGCACATCATACGGACCTCTTATACCCCGCATGCCGGCCCATCACGAAGTGGCTTCATCCACTTGCCATTGTTGATTGCGGTACAGCTAAATGCTAAATGAAATCGTCCCACTTTTTTATGAATGCTTCTTCATTTATATGTATGTATATGTACATATTTTGGAATCACTTCCCCCTACACCCCTTGGACAGCATTTTGTTGGCAACAATTTGTTCATCTGTTGCTTATATGACTGACAATTGTGCCCATAGTTTTTGCTTTCGGTTGGCGTTGATTCTGGACTTTCGTAGCCCATTTCACGTTTCTTCTATATTCCATTACAAGTATACGGCTGGCAAATATCATCTCTGCCTACCGAATACTCGTATGAGTGAATAAGTGCAGTTCTGTTGATAAAATGAAATGAAAATTTATTTCAATTAAAGTTCATTTGAATGCGGCGGTCAATTGTGCGGGGATCAGGGTGAACTACTGCACCAAGTGACAGTGCCAATTTGCTGTTGGGAAGGGGAGAAAGAGAGTTGAAATTTGTATCTGGGTGGATGTAAAGTAGATTTTGCAAAGAGAATACAATTTGTTTATGAATAACTATCTCATTTGCTGTGTACCAAAATGCCACAAAGGCTGAGTTCCTTTTGTGTGATATACCTCTAATAGATTCCTAAATTCTACACGGTTCTAAACTGTTGAACCATTCGAACTCTAACTAACATTGCCTACCACCCTTCGAACCAACAGTGGGGCGAATGGTGGACTTAAATAAATACAAAACTAATTATGGTTTTATAGTTTTTCCATATTGTAGAAACTCAAGCGATACGATCGTATTATAATTTTTAGCAAAAATATTTACATCAAATTTTGAAATACATATGTATGTATGTAAGTATGAAGATAAAACTAAATCAATAAATAAAATTAAACACGCCAGTGCACTTCGATCAAACTAGAATAGCCAACCTAAGTCAAATGTAAAAACGGTACTATGAGCGTAGTCAAGATATGATATTGTTGAAATTTTAATGTCTGATTCGCCCATGATGGGCGGCATATTCATGTACAGTCATGTGAAAAACGTAGGGGCACGACCTTTAAACCAGTTTCGGCTATTGTTCTTTTGTTTGTTTTATTTCTGTTATGTTTTTTTTTTGTTTATAAAAGTCTAGCTCATTATATAAAAAACACAATATAAATTTTATGTATGCAGTTTTATAGCCTAGTATATTCTTACAACTAGATATAAATTTCTGTTGATTTTTGATAATTTTTTTGCTGACGTCGCAGCGAAGGTCGATATAGCAGATAAAGTCGCAATTTCGTTGACTCAATGAATTTTAGACAAATTAATGTGATTGATAATCACTCCAATACAACAAATAAAAATTAAATGATATCACAGTATGGGTAAATTCTTACGTATAAAATTCATTTAATTTCTTGGCATAGATTTTACAAAAAATTGAAATTCTCAGCTTTTCACAACCGGCAAAGGACGATAATACTTGTAGAACGGGGTCGATACACTAAACTAAGCATGATAAATGTTTTCAATTGAGTTGTAAATAAAATTAATAATAGATATTATTATTTGCTTATAAAATTCTTAATTGGTTTTAGTTGCTCGCGGTTAACGATTAAATAAATGTTTATTATTACCCGCTGCGCAATCTTTGGTGCTGAGCTTTAGAACGAAGATGCTCCTCAGATCTGTAGTATTGATTTTATGACAAACGCATGCGCATATCTCTGATCAGGTGTCGCACTGTCACGTGATTGCGAACGCAAATGCAAATGGCCAATAATCATAGACATTGTTGGCTACGTTGCGCTGGCATTCAATCATTTATCGCATCACTTTAGCGCCGCTGATTTGGCAATAAAAATAAATGATGATATCACATTATGATGCGCTTTTTGCATAAACGGATTTGCTTCAACTGGGCTCCCACTAGACCAGGCCACCTGTGAACGCAGCTGCACATGCCCGATTGTCTACCTCCTCTAATGGATGATTGCATGATTGTACCACCGTAAGATGTTCAATTATAATCGTTTGCATATCGGCGTACATAGTACGCATGTATGTGTGTAGGTATGTATGTATATAAAAAAAAACGATAAATAAAAAGTGAATGTCACAGCAGCTGGTTCGTAACTCAAACGCTTCAATGCCTGATTACTGCTCGCTGGATAACGCAAATCGCTAGCTGACGAAGTTGTGCAAATTTGATTCGTCTAGCGCGTCGATTTTTCCTGCTTGTTTGTTTGGAATATCACCTTGGCGTCGCGCATTGTAATGTCGTCGTGCCGATTGTTTCCAATATAGCTGATGGCTTTTAAAATTTGTCTTCTTATTTTAATTTTTTTCTAGATAAAGTTGTGTTAAGAATTTAAATGAATATTTATCTCAGATATTTATTATGTTTAATTTTATTGTTGTATTGTTCAGTTGTTTGTATGATGGCGTAATATGCGATTGGGGTGGAGGTTAAGAAGAGGCGCTCACATTGAGATGTACATTAAATTGGACGTCGTATTCGGGCATTTGTATTGTATTTTTGTTGGAGCACAGATGACGTCATCAACACTTTCTTACCATCTCTCGCGTTGCATTTTTCTGAAAACTTAATGAATACGTATACGGTTCGAAAATATAGAAAAAATTAAGACCGTCCAAAACATTAGTTATAAATTAAATTTTATGAATTGATTCAGTAATTGTAGGGACAAAAGTTTTAAGTGCTTAGCTAAGGCTGCATATAGTTGAAATTCAAACATCACCGGAAACGCTTGTTAAATGTTAAAAGATGAAATACCAAACATCCTCCCAAATAATATTGATGATTTAAAAACATTTATTTTAAGAGTTTTGAATAATATTTGCGAGTGTTCGTAACGCATAAGTTAGACTCCTTCGAAGAATTAAATTGGCTGTCGAAATAGAAAAAAAAACTATTTTAGTCATTGCTATCGCAGTTAGAAAGTTCGACGAGGCCCACTTAGGGACATTATGAGTTTTATCAAAAACGCTCATATTTAATAAATATTTTAAGATTTTAAACTTTGCAACCAATAACAAAAATAAACTTCTGCGTTTAATTAATTTAGTAAAAATTATTTATTTGCATAAACTTTTGTTAACAAAAATATAACACGTTCTTTTTTCGCTCTAAAAATGATTACTTTGTGTATTGTTATTTTTTGATTAAAACTTCGTTTTTTTTTTTTGACTTACATAGTATATATACATATATATATATATTTATTGATCAAAAATGATCAGCATTTTTTGGCTTTATTTTTTCCATTAAAAGTAATCATGTTTTTTTTTTTTTGTTTTGAATGATATTTTTTAAACGATAGTTATTTTATCTGTCATAAATCAAAATTAAATTTTATTTTGGCGTTTACTTTAATTTAAATTTAAAAAAGGAAATTAATTTGAATAAACAAACTACTACAATTTTTAAATTTTGGGAGGGGGTTGAAACCCCCCTTGGGTGCGCCAATGTAAATAGGAAAAATGTTCATATTATCAATATTACATATTTGTAAAATGCCCACCAAAACTTTTGTATCGTAGTAGATTCATACAGGGCATGAAAAACTATATATGTATCTAGCATTCTCAAAACTGTTTTTTTGGAAACTTTTGAGTTCTTTTATTGAAAATTTAAAAGCTGTCATTTTCGGTCCGTGATCCACAATAGATATGCTTTAAATTGTAATAAATAATTAGAACTAAACAGGTTAACTCGGTTTTTGAAGTTTTAGCTAGTCGAGTTTATGCTATTCGCATTGAAAGTAAATTGAAAGAATTATACGAACAGTCTCAATTTTTAACACACGACTGTACGAGTATTAAGCCACCAATCGGTACAGTACGAGTATTATAAATTGTTTAGTCTTCTGCCTAGCAGCGCTTGGCGGGATTCGTTTCCTTGTAAAAAGCCATTTATGTAAAATGCCTGCAATCACTTGGACAAACCTTTGGCATTGCTACGATTCTATGTATGTACATACATCTGCGGCACATCTGTTTTCACTTGTCTCGAATTCTATTCTATTTATTTAAAACGAAGAACACAGCCGACGGAAATGAATTTCTACTCTCCATTATAAATTACATTAACTCAGCCTCATTTGCTTATGTAAGTACGCATTCGTATGTAATATGCACATTAATATTTATAAATAGTTTGTGTGTGTGTGTATGTGTGTCTACATATGTATGTATATATTGTATGTGTGTAGCTATGTATAAAATACTTTCTGAAAGAAATGCCTCTTCCTGCTGAGACATTTGCGTTGTTGTGGCACGTTTGTTTTTTTTTTGTTTTTTTTAGCGGAAAGTAGGAGTTTAAACTTGGCAATATTACAACAACTACAGCAACTACGAACAAATTCATTCAATAACCTGAAAGTGCTGAAACTGTACAAAGCGAAAGTATGACGATAGAGTCGAGACAACAAGTCAAATGTTAAGCGTGAGCACCGAAAGCTGTGCTACAAGAATTTGCAAGGGAAGTCACCGGTAATCGAGCGAAAGGCCGTTGTACCCTTGACATCTAAATGCTGGTCCAATTTGTTTCCTGACACTCATAAAGTAATGATAACAAAATTAATGAGAAAATGCGAAATGACGGACAAAAATTGCAATAAAGGAGCTCACTAAATGAAAAAAAAACTACATATTATTGGTACTATATGTATTATATATGTGTGTATGTGTGTGTGTAAAAAGTACAATTGAGAGGAATATGCGCTCTAAGCTAAGGGAGCTGAAACAAAGGGTTGTGTGTCTCAATTTCCTACCGCATCACAACGAATACAACTCTTGATGGGCGAATATTGCTAAACAAAATAAGGGAAGTCGAGTGGGGTAGGATGCAAGGGAAAAGCGTGGTGTATGGCACACGAAATATATTTAAGAAGTTAAAAAAAAAAAATAATATTGTTCGGTACACGTGTGCCAAGTCTTCTGTTTCTGCAGCAAGGGTCCGTTAAATAACGCAATAACAAAAATAACGAGGATACAAATTAACAAAGCCATATTCACAAAGCTTCGCACCACAGCACAGCAAATACTCACGGAAAAAATAACAAACAATACATTTGCACAGAACATGTACTTAGTATGTGCATTAGGGCGGCACACAAAAAGCAAAAGCTAAATATCTACATAATTCTCGTTTTTTGCTATAACTTTCTAATTTTATGTCCGATTTTTTAAATCTTTATGTTGCCTAAAAGGTCTGATCCAGTATAGCATTTCTTCAATCTTCGTTGGTATTGCAAGCAAGTCTTTCTATAAGTGTAATGAAAAAATAAATTGCGACAATAAGTGAAGCGATAAAATATAGCACCGGCTTTAAGTCAAGAAAGTTTTGGTTTTCGCAGTGAAATGCATCTAATATGTGTGAGGTATTTTAAATTGTTTTATGTAACTAATTTAATGCAAACATATAGAATAACCAAATCTCAAAATGCGTGCTCCGCTATACTTGAATTTTGATTCCAGTTGACGATGAAAAAAAAATTATACATCGGCAGGTGGCGTTAAAAAAATGGATTGAAATGAAAATGATTCTAAACCATTTCAGACAGACAAAAATTCTGGTCTAAATGTATTCTATTACATTCCCTGCATCACCTTTGGTAAATTTTTTAAAGAAATTTTCAATGTACAGACACGACTTCTCTACAGTTTAGATTTGTAGAATTATATTTCTATATAATTTAATCTTGAATCTTTTATAGATCTGCAAATCACAGTTTTACGTGTTGGACACATATATCTTAAAAAGAATCTAGAAAATAATGTAATGCCGCTATTACCTTTATGGCCCTTGGTATACAAATTATTATACCATTCTTCATATAAGGACTTATTTCACATTAAATTTCCAGCACAGTCTCCTTATGCAATCTAAAAAAAAACTCTGTAAAACGCTCTTCCAACTATTAAATCACCAAGATTAAAACGAAAATGTTTTGTTCATCCGTTTTCGAGGTATCGATTTTTGAACATCAATTCCTTTATTTAAATTCCCATAACTTTGAAAAAATGGACCGATTTTGAAAATATTTGTTTTGAATTTTTTTAAATTTGAAATTGCTATCCTATTATCGGAGTAGGCTCATAAGTTGCCGAGTGAATGACTTAAGTATGTACATACATATGTATGTATTTGTATTTTAGAAAAAATGTTCAAGTAACTCGATCAGTTCGTGTTTTTGTCATTAAAAATTGAAACATTTTATAGTTACACGGGATTACATTTGTTTTAAATTTCATATTCCAACAGAGTTTCATATAAAAAAGGTCAAAATCGGTCAATTTTTTGCAAAGTTATGGGTATTTTAAAAAGTTCTTTCCAAAAATCAACAAAGGGCTGCTCTAGAAAAATTGAAAAATAATCAGGGATGCCTCTCTACTTTGACTTGTGATTTTACGTTATGACATAATGTGCGATCAATTACAAAAATACATTTTTTTAATTTACCGTTAAAAGACAGGATTTTATTCTATTACTATATGTACATACATATATAGAATGAACTTTGTTTCTTTTAAATAAAGTGATACAGCTTAATGTACAGATGAATGTGTGCGTAATTGCGGAGAGTCCGTGCAAAAACACCAATATGAAACGTTTCGACATTGTTATCGAAAGGATGATATATCTACGCTTTTTTACTGTTTTTATTGTAGAGAAGGGAATGGAGAGACTGTGTCAGTACCCACCGCCATATTTACTAACGAGCGCCTGCAATTACACACTCATAAAAATACAATATAAGTATATGTATGTGGCTGTGTGTATGTCATATACTACGTGTACATTTGTATACAAATAAAAATACAAATACACATACATACATACATACATATGTCTTTCATTCAGGCATTGAAACAAATGAATTACAAATCTATTCACGTTTCTCTCCAAATCATATCAAGGTTTTGTTGCGGCTGCTTTAATGTTCTATACTTCCACCCCCACACAGTCTAACACATTTACCGCCAGGACGATGTGAAATGCGAGCCGACAGGCCTCTGTAGATCACAAAGGTCCATGGCCCCTATACAGCGGTTTGAATGTATTACCACTATGCACAAATATAAATGATTTCTACACATACTCACACATGCAGACATTCGTCAACATCAACCGTCGCGACGTCGCGTGGCGATGCCATCATGAAAAGATTTGATAGACTGAATAGGGATAAACACAAATTTATTTGTTACTCGAAATTATTCAATATTATTTTAATGATGAATGAAAATCGTATTGTTATACAAAATTATTATTACTAGCATTATCTTGTGTCAATTTTGCATTAAAAAAATATTACGGTAGTGTTATCAAAGTCTTGCTACTTGGTATCGTAGTGAAAAAGCACAAAAAAAAATATTGGGTATCACTACAAAAGAGCCTAATATTTACTTGTAATCGCCACTGGTGGAATTGTTGATGAAGTATAGTGATTATCCAGTATACCGAATGTCTATGTAACGAACGCTTTAAATAATCATAAAATAATAGATACATATATATGTACATAGATAGATAAATAGATATTTTTATTGATTTTTCTTCTGACCATGGATTACAAAAGTATTAGATATGTAAACAAACTATAACTTTAAATAAATAAAGATAGACATTAACAATAAATGTTACTTAGAGCTAAACTCGTCTATAATAAGCTCTCATTTGTAATCCATGGTCAGAAGAAAAATAAATAAAATTATCTAAAAAAAAAGCAGACAATGCATTCAATGAAGAGAACGTTCATATGCTTGTTTGCATAAAAAATATATTTTCACCTTCGTTGATGATGATGCAAATATTTAGCATTATATAATAAATGTTCAAGCCGTATTTATTTTACTGAATTGACTTACATTCATATAACACAATATACATATCTACTTCTAGTCCTACCAACTAAACGGCAACAATTTTCTTTCCCTTTAATTGAGAATTTCCCTAATTTGTGCACTAAATGAATTAGTACATTTCAATGTGAATGCTACCCCATTTGTTTTTTTTTTATAATTAAAATTGTAAAAACATCTTACTTCGATATAACGTACTTTTCTATATAGCGCATGAGCTCCACTGTATTCGGCTTCGTCATTTTGACATTTCTCATTCGCAGCTATGTAGCTGCACCAGTATTATGTCACAGATAAATTTCTCTCAAAAATCGTCTCTCTTATGGGCACAATCTTGTATTCTATCATTTACAACCGAAAAACTTTTGAACAGATAAATAGTTGTCCTGTCCGAAGGGCCGGTTAAATATATATATATTTTTTTTTTAATTATGGTTTGACGTTGTTGCGTTAACTTTTACTGCATACGCCAACATGAGTGGTACGTATTCGAAATGCTTTGAAACGTGCCAAAAGTAGTCGTTCGTCATTACAGCAGCGACGAATTTATTACATGTTAGTATAGATTGGAAACTACACCAACAACAGCTATTGAACTTAATCAATTGAATATCTGCGACCACAGTCAAACAGTATACATATATGTAGTAAAATGCCATTCGCTAGCGACTAATCCATCCATCCATACAAATCCAATAAACTCGCACCACGTATTAATATACAAAGGATTTTTAGTTGATTTGCATGAAAATGAATTTTCGTCAAATTATTGTAGAATCGAAAACAATAATAATTGATTTGCGTTGATTTTTGGAAGGCGGGTCCCGAGAAGAGTTGAATACATAAACAATAGATCGGCGTAATGGCATGGCGTTTTGACTGATTTCGTTGCAGCTTTCATGAAATGAATGACATCGATTGTCGTGGTGTTAGGGATTATAATGGGTGACTACATTAAATAAAATCATTTGTTGACAGTTTGTTTATTTGTACGAGGTTATTTTCGGAATGGGTACATATCAACACTGAAGATTTGAGTTTAAAAAAAAATGTGCGGGTACAACAAATATGTTTTTATATAAACAAAGCCTATGCATATAAACTTTGGTGGTTCCCTTTCTAATTGCAGTTACTCTTCCAAGGTTCAAGTATAAGTTCGATTTGCAGCCAATAAAGTTGAATAACCCGCCCATTTTTTAAGAATCCCATAGATTTATGATGCATTAGGATTTTCGAGGGTTGTGTTTTTATTCTGCTCCTCAGATTATCAATAACACGCCAGATGAAATGAAAACGTTTTCGACAAGTCTGTCAAAATGAAAAATTTTGAAAAGTATCAGTAGGTCACCAGCAACAGAACAACTACTATTAAATGTCGTAATGCTGGTGTCTCCTCCCATTAGCTTAATTTCAAAGAATACAGACAAAGCTTTGAAATTCCCCCGAAAAATAGAGAAAAAACTCAATCGAAGAAAATACAAAAACAAATTAAACAGGAATGATAATCATTTGTCGGTAGATGCATCCTCACCGTCAACGTTTTTTTTTTTAACTTTTTTCAGGAACAATAGATTATTTCGAAAGCCTCGAAAAGTTAAATAATTTACTTAAAAAAACTTGGGTTCAACATAGAAAAATATACTAGTGTATATATTTACATACATTAGGGTGTCTCATCAAAAAAGTTGCTGTTTTCCGCCAGTGTTATGCACTTTATTGCGTTTGGCCAAAATATTTCGAAAAATATTAAGAATTACATGAGTTGGATCGATTGGAAAACGTCTACGAAAACGATTCATAATAAGATTTGCGAAAAAATTAGGGACGTTAGTTAATGGGTTCATTTGCGAATAAATAAATAGACTAAGATAATGCCTTTCCAATGATACATTTTATAAAGTCTAAATCGGTAAAATACAACATTCAAAATTTAATTATTACAATTCCATCGAACAAACAGAACTTTTATGCTTGACCTGTTTAATGAACGAAGGTGATTTCGTTTTAAGCATAAAAAATCCCGAAAATGGAGATAATGTCAATTCGGTACAGCTCCCATAAATCTTAATATTATTGCGAAATATTTTGGTTGATGTCTTAGAATATAATGATTTTTATAGCGTGTGTGCGCTTCATTCGGTCGGTCCCGGGTTCAAATTCTGGCCGGTGCAAGTAACATCAAAAATTATAGAAAAGTTTTTTCTAATACGGGTTTCCCTTCGGTAGGCAATGGCAAACCTCCGAGTGTATTTCAAAATTAACGCAAATTATTTCTTGGTGGAGTATGTATTTAGAGCTGGTATTTTGTTTCGTCAGATGAATGCCCGCCCTCTTCCTCGGATTTGAATCCGTTGGATTGGAAAATGAAGAACATAAAATGCAGATAATTTTTTTTTCAAAATCCCGAGCTTGCTTTTGTTTTACAACAAAAAATTGTGTAACAGGTATTCGTCGCAACGCTGTATAAATGCATATATTGTATATGTATGTATAAACTTTTGTACATAATATATGTACATATTATGTATTCTTCCAGGCATTACCATTGCTTAGACTTATTATATAATTCATACATTAATTGACGTTTGTAGCGCAACCAACCGCCAAGAAATTTTACTATTTTTATACAAACATACACACATTCGAGTATGTTCCGCAATTCAATTCGATATTTTCGTTTTCGTGAATTCAAATGCATCACATCACATATTTGCTAATCTGTTCGAATATCTCTATTTAAAAACCATAACGAATATGAATCGCACATTTTTCTTTACGCTATTTTCCCTCAATTGAAAATGCCTTTTATTGCTAATCGAGTGTAACAGAAGTGATGCCTAGATGGCCGCGATGGTCACGATGGCCACGATGGCCTCGTTGCAAAATGCAGTTGTTAAAGCCGTTTTGTTGTTGGTTGCTTGCGTCGCATACTTCATTTATGTGTGTATGAATGCACAGCAGCTGTGGTTAAATTGGTTAAATATTTGGCAAACCATTAATTTGCATTAATAAATAATTTCAAACAAGACTGATACATTCCCGCCAATGTCCCCGTTCACTCTATGACGGGTAGACACCATCGCCCTCGCAACGAGCGTTCGTCCGACATGGGTTACCAATCAACCGCGTAGCCAATTTTCAGCAAAGAATTTTCACTAGCACCCACTAACTGTCCAACAAATATTTAGCCGTTTCTGATGCGTTCAAATGGCGTTGGCGTTAAATCTGACAGCCAGCGGCTATTGACTGATGGTTGACGGTTGGCGGTTGATGGTTGATGGGCGCGGTTGCCAATCCTGGCGGTGATTAGACGGAATAATGTTTGTGCTGCTACGATATTCCGCATGCATTGCGTGTTGCCCTTTGGCTGGTGAATCGATGGGGTGTAATTAGGTGGCGTTTAAACCACTTTGGCCACATCTGTCACTAACGCATCCAAAAATTGCGCTGTCAACTGGGACATTTGCGGTCGCTGAATGGTCAAGCACTGAGCGCATTGTAATAGAGAGTAATGAAAAATTAATTTCAGTTTTAATAGTTGCTTTTAATTAATTGATTTGACATTTACGCCTGAGCAGGGAATGAAATGGAATTGGTGATTGTGTGCGTTGGTTTGACGGACGGCAAGTGCATATTTTGCGCACATACATACACACATAGTATATCCATATGTTAAAACATATTTACCTCGATCGCACCACTTGTACCCACGAAGGTCCTCCAGCTAAGTAATCTCAACTACTACATAGTAAAAATTTTCAAAGTGTGCGTTTATTTTACAATAACAATAGCTTGCGTCAGTGTAGGCCTTTATATAATGTACTTGCTTTTACAAACATAGATACTTACATACATAGGTGCACATATAAGTCTATGAGTTAGTGCTGTTTATCGCGCTCAAACGTTACTTATCTTAGATGTGAGGTGTTATGCCCCGAAACAAATTTGAGATAAGATTAGCTCAGATAAGCCCAGCCAAGCAGCCAACCAGAGGCGACAAAATCAAGGAGAACGAAGATAGTGGCCAATTACAATGCGCCTATTATACTGTTATTCGGTACACATGTGTGCGTGCATGTGGGCAAACAAGAAGCGCAATCTCGAGCTTTCATCCGTCTATTGTTCACTGCCCGCCCAACATTCCTTTCTAGTGCAAATCTTCCTTCTTGCAATTGTTCGCTTTTCTATTGTTGCTTCTGTCACAGGCCGTTTATCGCAAACTCATTGCTTTACTATCCAAAACGTTGCTTGTCAGTTTATGTTACTCACCTCCTTCCTACCCTCATCTACTTATCCTAGTTAATTCTAATTATTTGCTCGTTTCTATTGTGGCTTTGCTAAATTCAATCCATATAGAACCCGTTCCAAGTTTTTTGGTTATTATTTTCTTAGCTACTATAGCTATTCATTGTTCTTATATTCTATAGTGTAAGGTACATATGTATGTAAGAATGTGGAAGATTGATTAAATTTTATTAGGTGTCAATCAAGAGCGATTAACAAAATATCGAAAAGCAATACTTGGGGTTCTAAAAAAACATGGCGAATGTTGAATAAAAAAAATTAAAAAAATAAAGCAAGAAATATTTTGCGTTGCGCGTTGAATAATTTTCAGAATGGTGTACTTGTATTGAAATTACCCTTCTTAACGGTGTTGAATTTGTGAAGCCAGGACTAGGAATTAAAAAAGCAGACCAAAGATCTAAGTTTCTATATCCGTGTAGTTTGGATTATTTTTGCAGCTCATTTAATCTCTTTGCTAGTTTCTCAATTTCTCAGCAACCATTTCTGGGCAAATTTTGGCACTTTGTTAAATGTGAACCACACTTTCGTTGTACGTATATTAAACATTTTGTTTGTCCCTCCCACATTAACGTTTTATTTTGTTGTAGTGTCATAAAGAAATGCTTAAATTTTTTATAAAAATATCCTATAAGGGATTTAGTGGCTCCACCGATTCGTTGAGTTTCTTTTTTTGTGTAATTTTGCGAATAAAAGTCAAAATATGAATGCGCCCATGGCTCATGTATATTGGTTGTATTAACAAAACAACCTAGGCGAATTGGGAAGGGACAATCAATCAACTGATTAGATACCACTACCTTATATGAATTCGCCTTGTATATTATATTAATACCTATTGGTTTTATCTTTATGATATTCGTAATGTTTTTCACTATACATATTTTTTTTTGTCAATTTTTTTTCTTAAGTATGATCCAATCTCTAATAAATCTTATAGAAAATGTATAAAAATGTTCCTCAAACTTCATCTTTTTTTATCAGCATTTTTAAGAAACCTTCGGGTAGGCAGATACGTTATTCATATGAATAATACGGAAAGAAAATTTAAAAAAAATCAACGGGAATTGTGATTTGTTAAATATATTAGGAATATTGTAGGAAACCCATTTCCAGCTTTCCACTCTATAACACAACGTTTTTATAAATTTTCTGGGAACTTCATGTCCGGAAGGTCAAAAAAATTGGCCCACCCTAATGTACCCACATACAAATGTACAAATTTCAAACTTTTAGGCACACATCTGTAAAAATTATGAATAAAGCTAAAAAAGCGTAGCATTTTCCCTCTTTGTTCTCCTTACAAAATTGTGAATACATAGTGTGCCTGTAAATACCGATCATATCGAATTTAGTCAACGTAAACAAAGTCAACTAAATGGCTTGGTGTTCAAAATATTAATGATGCCTTGGAGGTTTGTGACCAAAGGGAATATTTCGGCTTTTAGACTGCTTCGGTGTGGTTGGTATTGACTGAGGCAAGCTTATAGCATACAAAGCGCCAGCGAAAACACTTAAAAGATAAAAAGATAGCCAGCCAACAACATAATAATAATATGCCTTTCTCTTCGTGATTTCCTTGTGTTAAATTTCCTATAGAGGGTTGCAGAGTGAATGTGCAACATTAAGAAGTTAATAAAATTATAAAGTGATGGAAATAAAACGAAATCGCAATAAAGTTGGTTGAAACTCAAGCCTCGGGCATTTATATCTAGCGCTGATTCCATCGTAGCTCGTTTTTCGGAAATTTTACGAAAATGCCATTGCTGAAGTCCGAATAGCTACGAGTCTGAATTTACGATGAATTCGGTGATAGTTTTTTTTTCGAATTTCACCAAAAATTCGATTTACGATGAATTAACGTTATAGAAATTATATTTTTCCAGTTAGATTAGATCAAGGCGAACACAGTATCGAGTATACATATCATATTGAACAAAATTCAATTAATTAAATTTCAAAAAATAAGTCATCAAATTTGCAAACTTTTTAATAAGAAATTTAAAAAACTTTTCGTGTATGCAGTTTGCAGCCAACTTAATTTCAATAAAATAATGTGCACGCCCTAAAACACTCAAAATTCGCTTTGATTTTTGATAATTTTTCTTTGCTGACGGTGATGGGCACTTTCCTCCACACTACAAATGCCCAAACATTTTTTTTGTATGGAAGAAAATGAACAACTCCATCAGTAAAACAGGTTACAAAAATTCTGCTTAAAAAGTGTGAAATTTTTATTCATATGATTTACATATCGTCGCTGCGCCATCAAATTGAGTTATATGTTTTTTTTCGATTTTTTTTTATTACATATTTATTTAGCACTATCTGCTAGCCACATTTCTGCATTTGCCGTTTTCTGATATCTTTCTTTGGTTAGAAGTTATCAAAAACAGCTAAATGCTCTCAGTAGTAGAAATGCTCTGTAAAATCAGTTATATGTACATCTACTTGCGTATAATTGTTTTTGATTGCAGGCGAACCTGCTTTTATTTTTGTGTAAAAAAATTATTTAAAAAAGCTATGCACATATAGTTCAGGTGTCCCGAAGACTATACATAGATATTAACCATCCTATTATTGAAATCCAAGCTTTAAAACGGGTAAAAAGTCATAGAGGATTACTTTATATAAATGGCGAAGTTAAGTTTAAGTTGCGTCATACCGACTGCTGGACATCGTTTCCCCAAAAACCACCTGCCTTGCAGACTCAAGATAAACCTAAGTCGTTGTATGATGGTCCAATAAAAATTGGCCAATCTAAATACAGTAGCCTACAATCGTTAAAACAATACATGCACAAAGACTTCCATTCATTTTATGATAGTTTACCTCGATAAAAACTTTGTATTAATATTTTATGCAATTGACTATGTTACGCATCTGTTATTAAACTATAAATCAATGTTAAGACTCGTATGCATATACGTGCATACATATGTATCTAATAAAAACTGAATTATTTGCTTATTAAAACCTTAATATTTTTAATTACATTTACAAAAAAAATATCTTGTGGTCAAGCTATTGTGCTGACCAAAGTGTTATTGCATCCCAAACAGTTTTAGGTTATTCTTGGTTCGTACATAATGTGCCCAGCTGACATGTTTTTCTTAAAATAAAATCAGCGTATCTGACCACTTTTCAAAATAGGAAGGACACTGGTCAATTAAATAATGCAGTTCCAAGCTATCGCTAATTGCATCGGACCCTAACGAAGAAATGTATACACATCTTTCACGATTTCTTACCCCCACTAGCAAATTGAAATAATTTGTAAAAAGAGCTTTGTGCTGTAAAACGGCGCAAATGCTTCATGCGAAGTGGTTGGTCAAAAAAAGTAAAAAAAAAATTGCACAAGTCTATTACATACATATGTGTAGTATCATTAGTTAACAATGCAAACTAGAAAAAATATTCGCTAGGATCACCAGGAAACGGTTTTTTTGCTCTCCTGAAAAGTTGCTGAAAAACGTACAGCTCTTTTTCTTGGCGCAGCGACGATATGTTGAAGAATGCGCTATACTTTTTTAAAAAATTATTAAAATTAAATTAATAAGCATAAATGGCAAACTGTATATTATATTGAATTTTGTCCAATATGCTGTGATCGACACTATATATATATGTACATATGTATGCATAAGGTGGTGTTACTAGAACAGGAACAAAATTTTGTCAAAGTCAATTGGCTACTTCTATCAGAGTGAAACGTAAACAACCCGAAATATGTACATATGTAGTTTACAATATTCAAATTTGACAATCCATACGTTGATTCGAATAAATAAAACCTCTTTTTTGAAATTTGCCTTACATTTAATTAGGTAACTGAAGTGACACCTTATTTTTGAAAGCAGCTTATAGATATAAAGTATGATAGATTACAAGATTCCGCCATACGCGTACCGCTCGTCCTATCTTTGACGATTTGACAGTATCCACCCATTCATTGACGAAATAAAAACATAAATACTAAGAAAACTTTCAATCGTTCCGTTGTTTGTGCGCTTCTTCCTTAGAATTTTTTCCATGCTCTCTCATTCGCCAGCGGAGAAGTTGCAAATTGATTTTTGTCAGTGTAAATTAAAAATTATAGCCGATGGAGGACTTTGAACTTCAAACAAAGCTCAATAAAAGATGCCGGAGGCTGGTATCAGCCAACTTAGTTTACCTCTAAGTCATGGTATATAGGACCCAAACAATCAAACAACAAAGTTTAATTTACACCATTATGACATTATGAGTTCATATTTTGAAGGTGAAGACTAATAGGAATTAAACAATCCCTGGCGGAGGCGTTGCACCTTATTCCAACAAGATACCATACTATTGTGGAACCCCAAAGAACAATGCAGTTAAAAGGTATAAAATATTTTCAATAAAAATGCTCTGTTAAAATATATTAAAAATTGACGAAGTGAAATACTAGTTTCAAAAAGGTGTTCCCAAGGGAGTTCGCAAGAGTTTGTCCGCTGGGGTCAATTAAGTTAACGAATTATCTAAATAAAAATCAGTTTAGAAAATGGATACTTATGAATTTCAATATTCATGAAACTCAGTATTGATTTCATTATAATGAAAGGCTGGTTTCTATCCTCAGTTTGGTGCTTGCCGAAAAGATCCCATTTGTTCGCATTTTCTCTGCTGTTCTACAATTATTTTATGAATATTTATACGAGTATGGGACATCTTGCAATACTTAAATTGTTGATAAACACAACTACCACACAATGGAACTATGTATGTATGTATGTATGTGGGAATATGATGGAAATGGGATACAGGAAGAGGTGGCAACGCCAAGCAGGTGAACGAAGGAATGAACGAAGATAGGACGAAATTGACTAACGAGTAGTGTAGAAGTGCGAGTATCCAGATAGAATGTAACGACACGCCGAAGCGCGCGCATCACAGTCGTCAAACTGTTGTTTAATTATAAGCATTAATATTGTGTTAATATTGTGTGGTTTTATCTTTATATATTGATAAATAAAAGTAACTTTGACATTTAATCGCGAGTGAAGAGTCTTTTCCTACAATTTGGGGGCTCAACCGGGATGTGCAAACAAGCGTTCAAAAGCTTGTACGTGTGCGTGTGCGCGTGAAAGGAAAAGGGCGAGCGTGACTTTGCCAAAGGCCCAGCGGTCAAACAGACGTGCGCGAAAACGAGCGCATCCGAAAAGCAGTGGCGCAAGCAAAACAGTCGAATGTGCGCATAGTCAAAATTAGACAGTCTTGGGGGAAAAGACACAAAAAAATTGTGCGAATCGTGATGCGCGAAGTGGAACATAACCAAAAAATCTTTTGGGTGCTCCAACGGACATAATACCGTTTGAACAGAAAACTACAGTCAGTTAAACTGGCGTTCAAATAGCGGTAGTGTAAAACGGGAAAAGACAAAAATTAGAAGTGCACTCTTTGGGTGCGTGTGGGTATACACATAATTATATACCGCGCAGAGCGGCGCGACAAACAGCAGTTCGGTAACCGAAAAGAAACAGCAAAATATTCGCACTTCGTGTGTTTGCTTGTTTATACGCATCAACATATGTGCGAGTATATACCGCGCAGAGCAGCGCGACAAACAGCAGTCGGGAACCGAAAAATAAACAGCAACATATTCACACTACTTGTGTTTGCTAACTCATCAACGTGTGTATGTATATACCAGTAACTCAAACAACGGTCCGGTATATGGAACAAAGTAGCATCACAGGTGGATATCCCTATCTGCTTATATGTACGTACATACGCATCGACATATATACGGCGCAAGGCAAAGCGTGGAGTGAGTAGAGAGGGAAAGCGTGTGTCGCTTGGTGAATTCAACAGCAACGGAAGCAGCGACAGCGCAAGCAGCAACAGCGCGAACAACAGAAGCAGCGACGGCGGAGTAGCAGCAGAACCCAGCGAGAAAGCAGAGAAGTGCAGCTTGGAGAAATATACAGATAAGATTATTAGTTTACTAATTCCGCATATTTTATCAATTATTAAAATCTTTGACATCTGAAATTAAATATTTAAATTTGTATCCGACACCCGTATATGTAGTTAAGAAATTAAATTTAATTTTCAGACATTTAAAACAATATTGTCCTTAGTATAAGTGTAAATTTTTGGTAGTGATTTTGTAAAATGGATACCGACACTATAAGGGAAATGACAGTGGAGATGCTCAAGGAAAAGCTTAGGGAACTGAATTTGAGTGTAGTGGGTAGGAAAAAAGAATTGCAGATGCGATTGTTGCAGCATATGGTTTTTGAAGGGGATGAGCTAAGTAACGATGAATCGACAAATTCAGTTTACGAGGAGGCTCCGGCGGATAATTCTGGTGGGCAAAGAGCAATGTTTACACTGCGCGACATAGAGGATACTGTTGCGTCGTTTAATGGTGACGGGGCCCGTGATGTGGGTCACTGGGTGGGGGAGTTCGAAGATGTAGCGGACACGGTGGGTTGGAACGACTTGCAGAGGTATGTGTACGCTAAACAGTTGCTTAAAGGTGCGGCTCGGTCGTTCGCTAGAGGTTTAGTAGGGTGTAAAGATTGGGATAGTTTAAAAAATGCTCTGGTAGAAGAGTTTGGTGAAAAGCTGTGCGCTGCTGAAATTCACCGCGCTTTGAGAAACAGAAGGAAGGAGCATAAAGAAAGCCTTCATGAGTACTTGTACGCAATTATCGAAATAGGGAAACCAATCAATCTAGATGAAAAGAGTATTGTAGAATATTTTGTAGAGGGAGTACCAGATACGCGTTCAAGTAAGTCCGTGCTATATCAGGCGAGAAACCTGAGGGATTTAAAGGAACAGATCCGAGTATACGAAAGGATTAGGGGTGGACCATCGTCAGCAAACAGAGTGTCCACGCCCAAATCAGGTGCAGCGAAAAGTTTTAATGATAAAGTGTCACAAAAGAGAAGGTGCTTTAAATGCGACAAAGAAGGGCATTTGGCTAGGGATTGTCCGGCGCCAGGGTCAAGCAACGTCACGTGTTTTAAATGTAAGCAGAGAGGCCACATGGCTAAAGATTGTTCAACGGATAAAAACTTAAAAAATGAGCGAATAAACATGTTAGGCAAACATAAGCATAGCAAAAGGAGAAGTAGCTTAATATTTATAGATGTGGAAATGTTTAATTACACTTTCAGTGCGCTTGTGGATACAGGGTGCGATGCATGCATAATGAGATACGATACTCTCATGATGCTAGGCGACGTCGAGCTTAGTAAGGAGCGGCGGCAATTGTATGGCATAGGCAAGGGGCAACTCACGACATTGGGTAGCTTTGACGCCGAGATCGAGATCGACGAGGTGGTCTTAAAAATTACTTTCCACGTAGTAAGGGAACGCGACGTACCGTATGCAGCGATTATAGGGTGCGATGTTCTCAAAGATGTGGAATTAGTTTTTGGACAAGGAGTAGTAACGTTTAGGAAACCGAGCAAACGAGCCGTATTGCGGAGCGGTATCACCGATGGGAAGGCTAAAGTGGAAGAGCCAGTGTCCCGAGGTGGAAGCTCTGGAGAGGTTGGGCCAGAGCGTGGTAACGGGCGCACGGGAGCGGTGCCAGAGTATGAGGTTACAGAGAATACGGTAGCTGCTAGGAGCAGTGTAGACGCGACGGTGGATACTGAAAGTAGGGTATCGAAGCGTAGGCTAGCGGGGTTAACAGGTGTAACCCAGGGCGAGGTTTCCGACGAACGGGTCGATTTAGAACGCGAAAATTATCTGCTGAAAGAATTTGGGTCGTTGTGCTTAGCTGAAAGAGAAGAACCTGAGAGAGGGTTGAAGGGTATCGATCTATCGCACCTAGAAGGGAGTATTGCTAGGGAAGTAGAGCGCTTGGTTACGGATTATGTACCCGGAAAGCCGTCAAGCGTACCGGTGCATATGAAGCTTATATTGTCTGACGACAAACCCGTATATCAGCGCCCACGTCGAGTGTCACATGATGACCGAAAATACATCGACAAACAGGTTCAAGCCATGCTTGAGGACGGCATAATTCAATGCAGCACGTCTGAGTATGCTTCACCGGTGGTGCTGACGAAGAAAAAAGATGGGACCAGGAGATTTTGTTGCGATTTTCGCAAAGTTAATGAGAAAATCGTGAGGGACAACTTTCCCATGGCTTTAGTCGACGAGGTGTTGGATCAGTTGCAGGGCGCGAGAGTTTTTACAACACTCGACTTGAAAAACGGATTTTACCACGTACCAGTCGAACCCAACTCGCGAAAGTATACGGCTTTCGTCACGCACAGTGGTCAATTTGAGTATTGTTTTGTGCCATTTGGCATTACAAACTCACCTGCAGTGTTTTGCAGATTTATACGGGCAGTTTTTCAGGATATGCTGAAGGACGATACAATCGTTATTTATATGGACGACATCGTCATTCCCGCCAAGGATGAGAACGAGTCTCTTGAGAAATTGCGACGAGTGCTAGAAAGGGCTGGTGAGCATGGGTTACGGATAAAGTGGGAGAAATGTCAGTTCATAAGAAAGCAAATAAATTTCTTGGGGTTTATCCTAGAAAACAGCCAAATTTTACCGTCATCAGAGAAAACAAAGGCCGTACGAAACTTTCCTATACCGGCAAGTAAAAAGGAGATTCAAAGGTTTTTAGGACTAACATCATTTTTCAGGCGGTTTATTAGAGGCTATTCAGCTATTGCGAAGCCACTGTCAGATTTGCTTAGGATGGATACAAGTTTTAAAATGGGGGTGGATCAGTTGCTAGCCATGGAAGAGTTAAAAAGAGCAATGGTAAATGCACCGGCATTAAAACTTTTCGACCCGTCTGCAGAAACGGAAATACACGCAGACGCTTCTAAGCATGGCTTCGGAGCTGTGTTGTTGCAAAAAAATTCTGAAGATCGTTTGTTTCACCCAGTAGAATATATGAGCCGAAAAACTTCAGGGGCCGAAGAAAAGTATAGCGCATTTGAGCTCGAGGTGTTAGCGGTGATCAAAGCATTGCAAAAATGGCATATTTACCTGAAAGACAGAAAATTTAAAATAGTAAGCGATTGCAATGCATTCGCCATGACAGTGAAGAAAAGGGATGTGCCAGATAGGGTAATGCGGTGGGCGATGCTATTGCAAGAATACGACTACGTGGTCGAACATAGATCTGGATCACGCATGAGGCACGTAGACGCTTTGAGTCGCGTTTACTGTTTACTAGCCGAAGATGCACTAACATATAGACTGAGAGAAGCGCAAGAGGAAGATACTTGGATTAAAGCAGTGAGGAGAATTTTAGAAACCGGAAATTATGAAGATTTTTTTTTGAAGAACGGCATAGTTTACTGCGACCCCATAAAAGAATTGCTGGTAGTGCCATCCAGTATGGAGACCGAAATAATAAAGCTTGCACACGATCAAAATCATTTCGCTAGGAAAAAAACACAGGAGTTGGTAGAGAAAAACTACTACATACTGAACGTGGCCGAAAAGGTAGCAAAGGTGATAAAGGGATGTGTAGAATGCTTGGTCGTTGATGCAAAAAGAGGCAAAAAGGAAGGTTTTTTGTCGCCGATAGATAAGGCAGGGGAGCCGTTAGGGACCTACCACATAGACCACGTGGGACCATTAACCGAAACTCGGAAAAAATACAACCACATCTTAGTGATAGTGGACGGGTTCTCGAAATTTACATGGTTATACCCAACAAAATCTACGGGGGTAGACGAAGTGGTTGATAGGCTTGAAAGACAGGCTTCGATATTCGGCAACCCTAAACGA
This sequence comes from Anomoia purmunda, assembly GCA_951828415.1. Taxonomy (NCBI): domain Eukaryota; kingdom Metazoa; phylum Arthropoda; class Insecta; order Diptera; family Tephritidae; genus Anomoia; species Anomoia purmunda. The sequence goes on from OX639996.1 coordinate 398,345, forward strand.
GTAATAACAGATAGAGGGGCGGCGTTCACTTCCAACGTATTCAAAGATTATTGCAACAGGGAAAACATTCAACAACTGCTCATAGCAACAGGTGTACCTCGCGGCAACGGACAAGTGGAGCGCGTCCACAAAACAGTTATTCCAATTATCTCCAAAAAGTGTCAAGGCAACCCCACCCAGTGGTACAAACATGTGGCAAAAATACAGCAGGTTTTGAATAACACCGTGCCGCGCAGCACGAAAACATCGCCCTTTAAAATTCTTACCGGATTAGACATGCGAATAAACGACTACCCAGATTTGAGACAAATGTTAAATGAGGTAACGATAGATGAGCTAGATAGGGAACGAGACGTTATTAGACAGAGTGCTCAAGATAGTATAAGGGAAATTCAAAACGAAAACTGTAGAACATTTAACAGAAACAGAAAGCAGGAAGTTAGTTACAACGTCGGGGAGTTAGTAGCCATCAAAAAGACTCAGTTTGGTACCGCTATGAAGCTGAGACCAAAATTTTTGGGACCGTATAGGGTAGCCGTTAAGCTAAACCACGGTAGATATGAGGTGAAGAAAGTTGGCAACCAAGAGGGCCCGGTTAAAACGACAACCATAGCCGAAAATATGAAGCCGTGGAGCTAGATATTCAGAGTCGAATATATTGTCAGGACGGCCGATTGTGGGAATATGATGGAAATGGGATACAGGAAGAGGTGGCAACGCCAAGCAGGTGAACGAAGGAATGAACGAAGATAGGACGAAATTGACTAACGAGTAGTGTAGAAGTGCGAGTATCCAGATAGAATGTAACGACACGCCGAAGCGCGCGCATCACAGTCGTCAAACTGTTGTTTAATTATAAGCATTAATATTGTGTTAATATTGTGTGGTTTTATCTTTATATATTGATAAATAAAAGTAACTTTGACATTTAATCGCGAGTGAAGAGTCTTTTCCTACATGTATGTGAATCGAGTGAGTGCTGGCGGAGAGTACAACATTCATTGTTTCAGCGTCAATGCGAAGCAAATGTGAGAGGGAGCGAGTAGAGTACACGTCCTGGCCAAACACCAAATTTACGTTCATATTTATGTTATGTATACATATGGGAGTCGTCGCAATGTTACGCTACGAAAAATATTAAACACTAAACGGCCAGTGTTGTTGCTTTAGTAAATGCGTGAGAATGGCAATGGTAGGCTTGAATGAAGGCGGAAATGGTGCGTCTGAAGAACATAAAAGAGGAACAATAAAAAAAAGCTATTGAAAAATATGAAAATATATTAATTAAAGAGCGCTTAATGAAAAGAAGTTACGCCGTAAGGAAATTAAAAAAGTGACGCCAATTATGAAATAAAATCCTAAATACATGGTTGAAAATCTTATTTGTGCTTTGCTTGTACTTATTATTCTAAACCTGTCTTTGCAACATACATAGATGCAGACATACATAGATACAGGCATCTGTGGGAGTGTGCATGGAAACTTTGTGGAATACAATGGTAATTCAAACCTTCTTTAATTAAACCGATAAAAATATTTTGGCGCTTATATCATATAGCTCGGTGTTTGGCCGAACTTCTAAAATTTATGGGGTGTGCCTCCACGTTGTGCTACAAATTGAGGTACATACCTATAGTTTTACGCCGAAAATGAGTGCACTCAGGGTGATATCAGGTACTCGGCTGTGGAACTTTAAAAATGGTATTTATTAACCCCACGAACTTTGCTACACTTCAAAAAACAGTACAACGTATTCAATTTTATGTATTTGTAGTCTGAAAAAATTTAACTTAAAAACTTGGGTTCAATTAAAATAATGTATGTATGCACATAGGGTGTTCAATAAAAAAGTTGCGGTTTATTATATTTAAAGAATGCCACCGAATTATAACATAACTAAACATACATATATTAATTTTTTGCAATAATTTTATGATCAAAGCGGTAGAAACTCTAGCTGCTACTTTATCAAACTTCTTCTTACTAGATTTCCATGAGTATAACTTCTACCGCTTGGCATTAAAAACGCTCAGGAAATGTTTACTACTCTTCCAGAAAACAGATTTTATTTTATGTACGTTTTTTTTTATCCATTTTGATGAATCCTTTTCTCATTCGGGATAAAATATAGCAATTCGAAGAAAAATTACAACAAAATAAGGAACATTTTTCTGGGGTTCTTTAATTTTTTCAGTGCACCGATCTTTTTGATCTTCGCTTAAATTAAAAGCGATCTCTACCAGTTGCTATTTATTTTTCAATTTGCATCTGACGCCTGCAACGCCTCTAACACTCCCGACAACGACTTGTCGAACAACTACAACAAAGCTCAATTATGCAAACTCAGCATAAATTTGCGCTTGTAATGGACTTGATGAAGCTGCTTAATCACCCCCACTCCGCTCCCGGCAACCTTCCTGCCACCATACTCACTCCGTCTCCTTGCAATCTGACAGCACACGACGACAACACTTAATCCCCGTGTAAATGAGCGGCGATTGACTTGTATTTGTTGTTGCTACACCCAGCTTTGCAATGTTGGCAAACATTGTATTGTTGTTGTTTTTGTTGTATACTAGTGTTACAAGTGCTTGTAATGCTATTGTTAAAATTTTAATTAATTGAAAATATTAATTTAAAAATAATATTGTGATTAATGTGCGGCATCGCAATCCAGCAGAATGAAATGCGACTTTGACGACGACATACACAGGGATTTAAATGTATAATATGAATTTAATTTCATATCTACATATGTACTATTTAAAAGTAAACAATAAAATTCACTTAGCTGTTACTGAAGCATTAAAGCTATGTATATGTATAACATTTATTTTTAATTTAAATACCACAAAAATATGTATTTGATTTTGAGAAATACGCAAGAAAAATGCTTCAAGAAGCGGACATACTGATTTCAGAGGTTCGAAAATGAATCGCCGAGAGGGCATGAGTACGTTCCATGTGGTATGTGTGTGTGTCGTTCATAGCAAATGAACGTAAATTAATGAATTTATTACGCAATAACTGGTATATACATACATACATACATACATAGTACATACTCATTGTAAATATTTTTTTTCTTAATTACACCGATAACATCGAATTCTCATCGCTTAGTTGGCCAGGAAGAAACAAAGCTATCTACTTTATGTTGCTATTCTGCTGCGTAGAAATGTCAAAAAGTACAATAATAAATCATCAAAATCAGTGTCGGAAATTTTTTAACGAAATCTTCGGTAACCATGATCGCTCGAAAAAGAGATGAGTAACCATATCAACCACATTTTGTTGCCAGACCATTAAGCTGCCGTACTCCGAGTAATTGGAAAACCAAATGAAGATGTTAAAAAAGCAAACGCCCCTATTGAAAAGCATATTTGTGGGTATGTATGTGCATATGTACGAGTATGCAAAAACCATATACAGTGAGATCTCGGTAATCCGGGTACCCAGAATTCCGAGGCCGTACGAATTACTGGAGTATCCGGATTATAGGTGGCCACACTAAATTCCTCTGTCTTTTGCTAGGCGATCTAGTATTCTTTTAATTGTTTGTGCTTTTTACCTCGTTTTGCCACTTTAATTTTTATATTTTTCTAAAATTATACGTTAATGCGTCTACTTGTTACGAAAACTAGAACACTCAAAAATGTTACTTTGAATGAAATTGAACAAAAATGTTTTAGAAAATACCTTTACTTCGCAATAATATACAGACCAAAACGAAAATACGAATTACTCATTTTAATGTCCGAATTATAGAGTAAAATATGTGAAATTGTCCGGTTTGTATCAATGTCTGGATTATCGAGTGAGAACTGTACATGAAATTGTAAGCAATAACTGTGTATTGAATTGGGTGTTGCCTCAGTAATTCTGTGTAAATAAGAAGATAGATATTGGTATTGAGGTTTGCATTTCATATTACCGCAGCCTCCTCGAGACGGCTTCACACTCGAAGAGCAGGTGCATCGGGTTATTGATAGCAAAACTCTAAAAACAAAATTATAAATTATTATATTCGCTAAATTAACACCTCGAGTAAATTCATTAATTACTTAATTAAAATGCAGGTCTGAACCAAGTGGTCATAGATTAGTGATATTGTGTGTTTGATGTAATTAAGTAGTCTTTGTTTACGCGTTTTTTTTTTACTGGAAAATTCAGTGGTCCCATATTTGATTTTCTTAAATTCTCAATTTTCAATTGAATTGGTTTAGGAATTACGCTCTATTAATGCGCGTAATCTAACCAAATATAATTTAAATTTAATTGCAATTTAAAGAATATGGAAGGCGCAATATATTGCTACTGTTTCTGGCATTTCTATTTTGTTCCACTGTGCATCATCTCTGTATCTTTGTTAGTTTATTATGACTTCCATTAGATTCAATAGCTTAAGTTTTACAATTTTTAAAGTGCTAGTAAATTAATATAATTTATGGTTGTGTTGTGTAAGCGTCGTACGCATGTGTTTGTGAATTGGTTTTATATGACGTTGCACGAAATTGAGCCAATATTTAGCGCTTGAAAATTAATTAATTGCGAAGTTTTCGTTCATCCAAAACATAAAAAAAAAACAAAAACCTGCTAACGCCGTTTGCCGTTCGCCTCAAAGTGAATATGTTGCTTAAAGTAGATATTTCGCTCATCGGCGCCCCCTTCTTGTCTTCTTCAACACGCGTTGTCTACTTTACGCTCTGCGCTTTAGCCTTGAGAATGCTTTCCTATATTTTTTGTTTAATATATGAAGTGATTGTGATTTGATGGTACACTTGTTCTACACTCCGACCACAGTCGTAGCCACAGAAATATGTAGTATATATGTATGTATGTACTCTTATGTAACTCTTTGCTATTCTGTTGTATACCCAACAAGTATCCAATGGATTACAATACTCGTAGCTACTTCTTCGTTTCAAGCAAAATTCTGACATCGATGTTCCGCATTTAATGAAACACCTCCTCTTAGTTTTCCTTCCGCATTAGGTAAAGTTCTATGAAAATCCGTTCAGTAGTTTTGGAGATTACTGGTCCAAATGTATTCTAAAACATCCTAGACCTTCGTTCATTCTTTTTAACGAAATTTATATTATGGTGTAGATACATATAGATTGAACCACTCTAAATAATTTTCGGAGCGAGGAAGAGGAAACGGTTTTGCATTTTTTGGGTGCCCCGCTCTATCCAGATGAAGATTTTCCACTTTAGACAGACATTTTTTCGGCAACTTAGAGGATCACACATGTGTGCCAATCAGAGATCTTCCAAAATTGCTTCATAGTTCAAAGTGGTTTGAGGAGGGATTGGGAAATTCTGACTCCTTATGTGACCTTAATCCTAAGTGTGCCTTAGGAGACAACTGTGATAACCTAACTTTTTTATTTAGATAACAAAACCGTTTCCGTTTTGACGTGAAATTGAGTAAAAAAATTTTTTAACGAAGCGGTAATTTCTCAACGAATGAGGGAAACTTTTCGCTAGAACTTCGGAGAACTGCTACCATAGTGAGTATTTCATTTATCTTAACGTAGCTATAATTACTCTCACTAAAAAAATTCAATTTTTATTTAGATAACAAAACCGTTTCCGTTTTGACGTGAAATTGAGTAAAAAAATTTTTTAACGAAGCGGTAATTTCTCAACGAATGAGGGAAACTTTTCGCTAGAACTTCGGAGAACTGCTGCCATAGTGAGTATTTCATTTATCTTAACGTAGCTATAATTACTCTCACTAAAAAAATTCAATTTTTATTTAGATAACAAAACCGTTTCCGTTTTGACGTGAAATTGAGTAAAAAATTTTTTTAACGAAGCGGTAATTTCTCAACGAATGAGGGAAACTTTTCGCTAGAACTTCGGAGAACTGCTACCATAGTGAGTATTTCATTTATCTTAACGTAGCTATAATTACTCTCACTAAAAAAATTCAATTTTTAGTAAAATTTGCAAACATTTTTAATGTTAGAGAATTTACATTCAAATAAGCATTGGCAAGTGATGATAAGCAGACAGTTGATTAGATATACTAAGTTTAAACTTACCAGAATGGACTTTTAAGTTTAGTAGGTATATTACGGAGTGTCCTAATCGAATATTGATCTGTCTTCGGTAACGAGTAGAAGATTTCAACTTACTTATCTTTGTTCGATTCCTAATCCTTCTGAGCAAATTTGAAATTATTTTTATAGTTTAGGTTTCATTCGTAGTTATTGTGTTAGAAATAAAAGTTCTTTAAAGTTTTTAATTGGTTGAGTTAGTTATCTAAAGTTATGATGGATAAACTGCAATCCCCTTTTGTCGGATTTCTGTTGTGTTTCTTTACTTATATGTAGTTTTAAGTAATTCGCTGTGTAGATAAATAAGACTTCTCAATATGAATTCAACTGTTATGGAAGCGACACTTTTTTATGACAGATATCAAAACCTGAGAATGAATGTCAAAAGTATATTTTTTTTCTTTTGCCAGAGCATTCTCTCTCACTCTTCCCAAATAAAATTCTATTTTCATGTGGCACTGTAATTTCCATCATATTTGTATTTCATACATACATATATCCAATCTAGGCAAACTTCGACGTTATTGTGGAACGAGCCATTGTAAAATATCGATATGAAAACTAAATGAGTTCGAGTAAGCGATGCTAACGAGGCTATTTCTATATTTTTCTAATAATTTCCGTGGGTTCCCTGCCGAGGCTGTACAAGTTTCCAGCCTCCAAAATTTGCAAAATTTTTTTATTTGTAAGCCAAAGCAATATGTTTGAAATCAGAGTCTTCTTCTGAACTGTGCAAGAGAGTTATGTTAAATTTGCTTTATTCGCAATGGTGCGTAGGATACAGTGTTTTTTTTTTGTTTTTTTATAGGCAAAGTACAACGCAAAGGGATGTAGCGCCGCGGGTGGCGGCACTTTGTCATTTCAAGGAAATGTAGCTGTCCAATCTAGGTAGGTTTTTTCTTAAAATCGCGATGCTGAAGAAGAAGGAGAGGGTTTATCAAAACGCACACGGCGCAAGGATTAATTTCAGCTCAAGCATAAACAAAAGTATTCGCTGCACCTTTGCGTAGGCGTAAACTCACGTAGAATATGCAGCCTCCGCCGCGCCAGTTGCGTTGTTTGGTACTGGTAGGCATGTGGTGATGCAAACGGAAACGGGAAGTAGCATTACAATTAGCAAATAATAAATCCATTAACAAATTAGGCTGGCATGTGGAGCAATGCAATGGGAATGCTGTAGTTGGGGCAAATACCAAGACAACACTCACGGTCCTCATATAATTTCTTAGTGCGAGCGTTGATTAGCCGTTGGCACATACCACGTACGTATGTACATATGCCCCGCTCGTCGCTCATTTCATTAGACATTCACGTATGCCATATACGAGTAGGCAACACTCATCTCTGATTAATTACGCCACTGCGGTGGATAAGTCTCTATAGACTGTGACAAATGCTTGTGCAAACATTTCGCTCTACTGTGCCATAATATTTATTCTTGTGGCATGCCCCACGAAACTCTTCATTTATGATGGATTATGAAACGTAAATAAAATTGTTATTTAAAAATAATATAATAGTGGGGTTTTTTGTTTTGTTGTGGGAAGAACGCGAACATATCAGCGAATATTTGCCACTGCATTAATCATGTTGCGAGTAGTGCGCCACTTAGTCAATTCAAGCAGAAGAAAAATAAATTCTAAATAGAAATATCTTGGAATTTACATTCCCTTTGCCCACCGTGTCGCCTACTTTAGACTTTCACTTAAAAATGTACATAACGAGCGGCCATGTTAACGTTGGTCCTCTTAGTCTCTTAGTATCTACATATGTATGTCTCGTTAGCGTGTGCTTATATAAAACACGTAACATGTACTCACATACAGATTCCAGCTCATATGTGAGTTGTTTGCATGCGAGATATTTTCAACATTTGTTGCTGACCTAAAATTCCAATTCACTTTGTCTGGTCAAGCTTGGCCGCACAAAGCAGACCGATGAAATTTTATGCAATGCAATACATTCTACATTCTTTTACTTTCCTTCTATTTGTTGGCGGCTGGTGGAAGATGTATGTATGTAGATGGCAGAGGCAGGATTCTAAATGTTGCAAATGAGGAACACGTTGCGATTCGTTTCATTTCATTTTACCTTGGCTGCAATTGACGTTACCGCAGTGAATGACTGAATGACTGAACAACTGGTTGGCCAACATTCTCGATGGAGTCGTTTCACGTGCAGATTGCTTTGAAAGCGACTATAGCAACAACTGCCCTGCCCCTCAGCTCCTTTCAACTTTGATGTCCTTGTACATTTCGCTGCGATTTAGTGACTAAGCGTAATCTTCTTTCCACTTACATACCTACCAACTCCAAGCACACTTGCCTCAGTTGTGTGCATTACTTTGCCCAACAGTGCGGGGAGAAGCCGGTGTCTATTGAAACTTCACTAATTCATTCGCTTTCCCTTCAGATCCAGTGACCGACCATCAAGGGTCGGCTGCCACCAGCTGATTACGAGCTGTTGGGTTTTTAGTAGAGTTGCAACTGCATTTACGTCTTTTACGTCTGCCATTGCAGTACACAGACACTCCGTCGTACTAAGTGGTCGCACCACTTTCCCTGTCACTGCACTATTCGACAAATCGGGTTGCATCAACTTGGCATGTGTGTTGCGATAAAACCAGTTGTCTACTTTCCGTTTTTCTTTTTTTTTGCACATCTGTTCACTTTTTAATTCGCGGGTTAGTCACAATTTCTTTGCTCGTCGAGCGAGTTTTTGTTGGAATATTATCCTTTTCTTTTTGGCTGCTTCTTTTGCACAGAAATCTCTCATCTCTGTTAATCATTTTTTGGGTTTTTAGCATAGATCCCCATAGTAGTTTAAGCTACAATGGGTCTACTGAGATTGTACATTTTTTAAAAGCTTACAGCAAAACATATAAGTATTCTAAAGGAAACAAATAATCCATATTGTACCTAACCTTATACATAGATATTCTCTATTGATAAATTTACACTCACTAACCACTGCGTGTTCTTATTTTACGGCCGCTCAGTTCAGTCAGGGGAAGGTCGTGCTCCAAAGTTACTTCAACTTCACTAAATTAATGCTGTGCTGCCTTAAACTTCAACTTGACACTCTTTTTGCCACGCAACGTTGCACAGTCAGTCAGTTGGTTCGATCGAAACAATGGCGATGAAGAGGCTGAAAGTGAAATGAATTAAATCGCGTCTACAGTGAAATCCATTATGTTGGGTTGGCTGAAGCTGGCAAACAGTAGACATAACAATAAAAAGACTACTCGCTTTATTACCACACCACCACTCTCTGCCAGCATAAAGCTCCCTTGGCTGCCGACGTTCACCAAAAAAAAAAATCGTGGCAGAGATGACTTTAAAGTGGTTTTGACATTGAAATGCTTGGCGAATGTCGATGAACTATCAACATGAATGAATCTGATTTTTCGGTCAAAATTTCTTCTCTTAACTGAGTGATTCCATTCTCGCTGGTCGCATTAGTTTAAATTTTTAGCTATGTCAGTTGTATGATGTCACTGGTAATTTTCTTCAATTTTATTTTTTGCTTTTTATTAAGAAATGTGTTTTCTTTTTATTTATTTTCAGGTAAGTTTCATACAAGTACCCCACAAATCACTAAATTGTCCTCTGATGGCTCTGACTTCCGGTAAGTTTTCTGCTGAGAACACATCTGCATATTTATGCTGTAATTTTTGGAGGGAATCTGAAACTGGATATATCACTGATAACTAGACAGGTGCTGTTTATTACAACTCTGCACCCACAACCAAATACGTTAAACGACATAGATGGCCGGTGAATTGAATGAATTTTTACTTTTATCGACCGATATGTCGCAGCAAATTTTTAACATAATTTTTCCTCCACACAAGTAAAATTCTAACAGCTGGGTTTTGTACTGCAGCACGCCGGTAGTCTGGTTCACTTAGTCGTCGGCTACAAAATCTGTGCAATCGCCTTGTCTTCTCAAAAGCACTTCTGCCACAAAAAAAATACTGTCTTTGTGCAATAAATTATGGGCACTGGGTCGACAGTGTGAAGGTAGTGCGTTCTACGGTTAACAGGTCAGCGGCGCGGCAATTCTTTTCTTAGAAGTTCTGGCGGTTGATTGTAGAAATTTGTTCTTTGGCGCTTTGTGCGTCACACACTGACGGGTAACAGCGAAGATGGCAACATTTTGTTCAAATAAAATCCAGGGAAGAGAGCCGTCGTCGCAGTCGCTCCCACATTGGCTTGACAGTCTTAACTGCGCACTCCCATTCAGCTGGCACCAAAACTTTTCACATTCACGCCGCTTTTTCTCTTGTCTTTGCCTTCGCTGTTCACTGTTTATAGCGATTTTAATTTGCCCGCACTCTGTGCCCACCATAAAAGCCAAAGGAGCGAAAGTCATACAAGTTCACGAAAATTTGATGACAAAATGTAACATTTAATTGCTTTGGTGTTATTAACGCTGTGCAAAGTGCGTGTGGAAAATCGTTTCGTTCCCAATTTTGCTCCATTTATTCCCACGTTATTTCATTTTTAATTAGCTGCTAACAAAAGTTGTTCCCATGTAATGCCGTTTAATATTGTTATTAATTTTTTCATATCGGTATTTACGCTTGGTACCGTTGGGTTTTAAGATTTTACACCGAAGCAATTGCATCATATCCATATTCTCTTTAACTAACGACAGTCAAATCAAAAGCTAGAGGAGGTGTGTCCCTAAGAGCCAACTCATTCGCTTCCAATAAATAGATACATATATTTGTCTCTCTGCTGCGTTAGCCCATGCAGTTAAAGCCAACGAAGCAATCGAATAAATTCTTGTACATTCCTTGTATCTATGTCTTCATATGCGCGTTGATCCGTGTTGCTTTATGGAAATGCAATAAACAATTTATTCAAGCCACTAGACATGCAAAACTACAAAACATGAACTACATAGAATATTAGACGTTGCGAGCGAAGCCATTTGACGCGGCGCCAAATAAATCGAATTCGATTTCAATCACCATAATTTTCCCGAGTAATGAGCTAAAACGATTGGTAGATTGAGTGATAAAAGGCAGGCATGAAGAAAGTGTTGTTTGTTAAAGCATCAATTTCACACCTGTGGGAAATTACGCCCGGGGTTCTTTGAAGGTCTTTGTCATTGTTTGATTTCGACAAAGAAACATTTCCCTATAGCCGGTCGTTTGTGTTGAAGTGAAATTCATGCCACGTATCGACGCGAAATCAAGAAATAAATAGAAACTAGTGTCTAAATTTAATTGTAGCAATAAAATAAACTAGAAAACCATTTATCACTGATTCTTTGGCATATCGGAGGATGACCTTGACAATTTCAAAGGCGCTTGCACATGCCATGACCGCATGCTTTTAATATGGCAACACCAGCCGAGAGTATTTGCTGCGGGAGGGCTGTCGCCGTTCAGCTTGCGGTTTGTGAAAGTGTGTGAGGGTGAGGGTGAGGGTGAGGGAGAGGGAGAGGCTGAGGGCGAAGATATCGAAGGTGTATGCTCGCGGACTTCAGCGTAAAAATAAATAAAGCGGCAGAGAAATCAAACAAATCGCACTACACCTCGACGGTATACCCACACACACACACACACACACACAAACATTCAAGGGCAGTGCGATGTTCAGTGTGTGGGTGAAGGGGCTAGAAGGATGGATCGAGCCCGTTTACAGCACTTAAGTTCCATTGCCAAGTTTCCGCCGCTATACGCCACCAAACTCGCACGCCGCACGCCCGATCAGCTCATCTATTGACAGTGAAAATAAACGGCGTGTGCTTTCAGCCATGCAATACATTTGACTACACTTTCCGCTGTTTTTGAACATGTAATTTTTAAATTTCATTTCTGCTGAATTTCCCCAACATCGTTGCGGTAAATTGCGAAGGATCTTTAAACAAATTTGTACACATGGATGTAGATACGAGTATAGAAGTTTGGCGTGCTAGCCTTCATATGTCCGACTCAGGGTCTAAAGCCCGGTTGCACTTGATTGGTCGAGTTGACCTCTGTGGTGATTCGGCACGCAAAGCTGCCGCTAGGCGGTGCCGCAGACCAATAATTATAAAACAATAATTGCACCTCGTTTATAATGCAATCAGCTCTGAGGGATTATATTCTATAATTGAATCAGTGATATCCAAATAACACAACAAACAAACAACCTGTTGCCAACTAAAGTCGCATGTTCTGCCTCTGCTGCTTCTTCTTCTGCTTCTGCACCTCTCTCATTTGCTTCATTCCTTATTTCTTCGATATCTTTCCTTTCGCTTTCGCTTTCGGTAATTTGGCATTGCAATCAGACAGCGCGTGCATAATAGACTATAAATTACCTGAGCAATCAACATGAGCCAAAAAAGTAACAAAATTGATTGAAAGTAGTAATAGGCCACTTGGAAGAATGGGGGGAGCGCAATGTGTGCCAAGTCGAGCTGAGTTAGAACACAACAGCGCACATGAATACCCAACCTCAGCTAAGCAAAAACAAATAAAACTCTAGATAAATTGCAACAATAAATAGCATACAAAGAAAAACTGTTCAGAGTCGACAGGCAAAACAAATCGGCTGCTCATATCTGTGTGTTCGATCTAGGACCCGTCGGTGGCGTGGAAGGGAGGGAGCTTAGAGCTGCATTTCGGAAAATATTCTATAGACACGCAAGGGAATAATTTCAAATCGATATCTTACACCAGCACTCTACACAAATACACAAATACATATACACACTTCGTCGTATGACGGTAGGATATTTCTATTTTATCTAACACGAGATACAAATACCATAAAATACCTTATGCTATATACTCGTAAATGCTGGTTGTACGTACGTACGTCCATGTATGTTCGATTCGATGTTTTTATAAGTTGGATTTCTGTTAGGTGAGACAAAATTAAATGAAATCAACCAATTGCCGAGAGCTCCAAAGGTGTAAAGTGCGTTATTGATGTTTTCGCACAAAGTTTACAAATTTACACACAAACAAAAACTTCTTTCCACACAAACTCACAACCTCACAAGCCCGCAAATACAAATACACTACATTCACCAGCTACCGACAGAGGTAAAGGCATCGATGCGAACGGTCGGTCTATGTGATTTGTAAAGAATTAGCTGATACCTATTGGAAGGTAATGAACAAATTTTGCACAAGTGGAAGGGTTTGCTGCAGTGTTTGTGTGTGGATTTGGTGCAGCAGAAGTTGCACTTGCCGCTTGTGTTGCCATCGGCAAGTGATTCTAAATTATTCAAATCATAATAAGCTGTAAAATACATTCAACTGAGGGGGCAATTAAATTGCTGGAAATTTCGCAAATTGATTGCCTCTGGCTCAAAGGGCTTCGTAGCCAGATACGCGTTGCCTACAGTTGCTGAGTGACGAAATTCAGTAATTAGTTATTAATTTGTACAAGTAAATGACCAAAACGGAGCTATCTAAAATGATCTAAACTACCCAGGGAAGAAATATAGCAGTCATTTCTGAAAACTCATTGAAAAATTCACTATGAAAAAACTATGATAGTTTTATATGTAATATACCAATCGATTTATTATTTTATAAATCAAAAATAAAAGTCATCAATATAGATCAGTCGCTGACTTATAATACTTATAAAACTCATTTATAATAAAAAGGTATAAAAGTTATTTTAATCTTTCGCAGAAAATAAGTTGTACGGTGGCCAAAAAAATATTTATTATTGATATTATAGTCTTAAATAACTGTTATTTTTGATGTATAAAATAAAAGTCCCAACTAACTAAACAATTGTATAATGAGGAATTAAGTAAAAGTTAATAAGTGATTTTTATAATCATATTTATCAAAGAATAAAACTCAATAAAAAAATGAAATAAGCATCAAAAAATTATTTTTAATTGTCATGCCTATCACGAATGTACTCACTTTGTGAAGAAATCTCATGTCACGAATTCGGGAAAAATTCTACGAGTATACGAAATTCCGACGCTTTAGGCAGTAGCTACGAGTTGCCAACTGTTACACAAAGTTCGAATCAGTGCTGCAAAATCTTTACACAAAATTCAATACTTGTTCTATTTACTTTGTTAGTAGCAATGAAAAAATTGTTTATATTTGTTTGCAGACAAAGTTTAAAACTTATTATTTAAATAGAAAATAGTGAAACGGATTCGATTGCGGTAGGGCTTTATTAATAGAGGATGATCAAAGGTGAAAAATTTACGGGATGCTTAAAATTCTTTTCACGATAAAGCGTGAATTATCGTAATAAAATCCATATATTGAATTCATGATTTAATCAAATAAGGTGATGCCAGTAGCGATGTGTTTGTTTTAATTTTGACAAAATTGACGTGCTTTTTTCAGAGTGTTGCCTCCTCTACTCTCTTTCTTTGATTGCGCTGCACAAAATAACCCTCATCAGTTTATTTTATTTTTCAATAAGATTCCTTAAAGTTTAAAAATTATTCATTAATAAATTTATTATGCATATGTTATTTATTAAACTAGAACCAAACAAAAACACTCCAAATAGAGCCCTTTTTGTTTGTAATGCATCTCGTTTTAATACCTTTAAACATATGACTGCAATAGAACTGCCGAAAAAAGGAGGTTAAGTTAATAAAATTACCTTATTATCATTGCACCATATAAGGAAGATGTTTAAGGTCCAAGCCATGAAGCAGGTGTAACAGCACTAGGCCACGTAGTGGGTACTCTGCGATTTCTGGCAGAGGGTGGATACTAGTGTGGTGTCGTAAAGGACCAAGATATAGGAATCGCACAATCAACAGTTCCCACGATGTTTAAAAGATGTTTGGCTATAATGGAAGAGAATTTCTTCCAGGAATGGATCAAATTGGAAATTAGTAGAAGCTAGAGTAATTCAACTAAAAGACGAGACAGACAAACAGGGCTAATTTGCAAAATACGCTTATTATTTACGCCGAGCTAATATACTATTAGATAATATAGATAATTCATGAGCTAATGCACATTATGGCTTCAATGTTTTTAAGGTTGAAATTTTTAAGTTGATATTTGAAATACAATCGTTTGTGGTCTCTGATTTTTGATAGACATGGATGTGTGTGTGCACGTAGAGATGTTATCATGTAATTAATTTCTGCCTAGAGCACACACACACTCACACTTGTCAACTTAAGGTAAATCATGCACCATGAATTGGTGGAATGGTGAAAGGGGAGAAATATGTAATAATGTTGCAATAATGGTTCGTATCGACTCGTCAACGTGGCGTAAGCATAGAGTCACTATATGTTAGATACCAGCAAAAGCAGTTAGTTGCCTATAGAATGTAATAAATAGATAGAAAAAGGCTTTGCTCTCCTATGTGGTTAGAGGAGGAGGAAAGAGGGATGTGAGAAATAGCAATCCTAAGTAGCTTGCTTCCGATACCCACAATGGCTTTCTTCCGCAAATATTCGTCCAGGATCCAAATGGAAATTTGTATGTGTACAAAGAGAATTTCATGATTGGCATTTACAGTCAGCATGGACATTCAGCAGTTTGTAATTTTTTCATCATGTCGATGGTTGAAGTAAGAGTGGGAGAGGGCAGCACAATTTTTGTTAACGCATAAGACGCAAATCGCATTTCAATTCATAATCTCACTGCTTTATTGGATTAGTTTGCATTTACTTTGCACGAAACATAGAATGAATTAACGAGACGAAGCTCACGATTGAACGTAAAAATAAATCCACACAAAGTGCGGTGAATTGGAAAAAGTGTTGTGTAATGAAAAATTATTTTGGAACGAAAAATTATGGAAAATTGCGCAAACCCAAAATATGTATGTATGGCACAGAATAGTCGTACAAAGGAAAATTTAATGTATTGGCCTTCGGGTCGAGATGACAGTCAGAATGAGAGGGTGAAAGGATTGAACGCTTCAGTAAAATCTAACGCAAAGATAAATACATTTTAAGTGGTTGGCTGCGCCAATGAAATTAAAATATTTCAACACTAACGATTGCGCTTAGTTTCGTCGATTTTTCGAATTTTGTTTGCTCGTAAAGCACATTGAATAAAAGGATGATGGGAAAAAATTCAAAAATTTTGCACAGTTATTTACTTTTGCTTAGGTATTCTAGTTGACTGCCGTTAGAAATTGTAAGCATTCACTGTTGCATTATAATGTATCATTTCCTTCGGAACACTTTTGTTTTGTAGGAAACAAAGATAGTAGTTTGAATGAAAATAAGTTATACTTAAAAGGATACAAAAATAATAATAATAATTGGATATACCCTCAAAAGAAGGCGATTAAAATGATGCACCCATCTCAATTCTAATCGTAATTTCGCTGACAGTTTTTTGTTTTGAATTTTTTTCTGTTGTGATTCGATCATAGCTTACTCATTGAGTTCAGACCGATGCGCACGCTGGGGCTTACAGATTCGTTCTTTATTAACTTTTGGCATAGTTGTATTTAATATAATACAGTTTTGACTCAGATAATACCAAAGACTTATAACGGACTGCTTTCTTTTGTTTGGTGACATTAATAACATTTTTTTTTTAATTTGTAAATAACTCGTTTCAGGAAAGTCTTTGTATATAGGACGTGGGGGTTGCTGAACAAATGAAATAGTAAGAATGAGATGTGAAACACTAATGTATTCCTTTTAGCTCCATAAAAATCAGAAACTTGGTAGACCAATACCTTCAAAAAATTACGTAATAAAACACAAGCATTTGAATACTGCCAATTCGGTGACATTAAAAAACGTCATTCTCTTCCAACTTTCCTGGAGCGCACACTCGTATCCTCTACGCATTTGCCGTTGGGACTTGGTCCCATAATTGGGTCAGTTATGTGAAACAAATTGCATTTGTAATGTGATTAGCTGTTAAATTTGTTACCGCGCCATTTATTGCCGCATAATAAGATTTTCTATTATTTATACCAACTCATTAGTAGCATGCAACACTCCATTTGCAACAGACCGTGAAAATGTGCCGCAAATACCATGGTTGATGGCAACACAAACTGCACTGCATACAACGCCAAAGCGTAAAGTGAACGTAAAAATTTAATTACCTTCCATAAGACTATGCGCTTGTCCTTGTACTTCTTGCAATTGGCAGTATGTTTGAAATTTTTTATACTCGTGCGGAGTTCTGTTGTTTGATTAAAATAATGTTGTTGCCGCCAACAAAGTACATAGCATATAACCAACTAACTTGATTATGAAACTAAACTCATGCGACCATTGCACGCATTCTCAAACACAACA
This sequence comes from Anomoia purmunda, assembly GCA_951828415.1. Classification (NCBI taxonomy): domain Eukaryota; kingdom Metazoa; phylum Arthropoda; class Insecta; order Diptera; family Tephritidae; genus Anomoia; species Anomoia purmunda. The sequence continues at coordinate 415,636 of OX639996.1, forward strand.
TATTTTATACATCAAGGAGGATAAATGATTATGCAACATAAAGGATGTTCTCGATTCATTGCACTACACACATTTGCATGTATTGCAACATTGCGGTAATAAAGAATGTTCTTTATCGAGAAAAAACTATATTGAAATATTAGCAGGTAAAATCTGGCCGTTGTACAAATTGAATGCTAAGGCTAGCTTTTCGATAATCAATAAACTTAATGGCTAGTTACATTGCTGCTATGCTTAAGGTTATAGCTTGTTTGCAATAAAATTAACTTATAGTATTTATATTTACATATATTATCAGAGATCAGGAATGAGTTGCTTTTTCGATACCCACAACCACTGAAGATTTTTTTGAATCTCTTTAAGTATAATATTTTCGAAATGGGTTAGGTTAGATAAGGTTAATGTGGTTTCTCATAGCAGATCACATTGACGCTCCGGGATCCATTGTGATAACCCAGTAGATTCGAAAACAGAACGACAACTTCTTAGTTATAATCTGCAAATGGCTAAACTCTTCTACCGATATGTCCGCTGGAGATGAATAAGGCGCGATCACAGATAGTTGAGTCATAGTGTCGCGGAGTAAACAGTGCTATTAGGATAAATATTCACTTCCCTTACATCGCTTGCTTTCTTGCTGGCGATAACCTCCCCCGCGCTAGCGTAGGCTTATCAAATTCAATGTTGCTAAATTCACAATAGTATGCTATTGTGAACGCGGATAGATGATAATAAACTAACATAAATGTTCCACTTTTAATCTGGCAAAAAGAGATTCAACCATTTTCTCCTAAAATAAGCAAGTTTTTATTCTTTACATTTTCAATACTTCTCCCTTTTTTAGCATAGTTATCTAATTTTCATAACATTTCTATCAGACAATTTCTGCTAGAAAAGCAATTAAACAAATTAAATGACTCCTATTAGGGGGTGAAGGGGGGGAAAAAAATATTGAAATAATGAGCCGAGTTGCCGAGCGCGTCTTGATGTCATTCCACAATTCCGACCTGTTGATAATTTTCAATGTCGAAATGCACTCGAAGGCTTGCCATTGGCTGTCGAGGTGCTATTAGTAAGAGCACTTCTTCTATGTTTTTTGAGTGTACATAACTTGGCTGAGATTTGAACCAAGGGTATTTCAAGTGATAGCACTCGCTCACTACCCACACTAATGCGGCCAACTCGCACCTAATGCCTCAACGCACTTTTACTTCCATTAAAACTTCTTTTCTTTGTCTTGAGAGACTAGTTTTTTTTTACAAATTGCACAGTTGGGAATATAATTCCCTCGTTGGCAATGTCGGCATTGCAGCTAAATGAAACAGTTTACATTTCTCACACTTTATTAAAGGCAACATCGTTCATCGAATTGGGTGTCTCTAGAAATTTTCTGTAAATATTCAACACGCTGTATTTTCATCAATATGGATGTCCGCAGGTGCAATCAGCCGGCATCAATTTCTACAAAGTGGAAATTCGCTGCTATTTACACCATCAGCCGTAAACAGCAGCTCCTTCCTTTATGCCTCTCACTTTCACTCTTTATCGGTTTGCCAGTTTATAGCTGCTGCTGGAATATTTAAGAAATGATTGCAACATTTTGCATTGACATCCTACTACTTTACGCCACCACGGACTCTCGTCAGGTAGTTGATTCGAACAGCAGTCGTCGAAAGCTAGAGATTTATTTGTGAGTATGACTTTGTGTTCATATTTTCTAAAATTTATAAGCTCGCTTGTAACTGGGTACTGAAATTTGTACAGATTTTGGAAACGTGCCAGAATGAATAGCGAACCAATTGAAGACCTTTTTGAACTTTGCGGTACTTAAGACAACGACTAAATACAAAAATACATCCACTGCATCAAAAAAGTGTATAACAGGATAGAAATAACACAAAAGTAGTTATCCTCAATATCTTACATCAAACAATTTTATATACAGTAGCGAATACTTCAATTTTATTTTGAATTAAAAAGTTTTGAAAAGGATGTATGACATCCTTTTGCTTTCTCATAGAAAATACCAATTTTTTTTCTTTTGTCTTAAGAATTTTTTTTTCCATTCCTCCTCAATAATCATCTTCAAATGCTACCTACTTAAAATTCTGATATGTTTTTTCTAGAACTGGGAAGAATTTGGGAGCACAGATTTAAATTTGTCAAGGTCAGCTCAGAATTATATTTGGGGCCATTGTTTGGCATCACTTTGAAAGCAGAGCCGAGATCAAGTTACTGGGCATTTGACTTTAAATTGGCTTTAAAAATAGACAAATATTTAAATCTATACATAGTGTTTTCTAAAAAACAAGATTTCCTACTCCATGAGCTGTTATTGTGCCTAAGGCATTAGACTGCCGCCGCTGTGTAATTAACCATTCGTTCTATTACTCGCTCGCCACGCTCATTAAATAATTTTTTCCGTCCTCTACCTTTTGCCATTATAAATGTACGTTTTCACGATGGATAGAATGGTGAATGGTAACACGGGGTCTGTCAACTGGTGCGGATATTTCACCGTAACTCTTTCCTTCGATTACAATTATTGTTTTTTTCTTGCAGATTATATTTGAGCTTGATTTGTTATTGCAATTAAAAAGAAATCGGTTGGAAAATATCACAAATTTACTTTATCCTTAAAAAATGTTTATTAATTGTGCGAAAGTATTTTCGTTTGTATTCATTATTGTCATTGATATCATACTGTATTTATAGTTTTTTGACGCAGTGTATGTCCAATATTTTGTTTAGCTTTGGAACTCGTCACCTACTTTTCCTATTTTTCAAATGCAACACTTTTGAGTTTATAGCTTAATAGATGTAAGTGCTATAGGATATTATTCCCGATTTCCTTGCTTTAATTTTATAAGTAAATATAAATATAATGCGTTGATTTGAAAGCGCGATAGCTTCAAATGGCATTAGATACTTAATGAAAAGTTTATCAACTAGTAATATTTAGAGAGCTACTCAAAAGAAAAATAATGGTAGATTTAAAAACCTTACTTTCACATAAAGGACTCAATATTTACATAAATAAAAGTGCAAGAGGATCAACCTAATGTCTACTGGTTTGTTGGCATAATGGCAGTTATCGCAAGGCTTCGTTTTCGTTTTTGTTTATTTTTTTTTCATTATTATAGAAAAACAAACATTGTGCTATGCATTGTTGATCCTTTCATGGCTTGCAATCATTTGCTGTGATGCAGACTCTCGCTATCCATCACTTAAGCGTCTCATAAAAGTGTCAACTTTTCATGTCCTGTTCGTGCTTTGTTATGCTTAACGTCCGTCCGTCCGTCTGTCCATCCAACTAACCATCTTTTCGTCTTTTGGTCTTTTGTTATCCGGCTGCTACCGCCTGTGGAGAGTTTACTTTACATATTCTCCTCAAATCCGAGCGTCTAGTTATTCTCTTTGTTATGTGACAGACACCCCACTCTTCCGACCTCAACGGCAGTCGTCCAGCCCATATCTGACCATTTGTTGTTCATCAACAAATTGCCAGGTCCTTAACATATCCGCTTCACCGCTTAGCTATTTTCTTCATGTCTTTTATTGCACTTAGAATTGTGCTATTGTTCCTGCTACTATCGTCTGGTGACATTATCGTTGACTTTTTAACAGGAAATCTGAATTGTTCGCGCACATTGGCCAAATGTGGCCAGCCACTTGAGGGCTCACGTACTAGTGTGAGGTGGGGGGTGTGTGTTTCGGTGCGATGGCGACAATGTCGAGCCGAACATATAGGTGAAAAATTATGAATGCTACTTAAACTTTCGATTATTGCAGTTAAAAAAAAAAATTAAAAACGACATCACTTGAAAGTTGTGTGATTTACTTGATTTGTGTCGGACCTTGGAACACCCTCGCAACCTTTTTATGAAACGATTTAGCATTCCAGGTCCAGTAACCCACCAACGGCTGGGATTATTCATTTCAAAATATAATTTATTTTCGTATGCCTGCGAGTATTCGATTAGATCGTATTCGGGTGCGAGGGGGTGGGGTAAATAAATGTTTACGGTACACATCTGCATAATTCAGGTTCAACATAAATGTTTTCCCCGTTGTGGGATGAAAAAGGAATTTCGCGTCATTTAGCCAATTTTTGCCCGCAAACACAAGTAGAATTTATGAGAGAGAAATGCAATTTCACATTTAAAAATAATTTATGGCTTTCCCGTTCACAGCAAAAGTTTATTTCGTTCGTTTCACATTTGCGTCCTCCGCCATTTTTTTTTACATACATAGCTCCCATCTCTGTGTTGCTGTTTCATTTAAAAGCCCTTCCGAATCTTGTCTAAAAGGAGAGCATGTATGATGCCTGGCATGCAGTATAGACCCACGACAAAGATGCCAAAACACTGCCGGAAACGGAAGTACTGTGCTTATTTCTATATGTGTGCAGTATGGTGCGAAAGTGTGTGTGTCGGTGTGTCGGTGAGTGCAAGAGTGCGAATGTGTATCGATTGGATGCGGGTGCGTGAAAAGTTTTTAAAGCACATGTGTCGGCGCCATTGCCACGAGCGCACACACACCACCACATTCACCTACATGCGCCGATCCCCATGCGGGTTAGAGCTGGCGCAAGTTAGGCAACTGGCTACCCCACCCATGCCCACCCTTTAATGCCAACACTCTAATCCACAATATTTAGCTTCATGCTGTGGGAAAGCCCAGATGAGCAAACGAACAGTGTACTCTAATGGCAGTAGAAGCGAAGCTGTGAGCAGTGTTGCCAGAGTAATAAAATCTCAAATCGCCCAAAGCCATTTCGAACATCGTAATTTTTACACCTATGAAGTATGCAATTTTTTATTGTAAAAATATATTTTCCTTCAAAGTTATTTGGTTGATTCTATAATTTAATACATATGTACATACATACATACATACTACAAAAGAAGATAGATTAGCTTTTTCTTTAATTTTCTTTTAATTTCAGTAAAATGAAGTGCAAGTTTGAATAACCTAGAACTGTGGATTTTTAACAATTTCTTTTTTTTTGCAGTCGATGTTGGGTATTTTCTTCCATATAACAGATAACCTTCGTGTAGTTCGTATTCGCCCTAAATTAAAAATTGACCAATGAAAAAATTATAATATAACATTTATTGCAATCGCCAAAAGTGCATTAAGGAGTTTAGTCCATCTGCATACCATAAAATAAATTATATTATATTATGACAAAACATCATGGAATTCGAAAATGCACAAATGTATTCATAAATACCTAAGTCCCTGCCTACCGATTTCACCCCACTGGATTTAAAAAAAAACTATACCTCATCTCATAATAAAACAGCAAATAAATCAACATTCGAAAGTTTGTTGACACAAAAAATAGAATAGTAAAAAAAATCTATCAACAAATTTTGTATTACTAATTTTGAGAAAAACTCCAAGAATGCAGTTTTAAAGCCCATTAAATTTTATGGTTTTTTAATATGCTCGACATTTTTTTAGGGCTGAAAATTCCTAAGAATTTAATAAAATCAACGCGAATTCTTAACCGCACTTCCACTTTATCCGACTAAAATTTATTGGGCTTTAAAACTGCATATTTAGAATTTTCAGAAAATTCTTAACCAAACGCTCGTTGTTCTTATGAAAATTTGAAAAAATTTTTCGATTTTTTGGACGAAGTTGTAAATGGTGGGTTAGAGTGTGTGTCAAAATAAAACGTACTGTATAAATCAATGAATTTTATATACATACATATATTCTGAAAGTGAGTATAAATATCTTTTTGGCATTATTGTTCAATAATGGCTTGCTATGCTCTGGCGACTTGACTTTGACCCAATTTTTACGCATATTCTATCGGAAACTCTCTCCGAATTAATACTGAGTTGAGCTATTTTGCTATTGCTATTTTCTTCTTCTAAGCTTTAGATTCAATAATCGACACACATTTTCGATTGCATCTGGACTTCAAACTAGTCAATCTAATGTTTCCACTTTAAACTCTCCTTAGACCATTTTAGCAAATGTGCTTTTCGCTCACTACCAATTTTTGAATGGGTCTTCTGTAACAGATGTTTCATTCCAGAAGTCTGCGATAATTCGTCAATCGCTCGCTTCATGCCAATCATTGGAGTGCTATTAAAAAGCAACATGAGCAACATTTTATTTTGAAACACACTTTTCATTCTGTTTTATGCTATAGCTGCTAAATTTTTATGTTATGTAAAATTAAATATACAAAAGAAACGTTGTCAAAAGTGGTCAGAATGTCACGTTTTTATTTTTTTCCTACACGTATGAAATGCAATTTGTTCATACTTATATTGAAAATAAAATTGAATTTTATTTATACGCATTAACTTTACTGTTGTTGCCTCTTTCCAATGATTTGATTGTTGATTATTATTTTTTAAATCTATTAGAGTTAAATTTTTTAATAAGCCTGGCTCTGGCTCAAATTTTTAGCAAGTAAATTTTTTAAAATTTCAGGTTATGTTGTGACAATAAAATTCTCTTCAATTCCAGTAATAGAGTAGACATATTTTACAAGAGAAGGAAAAATTTAGCTGGAAACTCGTAAGCAAACTTCTTCTTAGTTGACAATCGTCGAAATGACTACGCCGGCGTTCATCTGGCAACACTGGCTGTGTGTGTGCACCTTGCAAAAATACTGAAGGTACATAGCTACGTATTTATTTCTTCGCTTGTGTAGGTTCTGGTGAAAATCCATATAAAAGAATACCCAAATGAAATTCCGCTTTTGACGCCACAAAGTTACAAAATAAAAACAATTTGTCATTCCTTTGATAGCTGATGTACGAAGGATGAGCGCAGTTGATCGGCGTAGCTGGGCTAACATCGTTTTTGTTTGGAGTAACCCTCGTTGTACGGAAGGGGTGTGGTTGATGCTGATTCACACATTGAAATGGTAACTGTTTGACTTGAGACTTTGTTGGCATAGCATCTTATATATCTTCAAATAATGCGTTTTGGGTTAGTAGCGACTTAAATCAACTTTAATACACCGTTGTCCAAGGTACCCTAATGATGCCCGTGATCTTACTTACTTAATTGGCGCTATAACCGCTTAAGAGTTTTTGACCGAACTTCTCCTACAATTTGTGGTATGCGTCTTGATGTGGTAACACAAATTGAGGGACCTACAGTTTTACGCCGACTCCGAACGGCGAATGATTTTTGGTGGAAAGTTTTTTCATGGCAAAAATACAGTCGGAGGCTTACCATTGGGTGACCGCTATTAAAAAAAAACTTTTCTATAATTTTTCATGTTGCATTCCCCGGCCAGATTTCTACACACTCGGTTGCGGCGGCCACCGCCATCGCTATTAGAAAAATCTTTTGAATAATTTTTTATGTTAAGTGCTACTTACTTCGAGTGACGCGCCCACGCTTATTTTGGTTGCGTCACTCTGAGCAATGAACCTCTCGAAACTTCCAAGAAACACATAAATATTAATTTCTTTAAAATACTGAAATTGGGAGGCATTGCTATGGGCTCATTTCGTCGAAAATATTTGCTCGAAAACACTAAAAAAGGTTAATGCAAGGAGTGGGAAGTATTCAAAGGATTTAAAAAAAAAAGAGGGTATAGAGTAAAAGCGCCGGTTGTCTTAAAAATAGCTCCTTAATTTTAATGAAATTGAAATGAAATGAAGTTACATAAAAGTTAGGAGCTTTGACTTTCGCTGACACTGTAACAAAATGGCACAATTACGTAGTCGTAATTTGGGCATAAATTTAAATTACCATAAAAAAAATTGAGAAATTAATGGCATAAATTTAAAGTATCTACTAGGCTTGCGTATTCAACGATGCTTTCCAAGAGCAGGCAGCTCAGTAACGGCTACGAAACGCACATGCTGGGCCGACGAGGGACAACAAAGTTGTTGGCTGCAGCGGTGATGTGTAATTTCAAGCTTATTTAAATTCGTTTTCTTCAGCTGATTCCCCACCGCACACCGCACACTCCTCGAGTTCGTTTGGTTGGATCTTTTTCGTTTGCTTTTGTTCTTCAACATTTTACTTTCCGCAGTGCAATTATTTTAATTCTTCTTTTCAACAACGTAATGTGCTGCTTTCGCTGCGGTAAAATTGCTTGGTGTATTTCAAGCTGATAGCGCTCACTCCTTTTCATCCCTCACCTTCGTCCGTCCAATTCCAGCATGCTCTCCCTCATTGAAACAGGAAAACAAATATAACTTGAAAATGAAAGGCTAAAAATGAAGGAAGACTGAACGCAAACGGGAAGAGGAGACTGGTTTGAATTAAAGAGGAATCAACAAATGCCTTCCTGTTTCCTACAACTCATGGGGCAAGGAGTATGCATTTTTGACAAATGCTCACCACTGCTCCCTTCGATTCGTCGGCGTCAGAAACGCAGCCTCGTTATGGAAGTTTATGCAGCTTACTGAGTTCTCCTTTGCACAGTGGTCGAAATGCTCGCTCTAGCGGAATTCAATTCATATCACAAGGGAAATGAACGCTACATTAATTTTTTGCATGTGTCTACAAAACAAAATTTCTGGAAATAAAATTTTTAATAAATTTCAAAATTAGTACGTATGTATGTATATTATTTTTAGGTCTATTTTATTTAAATCGGCAATATTAATTTACTTCCGCCATATTTAAAAAAAAAAACCATTTCTATTTATAAAAACCTCAAAATAAAAAAGTAATTTCAAATCGGCATGACTTACGCAACTCTTATTATTATTGTGAAATATTTGGGTTGATGTTTTAAAATATAACGAACTTTATAGTTGCAATGGAGGAACAGTACCAGTTTTTGTTTTGTTTGCGAAGTGAGGTACCCTAATATACATAAGTACATACATACATATTTATCAAAAAATTTAAAAAGAAATATGCCACTCTATGGGTTTTCGCAAATATTTCAATTTAAAAATAATTATTAAAATCGGTTCGGCTTTGAGAGCCACAGCGTTATAATTATGCAATAATAATAGATAACTTAAATAAAAATTTTGTTAATTTGAGTCGGTTTCATCTGAACTAATTAATTTTTTAGACTACACCTCCATTAGCACCCATTATTGAAGCAGCTTAGTATAACTTTTAGAATTCGACTAGGTTTATCTTTAAATTTAAGCCATTTGCCTGCACAAAATTTTTATTTATTAGTTAATGTAGCAGAGATCAGTACGCAGAGTAAAAATGCGGGAAGGTTTCGCGCTGGGCTCGGCGCAAAATATATTATGTTTGAAATTTCATAGTGAATTATTCGTTGCGGGAGGAAAAATTATGAGGGCGACATTTCACAACTTTAAATTTGAATTAATCCCGCTAGACCGGTCATTTCGACCACAGTGCGTTGTGCGGTGTGTGCGGTGTGTGCGTAGGTGTTTCGCGTACTTCTTATTCCACTAACACAACAGCGTCTCAGGAATTTATCATTATTTTTGCCTTTTTGCAGCTATACATTTGTAAATTATTTTGTGTTGCGTTCTTTCCTCAAATTTTTATTTCTCAATTCTCTCATTAGGTATTTTTCAGTTTGTTTTTAAATTCTTCCTCTTGAATAACGAAATGTACTGACCGTTTTTCTTCTGCGGCCTCAGCTGCTCTCTCTCTTTTTTGTTGGGTTTTGCGAGAATAACTAAAAATACATCCACATTGCATTTTCTGCCCGTTAATACAATACATGTTCTGCTCCACACTCATACAGATAACAAAAAGTTTATGTATAGTTAATAATATACAGATGTGGAATATTTCGCGACAGTTGATGTATTATGATTGAAAATCGTGTGATTAAAAACTTTAGCTGGCTTAAGCCGCTTTTTTCCAAGGATCGAACACCCCCCCCCCTCCCGCCCCCCCGGCTACCATGAATTTACTCCACACAAAGAGCTGCCGCCTAATCCAGTCACCTCAAGTAAGTAAATTTGGTGGTGAAAAATTGAAATGGCTTTACATTTTGTGCTCCTTTTTAAACATTGACGAAATTCTAAACCATTGCGAACGATTTGATCCTGTGGGTGAAGAAGCTAATTTTAGAGCACGCGAAATTAAAACATAAAAAGTTTGAATTCTTTCAATGGGGATATGATATGCAAACAAACGAAATGTTTTCAATTAAATTGAAATATTTGCAGCGTTCCATTGTTTTGCCGGCCTATTTTATTATTCCTGATATTGCAGCTATTTTTGTTTTGTATGTACTGTTATTTTGTATGTAAATTTATTGGCGGCAGGTTTGTGTTTTCTGCTTTTGCGTTGCAACATTTGCATTTCATCAAAGTTGATTGTTGTCATCGTTGTTTTTGTTTTTGTTTTTGCTGTACTTTTTTATGTTGTTCCTGTTCACTTTTTGCGTCTCTTTTCATTTTTCCCTTTCGGTCGTTCAATTATGCATCATACTTTGCTTTGTTTTCATTGTTTCGTTGGTATTTCAATTTAAAAAAAAGTCTATTTCATTCAAAACAGCTACATATGTACATAAATAAAGTCAGTACGATTAGTTAGCGAAATGGAGCAGGGTTGGCAGGAGTACATACATAGATGCAAATTGTGCCTGGTATCTGCAAACAATTCGACAGTGATAGAAATGCCACCTTGGTATGAGGACGTGCTTAGCTGAATGGAGTTGGCAACTCTACAATATCTGATAATTCAAGCTCCAAACGTAGAATCGATTTGTCTTCGCATGGGCAGTGAATTAGTATACACCACAGATAGGCAGGCTAAAGCTTCAGTTGCATATACAAGTATATAGACACCCGGTTTGGCAAGGTCATCTGCTCTTTCATTCCCATTCAGTTTCGGCCACAGCCAACCTTCTCTAGGATTCTTTAAACTCTTCAGCGGTCTGGAGCAGGTGCTGTGCGAGAGCAGAGCCTTGATAGCTGCCTGACTTTTGGTGTAATTGTTAATCCGCCGCTGGCTGGTGGAATCTCTGATATCAGCTCAGCCGCTTTCTTTACGGTCAGGGTTTTTGCTTGAAAAATACTGCACTGAACCGGAAGTTGTAAAACTTACAGATCTTTGGCACTGGGCAATAACCAAGGCGCCAACTTTTCCATTTTATTTCCGTGTATTTGCATATCGTTTTTCTGCTAATCCTCACACCCCTACGCCATACATCATGCAGCTTTAAGAGACATATCGAAGATCAGGCCGGCATCACGTACTCGTAGTAAGTGCATCCAGCCAGAGAGGGCGCCATCCAGTTGTGACCGTACGTTCTAAACTCAAACTGTCGTGAGGCGTAAAGTCTGGCTGTTAAGTTTGTCGATGATATATCCAGTATGATGTACCCAGAACGAAAATACCACGTAAGATTCCCTATAAATCGGAACGAAATTTATCGGATTTCTCTACAATTTTTTTTTCCAATAAGAAGCCTTTCCTATTATGAGTGGATATGTCTTTTAAACAAAATCAAGCAGATACTCTGTAAAACTACGTTGAAAACTTTTCAATATAATTAAGAGGATTCCCTGTAGAATCAAGATGAAAACTTTTTCAATGAAATCTAGTAGATATTTTGTAAAAGTAAGATGAAATCCTCTTCAATGTAATTAAGAAGGGAATCTTAGTTTTCATTAGAATGCATAATAGAGGCAACAAGAGAAAAAAGAGAGCGTCCCTATCGAGTAAAGATATTTATTTTTAAAAACAATTATCTATTACTTTTTTCATTCAAACTTCTGAAACAAGAAATAGGTTAATCAAAAATTTTGATTTGCAAATACAAAAAAACGAAAGTATTAAACTAAAAACAATATAAAGTTGATTATGCACAAAGTAATATGTATTTACATATCTATGTGAAAAGTTAAAAAGCGCTCTTTTAGAAATAAACCTTATCCTTATTAATAAACTCAACAAGATTTTAGTAAAAATGAGAGGATATACTCATTAATTAACCTTGTATGAGCTTTAACATAAAATCAAGGAGACTTCTTCTTAGAATTGCATATTATTGGACACAATTCCCATCCCATTGAACCATCAATTCGCTTTTAGCTGTTGAAAGCTAATCTGTATTCTATTATTATAGTAGCCCTCCATTCGGGACAAAAAATCATGATGAGACCTCAATTGGGATAAAATCTCATGCTGGTTTTTAGTTAACTTCTTTCCAGACCTCTCCACAAAGTGCAACATAAAAACCATAGTATGAATTCAATTACTTTGATCTGACTGTTTGGAAAATGTGGTCTCTTAAGACTTGGTACATAACGCCCCCACTGAATTCCCTTTCGCCAGTGGCACTGTCGTGCCGCACTATTCCATTAAAAGTGAGAATATGATCCGCTCGTTGTTAGTTTTTGGTTCCATAAATTTTTTTTTTGTTTTTGTTAATATTTTTCTGTTTTGTTATGTCGCTGCTGCTATGTTGTGCCACTTCCACTTCACCTGAACGACGATGCGATTTTTTTTTCAGATGTCACGTAGCGCATTTTCAGCCACGCCGTTGCTCGAATTGTCGCCGTCATGTTTTCATTAGCGGAAAAGTGCTGTGCTGTGCGGCCCCCCGCCTTCTACAACTTTTGCGGCGATTGATATACACAAGTCCTGGCGCGCTCCGTTTTCGTTCACTTCTAGTTCATATCTTGTAGGTCTGTATATTTCTCAAATGTGACAGTGGAAAAAATCGGAAATTGGAATTTCGCTCCATTTTTGAATTTTTGTATGCTGACCATACACACCCAGTGTATTGTGCCGAACTCTCGGTGTGCTGCTGACGTGCCTAGTGCCCGATATTCTTTCAAGCTTTGGTTAATGAAATGCCTTTGAGTCACTTTGAGCTGCAAGTTGCTGAGTTCAAAGGCAGCCATTTTAGAAGTAAAATTCTTCAAGTTGAATTACATTCGAATGCAACCCGTGATGTTTATCTTTTCATATCTGCCTTGTATTGAATCTTAGAACTCAGAAATCAAAAATTTCCAAGGTATCCACCACTTTAGTGAATCTTCACCTAGCGAGACGTTGGTTGGCGCGAGAGCGATTTAATAAAGAAGTGTGCGCTTTGTACTATACAGATGTTGTAATTTTTGTCTGCAGTACGTCATTTATGAAAATTGAGAAATATTCCTTTGATTCTGAGGCTACTATTGCTTTTGTGTGCCTTTTGAGTACTTTCATCTGGTTGCATGCAAAACTAAGTTACTATCGTCATTGGTTTTTTTCGTAAAACATATCATCCATCGGCAACTTTGTTCCGCACTACTCCGGAGTTTAATTCCATGCTAAACATACCATGAGCAGCATCGGCTTATCTTCTACCATTGTTTGTTTTTTTGTTCACTTATGAATTGCAATTGGCAGAAGATTCTAAAATACACAATCGATTCCTAAAATTTTTAGTGTACGCCACTTTTACTAAGCAGTTCATCTTCTCGATCTGCATCACCTGTTAAGTCGAACGCAAGTTTTCATAATTTTCCAGACGAATTCCAATGATTCCTTCCGGCTTTCTACCTCTACAAATATTTTTCTTGTTAATTTCTGAGGTTAGGTAGCCAAATTCATTCTAATACTAATTAAAGCGAGGTGTTATGTACTCGTACTATATGGCAGATGATCAGAGTTGTGTCAGACAAGAATGTTCGAATGCCCGAGCTTCTAATCAAAAACCGGAATGGCAACTAGATTAATTATTTTCTAAAATTAATAATGTAGGCAATTTACTTCAATTAATTTGATTGTTAAATAGAAATACGTCCTACATTTGAGTATTTAATGATCATTAGGGTTAGTCAAGCAATTGCAGTTCCTTTACGCAATCCTTCCGTTCTCTCATCAAACTTAATCGCCTCGCTATGAAGTCTTCCCTAAATTTGCTTGCTACAAATTTAAGAGAGTTTTCCAATTTTGATTGACATATATACACATGTATTTCATTTGTATTTAATTCGTTCGGTCCAATGTCGCAGCTGGTGAGATTTTTTGGAGTTTCAGCCGAGCAATTCGATTCTAAATGAAGTGTTTTATTTATTTTTCATGACACGTAGGAAGGATCTGGAATTGTTTATTAAATTGGAAATGAAGCGACTCAATGGGTTTGTGGGCTGTGCAGAAAAGTGTTAGAAAAGCGACAGCTCGCATCCAACGGCTCTATTCTGATAAGGGTCGAGAATAAAGCGCGAGTTTAAAGCTAAACAAGTTGAGGTAGAAAGCAACGATATTTTAAATATTTTTTTTGTACTTATATACTTAGTTTTATTTTTATCTTCTGACGATGTCAGTTGAGAGGCGGCAAAGCATAAGTGCAAAGCACTGGAAGGGATGCGCATATTCTGTGTATGTGTGAGTTACTGCTTGTTTTGCCACAACCCGAGGCAATTAATCACCTTCTGCTTCGCTTGACCTGTTCACACTCCAAAAAGCAGGTCGGGCACGCGTGTTGCAGGTGGGTGTGTACGAGTATCTGGGGCTAAGTGCACGCCATTCCTATCAGTTTCTGCCGTACGTACAAAAAGTATCTTAGTAGAACTGAGGGTGGCTATCAACTTCCCGTGTGCTGACATGCCACTTGACTCCAAATTTAGATTAGCATGAACTTGATTGCCATCGCATTGTATGAGAAGGGTGCACGCTCGTTACTTTCTATTTTTGGTCATTTTCATTATCTACATAGTTATTTGAAGCTAACTAATATTAAAACAGAATTCCAAAGATATGCTCGTCTAGTAACAAGCCAAATAATACCTATAATAAACTTTACGTTAGAATGAATTGAACGCGTCCTATTCAAGCTTAGCGCACACTGGGTTCAACCGCAACATGTCAAAATATAATTAATCGCAAAATAATTGGCCTAAAACAATTCATTTCGAACGGATCAGGAACTAAACCATACAGTAGTTATTCTTAGCAACACCAATACCAACTTAGCGATATTGTCGCAACCACTAACCAATCACTAGTAAGAAAACACAAGTTCTACAAAGTTTAAGGCTTGCCATTTGGCGTCAAGCAGTGAGCAAGTTAGTCAGAGTTAGGCGGGTGTCATAGATGCCTGAGCGTATACGCAACTTGCTTGTTGCAAGTTTAATGTTGCACGTTAAATAAATTAGTGAAATCATATCGTAGATAACTTGCTCGACACGGTATTGACATAATCGCCTCGCAAATAGATCAGCTTTGCCAAAAAGCAAAAGACAAACGCACGAAAATAAAAGAACCGAACTGCAGCAGGAAATTCCCAGAGACCGAATAGTGCAAGTAATACAAACCTCTGTCAACTCGGATTTCTTGCGACGCGGCAGGAATAAAAGACGGCTGGCACCTTAATTTCGGCACTTGGTGTTCGTAATCCAACCACTATGATTTTACCGGGAATCGACTGAGCAATGTATCTATGGGGAGGTGTGTGTGCCTTTCTCTAATGATTTTGTATTTAGTTAATTACATTTGGACGTTACAATAATGGTTCATTTCACCGGTTTAATTATTCATTAAGGCGCTTTTTGCATTGTGGAAATGCTGTGGAGTTGCGGTATCGCACAACTCTCACCCCCACCGTCATAGACGCAATACAATTTGCTGTAGTACCGCACACTTTTAATGTCTTGGCGTAATTGTAGTAATGTGTCGCTGAACGGCGATCTCTGCCTTCGCTGGCCAACAAAGCTTTTAAAATTTACTGCTAATTTCGCACATTATTTGGAATCCCTTTAGCTCGCTGGGCCTTTGTCTATACGAGTATATTGTAGATATTTATGCTAACACTGAAATGACACAAATTATATGTTGTACATCTGACGGTGTCAATCTGCACCCAGTGCCAGCGCCGGTCAGTACGTCCAATCTGCGACCAACAAGAGAAGACGTTTGTTATTTTGAAAGCTCTTTAACAACGTTTTCTATTCTGTGTTTGATATCGAAATTAGAATTTCATGTAGAAAGCCATATGCAGCATGCCACATGACACATGCCACACACTCATCGTTTAAGTCTTATTGTGAGGCGCCGCATTACTAAAAGCTATGTGAATAAAATGGTGGCCCCGCACATTTCTTCGTCCGTGCAGCGCTACCACGAAATCATGACAATGTGTTGTTGGCGGAGTTTTGTTGAGCGCCCAATGCGGGATGTAACCATTTCAAATTTCGTCTTCATCGTTGCGGCTACAGTGGAATGAAGGGAGCAGGGCGGAAGGTTCCTGCAAGGTTGTATTTTGCCAACATAGCTTCAAATTACTTTCTCTGCTAGTGCAACATTGTAGCACTATCATGCGGAGACTTGAGCGCATCCATTTACTGTTATACACACATAACGCAAATCAGAATATGCCAGTGTTGCCTATTGATAATTTCTTTCCCCTACCAAATTCCATTAAAAAAATTTTTACAAATAGCTCGCAAACCTACTCTTTGCTCTTTTTTGGCAATCGACAATATTTATTTAAAAGAAAAAAGTCTGTTCGAAATACACTTCTACCTTTTCGGTTATATATATAAACTAAAAATAGCATCGTTATTCAGTTCTTGTTTTAAAATAATTAAACAATTAACTCAACATTTGTATGCACAAAGTTTTAATATTAATTCAAGAGTTGAGGCGTCAACCTCGGCAGCCCTGAAAGCGAGTTATTGGGCGTATTATTAGTTAAAATGAGGTAGGTACTTAAAGTTAGTTAAAGCTTTTGTGACAGTTACCCCAGTTAAAAATTATGTCAAAAAGCTACATCGAATTTAAAGCATCAACTTCATTTTGACTATGAATACGACTCTATGTTTTTAGTTCTTATTCAATAAATAAATAAATTATTCATTAACGTTTCATGAAATTTATAATAATTTACAAAAGCAAATAACTATAAAACACTAATTTTATTAAGTGTTGATGAGTTATTAAAAAAAATACAATTGAAGGTCCTTCTTTGCTTGTCTTATGTATCAGCTCTTTGCGAACCATTATGTTACTTAATTTGTCAACATAGACGAAAACTACCAAATTTGCAACATTTCCTACCAACCTACCAAATGGTTGTCAAACTATCCAATTTGGTAATTTCCTATCAAGGTGGCAACACTGGAACATACAAAGTGTAGCTACTTGCTACGAAAAACTTGTGTGGGTAAGAAACCAACAATAAATATTTGTTAAAGAGTATGCAAAAAGGGCAAACAGGTGAATTCAAATGTCGCTTTGCTTTTGCTGTGCAACCAAAAGTCTACTTGAAAAGCGGACGGGGCGTACAGTGTAGCATGTGTACAAAAATAGTAAACTGACGCCAGTTTCTCTAAAGTTTAGTATATTCTCTACTTTTAGAGCACTACTTGATGTATGAACATGGAACATATTTCTTTTAAAAAAAGTTGGTCATCTATTTAAAAATATTAATTGGTTTGAAACGAAAGAGTTTATAAGTAAATACTTTTGAAGAGGGTTACCAACTCATGAAGAATGTCTATTCAATTTATTGGTAAGGTTACACTTAATTCTTGTATATTACAATTCTTCTAAATTCAACTAAATTTGTAAGGTAAATTAAGCTTATAATGATTGTTTGAACTAATAACATTTTAGGTAAACTTAGTCTCGAACACATTTTGAGACGTTGCCATCTGTTTGGAAATTAAATATAAATTTATTAATAACATATGTAAAATCTGGTTATACGCGTATATTTATCATATATCACTTTTTATATTTGCCACTTTTTCAAAATTTAAAAAAAAATTTTGTAGTATAATAAAACTAAATTTTTATACGTATGCATTTATCAAGACTGTGCGAGCAAAGCCGCGAGTAAGAGCTAATTATGAAATTTGGGTTCGTCGCCACGCCCACACCATTGTAAGTTCTCATTAAATTCAGTTTCCATTTTTGTTTTATAGGATAAAATCTGCGTGCACTGTTCCATAAGGTGCTTTCTAAACAAAATTTGGCATGCATATAATTCGTGCAATTCACTTTTAGTTTACTAACAAACTCTTGTATGAAGTGTGTTGAAAAATTAAAGAACACCAAACTAATATTCCTTCACTAATAGCAAACACTTAACCAGAACGAAACCATAACTTTTGTAGTGTGAAAGTTACTGCTTTGAGTAGCGATTTGTGCTGCCACAAATAAAAAAAGAATTGCCAAAACCTTCTTCTTTCCCATTTTAACTGTATTTTGTATTTGCATTTATTGATGTTAAAATAAATATTCCTTTTACCAACTTCAGTTTAACAATAATTTTTTGTTTTGGCCACACGTGCTACACTGTGCGGCCGTCGCGGTGTAATTTTATCACATTTTCACTGGAAAATTAAATCTGCATAAATGAGACGTGCAATCTCGGAGCGAGTGTGGTGTGGCGAGACCAGCACCAGTTTGCACTGGTTGTCGTTAAGCGCGCTCGGGCAGCATAAGAATGTGGAACGAGTATGCACGTGTGGAGGCGGTGTTGACGATGAGGTCGCAACACACACACCAGACTCATAGACAAGACACGACAGTCACATTATGCCGCCGATTCCACCAACATTGTAGCTGTTAGCAACGTCAACGCTGCATATAAATGCGAAATAAATTCAGTGAGATTAAAAATGAAATGCTGGCAAATGTGTTGGCAAAAGTGCACCAGGAAGCACGAGGAATAAGAAAGATGGGCGCCAGTTAAGTGATGAGCTCTGAAAAGCCAGCAAACGGAAGAACTTGCTCCGCCTGTACTCCGCTCATTTAGCAACTGACGTAATTAGTGAATGACGAATTTGTGAAATTGCAGTTAGCGACAGCGCACCTTTAGACAGTCGCTCGCCCTAAGCGCATGCTGATTCAGGCTTTTCGAAAAATGGTATAAAACATTAACTTAAAAAGGAGTTTCTGCAAAGGAAATGAAAATTTCATTTCAAACGCATTGCTTGCTGCGCCATTCAAAGCCGGGCTGCCATGTTGGTTCCACAACTACTACGAGTACTGCGGTGCTTGCCGTTTCGTGAAATACTCCGAAGCTGTGGAGAATTTGAAAGGCTAAAGGAATCGGCAGCAAATGCCACTCTGAAACAGCCTGCTGTTATTCTGTAGCAAAAACAACTGCAACGGGAATAATTAAAATTAACACTTGGACGTCGGGTGAGGCAAAATAATCGCTACACTGATTGCACCTCCCGAAACGCAAATGCCTGACATAACCCGTGTTTGTATTTGTGTGCTGAGGTGTGCTAGCTGTGTTCGTTTCAAAGTTAGTTCCATTCCATAGCGAGTGGGCTTAGTGAGCCACTGAAGAGTGTAAATACTTTTGAAATTGCAAAATCGTTGGAAATGTCGGCAGCCAAAAGCACAAATGCGATGCTTGCCCTGTTGCAACGAGCCAAATAGAGCTAGGCTGAATTGTAGTAAGACCAACACCCAACAGTACCATGGGGATCAGTATTTTAACATGGGTTGAGCCTTTGTGGCATTAATACATGCGGCCCTGGCGACCTCTGGCAGGCAGGAAGAGAGTTCGTTGAATCGAGTTGCTACTAGTTTAATTAAAACAGCAAATATCGAATTTGCATCCAATGTGAAGTGGTAATGTTTCGCCGTAGGTGTTGGCATCAAAATTTAATAATATGTGCAGCCATTGAATTGAAAGACAGATCACAACAGACTAAACAAAGTTTACGAACCTCAACCATTAAGCTAAAAAATTTAAAAATCGATACTCGAAAAAAATCACAAAAAAAAAGCAAATGATAGTGCTTTGGTGCGAGCTTCATTTTCCAAATGTGATTTATGACTTGAAATTCATTTTAACAAGAACGCATTTCATGAAAAAATTTCACTCGGGGTGCCTGCAGAGTAGTCACCGTTATTAGAAAACAAAATTTCCGCAATACTCCAAAAGATTCAAATGATAAGATTTTTTATGCAACTTTGTAATGCACTTTTCATCTACGCAGCATTTCTGCATGCATTTTTATTGTTATTTTATTTTTAAATAACGATAGGTTTGTTTATATGTTTAACAAGTTTGGGTTTCAACCCCTATGTCTATATCAAAAACAAAGAAACAACAAAGAACGAACGAATTTAACAGAAACGTTTAAGGATAAATCTACCTCTGCTTCATAATCGCCAAGTTGTTGGAATTTTTTTGTTATTAACAAGGGCACCTTCTGTTAAGTTATTGTATGAAGAACAATAACATATATACATACATACTTATATATATATAGATTTTTTTAAATTGTTTCATATTTGGCCATTCTATTCGAAAATTCCATACCAAAACTGGTTTTCATATTCATTTAACTTTATTATACTTTATACAACTTAAAAATGATTTGTTTTTTTTTTTTGATATTTTTGAAAGTAAACTTTGTTAACCCTCCTCATGTGGCACCCATATTGCAATATTTTACTCAGTAATACATGAAATAGTATTTTTCACTTTTTAAGGTGGCAGCTTGCCAAAACTATTCTTAAAATTAGACTTTCTTGGCCTTTTAGTTTCACAGTCATTTTGAGAAATTTAATTTAACTTTTTAATTAAAGTTAATTTGAAAATAAAGCTTTAATAAACCCCTTTCCGTTTGATACTAATATGGCAATATTTGATTTCACTCATTAATATTTTTTAATGAATTTAACCTTTTAAACAGGTGGAACAAAAATATTGCAATTGAGTCCCGTTTCATTATTTTTAGCTAACATTTTTCCTGGCGCATAGGAAACTCTGTAAAAAAAATCTAAAAAAAAAACGCGGTGAAGCAGTCCTCTTCAGTTCGAAAAGGGCAATGCACATACAATTTTGATTTACTCTTCCCTACATTTGAATCTAATTTTATAATTTAACTCGCAACCTTTCACATCTTTCCAAATCTTTGTGCGTTCGTCTTGTCCCACCAGCACTGCATTCCCACATTCAAATCTCTAAAATTTGTTCTATAGTTGTCGTATTAAGGGATGTACATGGACGGACGCGAGGGGACGATGAGCATGTCGTAGGAATGAGGCGAACGACATTTGGCTCTTTCCAGTCGACAATTTGAACACTTGTTTTCTTACAACTTCTACTTCCGTTTGATTTTTAACCAACTTGTCTGCACTGCAGCAACAACTCAACCAACGTCGTCAAGTACTACAAAGAATTTCCCTCAGCGCGCTAGCCTGCCTACCTGCTGCACACCCTGTTTCCTGCGCCGAACTTGAGTGGTAAGTGATTTAGTTTGTTGCTTCATTGTACGCCACGGCCGACAATATAGAGAAAGGGTGGACGGGCGGTGATGGCCGACTTTTCCGATAACAATGTGCTGCGCGAGCTTTGTTGTTGGCAACGCGCCGTTAAGTGACATTTTGCTGCGTGCAAGATTGTGTTTTTTGTTTGCAGCCACCCTAACTGCAAACACCAAGGATCCACAAGATCTCTAGGTGTACACGCACACACAGATGTATGCATGTATGTGTGTGTGTGTGTGTGTGTATGCATGTGAAAATAGTGTTGTTCATAGAGCAGGAACGCCACGCCGTGCATGTTCCTCGTATTCTTCGAAAAAGTTTCTGTTGAAACCACAAAAGTTAATTACGAAAGTTTCACAGCAAGCGTCAGGTAGTTTCACAGAACGCATTGCTGCTTTGTTAAAGGGGGGACGGGGAAAGGGGTTACAGTGCCAGTACTCCTAAAAACAAATGTTAGAATGTACGTGCATTTGAGATGCCACTTGTGTAAGTATGCGTGTCACATTGTGCGTGCCTGGAAAGTGGCAACCAACTTTTAGCGGTTTTCTCCATGCAAAATTAATGAGTTTGCAATTACACTTACCTCCTGAGTAACTGGTTCAATTTGTTCTCTTTTTGTTTTTTTTTTTTTTGTTTGGGTGGTTCGGGTGCAATGCAACTAATCTAGGTGACATTGCTAAATTGTTGGATTCATAAAGTGTGCTAATCGAGTGCCGAATGGTTTCTTGTATTATAACGACATATGAAATCTCTTTATAGTTTTTTCACAATGCTAGCGTAAAGAATAATTTTCTATTTGAATTTAGGTGAAGTCCAAAAAACGAGATAAAATTCGAACAACATCAACGTTTTACTTTAAATCTCTACACCGTAAGTTGATTAACTCAGTACCAGTGGAGTTGTTATATTTATGTAAAAAAAAGCAACATCGAATGAATGGTTATAATTTATGCGTTGGCGTTGCTTCCGAGGCCGCGCCTAACTGACCGTAGCTCATATATTCAAGATCATCGCAACGTGACCTCCACTTCTTCGCTATATCTACTATAATTAAATTTAAATTCAATTTTCTTACTCATCTGAGCATTCAGTCAATGTGAGGCATAATGAAGAAACCGACAAAAATGATGATCAATATGTTATGGTCCATGACTCGTGGTGGGCTGCCCGCACGAGGTCAACGTAGACATGCCTCTTCATTTGACTAACGTATTACACAACACAAATTTATAACTTGTGATTTTGGATGAGCATTCGGCAAAAATCGTAAAAAATTAACGCTCAGCTAAATCACTGGCTAACGCTCAGATAATCGCGATTTTCCCCGTATGCTTTTTAATATTTCTTTGTTTGGGTCAAACTACTTCGTATCGAATTAGTCGGCAATGAAAAGCTCATTAATTTCTATAACAAAAAAACTTGTTTGTTTGAATGAAACTGCCATATGCATTGCCTTCTACGCTACATAGTTGCTCGTTTTTTATGGTTCCATGGCTCCATAGGTTTTTTAGTACAGAAACCTGACTAGCATATTTTTCCCGTAATTTTTCGTTGTAACAGAAATCCTTAAATCAATTTCGAATAAAAAAGTACATTCCGAAAAGAAGAAGGTCGATAGCATTAATATGGCATTACAATCAAATTTGGTCAATATTATTTGGGTTCATTAGGCGTTGAGAACTTTCCGTTGGTCATGTAGCTTTGTCTTAGATTTTCGCTAAAAATGAACATTCGGATAGTTTTCAGAAAAGAGCGTTTACTTATTCCTATACTTTTATCGCCCAGCAATAGATAATTAAAACATTCTTGTTTGTACCTTTTTCTTGAGAACTTCCTTGAAATATTTACGTCACAAAAACTGGTTGCAAACTCCCGCGCTATTGTCAAAATATTTTTTATGGACTGTAGTTGACATTACACTAGTGGCAAAGTAACCCATACCACCTCACATTTTGCATTTTTTAAATTTTGTTATATTAAATTTCCGGCATTCCTGAAGGGAAAGTTTACTCGTATCACCACCACTAAGTTTCGATACCAAATAGACCATGGTAGATCATATGTTAACTATTTTGTGAGTACGAGTAGTACATATTGTCGATATTGTAAGACTGCAGATATGAATTATTGGCCTGTTAGCCACCGCAAATCCAAAGATGCAATTATAAATTATTTTTCTCAAGCATCTAAATTGCAATTTCCAAAGATACCCAAAGCGAAATTTGTATATTTGAATCAAGGCACATCGAACAGATAGTAGCAGTGGAGCAAATGCACTGTAAATAAAAACTCGTGTTTTACATGCAACTTATTGTGTATCAAAATATCGCTCATTCTATATCCACAACCAATTTCTCACTTTCTACAAAATTTACAAAAATTCGAAAATTAAAAAAAAAGAAATCTCATCAAAATTGTATACTTTTTCATTCAATTTTTTCTTTTTAATTTTTGGTGTGTAATTCATACAAAACCAATTTTGGGAATAGGTTATCTGATTAATAAGTGTGAAATTTTGTTGTTGTTTTTTTTATTTGCTGAACTTTGGACTTACATATGTATATGGTTTTTGTTATAGAATGGGATATTGTTTGATAAGAAACGAATGAAGCATTTTTAGCATGAAAATCACAGAGAATAATATAAAATAAAAGTTACTGTGCCCAAACTTTTGTTCTGCACTGTACATGCATACATATATGTATCTGATAATAATTTCCGTAAAGCTAACTATTTTTTTTTTATCTCCTTGCAGGTACGTACATACATAGATAACTGCTGGGATATCAAAACACCGATTTCCACAAAATCTCCTTAATTAATTAAACTCCAGAGATATGAATGGGTGTTCGTTCATTTGATTACTTGAAAATGAT
Organism: Anomoia purmunda; assembly: GCA_951828415.1. Classification (NCBI taxonomy): domain Eukaryota; kingdom Metazoa; phylum Arthropoda; class Insecta; order Diptera; family Tephritidae; genus Anomoia; species Anomoia purmunda. The sequence goes on from OX639996.1 coordinate 439,635, forward strand.
ATTAAGGAATTTCAATATACCTATGTAATTCGTTTTTTTATTTTTGTCTTTAATTAGTAAGTATTTATGTATGTAGGTATGCCATTTTGTATATACTATACGTTTGGATGTCAATCAACCAGTGAACTGCGAATACTAAAGAGATATAACAAAAATTCAAAGCGGGCATGGTACTAGCCTTACAAACACCCCATAGCACAAATCTGGTTTACTCTGCGCACTTAAATACTTATTCTACCCTATAATTTGTTTAAAAGGCTATAGATGTAACCCACACTTCGAAATCGTATTGAAAGTGGAATTGGGCAAAATGGGGCATTTACGTTGCCCAATGCTTAGCGCGTCCTAAACGTCCAGTCGGACCAAGTAAATTGGCAGAGGAACATTGCGAGTACTGCGCCAAATGTATTCTCAGTACGTTCATCGCATACTCTCCTCATTTGCCACGTGGATCCGCCAAGCGTTCGCCGTTGCACGCTCGTTGACTATGCCGATTACATATCTACTATTTAATGTTTGCTTTGCTCGAGCGAAAAGGAAAAGGAAAAACTCTTGCCTGATTATGGTTTTCCATTATTACAGATACACAGTAAATTAGGTGCTTTTTAAGCGAAAGGATTGTTGCCAATTTCTCGCATATAATTTTTTTGTGATTTTTACAATATACCCCACCTTTTCTTGGAAGCCCACTGCAATACTATTTGGCTGCGACAGATATCGTCAATCTTGTGGGGAAGAAAAGTCATGCGGAAAATTAGCTTTTGGGAAGTGTGTACGAACAGCGAGCAATGTTGAAAATTGGAGATGACGTGGGTGTGGTTACTATTCAGTTAAATGATATGTATTTTTATCGTTCAATACTGTCCAACTGCAGGAGCAAACAGCAGCGAGATCTCTTTCGAAGGGTAAGAAGTTCAACTCGGTAACCTTTTTGCCAAACCATTTCATAGACTCCCAAAAATTCACTGGTGTCATTGTTTGTAAGACTCCGATTAGACAACGTGACTTAGCTTCATCTATGCGACCATGATCCAAAAATCAAATTCACCACGTTTTTCCCTTCGCCGCCGCGTAAAGGTGTGGCTAGTTTTCAGAAATGGAGCGCATACGTGTGCTTCGTTTCAAGTTCATGCGCTTGTTTGTTGCCTAGGATTGCTATCATGAACTGCGGAGGTAATTGGGTGTTTATCACGAATATATGACACCCATTCTCCAGACCAATAGTCAACAATTTGTTTGTGTCAAACTGCGCGTTTTCGCATACAAAAAAAAACTGGGCTTTGCTTTTGCATTGCCTCTATACGAGTAGCATCAGAATTGGGATTGGCATATGGGCTCTATGCCCTATGTATTTGAAGTTGCACGCAAATTTATGCCACCGCATTCGTTATCTTGTATGAGCCAAACTCGATTAGTTCGTTAAATTAGTGAGCCAGTTCTGTGCTTTGATGCGCCGGCAATAATGCGATTTCGTTTACCTATGTGAAACGTTAGAATTCGAAGGGAAATTGTGTTGTCAGCTCGAAGAGGTGTGTTGGAATATTAGATTAGTGTTGCCACTGAAGAGTGGCGTGTGTATAGCATCGTTGCAATCAGTTTTCGTTATTATCGCTGCCAAAGAGAGCGTTTTTTTTCAGAAATTTGATGGTAGTGCACAACATGGCGGTATCGCATTGTTGCAGGGATGTAGATTAGCAGGGTGGGGTGGATTCGAACATGCGTCCATGGGAATGTGGCTTTGATTGCCTATATCAATGTGATGCACTGACGCTCAAAACGCATGACATTACGACACCAGAGGGTTTGCAAGGCAATTATGATTTATAAAGCATCTGAATGCTCTTTGTTGTTTAGCCATTTTTATTTGTTGTTTTGGATGCGATCGCTTGTTAACTTTGCGAAAACATTAAAATGCATCATAGTGCGCGCTTCTTAGTCCTGAAATAGCATCGTTACATAATTTCTTTATTACATAATGTACATACGTGCCAAAAAAGCAGCAGCAAGGGAATATAACATTTTCATGCATTTCTGATGGAGAAATTAAAAATCGTTACAATTTAAATTTCGTTCATTTACTTAAATTTGAATTTTCTGCTGATAACCAATAATGGCCACTCGCGCTATTATTTTTGCTTGCTCCCTTGATTTGTGGCAAGGCAAAATTATGCTGAAATGGGAAATTGTTACCAGAAGCAATGCGTCGTCGGGTCTCTGCTGTTTATTCGCCGGATTATGCCGCCAACGCAGCTTCGGGCTAGCATGCAGTTGACAATCGCAATCGCTCCGCCACATTCAGTTGGCACTTCACTGTTCGCGGCTTGTGGTTTTTCGGGTGGAATGCAGTTGCTGGTTATATATTTTTGGTGGCTTTTGACACTTTTAGTTCGTTCGAAATTTTCTGATAGGATGAACGGTTATGACGGCATATAGAGCCTTTTAACCTATACTGCATAATTTATTCTTTTTTATACACCAAAAAAGCTTACATTCATTATGAAGCGTCAAAGAGATTATTTTTTTCATTTTAAGATAATCAAAGTCTCTGAATGAAATATGCTTCTGTCCTTTCAGTTTATTAAATGAGAAGTGTGTAACTATTCCATATCATAATAGCAATATTTGTGTCTTCACTCGCATATGGAGAATAAAAATTTAAAGCACTTACCTTTATGGACGCTAGACGGTCAAACTTCGTGGAACTTCGTAAGGGTTGGTGCACTAAAGCAGCTGCTCCAATTGCACATCAGTTCAATATCTCTATCCAGTTCAAAAAAAAAGTCAAATAGTATACATATGTAATGACGCCTTAGTAAAAAACTAACTAGATCGCCTATTCAAAATTTGTGGAACCCATCGACCAATCTCTTCGTGTATCCCAGATGATAACATAATCTTCACGATACAATCCAGCCATGTCGCTCAAGCCCAATTCGTGGATCTTCATCAACTGTGGACTGCACTAAAGCCACATTAAAGTCACCAGTTGAGGATTTTTGTATGTAGATACAATGGAATCGTTTCATATGAAATTTGGCATTCATTGAATATTTCTAGTGGGTTTAGTTTGCGCCGAAAACCGAAAAGGATCACAAAGTGAATTTCTGTTTGTGTTGATGATGGAACTTCGTCTGATCACTATTCGGCTATTTTGTGTTTTCCCGTCTGCATTTTAGCCGATCGTTTTGCAAAGTCACCAACTAAGTGAACTTTTGTTAGTCTTTATCGCGATTTCAAGAGAGAAAAGAAACGTAGTAATGGTTTGCTCATGGTGAAACTTTAAAAATCACTCGGTGCAAATTTAATTTGTCTCTGTGCGATTAGTAAATCGCTGAGATTAAGCGCCTTGGGTTAGAATACTGTATAGTTAGATTTCAGCTCTATAATCCCTTTCAACCTCTCTGTTGGCGATTCTCTATCCTTTTTTTGTGTTCCATACATTTTGTAAACCTACCCACACGACCTAGAAGCCAAAATCTCATCCTGAACTGAGCGAATCAAATGCTTTTCTCGTTCGGAAGCAACTCCACATCAGGTGTGAGTGTGATGTGCGTTTGAGTGTGGAGGAAAACTAAGAGTAGTTGATCGCTGTTTATCTTGACCGAATCGGCGTCAGCAGTTTAGTTTGTATTTTTTGTGTGATGCGTCGCTTCAGTATTCCATGGTTTCGAAATAATTGTGGATTTGTGTTTATTTGCGAAATCGCTCCCCAGTGGTATTTGTGGCAAATCATATAAAACACCATCAACACCATCTTACTTCTGTGTTTTCTGTGTGTTTGAAGCAGACGTATAATTATTGCGTAGGACACATTGGTCGTCTACCTGTCCCAGCATTTCATCTCCTTTTCTCGGCTGCATTTCATGTAGTTGTGGCCTGCAAATATTTGCATGAATCGGTCGCGAACCACATTCTACATAGCCAAATGTATTTTCAGCAGCCGAGTACGACGACCTCACCCCAGGCGTTGACCAGTCCACTCATTGCTGGTGCTATTGCAGCAGCAATCAAAAAAGAATTTCAAAGTTTATAAAAACTCGAGCTAAGCATTCCACGAACAACCGAATTTAGCTGGGAATAAAACAACGAGCTAAGTAGAAAATCATGTTGCATTCATTCGGAAGTAGAAACTTTGCAAATATGGATGGCAAGACTACCTACCATTTGAATGGGTATCGTGTGATTTTTCGTTTCAAGCGGCTCCTTCCTTTTTCAATGGATTCGTGGTGTTCGTAGAAAAGCCAAAGGCAATCAATAACGGCTCATAAAAAGGGATAACCGATACTTAAAGTTAATCATCTAGCCATAAATGTACATACATGCATATTTATTTATCAACGAGTATGTGTGTGTGTATATTTAAATTTTTTTTTCGACTATGACTGTGGCAAATAAAGCAAATCGAAAGTATGCATAGCATTCTGGATTTTTATTTTTATTTTTGTTTCTCACTGCTGGAGTTTTAACTCCCATAGCTGCATGTTACGGTTCGCTGTTATTTGTTTTTGTTCTGTAACTATCCAAATTATATTAAAGTTAATACAGTAGAAACACGCAAGTCCCTTCCGTAATACTCGTACACACCAGAAAAGGACTTTTACGTAAGGTGGTGTGGTGGTCGCTCACCGGTCGACGGTCGACGGTAGCCAGATGAAACGTTTTGCCAACACATGTGAGAAAAAGCTAATAAATGTTAATTTGTTTGCTATACAGCACGCAAAGGTTATATGAAATCGTTTTCGCACTATAGGACAAAAAATTCTTCTTTAATTTTTCCTAAATCCGTTTAAGCAGATTGTTTTATTTTGAATAAATTGATCTTAACTCAATAAAAATGCTGTTGTAGGGTATCTAAACATCTGAAATGCAATCAAAATGGATTTTAATTCCGACGTTGCATGTCGACTCGAAATCAGTATAAAACGTTGGCAATTTTTGAATTGTAGAAACCATTTTCGCCAGGAATGTTATTATATATGATCGAAAAGTTTTAATCGCAGATATGAATGTTGTGAAACTTGTGCCATAATTTCAGAAGTTACCTCTGCTGAAAAGTTGTGAGTATCCAAAACGGTTCTCAGTGACTGGTGATTGAGTTTAAGGATAAGACTGTGTGGGGTTTTAAACAAACATATTTTCTCCTTTGAATTAAAAGGTTTATGGCTGTTTTTCGCATAGTGGAAATGTTTTTGATTGGAAGGTGTGTGGTTAATTTTAGTGCAATTACCATCTTTGCCTAGCAGTTGCAATCGAATTATACAACGTTAGGCAATTTATGTGTATGTTTTTATAGGTATTAGTTAAGATGAACGGGAACCACAAAGTGGCGGGACCTAAAGCTTTACGACGACTTCGAGCGGGAAGTGAATTTTTATGAGGAGTGTTTGTTGATTGTTGTTTCGTATGCCCGCCATGATATAAACCAACCAACTCACTCCGAAGTGAAAACAGACACCACTGCAGATTCGATTACATCTATGTAGTACGAAGTTTATTGAAGAAGTCCCTCCGGAGCTTTTACAGTCCACTTCCCAGTGCACACCACCACTGAATCATTTAACAATTTTTATTTTCCACATGTAAACCTTTTTTACAACTTTATCATTTCTAAATACTTAGATCTCATAAGCCGAGCCATCAAACCCCTGTCACGTGGCAATAATAATGTGTAAATGTTTGAATTTGGCCCAGAAATTTTTTGTTTGTTTATTTTTTATAAGTTCCAAAAGTGAATGCAATCTTGTCATTTATTGTTAAATTCTCTCAGCCGGTTGTCAACTTATGTGTATGAGATGCTGGCTATGTAATAGAGGAATATACTTTTTTTCTAACTTTCGTAGACTATCTTTATCGTTTTCTTCATTTTTGAGTTGCTTATTTTGGTTGGTATGTTTTCAACGGTTATTTACACTTGCCACATCTGGCCACATATCTGCCAATTTAACTTTGCTGGTCAATTCATAAATCAAAATTATTCTCTCTTATCTGAATTGGTACTCGGACATCTGAAAATTGCATCCTCATCATTTGCTATATTTTGCCACGAGGCAAAAGTATAACAAAGGAAACGTACATTTTGAGAAATTTAAAAAAAAAAACTGTCATTGGGAGTTACAAATTGAGGCATTTCTTTATTTGAAAATAAAATCGAACCCATTAGAAAAGCTACAACCAACACCACAAATATAGCACGTAGCATAACCTGCAGGACAAAGCCAAACTGGTAAACACAGATTCTAGTTTATGAACTGATTTTTAAAGGAGGAATTTATACCAGTTCGAATGTGGCAGCATCATCTGCCAAAAAATAGCGAAAGTTGCAAAGCCAAAATGTGAACGCAAATAGGAACACCGTTCGAATATACGACTGTTGTGTAGTGTGGTGACTGGTAGTAGATTCGTTTAGAACTAGTATGGTTCACTTCACTTTATGGATACATGCAACTTCAATAAATATCTACTTAAATATTTGTTCAAAATATTTACTATGTGAGTACCTATGTATGTCCGCATTGATGTAATTGCTGTAAATATTCGTATCAAAAATGCTCAATATTCTGAACGTGCAATAGAACCGAACGCCTCTGGTTAGATTTTTACTTACCGTATGAGGCGATAAGTAACTGTATTCAGGCAACAATACAATTTTAGAAGATTTCTAAAAAAATACAAATAATTTCTACAAAAATTCTCAATTTCTACTCCATTACATTTGGGTCGCTGGTAGTTGGTTGGTGAGGGAGCATCTCTGAATTCGATTGTTGTGGTGTTGCACTCAAAAAGCAATTCAATTGATTGCTACGAAAATCGGGTGTTCCAATGTGTGTCCTTGTTGTTGTTGTTGTTGTTGTGGTAGCAATACGAGTATTTGTTACTATCTACAGTTTGTGGCATATTTACGTGTTGCATGTGCATTATGGTTCAAGTGTTGCACGCATGCACATTGTGGATTGTGGTGTGATACAAGAATTAAATTGTATCTTCCATTGCCGAGTGCAGTGGCTGTTGCTGTTTGATTAGTTTGAATATGGCAAGGATTTTTGTGTAAATTTTCAAATGCAATTAAAATGAATTTTATTCATAGTGATACTTAGGCACGACCGTAACAATGGGGGCGCGTACAAGTGCAATCAGCCATAGCACCACGCCCCCATACTCAAACCGAAGTACACATGCGCACAATTGTTGTCTAACCACTCAGTTCTATTTATGGTTGGTGTGGTATGCAAAATACCTGAGATTTTTGTCATTGTGCCGCCCCATACTGTTCGGTACAAAATTAGAAGGCGCCCAAACTAAAACCAAGGTTTTTTATTTAAAGTTTATCAGCCGACAGGCAGTCGTAGACCAATCGCCCATTAGATTTCTACAATGAGAAAAGCAAGGAAATTTTCTCCTGAAAACTAGTGCTGTATAAAAATTTCGAGCAGATCATTTGCGTTTCAATAAGTTTCAATAGTAGAAGGAGTGTCCCTGGTCTCATCTGCAGATGATTGCACTGTTTTGGCGTCGACCAATGGTATCGATGATTTATCTTCAAAAGTGAATGAGGCAAAGACAAAGAAATGTTGTTTGCAACATACACAAGGCGATTGGCCGGTCAGTTCTAAACTAAGCTGTCCCAGTGTGATCGCCGGGGACTGATCTGTTAGGAACGCCGCACTTCGGGTTGTCACGCTATGTCTCCTCATTTCGCCTATCCTCCACCTACATAGTGAGGCCCAAATGCTCTCTGTCAGGGATCATAACATTATGCTTAGTAAGCAATTTCTACTAGGATGTTACTGCGGACACCACCTAGAGGCTGAAGCAGTCACATCAGGAGTCATATATTGGAGATCAATCAATAGACCCAGCAATACTTACAGCAACCGCTGGGCTCAACACCTTCGCCACCTGCCGCTCTATGAATGTCGTTATCGGAGTTCAATCAACACCAATCGCACGATCGAAGAGCGTTGAGTTGCCTCGTGAGATCCTCGTTACGTTGTCCGAACTATATTCTGTATACTGTAGTAGGTTAAACTTCTGCTTATCCAGAATTGGTGCCAACATAATAAACAAAAACCCATCTTGTGAATTTGCTTCCTTATAAAAACAAAATACAACAGAAACAAATGCGAGGAGACTCTTTGTTAATCAGGGCGCATGTAGCCATGTGAGAAGAATACCCTTTTTGTTGGCAATCTGTCGCTTCTGCTACATAAGTTTATTTATTTATTTATTTTTCTAGCCATTTCATGCACTCCAATGCATTCTACAAAATTTTTCGTCATTTTCCGTCATCCTTCATTTGCCCCGTTATCTCCCCTCCTCCTTAATTTGGCGGCCACTTTTTCTCTTTTCCATTCAAACATTCTATGCCATTACCAGTACTTTTCTTTTTACTGCTTTTCCTATTTAGTCGGGTTGCGGAAGGGGCGATGGGGCTCAGGCGGACATAGTATGACTGCCACATTTTGACAGTGAGAAATAGACTGCTTGCGATGCGTGTCACGCGCATCCTGGCGTTGACGTTGAAGTAAAATTCTTCTGCCGCTGTTTTGCTTCTATGCCATTCCATTCCATTCCACTATTCTATTCGTAGTGCCTTTACCATTACCCACTTTCCTCCTCCGCCCCCCTTCCGTTCCATTTTCGTATATTCGCTCCCACACACGCACACGTGGACGGACGGCTACTTGGGCGGACTATACTTATACAAAATATATTTATGGCTGACTATGACTTGCGTCGACTAGCTGCATGCGTGCCAATTGTTTGTGTATTTATACCGTATATGTATGTAAATGTATGGGTGTGTGTTTGTGTGTAGTCTGGTGTTTCTACTCCGAGTGCGTTGCGCTGGTGACAGGCATAAAATACTAATTTATTTGTTTACAGAAATTCAAATTTGTTGCGCCTATTCTAAGCTATCTCCCTTTTGAGGCACTTAGTAAAGGAATTGATTTTATTATTGCTGCGTTTTGTCTACAGGCTGTTTTGATTACCTTCCACATTATAATCGTCGACAATAACTCTATGTTTGCACATATGTATGTATGTACCCTTAAAAAAGATAATGGTAACTTACAAATTTGCATATGTACATTAGGGTGGGCCTTAAATGTAGGAAGAAAATTTGTAAAGGTCATTATTATAATTTATTGCGTGGAGCATAAACACCTTACTATGAGGCTTATAATTAAAATTACCTCAGGCATACATAATACGCTATTATAAGGTGTTTTATGGAATATTTTATGATTATTATAAGGTTTATTGCCACATTAAATTAGATTTACATACATACGTAGGGCATTACGAAAATGTATTATATGTCACATTTCAGGCTTATTTTAAGGCTTATAGGATATATTAACTCAAGCTTCCATATTCCTTTATAAGAAGGAACTGTATGAAGTATAATTATCTTATAAAAAACACATCAATCATATAAAATAATCCCCGGAAGCTGCGTAGCTAGCGCATTCCTTATTTCTTACAGCTGTCTACGCCATTTTTTTTTTGGAGGGTAACCCGCAAAGTTACACGTGTATGTACACCTGATCATCCGCCGTAGCCGAGTGTGTAGCGTGTGCGCGCTTCGTTTGGTGGATCCCGGGTTGAAATCTTGGCGGGGGCAAGTAATATTAAAAATTACACTGCGGAACAAAAATTTAAAAAAAACCTGCGGTCATGATTTTGTTTATAGTTTTTATTAACATTAGTAGCAGGCTTACGAACTGTGGTTTTACTTTTTTTGGATTGGCTCTAGTTCTTGAGATAAACGAAACTTAAGAAATTAATGGAAAAAAAATATATGACCCAGTTCCAGTTGTATTAATTTAATTATTATATAAATTATTAAAACAAGTAGTTCGTCGGTTTAAATATTTTATTTCCCTTGCAAGAGAGCAAGGGCAGCCGGTTAAGTCGGGTGAGTTAATACAACTAAACATTAATTCGACGACTTCGCCTAAATACCTGAAAACTAATAGTCCCTGCAAGGCGCTGCACGTTATCGACCGCGTGACTTGTAAATGGGCCAACAAAGTGGGTATACTAAATACCCCTATTTTATATGTTTATGGGACAGTCGTGCAAGAAATGAACATTGGATTAGAAAGGACTGGCGGGTGAGAAAAAATATGGAGGTAGGAACAGCAAATGTGGTTCATGACCAACTGATAAGCCGAGAAAAAATCATTCTTCCACCACTTCACATCAAGCTTGGGCTAATGAAACAGTTCATCAAAGCCCTTGATAAGACAGGTGACTGTTTCGAATATGTGTGCAAAAAATTTCCAGTCCTTAGTATGGAAAAATTAAAAGCAGGAGTCTTCGATGGTCCTCAAATTCGTACTCTTCTTAAATACACTGAATTCTTAGACCATATGTCACAAATTGAATCTGAAGCCTGGCTAAGCTTTGTTAATGTAGTCAAAAATTTTTTTGGGAAATCATAAATCACCAGACTATACAGAACTAGTTGCTGATATGCTTCTCAATTTTCGCAAACTAGGAGCTAAAATGAGCATTAAATTACATTATTTACAGAGTCATTTGGACAAATTCCCGGACAATCTAGGCGATTACAGTGAGGAACAAGGTGAACGGTTCCACCAGGACATAAAAATAATGGAAGAAAGATACCAAGATCGATGGGACGACCACATGATGGCAGACTACTGCTGGAACTTAATACGGGATTGTCCTGAACAACGACATCATAGGAGGTCCCACAGAAAAAGTTTATTGTAATTTTTTTTAAATTAATTAATGAAAAGAAAATATTTTTTTTTTATTGTTGTATTATTTTTATACAGGCGCGCAATAAAAATATAATTTAAATCCATATTGGTATTTTTAATTAGGTTTTTTCGTGAAATATTTAAAAGTCTTTATCTGAAAAACTAGAGCCAATTCGACAAAACTGATATTATTTTCGTAATCAGCGCCCCCAAATTACCGTAAATCGACTTAAAAATCTCCGACCGCAAAATTTTGTTCGGCAGTGTTATAGAAAAAGTTTTTTCTAATAGCGGTCACCCTTCGGCAGGCAATGGCAAACCTCATTTACCACATTTATTATGTTTGGTTAGGAAACAATATTTCTTACAAATAAATTCATACACAAAATTAAGTTGATGCCTAAAATATAAAGTTTGAGCTAATACAACGTTCAGATAGCCATAATTTAACAAATTAAATGGAGAACTTGTTTAGGCCGTTCAAATTGCCGTTTTCGTGCTTAAGTTAGCAGCGACTTCATCCATATGAAATGAACAAATTAAGTCAACACCCGGAGGAAATATGCGTATCTTAATTGGTCGCCCTGTACCAGCTGATTTTTATTTACATATTTGGACAACAAATCCCAAAAAGTATGCTACCTAATGCATAGAAGGATTACCCAAACTGATTTTCAAACGTGTTGATTTATTGAACTAACTGGTTTAATTTCCAACAACATTTTTTATGTGATTTAACTCGCATACGAACTGATTTTGCCCATTCAACCAGTAAAATGTCATTTCAGTGGTTTAAATCGTCAATTTGAACTTAGCGTAACGGAACATTTGTAGCAAATCTAGGTTTAACATTTGCCCTTCTGAATCAGTAAAAGCTAAGTTTGTGAGTTTAAGTGCTCCGACCTTAGCATAAATTTGATGTTCGACATTCGGTAGAACAACCAAAAATGAGCAGCAGCAATATTTCTGAATTTCGCTTCATTTGCTTCAATTCAATATTTGTTCAAATGTCCATTGACTCGAAACACATTTGGTGTTGATTTCTCAATTTATTCAACGCAAAAAAAGCTTTTAGCTGAATTAACAAAATCAAACATTTTTCAATTAGCTTCGTAAATTACAACAACTGCATTAGCAGATCAATTAAACTTTTTAGGGAAATATCAGAAAGTTGTTAAAAGATTAAAATAAAAATATGAATTTCTATAACGGAATCATTTTGCTTGCGAGTGCAGAACTTTGTTAGTTCACAGACACGCACACGCACACGCTCGCACGCACGCACACAAGCAGGCTTTGAAAAAATTTCGCTACACAAGCGAATTTCGTATTCATTCTCTTTTGTGTGTTTTTGCGTTTGTTTGTTTGCATGACAAATTGTTCAATTAACAACAATTGCAGCAACAATAATCTGCCGATTCATGCGCCACACAAAAGTTGCAACTTGAATTCGGTAAAAAAGTTGCAAAAATTGTTGCGTTGCTATGCTAACGAACTGGCGAAGTTCTTATGGAAAAAGTCATCGAGGTCGGGGGTGGTCGGGGGTGGCCGACGAATGATGTTATATGCTTGGGAAATCTGTGACAAGGGTTTTATTTTAATTGGCAATAACGAGGTTTGGAAAACGTCCATACACTTACCTTATGTTTACTTTACTATGTCTATAAGTATCTAGATACGTTTAGGATAACCCAAACTCCGAGTTTTGTTCGAAAAAAGAAAGATGGAATTCGAAGAATTTGAGCTAAAGGACTGCCAGATAGCGTTGTCACAGGCCAAAATTGAAAATGCCGCGGTCTACCTTTAACATCTCGATTCTGCAGCAAATGATCTCTTTATTTCGTGTTTAACTTTTTCGTCATGCCTATCCCTCGTTAAGTTTTGAACTTCATTTCCATACAACCACGTCTATTACACTCAAGAGTTTACAGTGTTTTAGATTGTCGCTGAACCTGAAAATGAGTTTAGTTTATTATTCCAAATAAGCTTTAACTAACCTTTTATGAGTAGTGTTTTAAAGGTACATTGGCCTTTTTTACGCTGGTATGTGCACATGTCCCTTTTGAATTACAGGGTTTAAATGCAAAAAATAAGTTTATTTTTGAGCTTTTTCGAAAATAATTAATTTTATTGATTCTTTTTAAATTTTGCAACAAAAAAATATTAAAAATATCTAAATGAAACACAATCTTATTACGAAAATTTAGAGCGTAATTTTTTCTACACTGACTTTTTCAGTTGAAAATCTGTCAAAAACTCTGCCATTGCACGGTGCAGCAGCCATAATGTACATTTGATGTAATATGACATTTTATATGGATTCCATACTTTTCGAGTTATTTTGTGCTATAACTTCTGAATCAAAAGAACTAAGAAAAATTATACCAGTATATACTCGTACAATAATAATTATAAAAAACGTTTAAGGCGGATTCACCGTTCTGGAGTACGATTCACTATTTAGTTCGTCACTTTTTATTTTGATCTCAAGTAAGCAACTGATAGTTATATAATGATTGTTCTATATAACAGGATTCCTATGATGGTTTTACGAAGAAACCTTTCCCCAAAAACGAAGTGTGTTTCGGAACGGTAAGTGCAAACCCATAAAGCTATGTAATGTTCATCCCTTCACATCCGATTGCGCGGTTAGTTGTACAATGAAATGCTATGTACTTTAGCGCTTCAGTCAACAATTCCTCATTAAAAATTTTGTTCTCACCCTCGCCTGCGCTTATGTTTTCGACCCACCAAGCTTGATTGCTGATACAAAAACTGGTCGTTCGTCCAGTCCGACTCATCTTAATCAGTTTAAATTGACACTCGAGGTCAAATTAATTGAGTGAATATTTTGTTCATCGCATCGCTATTGCACTCGATGTTGTTGCTGATAATCTCCATTGTAGTGAACGTATTTTTTACATATACTACATACAAACATACTTATGATAACATATGTATGTACGTGATAGTAAAAAGAAAAACTAAATATACTACGAAGATCGGAATTGAACATTTTATTTGAAAGCTCCCATTCCATTCTAGCATCTCTCTCCGACTACATAAATATATTTCTGATCCCATTTTAACGCTAAAATTAAATGCACTACAAAACTGCATACTCAAAAGTTTTCTAAAAATACTGAAAATTATAAGAACATTTGTTTAATTTTTATAAATTTTGTACAAAATGTGATTTGTTTATAAAACGAATTATATTTTTTTAAAAATTTAACAAACAAAATTTATCATGAATGTTATAAACAAAAATTACGATGGGTCAATTGTTTAAGTCACTGTATGTAGGACTAATGGTAATTACAATATCGAATGTCAGTGCAACGCGCCCGTGTGGTACGATCACCGAGCGACCGACAAATCGCGCAATTGCGATTCGGTCGTAATTGTCGTATTAGAAAATTCCGAAAAAATTGCATCCAGTAATTGCAAATACCAAATAAAACAAGCAGCGAGATGGTCAGCTACTCAGGGTGTAGATAGTCGAGTGAACTGCGTAGCTGGCAGTGATTCATTTGACTATAGGTTCGGTGCACCTTCCCTCTGTCAACCCAACAATACTGTTACGCAATAAAAACACACAATAGCTTTGGAATTTATGAACACACAATAAACAAAATCTGACCCCCTTTTCCCTTCCCTATAGTTTGTCGTTAGGTGCGTTTACATTTTTGTTCGATTTGTTTTATTTTGCTTTAAGTGGCGTTTCTTCCGTCCTACTTGCCTCTCCGTTCTGCCCTTTTTTCATATGTGTTTTCACCGTTATTATTGATATTGCTTACCGTAAAATTTAAAAGAGGCAAATATGTACTTGCGATAGAGAAATTTGTGTGACGGTGCCGATTTCAGCTGACGCAACATCTACTATGTCGAAATCGGAACAATCGCACCGTCGTCAATATTTGTGCTGCTATTTCCTTCCATAACCACTTAAAATTCAATATCTAAATATGTTATGTACTTAAGTTAAATATGCACAATATATTTATTGCTTTATACTCGTCAATTTATGAATGCCGACAATGCCGGCCTTCCGTCAAAGATCCGCTACACACTGTGGCATGGATAGTTTTTTGTTTGAAAATATGTACATATAGTTTCGCCGTTCAGTTAATCAACGGAACGGTATGAAGATTACAAAGTACATATGTATGTATCTATGTATTGTATATAACTATGTACATATGTACATATGTATGTACATATTTCAATGATACCATCTTTTTGTGTAGGGCAACGAAAGCATCACATTTGCTAATGCGGTGTTTCTAAATATCTCTAGACCATCGACACGTCAATCATGTAAATACTTGATGCGTCTGTCTTTTCATTGATGTCTTAAAACATCAGTTGTTTCAAAATTTTAATTGTTTGCCATCAAACCAAAGCCTGCGAAGCGGTCGAAAATCAGACAAACTGTTCAGTTGCAAATTTCTTCAATTTATCGGCATCATTTTTTCGATCTGAAGAATAATTCGGAAGGTGATCTCTAAATTCTGATTCAGCACCTGTTATATCAGCAACGATTGCAGGGGTGGAAAGAAAATTTTAATTTACTCGAGCATATATTTTATTGCTAATTTGCATTGCAATTATTGGAATCTCGGTCAGAAAATTTATAAGTTCGTTCAGCTATCAATGAAAGTCGGCAAAAATAAAACCACAAAACAAAAAATAAATATCCACTTATATACATACATATATGTATATGTATATTATAATTTAAGAAAATATTATCTTAATATGCTACAAACATAAGCCACTGTCTGAGCTGTATTCGTTTTCGCTGTACAATTTTTGAGTGGCATTACTCGATTTTTTAATGAAACATTTCTCTATCTATCATACTAATAATATTATAAATGCGAATGTAAGTTTGTTTGTTGCGCTTTCACGCAAAAACTACTTAACCGATCATCATGAAACTTTGTTTGTCAAAATATCGTCAAATTTAGCTACTTCAACGCCATCTAGCATCACAGTAATGAAGTTTCAACCCTGAATACTGTAATACCGGCCGACTGTATTACCGACGGTGACGACAATATCTAATTCAATATCTAATTCAATTGAATATAGTTTCAACTGTTTCTAATTTTTCTATATTTATTGTTATTTTCTTCTGTCGTTACATGCAGTATAAAACTATTTAAATTTTTGAGGTTATCCGTAATTTTTGTGGTTAGCTGTTACTTTATTATTTTAGATCTTACTCGCTGATGTTAATTCTTACTCTGCTTTTATTTGAAAAAATGCCTCGGAAGCGGAAATCTGGTCCATCCAAAAATTCATCGCGGGCCCGTGCCGCAAAAGTTGCACGAAATCAAGAAACTTCGGCTCACGCAGAGCTGAGAAGACAACAACAAGCTGAGCGACAAAGAGTTTTGAGAGCAGCTGAAACGCCTCTTCAGGCACGAGTTCGTTTAGAAAGACAGGCTGCACTGCAGACAACTAGAAGAGCGATAGAAACACCAGAACAATCGCAGGCGAGAAGAATTCATAATGCAGACATGCAGACCACGCGCCGCCGAAATGTCATGCGTAATGATTGGGCTGTATTTAATGGTACTGGGTTTCAATATGATCCTTCAATTGAATATCATAATAATCCATTGATTGTTATTGGCTCAATGAATAAAAAATGCCAGTACTGCGATGCTTTTAAGTGGAAAGAAGAAACTGCTGGAATGTGCTGTTCCGGTGGTAAAGTTTCACTTCCATTACTTGGTGAACCAAACGAGCCTTTGAAAACTTTATTATTAAATGATACAGATGAGTCAGAGCAATTTCTAAGCAAAATAACAAAGTATAACTCTTGCTTTCAAATGACATCCTTTGGAGTGATAAGAATGCCCGGGTTTTCACCAACTTTACAAGGACAGATATATCATCAAATTGGATCACTATTTCCAGAAGATGATGATCAGCATAAATTTCTGCAGGTCTACTTTATAGGTGATGAACAAAATGAAGTCAATCGTCGTTGCCAATATATTGAAGGAGTAGAAAGAGAAACGGTATTGAAAATTCAACGAATGTTACACAGTCACAATGTTTTGGTAAAAATCTTTAAAAGTGCGATATACAACTGGCCTTCAGACAACTACAAAGTTATCATTCATGCTGATCGAACTCCACGTGGCGAACATGAAAGGCGTTACAATGCGCCGATGGTCAATGAAGTTGCTGTTTTGGTTACTGGTGACCCGAGCTCTCCACGAGACAATACGCTAAAGCGTGTAGCTGATACTCATAGATTCTATGATGCTTTGCAGTACCCATTAATTTTCAGTAAAGGAGAATCTGGATATCATTTTAATATTCCAGTCATTAATCCAACAACGGGACAACCAATTCCAAATAAAAAAGTTTCCTGCATGGACTTTTATGCGTATTACATGATGCTTCGAGAGCATGACTTCAACCTTCTTCTGCGTACAAGTCAACTTTTTCATCAATTCTTGGTAGATATGTATATTAAAGTAGAGAGCGAACGTCTTCGTTACATTTCTCTAAACCAGAAAATATTACGAGCTGAAAATTACATACATTTACAAGATGCGATTAGCGCAGACAATAATATCAGACCTAACGACATTGGAAAAATGGTTATTTTGCCGTCCACTTTTGTGAACAGTCCCCGTTATCTCCATGTGTACACGCAAGACGCATTTTCTTATGTCCGAACTTACGGAAGGCCTGATCTCTTCGTAACTTTTACCTGTAATCCTTCGTGGCAGGATATAACTCAAGAGCTTATGTCTGGGCAAAAGGCCACTGATCGACATGACATAGTTGCCCGCGTATTTCGATTAAAGGTTAATGAACGTTGTAACAAAAGGCAAAATATTTGGAGACGTCCTGTGCCATATGTACTCTATTGAATGGCACAAAACGAGGTCTACCACATGTGCACATATTAATTTGTCTAAAGCAGAAGCTACTTCCTAATCGAATTGACAACATAATTTGCGCTGAAATTCCAGATCCAGAAGAAGATAAAAATCTGTATGACACGGTTATTAAAAATATGATACACGGTCCCTGTGGAGCTCGCAATCCAGCGTCACCTTGCATGCAAAATGGCATGCATACTTATTTAATTGCTCCACTGCGGGCGAAGCCGCGGGTAAAAAGCTAGTAATAATATAAAAATCGAATGTGAAATATGTACATTTGTACATTTGAACGAGGCAAAATTATTATCGCTTTGTTATAAGTTCGTAGTAGTTATCATATTCTTTATAGATTTTAATGAATAAGTTTGCTTCTTAAATGCTTTGAAAACCCCCATTTCATATGTAATCGATGAATGAATATTCGTTGAGTTCTTTTATCATCTCCAACTGGAACATGCTATCACCACATTGCATCTATCTGTTTTCACCACTCATGTTTGGCGAATTTTTTTCTTCATAGTACGTAGTGGCAAGAATTTTCGTCCAATTTCAACGCACCAAAAACAAATTGGACGAGATTTTCTGTTAAAGGAACGGTGGGAATAATGCGACTTCTTTGTAATCTACTTTCCTTGCTTTCTCTTACTGAGTACCCAAACCGTCTCAAGTCAAAAAAAAAAGAGTTATTAATTTATAGTCTCAAAATTTAGTGACTTGAACTGAGACTGCATTACAGAATACCACCGGCATTATTTTTATTAAAATTTCCTACGCTTTCGCGAACATTTTTCTGGCTGGGTAGTTTTAGAGATTCTTGCATTTTTGAATGTACAATATATGTATATGTAAATATGTACTGTAATTTCTAGTACTTGCATGCAACCGCAACGACCACTCTGACAATTTGACAGCTCTGTACCGCACACGTCACAGCTATAATGGCCGCTTAACAGCAACAATAACTACAACAACTCAACTACAATAGAATCTATTATGCTCACAGTAGCGAGCACTAACAACCACATGAATAATAACGTTGACAATGTCGACTGCAATTACAGCTAAAGAATGACGTCCGAACACTGCGCTACCACAAAACCACCGCACCAACCGCAGTCACTTCATTGACACCAATACATGCGTCAAACCTTATTAATTATTTCTATTTAAGGGATAATGCTGTGTAATCATTACACTGTACGGCGAATACTAGGCGAAACAAGGATTTTGTGGGTTAACTTAGATTTCTATGACCACCGACAGTGGGTAGGACTTTGTAGATTGTAGCTGGAGTGGGCCGAAGCAAGTTTGGATGATAAAACCAATCTCCTAATTGTAATATTACTAAAATGTTAGAAAAGGTCTTGCATACAATTGTTTGGAACCAATGGTAATACCAATTTATTTATCGAAATCAATCAAACTCAACCGAAAAAACTTACAATTGTAGAAATAACTGGCAAACACTGTGAAGTAAAAACGGCAGGGCCTCGTTTGCACAATTTGAAGAATAACATACGATAGCTCAAACAGTGACTAGATGGTATTTTTTACAATATTTACAATGGTTTTCACACTAAGTATTTTTTTTTTTTTTTTTTTTATAAAACTTTAGTTTATATTGTAGTATTCCAAATGGGTTATAAATTAAAACTCTGCACACGATTTATAAGAAATTCAACAAAGTGTTACCAATATTTTAATCTGCTTAATTTTAATTTTTTCCAAAATCAGACATCGGGGAGTTATGACAACTTCTTCTAGTCTTGCCGAATACTATTTTAAAGTCGGTGTGTGTCGATCTTCTTTCCTTGGGTCTTTTCCAATATTTTGCATATCGTGAATATCGGATCGATGATAGATTTACCAGGTCTAAAACGACACTGATAAGGTCCAATCAGTTCGTTGTCGGTTGGCTTCAGTCTTTCACACAATACGCTCGATAGAGCCTTATGCGAAATATTAACCAGGGTGCTCGCGTGGCAATTGGCGCGTCCTGATAAGTATTCTTAATGAGCAGGTGTGATATCGTGACGGGGGCAACGGTTATAAGTGAGTTTTAGGCGCTCGGAGAAGTGATCTTTCATCACATCGCCCCTCTTTTCCGTCAGATAGTGAGCACAAATCAGGGAGATGGTAAAGAATCTCGTTTTGATGCGAATCGTGGCGAGTCTCGTCCACCGGAGTGATTTCACCAGGTTCGCCTTCTCATTTTAGCTCACTCCAAAACAGATCATCGAGAGCTCTCCAGAGGACACTTGGGTGAAGTCACTCGGAAGTCGTGAGCTGCTTGTACCATTTGCGTGTTCTCCTACACGCAGAACCATCCTCCATCCACTCTTAACCATCCTCCAAAATTCCACATTATAATACTAAAATTTAATTGGCTACAAAACTGTGTACCCAAAAACGTAATATTTCTGATTAAAAAGTTTGAAAATGTTAATATATTTGTGGAAATTTTATATATTTTGTACAAAGTTTGAAATTTTGATTTATGTTTTTTATTACAGGGGAATCAAATACCGAAACAAATTTGTCAAGAAGCATTGCAAATATTATACAAAATCAGCATGTGGTCAATTGCTTGAGTAACTTTATGTATTTAAATTTTTATATAACCGAAAGATATCCTATATGATATAATCATACTGCTCTTTGTAACTGAATTTATTTTGGCTCGCTCTTGCTTTTACCAAATTAGCAGCGTTTCGTTTTGTTATGCGTTTACAGTATGCATAGATCACCAAATGTTATAGAGACAGAGAGAGTACTCGTAAGATATCCAACCTTCCTCAGGCTAATTTAACTTCATGTCAAAAGCTTAAAATTTTATAGCTGATCAAGTAATAAAGCTGTGCAACCTTGAGATCTTGAATTCAGTACAGAATGATTGGAATTGTAAGGAAAATTAAGAGTTGGAAATTTGAATACCTAATTAAGACTTTCTCATGTGGATTTGGGTAGTAGAGTAGGAGTATGGAAAACGAAGCGATATGTACATCTATTCCGCAAATTGCAACTTTATTTCCTTCAAAGCAAAGTTAAAAGTTAAAAAGAGACCTGCAGTAAACAAACATATATTGTACATGTCCCACATGTATTGCCTCCTGTACATAATATTTTTATGTATTTGATGCAATTCATTATTTAATTTTTTTTTGGTAAAGAAGAACTCAGCATGGTCCTTCTGAA
The DNA here is from genome assembly GCA_951828415.1 of Anomoia purmunda. Taxonomy (NCBI): domain Eukaryota; kingdom Metazoa; phylum Arthropoda; class Insecta; order Diptera; family Tephritidae; genus Anomoia; species Anomoia purmunda. The sequence continues at coordinate 460,480 of OX639996.1, forward strand.
AATAGAAAAGTAGCGGGCACAAAGCAAAGCAAAATTAAAGTCAAGTGCAAGTAAGTAGGAGGGGAATTTTGAAGCAAGAATTTTCTAAACGAAGTAGCATGCAATATACAGAGGAGATTCGCCATTGCCACATTGATTGCTTGCTCCGCATTGCAGGCGTTCATTTCTGTCAATCTTTCCTTCTTCCTTCTTTTTTCTTTTATACATATAACTCTTTTGGCGCTTTATTTATAAATTCTTTATAGTTGGCTCATTGCAAGTACTTCTCGTTTAAATTTGTCTGCTGCCATTGAAGACGTGACTAGCACATGTTCAGCACAGTAGGAATAACAGCAAATGACCGAGGGCATTGGAGGTTGGCTGCAATGATGGCGGCTGGTGTCTACTTTGCACTTCCAACAAAAAATGATTTTGCTTTCTCTGCACCAGAAAGAAAGAAATACATTCGCTGATCGCACGTTGTTCATTGTTGCTGCAATTGGTTCTGTTGAATTGTATCGTTGTTGTTGTTGTCAATTACAATTTGGTGGCGAGTACAAATATATTTATTTCTTTTTGCTTTATTCATTAGAACCGTCTGAGGCGTAGACAGAAAGAAGAGTTAGGCTGCTGCATTCGCAGATTCCTTCGTCGGAATGTATTTTTAACTCGTCATTAAGATCTGAGAAGTATTGCATTCGCTTTGTCTTATTTTATGTAGTAGGTAATCGTATAGGCATGTGCCCCCTTGTTTTTTCGCTTTACTCGATGCATTTCATATTACCCTCAAATTGAATGCCAGTGTACTTCTAATCCGCTCGTAGAGTTTATCTCCCCGGACTCTTCTGTATTTTAAAGCCAATGTCGAGTTGAGCCTTCTTTTACTTATACCAAAATTCGAAATAACATAATACATGTGTATGTATGTGAAAACGATTTTTTTAACATTCTACGAAAAATACTAGAAAAAAATCATGAGCTTTTAGCAAAAGAACTGAACTTTTACTTTCAGATCAATCCTGATTCGTAATGGATCAAATAAATATCTGGAACTACTGCTATAGAAGTTAAGCTTTCAAATATTTCACAAAAATAATGCACTTTTGAACTTAGCAGGAACGGAATTTCTAATTCGATCTTTGTGGTTGTTTTGTCTAAATTTCTTTGTCACCTTTAATAATAAGGAAATGTTATTTCAATTATCAATTTTGTGGAATATCTCCGGTTTTGTGAAAAATCAAATAGCTAAAATTTTGCTTTATTTCGGTATGACGCCAATGCAAAATTGTTAAATGTCAATATGCTGACATAATGAAACCCAAGCTTTAGGAACATTAATCATTTAAGTGCATAGTTAGTTGTTCTAAAAATAGTTATGGTTTATAGTTGGAGGATGTATTATTTTGTACTTGTGTTTGTTCGTTCTGAATTAATTAATTTTATAATAAAAAAAATACTTTCATTTCCAATTGTTAACGCCTGATGATTACCGAACGCAGCAGCGCATGTTATAAAAGTCTGTTGACTTTAGATTAGTTACATATGTGACAGCTCTCAAGCCATGTCCTGTCTTGTAAGTACATCGCGTAATTCCACATTTATCAAATTTTTTCTTCTGACATCAGTTCCCAAAATACAGTCCACTTAAAGATGAAACAATACCATGCAGCTATCGATACTTTTACATATAAGTAGTGTCGAAGAAAAGTATCGATACCTGAAAAATATCGGATCTCATACTGACACTTGTTGGAATGCTAATATTTCAACAAGTTTAAACGTCTTAAGTTTAAAACATGGTAATTGTGGATACCCTATGTTTAAAAATGTTTAAAATTATACTTAAAATGTACATTGGAAAAAATTTTACACAAAAATGGGGCTGACTAAATCGTAGCCCAAAAAGACTGGAAACGTAGCCAGCATTTTTTAGTTTAAATTTGAGTGATTGAAGCAATCAGTAAATGGGAACAGTTTTTAATCAAATATGACTATGTCGTCTGGAAGATATTCTAATCATATTTATCAGTTTTTAGTAAAGAATGGAAGCCCAACAAGACTACATGAGATGAAAATTGTATTTCATAAAAATAATTTTTATTAAGATTGAAAATTTTATAGATAAATAAAATAAAACGAAAAGGAGAAGGAGAAGGAAAGGAAAGAATAAGAAAAAATAAAGATTTATATCAATGAAGTGGATTGTGAATGGTATGCAAAAAATTAATGAAATTTTACTACAAAGTACACTTTCCGAGGCAAAATTTGTGTTTCGATACGAATATTTCTTTTTCGATACCTACTCAGTGCTTGGTTGAAAAGTATCAACGCCAAAATTACTTGGTATCGAATCAGAGGTATCGTGTATGTACTTATATTTAGACATATGTATTGTTTCATCCCTAACTCCACTCGGAACGACCTTCGATCAACATATGAGGCACAGTTGCGTAACAAATTTCGTTCTTCCATGCCGTTTACTGCGTGTGTATTTGGCGTTTATTGGGTCGTTAATGGTCGTAAAAAAAAATCCTAAATGTCGAAACAACAAATAAAAATAAAGTAATTTCCAAATTATTTAAATAAATTCAAATTATTCAAATGCAAATACATGCACATACATAGATAGTTTTGTAAGGGTCCGGATGTGAATATTTAAATTTGCTTTGACTATTTTAACTGGGAGTTTTGCCCGCATTTGCTGATTCGAAGAAAATAAGCGATAAATGCCAAATTAGTGTTCACTGAATATACATAACTGGCATCTAGTATACTGGAGAAAGTAAATCAATTCACCTGCAAACGAGGTGCTCACATTTGCAAAATCCCAAAAATAATTAACGAGTGCCAATCAGCCACCAGTGATCTCTATTGGCATTCCATGCTAATGAGACACGCCCCGCTCACAATTTCTACCATGACCCCCCACACACCAACATATGTATTAATTTCTGATATGAGTAGATACCGGTTTTATTGGCATCGTCGATGTGCGCGAGTGTTTGACTCTGGCGCCAGCGAGAATTCTATTTAATTTTTTGTGAATTTTATTAGGTATTTTTTAACACATTAATTAGATTTTGTTTGTTTGATTTGTATTAAAGCTACTTTGGAGCCGAACCCACGTCATCGACATTGTCTGTTTAAAATATTTTCAAAAATTAATCAATTTGCATATTTGCGCTTTCCGCATTTCAATCAAATTAGCCTCACATGCGCACTACCCGTCACTTGATTAGCCTAACTTGAATTTCCGAAATATTTTCAGAACGATGATTTCTGATATTATAATATTTTTTCAACTTGTAAGCTCGACAGTTGATTATCCTTACCATATTGTTTTTAGTATATTTTGGGAAAGTGAAAGCTGATATCTATTTCATGTAATTTAGTATTACAAAGTACATAAGATTCAATTTTTAGAAATTAACACAAAACTTTCCAAAATGTGCGTGAAAAAAGTCCTTGTTATAGGTGAAATGGGGATTTGATTCAGAAAACCGATCAACAAATCAATGGTCACTCATTGGTTGTCATCATTTCTTAAAGGAAAAAGTTACAAAAACAAATTTCAACACCAAAAATCGTCAACGAAACAACATTGTTGATTAATTTAGCAGGTATTACCCCCTTCCGCTGAGAGTAGGCGATAAATCGATTATAATTTTTAAGTTACCGTTAGTGTCCAGATCTATCCACAAAGTATAAATCCTTCCATATCGGGGAAAAGAGAACAACGAATGTAACCCCCGCAGTATAGAAAAGGAAATTATTTGATAATCCGTGGATTGGCATGGCCACTTGTCGAAACTAAGAGACGTAGAATGAATAATCACGTGATGCGGTTACAAATTGTGGAAAAAACAAAAATCGACAATTAGAAATCAACGTTACAAATATTATGATGTTATAATGCAAATTGAGGGGTCTACAGCTTTATGCCAACTCCGAACAGCAGATAATATTTCATGGCAGAAATATACTCCGAGCTTTGGCTTAGCCTGTCGGGGCCTAACCGATATTAGAAAAAAGTATTTCTATAATTGTTGAAGTCACGTACCCTGGGCGAGATTTGAACCTGGAACACTCTGGGTAATAGCACACACACACGCTTCACACTTGGCTACGTCGGCCACCCCATTCATTCCAAACAGAAAATGTTTATTTAATTCAAGTGAGGGTATTCAAGTGTCGAGCAGTGCATCTATATGTTTGTATGTATGATATTTATTATAATCACATATTATACATAATTATGCCATTAAATGTGTTTTGTAAATATTCACTAGTTGTTCTACTATTCAATGCAAACTGACGTCACTGGGATGCCAAGATGATAAATAAATTTTAATTTCCTATAACTGAAAAATTTCGGAAAATAATTGCAGGATCGCTCAAGAGAGGGGCGAAAAGAACTTTTCGATATATCTACATATGTATTTACAAAAGCGCTGTAAATAGGCAGTGAATACATCGTTGGTTGGTTGGTGTTCTCACATGCTGGGCATTATTAACTTAAATAATTATTTTAATACACTGGCAATCGTCTGGATCCGTTGTGGTACTACGCGTAAGTGAGTAGGTCTGACTATTGTGGAAGCAGATTCGCGTTCATTAAATTCTTTTTGATTGAAAAAAGGATTAAGCATATTGACTTTTTGCTCAAATATAGATACTTTCAGCTGGTATGTACCTAACATAATTTTACAACTTTAACTCCATAAAATATGTGCGTACATTTAAACAACACACCAACCCACCTTTCATGCTTTCCTCCACGCTGGTAAATGACCAGCAGCCTGTCGGAGAAGCGGAAGTGATATTTACTTGATTTATGTCCTTCCAAAGGATACACTTGAGCGTTTTTAGTGTTCATTGTAGAAGAGCAATTTTATTTCCTTTTTGTGCACACCACTTTCCGAACCTTTCCTACTTTCTTTTAACAGTGAAAACTTCATCTCATTCGTATAGTAAAATTATTAGGGGAATCGAAAAGTGAATGGGCTTGATATAACCCATTTCAGTCGGAAAGAGAGACAAGTGTCACCTCACTTGGCAACCCTCTCCTCCTAATTACAACTCTGTCGGAGCTAACATAGCAGCGCAACAGTTTTCGAGTGAAGCCGACCGTGTACGCAAGAACATTTTCTAACGCTTTGATTCTATTAAAAATACTTTATATATATCCACATTGAATGTGAATAAAATCATTATAAATGAATTTAACCTAATAAATCGTGTTTGTAAATACCATTTATTTCGAATATTGGTAACTGCGTTCGTAAGTATATGACAATATTCAGAAGGGGCTGTGAACAAACGCCTGAGACTCCGCAGACAAGTGCCACTAATTTGAGACTCCGCTGACAAGTGCCGTTAACTTGAGACTCCGCCGGGAACATTCGTTTGGATTGCTTCGTGTATATGTGTTTGTTGTTGCGCTATTCAACGAACGCAATATGATGACCGAAAACGTCGGTGTGCAATTCAAAAAGTTCCAAATCGAAAAAGTGAACGAATAATACTCTAACAATCGGTAAAATTCGAAGTCGAAGAATAGTACGAAACAAGAATGGCATTACGGAGCCTGAAAGTATGTGATTTGAAAAAGAAGTGTCGCGATGCCGGGTTACCAACGACGGGTAATAAAAATCAATTAATTGAACGATTGTTAGAAAATAATTTATCTGATAGCACAAGTGATAGTCAAACTGTGGTGTTGCAACGTATCTCATCGTTAGAGGAAACTATTTCTAATTTAGTTTTACAACAAAAACAAAGTGTATCGACGTCAATGAATTTTGACCCGTTCATATCGTCTTCGCCGTTAAATACTGTTGAAACAATGGCAAATCCAGTTTCAACCGTAACCAGTACGTATACAGTATCGCATCCGGAAGTGGTACCAACCGCATATAATAACCAACACTCGCTGTGGACAACCGCTCAAGAGCCCAGCAATGTTGATTATTTTTCCGAATTCTCCCGACCAAGACATATTGCATTTGTGCCGCAATCAAGTGCATATGTTTCGCAAGCTTATACGCAAGTACCGCCAACATTCGCACCGCCGTCATTCGTGCCACCAACAACAACCGCACCTTATACAACGTTCCGTAATCCATCAGTTCCATATACATTCGATCATGTTCGCGCACCTCCGGTAGTACCGAATTACTACAATCCATATGATAACGTGCGTGATATTATTGAACTATTACCGTTTTTCGATCCATCATCCGATCGTTCGCTAAATTCTAAGCAGTTCGTAAAGCGCGTAGAGAATCTTAGAAGTGTTTACGGATGGAGAGAAACCACACTTTTGTTTGCCGTACAGCAAAAGATGCGAGGATCAGCTAAATACTGGGTTGATTCTCTGCAAGATGTTTTTATTTCGTGGTCAGAATTTGTTAACAAATTTTTGATGGATTTTCCATGCATTGAAAATGAAGCCGATGTGCATCTTAAGATGTCGCAGACGAAACGCCAAACCAACGAGTCCGCGCAAGAATTTTATTACCGTATGCTTGCCTTGGGTACGAAAGGTGGGTTATCCGACTGTAGTATTGCGCGTCACATTATAAACGGTATAAATGACTCGGATTTACGTAAAAAAATTTCTAATAACTACACGCGTTGTCAGGACTTATTGAGTGACATAATAAATTTTAATATTTATAATGACATTAAAATCGCGCCGCCTAAATCCGTATACAAAGCAAACGCGTCGGTCGAAAAAGTGATTAATCAAAGACCATCGATGGTTGAAAATCAAAAGCCGTTAACATCATTACCACTCGAGAGAGTTAAATGTTATAATTGTTTCAAACTCGGACATTATTCGATAAATTGTACCGAACCTCAACGTAAACCGCGCTGTGAAAGGTGCCAACGTACAACACATAAAACCACAGACTGTAATGTAAAAACGAACAACCGCGTCAATAAAATCGATCAGCGCGCGCGTGACGATAAGATAGTGAAAACGATCAAAGTGAACGGAATGGAAACGCTTGCATTTGTCGATCCGGGTAGTAGTCGCACTCTTATTCGGAAAACGTTCGCGCAGCAAATCGGAGAAGCGCGAGAGCAACTAACTATTTTGAAGGGCTTCGCGGGTGGACAATATTCTAGTACCGAAGTTCTAAGTGCAATCCTCGAGATTGATGGTAAAAATAATTCGACTGACATGCCAATCATTGATGATGAGTTGTTGTGTGAATCCGTCTTGTTAGGAAGAGATATACTTTGCCGCGCGGGTAATCGTTTGGTTATTGAACAAGATCAGTGTCGCATAGAAAAAATACATCAAATTGATGCAAATGAGCTAAATTCGATCGATCGTCAGAACTTTGAACATTTGTTAACACAATACTCTAACGTGTTTGCAAACAATTTATCCGAAATTGGTAAGTGTGATATATCTAAAATGACTATTGAATTAACTACCGCTATACCTATTTGTTTGAAACCATATCGTATTCCATTCGCCAAACGTAAAATTGTGTCGGAAATCGTATCCGATCTATTGGACAATAATATAATTCGCCCTAGCGAATCTTCATACGCCGCGCCTGTCGTTCTTGTCGAGAAAAAGAATGGCGAACATCGCTTATGTGTCGATTATCGTAGCCTGAATAAGGTTACCGTAAAAAAACCCTACCCCATGCCTATCATGGAAGAACAGTTCGCACAACTTTCGGGAAATAATTATTTTACAACCCTTGACCTTCGTACAGGGTATCATCAAATCGAAATAGACGAAACCTCAAAACAATATACCGCGTTCGTTACTACTGACGGGCATTACGAATATAACCGCATGCCGTTTGGTCTCGTCAACGCGCCAGCATTTTTCCAATGCATGATGAACAAAATAGTTGCGCAAATGCCACGCGGGGAAGTGTTAGCTTATTTGGATGACGTTATCATTCCTAGTAAAACTATCGCTGAAGGACTTAAACGACTCGAAACATTTTTAAAAATTTTAAAACAAAATAGACTTACATTGCGCATGGACAAGTGCAAATTTTTCGAAAAGGAAATTGAGCACTTGGGCCATATAATTAACCGAAACGGTATAACTCCGGGTAAACGTAAAATAGCCGCGATCGCAGATTTTCCGCCGCCGAAAAATGTCACTGAAGTTCGTCGATTTTTAGGACTTGCCGGATTTTTCCGAAAATTCGTACCGAACTATTCACTTATCGCTAAGCCAATAACACAACTTTTACACAAAACGGAGCAAGCAAATTTTTTGTGGGGTGAAACGCAGCAACAATCGTTTTCGGAACTTATAAAAAAGTTATGTAATGCACCGCTTCTTGCACTTTACGATTCCGCCGCTAAGCATGAAGTACATACCGACGCGTCTAGTGTTGGACTCGCAGGGGTTATGTTGCAATCATGTGATGGCAAGAAGTGGCAACCAGTATTTTATTATAGCCGACATTGTACTGACGCAGAGAGCCGCTATCATAGCTATGAGCTGGAAGCGCTCGCAGTTGTTGAAACGCTCGACCGTTTCCGCATATATTTACTCGGAAAACCGTTCCGTCTCGTAACTGACTGTTCCGCGCTCGCAACAATTAAGGAAAATAAAGAACTTAAACCGAAAATCGCGCGTTGGTGGCTAAGGCTACTCGAGTTCGACTTTGAATGTATCCATCGTCAAGGTAATTCTTTGCCGCACGTGGACGCGCTCAGCCGCATGCCAGTAGAACCGCCGAAAGAAATAGAACCTGCTGGTTTCGTACTTAATGTAAATGTCGATGCACGCGACTGGCTTCTAACGATGCAGCTACAAGACGATGCGCTCCGTGAAATAATAAAAATACTCAATCGTGAAATGAAATCTGAACGCGAAAAACAAGTGCGAAACGACTACCAAATCAAAAACCAAAGACTTTATCGAAAACAATCCGACGGTTTAACGTTTGTTGTTCCAAAAGCTGTACGATGGCGTGTTGTAAAATCATGTCACGATGATGCTGGTCATCCCGCGCTTGAAAAGACAATCGAACGAATTAGGAAAATTTATTGGTTTCCAAACCTACGACGCTACGTGAAAAGCTACATCAGCGCTTGTGTACCGTGTTGCTACCAAAAACATCGGCCGGGAAAAACTGAAGGAAGTATGCATTTCGGTCAAATCGATCCCGTTCCGTTCCGCTTGATTCATATCGATCATATGGGTCCGTTCGTTCGTAGTAAACGTGGAAATTGTTACGTTCTCGCAATATCAGACGCGTTTACAAAATTCTTAATCGTGAAAGCTGTGCGCGATACCAAAACCGCGCCTGTAATCAACGTTCTCAACGAAATATCAAGCTATTTTGGCTTACCGAACCAAATTGTAAGCGATCGAGGTACCGCGTTCACGTCAAAAGTTTTTGAAAACTACTGCGATGAAAACGGGATTAAACACACCAAAACCGCCGTCCGCACTCCGCGCGCTAACGGTCAGGTTGAACGCGCCAACCAAATTATTTTAAATTTTCTTCGTACAACCACCGAAAACCCTAAGGATTGGGACTTGAAGCTGAAAGATCTACAATGGACGATCAACTCGCAACGTAACTCAACTACAGGTTATAGCCCGAATGAACTAGTATTCGATTTTAATTTACGCGACGCAGTACAAAACCGCCTACTTGCCACAATTCAGGAAGATTTATTTGAACCTGATACCGCCATCTCTATAGACCAGAAACGTGAACAAGCTGTTGTAAACATAAACGACGAACGTACTAAATGGAAATTGCGTTTCGATCAACGACATGCTAAACCAACCAAATATGACGAGAACGATCTTGTGGTGATCGAAAACGAGCCTTCCGCTGTAGGTGAATCTCGAAAGTTAGAACCGAGATACCGTGGTCCGTACATCATAGCCAAGGTTCTCGGCAACGACCGATACCTTATCGAAGACATTCCAGGGATGCAGCTAAAGAAAAAGAAATTCTGCTCTGTATTTACATCGGATAAAATTAAACGTTGGTGCAGCAGTGCACCTGATCTTGATGACAATGACTTCGACAGTGAAATCGAGGTCGATTTACTTGCAGGAGTGGCCGAGCTGTCACCTCACTTGGCAACCCTCTCCTCCTAATTACAACTCTGTCGGAGCTAACATAGCAGCGCAACAGTTTTCGAGTGAAGCCGACCGTGTACGCAAGAACATTTTCTAACGCTTTGATTCTATTAAAAATACTTTATATATATCCACATTGAATGTGAATAAAATCATTATAAATGAATTTAACCTAATAAATCGTGTTTGTAAATACCATTTATTTCGAATATTGGTAACTGCGTTCGTAAGTATATGACACAAGGAAATCACGAAAACGTAAAAATCACTATGAAAACTACAAAACCTGGTTTTTTTTACTTCAAATTGACCTGGTTGGGAGACTTGCATATGTGGGGTGGTTTATTCTCCAAACTTACTTGTTGCCATATACTATGTAGATATGTACATATATGTAATGTATGAAAATTCACCGTCCTCAATCAAAAAAAAAAAGGGTTGTTTGCATACACGCAGTTTTTTTTATTGAATATTCATTGCAAACATTTTCAGAACTTAGCTTAGCTTCGAAAATGGTTTTTAGTGAAATCCTTGGATTATAAAAAAAAAACAATTTTATAACAGGGTATGGTTCACGTTAATGAGATGTTATACATATGTATATACGTATGTATGTACTTGTACATTAGGGTGACGCCAACAAATTATTTTGTTGGCCCTACCTTTGATTTTATGAGAAACTAGCGTACTAAGTACCTAAGTATCCCACGTACTTTGTTACGACTCAATGAAGTGAATCATATTAAATTCTATGCATGTAGTTGTGTACTGAAAAAAAGACCTTGGGTGCAATTTATATGATTATACAATAACTCTCCAAAAAAGTTGCAATTTGTCCAGCTGAATTATAAAATTTATTATGTTTTAAGACTTTCGCCAAAAATATTTCGAAAAATAATAAAATTTATATCAGCTGGATAGATTTGAAAATATCTCAAAAATGTATTTATTATAACACAGTGTGAGCTTAAAAGGTCTGCTTAAACAAATTTCGACGTTAATGGGTTTATTTGTAAATGAATTAAAAGCAAAAGGGGAAAAATACCTTTTTAATGATATTTTATACTCAAGTCTAAATCAGTATGGGTTTAACCAAGTTATTTAAGTTTTTCTTAAACCAATAAATAAACCAGGCAAACACATCATACAAAATTTCATCATTAGGATTCCGTTGAACAAATTTGTATAGGTATATTTTTATGTAGAACTTTTAAACTTAAACTGTTTGAGGTGAATTTTTTCTGCAAAATTATTGTTTTTCGCAAATGTTTTATTGAAAACATATAATTATTAAAAATCGATCCAGTACTTTGAGAGCCAAATCGTTACACATATTCACCACACAACCAATTTTATACAATAAGTATAGATTAGACAACTACAATACGACAAAGAATGTGTTTGATATGTTCTTTCGTAATGACAAATAAAACTTTTTTCACTAAGCTTAGGGAATGTGTTACGTCGGAACGGACTTTATATTCGTTGAATCGCTCTGCTTCATTTTACACATATTAAAGTCGATTTCCGTTCAGTTCCATTGCATCTGAATAAATAGTTCTCTTGTTCGAGTCTTCCGCCACTGTTAATCGAACAGCAGCATCAATGTAATTTCGCTGTTCATCCGCCCAAATAGCCATTGGCAGAGGCAATAAGAACAAAACACCAGTTATTGGTGAAGCACAAAGGCCACAATTAAAAACAACCAACAAAATATGTGTGTATGTATGTGTGTTTGTAAGTGCGGTAGTTTGTCGTGGCTCCAGTGACCAAGTAACCAAACACTAACCGAGATTCCAAAGACAACACTCATCGGTGTCCCAAGACCCGTCCAAGTAAACATAAGTTTCAGACTGAGACTACTTGTGCTGTGATGTGTGCTGTTATGTGTTGCTGTAGTTAACGAACAACAACTAAACGTAGTACAGCCGCAGTAGCAGTAACCAATGTTTATTTATTTATTTATTATTGTTGGTATGCATTCCCTCTTCTTGCACCAACTGTGTCCGCTTTGTGTCCGCTTTGTGCAGGCTTCCCCAACTTCGACTCCATACACCACACTTTTCCGGTTTATGGACATCGTAGACAACAACTTCTGCATCAACAACTCTACCAGTCGTGAAGTAATAATGAATGAGTAAAGTGTTGTAAACCCCCATTAGCCACGGACAGTGGTCATAGTTCCGTTTACATATTGACGTCGATTGCAGGCTAATGCTACTACATGCAACGGCGGCATATTTACGCTAAGTGATTCCAACAAATTGTCGACTTGTTTACTGAACGCAAAAATATCAAAAGCACACGCAACAGTAACATTACATTACACAGACGAACGAGCGAGCGACATACCGGCGGGGCAACAGACTCTTCGACGACGCAACTTTCCACACAGCATAAACCGACTTTGCGTTGCATAAGAATAGCTAGCGGTTTAAGTGGAGCAGTCGATTAACCTAGCCGATGAGATTTTATGGTAGTACTTCAGACGGTAATTGTGATCAAGCGACTTAAAAGTAAGTTTAGGGGCACGTGTGGCTCGTGGGCAGTAGAGCAGTGGAGTAGGAAAACGCTACTAATTCGCTGGCTACAATCAATTTGTAAGCAAAATTGGAGCATATTTCGATGTGAATTTTGTTTGTGGCCACAGTTGGCAGTTTAGCAGAAAGTGGTATTTCCAAACCAATTACCCTGCTCTAAATACAATGGAATTGCAGATAATTCTTAAAAAGATGGAATTTCACCAGAAAACCTATTACAAATTACTCTAACGCACTCACCGGTCTGTGTTGCAAAGCTAAGCGGCAGGTATCAGCTGTCTAGATACTGGACCACTCGCTCGTTAGCCGGGACAGACTCAAACTTAATAGCTAAGCATTAAAACACCACCTCCGCTGAGTGAGTGCACCAAAATCAGCATTGGAATCCGCACTCTATCCACTCGTCCTATGAAGAATACAAACCGCCTTTTTTAAAAGAACTAATGGCACGACGGGACATCAGATGGTTCAGAAAGTAACCTACCGCATACGATTTTGTGTTTATATGAATTTGTGCACTTCCTGTTTCTGGCAGTGATAGTGAAGTGAGTCTTGCCTCCACTTTACCACTTCCGTTTCTTATTTTACTTCGTTGCATTAAACTTGAATGCGGTGGTGGTGGAGGTGGTGGTGTAGATGTAAATGGTAGTGGTAGTGGTACTCGAGCCGCGCGCATCTGCTGTTGAACCTGAAACTGTGCCATGCTCGCCAACTCATCTCTAAACTCACAATTACACTTTGGATCGAGTGCATATAATCTTGTTAAGTCTATTAGTAGTCTCCACCCCCAATATCTCATCTCTCATTCCACTTAGTGTTGCTGTGTGTGTGTGCGTGTGTGTGTGGGCAGAGGCTTGGCATTCAATTCGGACCGATGTGATGTTAACTTAGGAAGAGTGGGGCGGGGGGAGGTGTATGTATGTATGTGCATTTGTCGGAGCAGTAGCGTAAGTCAGTTTAAGTGGCACTTTAAACTGCTGTAAATATGCCCGAAGTGCACTTGACCAACAATTTAAAACAGCAACTTGTCTCTGCCTTTATGTGTGCGCCTTGTGAATATTCGCATGTGTGTGTGTGTGTGTGTGTGTGTGTGTGTGGGTGTGTGTATTGTGTTTGTTTGTGTTCATGTACGTACGTACATACTTACATGCATACATACACACAAACACATACAGTTGTTGGCCAGGAGTGATTTTAATGAATGCAGACAAATTTTACAAACAAATATTAAAGACTTAAATTGCAATTGAAATTGTTAGTAGGGATATCAAATTAAATCTCATATGCCGGTGGTAGAAGGTGGAAATGTATTAATATTTACTTCACTTACAAAAAAATATTGTAATAGCCTCAGATATTTGAACAAGTGGACTAGGATTTTCGTTGGTTAATAAACCGTAGCTATCATTTAAGCATAACGAAACAAATAGTTTCTTCAAACTAGCCATGCGTGTTGCGTTTACTTTTTTGCTTTCGAGCTTTTGTTTTGATAGATTTCGCTGCAACTCCTAAAAAGATTTGGAAAATTGCGAAGCTGCGAAATTAAAACTTTATTTTCTTTAAATCCCACGTAAACTCCGATTCAGCGGGGGAAGAAAGGAAGTTAAAAGTTTCTTTCGCATGGTAGGTACCGCGCGGTCTTACCAATATTTTCCTCGAATAAGCATTTATCGAGTCAGCTTACGAATTTAAATCTGTTTTCAATGTTGCACACTAAAAACCAAAGAATCGTAACTTAAAAATCAACATAAAGGCCCGAATATATCGAATCGCTATGCAAGTCTGACCTTATTTTTATTTAGAATATTTTTAGTTTTAAATCATTGCAAAATCGTTATGTTTTAATTTCTATTTTTTCGATCAAATTTAATCGATAATTTGTGATTATTGTTTTTCCGATCATAAAACATAAATTTTATTATTGTAGTTTTTGTTTATATTGTCATTGCCGACAAATTTTGTTGCGTTTACGATCGAAAAATTTTAAGTCCAGAAAACCCCATTATTTTTCACGCACCCAAAAAATAAAAATCTCAAAATACTGATCGAGTATGATCGGAAAAATGTACCGATCAAGCTTGATCGAAAAAATAAAAATCACAAAATAACGGTTAAATCATGATTTTTTTATAAATATTATAACCTTTACGATCGCAGGGATTAACATTTCTTCGCTAGCAAGCATCATAATGATACTTAATATCCAAATGTTAAAAAGACAAATTCTTTCCGAATCAAAGCAGAATATCCAAGTTGCTTGCGCCATTTAAGTAGACTTCTTCACCGAAACATTCTGATGAACCTATAAATATTGGCGCACATCTTAGCCGTCGAAATTAAATCTACTTGAAGAAATCAGTAGAAGAATTCATCGGGGGAAATATTTAAGTTTGTTTTTCCTTTCACTGGTTCTATCATCATATATGAAAAAAATTATTTGTGATTTGTTGGAAATTGAAACCACAGTTTTCACTTTAATTACTTTCATGCTTCTGTTCTTTTCTTAAATAATTTTGTGATTTAGTGATTCAAAATGTCGCGAGGCACTTTGCGTGCTAAATAAATGCCATGAAGCATTTCGCACCTATTAAATGTATTTGTTCACGCTGTTTTTTTTTTTTTGCTTATTATTTACTTGCTTTCCCACACTTTTCAAACTTTTTCTATACCCTACGTGAATTTCCCACGCTTCAATGGTTTCCTCGCACTTACATAGCTGGGTGATTTTAAGTCAGGGCTTGACGCCCGTTACTCTTGGTTTAAACGCACCATTGTTACACTGAGCATTGCCCAAGACTACACTAATTAAAACGATAGGTTGACACGAAACCAACGAAACGAATAGGGTGAGGAAGAAAGTAAACAGAGTAAAGGCAAAGGGCAATCGTTGACAGAAGTCCACTTGACAAAACATAAAACGTTTAATAGTCGCTGTGCTAAGGCTACTAACGTTTATTGCAATCCGTTTAGACATAATTGAGACGTGTTCCGTGCATTTAACCAACCAACGAAGCAGTTACACTTATCGAATTACATCAGAGACCAATAGCCGTACCACGCGTGTGACTGACTGTCGATGTGGGTTTCAAGCAATGCAAACGCAAGCATTCAGCCAGAATTTTAAGAGGACACGTTATGCCCACATAGCTATTGTGAGGCTCCTCCTTTGATACTCGTATCGTGCACCGCAAGGAAAACAAACTATGCAAACGCTTGAAACTAGGAAGCTCACTTGCGTCTTGCCACTTGACCTCGGCGCCGTCATTTTAGCACTTGACCTCTTGTTTTAGTTCTTTGTTTGGCCTAAACAAAGTTTTACCACAACGACCTGTATATGAATATTTTTTTCGATCACAACAACACTTGCATTTTATTGGCTTCTTTAGCATAGCATAACTCAAAAGTACCTGCCATTCTAAGCCACAATTTGCTTTCCATTGGTCATAACTGCCGCTGAAATTATGGGCCACTCGGCTGTTATTATTACGCTGATTTATGCGGCATTTAGTCACCGCATATTCACACTGCATTCATCGTGCGTGTACGTTCGAAGGAATGCACCCAAGATGGGTGCCCACCTCAAGTTCAGAATCACTTACGCATTCCAAAATACCGCCTTTTCGTCCACACAATCTTTTTAAGTAGCCGTCTAAACGTTTCGCCCCACTTCGATTGATTGA
This sequence comes from Anomoia purmunda, assembly GCA_951828415.1. Classification (NCBI taxonomy): domain Eukaryota; kingdom Metazoa; phylum Arthropoda; class Insecta; order Diptera; family Tephritidae; genus Anomoia; species Anomoia purmunda. The sequence continues at coordinate 476,772 of OX639996.1, forward strand.
TGGAGTTGTATACCGGAAATGACCTTTTATTTTGAGCCGCCATATCCTTCCGATTCTCAGCCAGTTCGTTCATAGTCAGATCGATGTCGTAGAGTGGCGAAACAAGCTACGTAGCATTCACTAGAGCGGGCAGTACGCGTCAAGTCAGCGCAAAAAAAAGAGCGCCCAACGCCCATTGTGGAAACATGAAATGCCACAATTTTCATGGAATATAACTTTCCCACTCAGCGATGGGCATTCCACCTGGCTTTAAAACATTTTGCACATTATTTGTAGAGACACAAGAAGCCAACAAAGTAAAGTGTTTCAATTTTAACAATGAATATGCATTCATTTCTGTCGCTTAACATTTTGCGGCAATAACGACAAAAACATTTCAATTAGTATTCACATTATTTGCTTTGTTATCTCACTGCATGCAGTTCCCATCAGTGAAATCTCAAAATGTTGCCTTTGACGTTTCGTTGTTATTCTGCTGCATGAAATTAATTTACATTACATTTTTGGCAACAGCAGCAGCCGCCGTTCTACTTTCGGTTGTTGTTTTTAGCAGTCGCGTCTGAGGTCCTTACGGCATCTCGGACCGAGTGCCAACATTTTGCCACACATTCGTTCATTGTGCCAACGTAAATAACCGAAAATTGAAAAATTATTTACTGCGAAACTTATGAACTGGTGGACCGTGTGCACTCGACTCATAGGCAAACGTATGATACATATTCATATAAAACTGTTGCATAAGGTACGAGTATCGAGCAGAGTTATGTATGTGTGTACATATGTATGTTTTATTAGGTTATATCAGTAGTGATGGTACTCATTAATTTCAATTAGTAGTGCTCACTACTTCTGATAAGGGCATTATCTCAGTCGTTGGTAGGCTTCGTTGGGGTTGGGACTCATTAGGTTAAATCATAATCGGAATCATAAGGGATATGGGCTACTCGTGAGCCGGATTTTTTCAGTAAGGAAGTGGTTTTCAATCTGTTTATTGCTTCCCTTCAAGAAAATGCCCATAGAATTAACAATACACTCTCATTCATAACATCAGCACTGATTGTCCAATTACCGTTGAAATGACCGTCATAGAGACACTGATTTGCATATTCATATTTATCATTACTGACCGGCAGAGGAACGATGAAATTGTTGTAATATATAGTTGCGCAAACGAGACAATGCCAAGTTATAATCAAGATATGCAATGGACTTTTTCAAAAGCCACGCATTCTGTGTGAAAACTGAAGTGCGAAGTTTAATTAATATTTAAAACCGACTTGATAACCCAAAAGATAAATCAACGGGTTGTAAAAACCAGCTATTTGCTAATTTCGTTTAGCTGTTTTTCAATTGCAAGGCGTCTTGGAGTCGAGCCGATATCGGATGAAACAAAAAAATTATGTACATATTTTCAAACGTAAAGCGAACATTAATTTTAAGAAAAGAGGCTGACGTCCATTTTGCTGATGTTGATAATCATTGAAAGGAATAGATTGAAATAAATAAATAAATTTAAATCCAAAACACGTCGTTGTTGCAGGTCTAAACGTCAAACCTGAAAATCTTTAGCACTGATGATTTTAGAAGCGTCACCGACTCAGTAAGTTAAACGATAAGAACAGTCTATAGCTCTATGCTTGCCTATTGCGTTACATTGATGTGTTAGAGTGAAAGGCAACATCACACCAAGGAATTTGTTGGTATCAGTTTTCACATAAATAGTGCCCTAACAAGAAGATATCAACTTTGTTCTAAGTGCTGGCAATTTTTTTCAGCTCTGACTGTCAGATGTACGAAAAATTAACTGGCACTGTTCTTGCAGGGTAATTTCAATGAATTGTAATTTTATTTACTGCACCACCCCCAGGGAGACACCGCCGCATTGGAACATAATAGGAATTGTAGTCTTTAGCAGAATTGCGATAACGATGATCCATCGTGACTGACAATGGCGCACCTTATATTTCGATAAAGTTCCATTTCTACCCCACTTGCATTTTATAAGCAAGTTATACTATTAAATATTCAACGAGACTAAAATACGGAAACAACTAAAAATGTTAAATAAACCAAAAACACGTGAAAACCAATACCTCGTGAATTCACTGCTAGCAGTACGGGGGCATTGTACGAGTACTCGTAGTAAAATCATTCTCGTGAAAATATTATTTGTTCACTATTTCAATTTTTCTTTAACCTCAGCGATTATGCAACTGACTGGCATTTTTATTTTTTAAGAAATACATATTTGGGCGCTTCGAGGTGCAGTGACGCAGAGGTTAAATGTGGCAGCAAAGAATCTCATTTTCGCTATTTGTAAAAACGCTGATGGCTGTGAAGTGACGCGAGGAGCGAATATATGGCAAGCACATCTTCAGCGAAACTCTGCAGAAATACTTGTTCTGCTACTTTGTAAGCAACCAGCGTACCACAAATACTACATACATACATACAAACATACATACATACATAGGTAGCGTGCTATTTGAGGTCAGTGGAAGCCTCCAAATGAGCCGCAAAAATGTGGCCAAGCCATAATTGCGAATTATACGCCACAAATGTAGAGTTGCAGAGTTGTTGTGTACTGTTATTCTTCATGCAATAAAGTGTGGCTGTAGGTGCAGCCGTTACTGGCTCCAAAAGCAGGTTGCATAAACTCCAGTCGGCCTCTTCAGTTGTAGTTATCTACTATATACAATTTGTATGTAAGTTTTATTTGTTAGCGCATTAGCGAAACTAAATCAAGCGGCCGCATAGAGTGATTTGAAAAACTTTTATCACCGATGTATAGAACGCGTGCATTTTCACTATGATCCTATGCCACACGTTCAACTTCCCCCCTGTATGAAAAACAAAAGAAGAACCAAAAATATGTGAATCTTGTACCAATTTATTTAGATCAGTGTTTCCCTACTTTATTTATTAGCAAGGGCCACAGGTTAAAAAATAATCTGCATCAACCTAAAAATTAACTTATATCGAAATATTTAATTAACATAAGTTATCGTAAAATTCCAAAGTAACGGTAATTAACAGTATTATAATTGATTTACACAAAACTGCTTTAAATTTCGAAGTACATATGTATATTTCGATTCAGAAGTGTTAAAGTTATGGGTAAAAACTTACCTTTCCTAACAAAACATCATCAAAAGAATAACAAAAGACAGGTGGCACAGGGTAGCCACCATCTGATCAGATGTAGCAATCTTTGTAGCTATTGTATATATTTTTAAGCGGGTGTTTTGTTGTTGTACCAATGCTCGGATTGAAAAACTTTGCAATCTGGAGTGAAATTTGGTTGTGCTCAAATCGCATATCAGTAATTTTAATCGATCAGTGGGCTTGTTGTTGTTATTAATACTAAGGCAAAAAATCCTTGTTAGCATAGATATGTTGTGGGGAAAATGGATAAGATAACTCCAAAGAATGAGATTCAAATGTACATATCTTTACAGTTTCTATATTTTTTTAATTCAATAAGTTCTTCTTGGATCACTTCTATAATTTCTCTAGCATTAGCGGAATTCATCGGCCAACATATACAGATTTGAGTTGATGACATTTGATGTTTTCCTGTATGTTTTCCCGTGTCATTCTTATTATCGTCAATTAGTGCCTTTAACGTTGCAAACGCACTCTCTTTCGCGGCCCATATTTTACCACTGGGAAACTTTGATTTAGAGCAATAATAACTAAAAATTTCTTTTTCCCAGTTCTTCATTGTTCTTCGCATGCATTAGTGCGCGTATTATGTACGAGTAGTGCTGTTCCAAAAATTCTTCAAATAAACATTCCATCAATTTTTAAAAGATGTATCGCTTTTAGCTTGGAATCAGATTTCCGACAACAAACACGAAAATATTGGAGCGAAAGCAACAAATCAATTCAATTTTAAAATGTGCTTGATTTACTGTCAATGTGAAGTATGAGTGGAGGAGTGGAAGAATGGAGGTTGCCGGTTTGAACGCAGATGAATGAATGAAAGAACTAGAGGGCATAGCCGCATACTCGTACATTCGTCAGATGCAAGCGATGCCAACGGAATTTGTCATTTTGACAGGTGCCATTCCCGGTGGTCAGTCAAACTCCCAAAGCAAACCCATACAATCAGAAACGAATCACCACTACATATTGACATCTCTAGCAATTTTACATTCCACCAATTTGCTCTAAACCGCCGTTGATGCCGGTGCTGGTTGCTGGTGCTGTTGGATAGATAGCTTCGTGCCTTAGTGTCATTGGATCGTATATCTCACTGACCAGGCTATTGCTGAAGTTATTGATGACGGCCATGTGCAGCACAAGCCTGGTGTATGGTCGTGTGAATGTGTTAGTTATTTTTCGTCGGACATCTCATCGCCTTCCCAACTATTCCACATATTGTTCAGCCAATATTATTGCTTTGCTGCTATTTCGCTTCGTTCGATTGCTTCTTTGCAATTTTTGATCAATGATTCAGAAACAGTTTTGCAAAAATCCAATTGAATGTAAACGGTTCAATAGCAGAGTATTGAATTCGCGTTATCAGCAAACAACAAATAAGTAACTGTGGACAACGAGGAGGAGGAAGGCCGGTACAGCCAAGGTGATACGAGTATTGTGTGGTGAGTGAAGCGTTGCGTCGTCATTTCTCAACTCCCGTCTGAGTGTATTTGGTAAGAGTAATTTGATATTTTTGGCTTGATTGCATTCAGTGCGTAACGATTGAGTGATTTGAAATAGACGAACATAGAGACAGACGACGAATAGGCAATCACCAATTGAGACTGCCTTGGCATCCTTCACATCTCACATACATACATATACACACACACAACCATACTTATGTAATCGCATGCTCGGCTGCGAGGGACGATGATGCAACGGTCAAGGCGTTGCCACAAAGCAGATAGTGCAATTTTTAAGTAAAAAATTAATTTTTTACATCATAAATTTGTTTTTTTTTTTTTCGTTTTACCTGCATGCATGCAGAGGTACATCTGTGCATACATGCATACAAATACATATGTGAATGTCTCGCAAAAAAATAAAAAATACAGCTGATTGCCTTTTGTTGTTGGCACTGAATCAGTCAAAACTTTCTTTTAACTTATCAATTTCGGTCAGAATCAAACTCGAAGGTATTTGAGAATTAGAAAAACTGGAGAAATATATTCACATTACACCGTAAATTACTTAATTCCATGCAAATTTCTTTCGCTGTAGGCGAGTGTGTAATATTTGTGCGTTTCATTCGATGGGTCCCAGTTTCATATCCAGGAAGGGGCAAGTAACATCAAAAATTATAAAAACGATATTCCTAATAGCGTTCGCTGCTCGACAGGCAATCCAAACTTCCGATTGTATATTTGCCATGAAAAAACTTCTCACAAAAAAAAATTTGCCACTCGGAGTCTTCGTTAAACTGTAGGTCCCTCAATTTGTGTTACAACATCAAGACAACCAGCACAATTTGTATAAGAAGTTCGGCCTAACATCAAGATATGTTGTGTAAGGGCCAAATTATTATTATTATGCAAATTACTTTACATAAATCAAGTGCGTTCATCCGTGGCATTCCTAATTTATCTTGGCAGGGTGGCTTAGTTCTCTGATCAATGGAACAAATGGGGGAGATTGTGTATATTTTTAATATATATAAATTTTATTGTGATAATATTTTTTTTTTTAATTTACGTTCAAGAAAACTAAAGACAGTTACAATCAAGGAAGAGTTGAGTGAAATGCTGGCATTTCAAAATGTGTTCTGACCGATGGGTGCAATAGTGAATAGTGAATTTAGAATGGTGTTTTAGTGAATTAGCGAGTTAAGTGTCGCTTAATTTATTCTTGTTTTATAATAAATTACTTCATATCTTCTTAATTTATGACAGATCTAACAAAGAAAAATTACTTAATCTCCACAGTATAACATTTCCTAACGTTGAATTTTAATTGGTTTCTAATATGGATTTTAGTTTATGTAAGTTGTATGTTAATTATGGCAATGAATTGTAGTTTTGAAACTTTTATTTTTTATTTCAAATAAATATATTTGGTATGTTATAATTTTCTAATGATTCGAGAAACCTTAACATCTAACGCAAAATCAAATGTTTATCCAACGAAAGAAACCGTGTTTGCTTAGCATATATGCAATGTATATCAGTTCATTTGAATATAGGCATGTAAATATGAAAGTACACACACAATAATTTATAAATATTTATATTGAGCTTTGGCTTGCATCTCTGATAGTCACTGCAAAATTTAACTTGTACTCAATAAAATGGATGGCCAAAGTATTGACTGATTGTATTAATCAGAGTAAGACAATTCTTGCTAAGCCAAATATTTACGCAACTGTGAGCGTGATCGAGGTGCTGGTGTGGACATCAATCGGACCGGGCATAAAGAATATAGACTCCATACTTATACATATGTAGATATCCACGAGTTGATGCGAATAAATTGAATGCGCGTCGAAACGGTATTGTGGTTTCTTCAGATCGTTAGCAAAATGTAAGAAACAAAAATGGAAAAAATATTTCTATCATGCTGATTAGGTTAGATCGATTCTTTTCTTTTTGCGAAGGAAATGGGATAGATGCAAAGAGAGTCTTTGAGACATCAAGATAAATCCTTCGAATCATGTTGGCTCAGAATGAAAATTAATTTTGTAAATATTAAATATTAAAAACTGTATTTTATATGTGCATACATATGTATGTGTGTATGTGTGTGAATTGATCAAACTATGTAATTGAATTGCTAGATTCGCATAAAACAAATAGAAATATGTAATTTTCAATGCGCATTAACAAACCAACTCGACGACGCGTTTTCGCCTCACAAGTTAAATGTAAATAATGTCAAACAGCGCGCGAATACCGCCCCCCCTTACGGATTTGACCGGCTGGGCCTTAATTGTCAAGCCAGAAGGGGTTCACCGAGCCAAGCGCAAAATGCGAAATGTTGACAAGTATTATTTAATTTTTTTTTAAATTTATCTTACTATTCATTCGTTCGCTTGTCTATTTGATTTTTCACTTGTTTGTTTGTGTGTTTGTACAATACGTGTTAGACAATTTCGCAATCGCATCACTAACCATAACCAGAATCCAAAGAAAACTTTGCATAAATGCGACAAATTGGCAAAGCCATTCATAAAGCAAAACCAAATAACCAGGTCTCAAGCTTAGAGCGCACCAGAAATGAATAAGTGTTAATTATTTCAAAAGGCAATGACTTCAGTTTAGCAACAATTATTGAAATTCTAATACAGTGTTGGACTTGTCATATTGAGCAAAATTCAACATTAGGCCCGTTTCTTTGTGTGCGAGTTGCAAAAGAACACTAGCAAGAAGTTACATGTAAAGCAACAACACTAACTCGGAAAAATATGCGAGTTGAGCCAACTCGGTTAAATGATATCCGACCTGAGATGTTGTGTTAGGAAGTAGGAATGAGCCCCAAGAAAATGCATGGGAAATTTCAGTTTAAGATATAATTCGTTTTTATTTACATAGTGTTTTTAAATATACAACTACGACATTCTAAAATTTGTTTGCACAACTATTTCCCATTCGTAAATAGCACTAACGAATCTCATGTTTCAAGAAAGATGCGAACAGGGTTGCTTTTGCAACTGAAGGAAATTTTATTCGAGCTGGAGCGTTCTTTTGCAACTCGGGTCCAATAAAACGGGGCCATTATACGGCTTGCCACTTATGTTTATGAATTTTTTTTATTATTTTATAAAAGTTTAGCTTATTCTGTAGCTTGAAACATTGAAATAAAAGTTTATACCTTTGCTCGAAGTTTACAAAAATTGAATAAAATTCGAAAAATGATCATCAAATTCTGATTAAAAAGTAGAAACATTTTAAATTCATAAAAATAGCAAAATATGTTGTGTTCATAAAAATAATTTAAAAATATAGATAATTCCATGTTAAAAAGAGAATGGCAGTTCCATTTAATGACATTTGTTGTTGTTGCTAACATTTGGACTTTTAATAAAATTATGACACTTCATCAAGTTGATTTTTAAAAGTAAACTAAATTTATGGAATTGAGTAAATGCTAATAAAATTATCCATCATAAATGAAATAAAGAAACAAAATTGCTTTCATTGATTATTCATTATTTGAGACTTTGAAAATATTGGCTAGGCTTCGGCCGAAATTGGGCGAAGTTCGATGTTCGGTCGTGTCCTATATACATATGTATGTATGTGTGTGCATGTAAATTATCTGAAGTAAAATTTTCTTCATTGTAATTCTTGTTATTATTTTTTTAATCCAGTAGCTTGCAGATGAACATACAGCTTAATCAGTCCATTCAAAGATGTAGTTTATAAAGGACTTGAATTTTTTTATATAAATAAAATTAGTCTAAAAAAAATTCGTAACCAACAACAACCACACATCCATTGTAATAGCGCCACAGTGCCATACTTGAATTGTATTTGGATGTGGGAAAGTGGAAAGCGATCAACAGTTCATATGTCCGCTTAGATTACCGGTTGCATACTTGAATGGTGCGTCTGAGGTTATGATTTCAAACCCGGGTAGAGTTTAGGCAGGAATCTAGTGAGATGTGGTGATCTCCAAAATATCAGCTTTTCCAATGCTTTCCAAATAAATAACTGGTTCTGAACTCAAAAACAAAAAAATTGTTACTGATTTTATATATTTGTATATATTTGTAATTAGAAATGGAGTGAATCACACAAGTAACAAAATATTAAATACAATTAATGACTTTCGAACTCGGAAGTATTGTTTTAATATTATCAAAGTGGTAGGTCTAATGATGAAACTTCAAAAAATTGTATTATTATATTTAAATTTATAAAAATTCAACATTAAAAAAAAAAATCGTTGAAATTTCTAACTTTTTTAGTTTGCTGTTCTTCAACGAAATTCGGTGGAATTTCATTAGTCTTCAACACTGAATTGTTGCTCTGTCAATAATTCTGAAAATATGTGAGGAATAGCGGTTTCCTATATGTACTTATATATCCTACATATGTACATATGTAGCGGAGCTACACACAACGAAGTTAACTTCTTTATTCTATGGGTTGTGGTACCGCCCATTTTTCATAAAAGTCACATAGCTTAATCTACATATATGACACCTAGTGTACCCAAGTATCATTAATCTCTACCAAGTAGATGCAGAAATATGGCTAATTAAAATCGTCTCTTTCCTCCAAGTGTGGCGCCGCCAACTTTTCCAAAATTATATATAGGCTTTGTTACCCCGGGGGCCAAATGAACCTACCATTTTGGACATCTATAAATATAAACGACACATACGCACATTAATTTTTATATATACGAGTAATATGTAAATGTATTGACATTCGGTGACGTGGCATAGTTGGCAGCCATATTTATTATTTGACTATTTCAATTAACAAAACTTAAATAATCAACGGAAATGGCACGTTTTGGATGCGTGTTGCCATATGTAGTTTTCGTTTGCTATTTCTGTGCATACCTATTTGCTGAGGTAAGCGGATTTTCCGACCGAAGAGCGATCGTTGGCGGCTTATTTTTAGCGATGGTGTCTGTCAAATGTGTTGGTCGCTTGTCTTCGTCAACCACGTCGCTAACACTTTTCTACTTGACGCGTGTAAACTAACATCACCACAAATTTATAGTTTTACAAGCAAACCCTACGCTCGCTTTCTTCTGCACGCAAAATCATTGGTCGCCCATATTTTTCCATGACGTTAGATCATCAACGCAATCTACTCTTGCCTGTCGGTCACTTCAAAATAGTATCACTCGTTTTCCTTGAAATTGAAGGAGTAAATTTTTTAGTTCAAAATTGAATGGAATGTTTGCTGATTGCATGTGCGTGCATCTCCTACATAATTTGTATTTCTAGTCACATCAAAGTTCCCCTATGGTTTTCTGCGCAGCATCGTTCTCCGCTATGCAGTCCTTTGTTACATGTTCGAAGTTCAAACTCCGGAAGCTTCTGATAAGCTGGATTAGCTGCTGCTGTCGAAACACAACCCATCCGATTTTCGTTTTTCGAGGGGATTTGCGGTGGCATTCGGTAGGCACCTTTAGCAAAAGGCACATCTATAACGTCCGATGGGGCCTTTACGCTGTCTCGAGGAGTCGTAATATCGTCGAGGTCGTGTGTGACCATTTTCACTTCGGCATCGGTACATAAAATGTATAAGTTATTGCTGGATTAGCATTATTTGTAGAGCGTTGGTGTTTCCCTTTATCCCTATTCGATGTGACCATCGTTGCCTTGCTTTGGGTAGCTTTTGACTCGTATCCCCTATTCATTTGATCATCTAGGTCGCTCTCATCGGTTTTACTAAATCAGAGATTAAAGAGACTACGTTTGTTATTTGTTGCTTCTCCACCTTAGAAACACCAAATTCTGCAACATTCTTTAGTGGTGGTCCTCATATAACTGCGGTGCTGTTTGTTTGGTAATTTGAGGTATTTTTAGTGCTGTTCACCTCCACCAAATCCAATAAAAGCAATCACAAGTCACAGGTCAACAAGCAAGAAAAGTTAAAGTCGCAAAAGTAAACAAAAAATGAGTCTAAAAAAATATTATGTTATTTTTATTATCTCACAAAACTTTCAATATCCGTAACTCGAAAAACTAACGAAACTTAATTATTTATCCTATGCCCAACTCCTGAGATTTTATTTTCCTTTTTATAATTTAGTCAGGAAAATGAAAAAAACCTGATCAACCTATCAACATTTTTTTTTTTTTAGCATTTTTGCCTTACTTCGCCTCTCTCTGACGTGCTCAGCCAATTGGCAATCACTTGATGAGCTCAAAAACCTATTTAAAAATACATTTCCGTTTGCCAGACGAATGCGCCAACACATGCGGATATTTGTAGTTGGTGTTGTGCGCTCAGTGGTGTAACCCTCTGTGCATACATACATACATATGTATGTGAGTATGTTTGTAATTGTATAGATGTGAACAATTGTGCGCATATGAGATTTCCAATTTCAATTTTGCAACTGTCAGATGCTTCATTGCGCCATCTGATTTGCTTTGGTTTTTTGTTGCGCTAGCATCATTCTCTTCTCATATGTACTATGTACAGTGTGTTTCACAAAACTGTTTCGCCTGTAAAATTTTAAAGAAAAAGTGTCGACTGCAGTTTTGGGGCTTTGTCTTCTTGAACGATCCAATCATTTGACTTTACAGTTTTGCAGTTTCATCAAAAACTTTGACTTTGCGTTGAGATTTTGTGTAAAGACAGCCAAAGTATCGTTTCCCTTTTTATAAAAGCATCCGTAAACATAGACCTTGCCAGGGTGTTTAATAGACCCTGATCAAATTTAGTGCCTTTGCCAACAAACGCTTTCTTTCTGTAGTTCCAAACAATGAAATATGATTTATATATAAATATCACTTTGCTCCAATCACGGTCCAAATTCTTTCTTGTCCAAACTAATCGATTTGAAATACGCGCTTTAGTCCAAAGTGGTTTTTAAGATTAAATAAATGGAAGCATCTATATTTTTTGACGAAATTGTTTGTTTCGCTTGCCTTAGACTATGGTAATATTTTTTTAAAATAAATTTTGTAAGAGATATGTTTAATCAAACCTCTGACAGGCTTTTAATTGACATTGCCCTCAACCTTGAATTGATGATTCCACTCTAGGGACTTGATTTGTTTAGGTACATACTTGTGGCCATAGTTGAAGACATATTCGGGCTTTTGGGATGACTTACGAGAAACACAGCTTATAAAAATGAAGTACTTACTGCACTGTTTCATTAGAATTTAAATCTACTTAAAATTTTACTCGCATATTGGTTGAGTTATCATACTCTGCCTACTATTTTTTGATAAATCTGTTTTATGAAACACACTGTATTTGCAAATGGATGTACATTTCGTAGATACACATTTGAATGCATTTGTAATTTCTGCTTGGCTGGTGAAAATGTCAGCTTTACGGGTGAAAAGTCAAAGCTGACAACAGCGACAGACCCCACATGCTTCCCGTTCTGGATTTCTGCGACCTCGCCTCGAAAGGATGTGTCGCGTCTGTAAATCTCAATCGGTTTTGATTAAAAGAGACTATTCCAATTCTATATTAATCACAATAGCCCTAAAGCAACTTAGTAGCAGTAATCTGTGAGTTTCTATTTAATTATTTAACGTAAAATTTGTCAGTTTTTGTTGTGGGCTTTCGTTAGCCGATTGTTGATAATTAATCTCATATCCCATTGTTTGCCAACACCTCATCAATTGACATAAACTCGTTTGCAGCATATTGTGCTCTCTGGCTAGCTGCGTTTGTCAGTCTGGTCCTATTAGGGTCATTCGAATGTGCCACACGACTCTGTCGAATCCATTTGGTAAAACCACTTCCACTCTAACTACATCATTTTGAACAACTTGTTGCGAATCTCAGCAGTATCGGCAGCGATGGTCGTGGAGTGCCATTAGTCGAGTGTCGCGTATGAAGCAAATGAAGTAGGGTAACAACGGACATAGACCTAAATATTTGTGCAGCGTATAAGGCGACGATTGAAACAAGCAGTTGCAAAACGAGTGCTCATATGGCAAAATGTGGCATAAACACCATCTTCTACTTGCAACTTTGCAGAGTTTGCAGTGCATTGGCCTTCGATTACTATGGAAGTTGTCAAATTTGCTTTTGTTCGGTGGGCTCTTTTTTTTCTTGTTGTGTTTTTTTTATATATGTATGTACATACATATGTGTAGTACTAAAGTATTTATTTGTACTTATACGAGTATATCTGATGTAGACATTGATTCGATTTATTCTGCCGAATAAGCAGCTCAATCATTTGGTTCCTAATTGCTCAAATCAAATCAGATATGTACATCTCAAATTGCCATTGACAAGTGTACATCCGTTCAACAACTCGATCAAATAATAATTGACCATTTCAATAATGATGCAAATTGCGTAAATTGCTTTACTTTATCTTTCCTTGCTATCGAATTTGTAATTGAGTAACGCATATATGAAGTATGTACATATTATTTATGTGTGTATTTAAATTCAAATGTTTCAATGTCTTACGATCTGTCAACAATGAACATATGAATACAAACTGTTGGCATGCTTTCAGTTTACATATTCATCTAAATTTCACACCAAGCTAAAATCAATAAGTATTCATTCAACTTGCCGACCCTTACAGTTTAAAGTAGGCTTGTTAAACATTTACTGATTTTGCCATTGCGCACATGCTGACGATTTTTATTTTTTACAGGAGTCTCAAATATTAACGCATGTTAATCTATGAAGAGTAATTTTTGTATACTTAGTCCTTTGAGATTATTCATGTTCTTAGTTACGGCTCTAAAAGGTTCAGAAAGTATGCGCTTTGATAAAATTGGCTTTAAAAAAAACTACATTACATCCACGTTATATACATTCATATTTATATACATACTATATAGATTATGTGCAAATATGCTGAAGAGTATTTTGACTCTATACCGCAAATGGCAATGATCACCCCTCACTTGTAGTGATTTCAAAAAATTAAGTTATTTCTTAATCTATATACTAAAGTTTAAAAAAAATTATATAAAAATCCAACGATAATATTTTATGGAATTAAATTCATAAGCATTGCTGAATAATTATGAAAATTTGTAATAAAGCGCAATCATTTATTTAATTATGCAAATTTGTTTCGTTTTTTAACACTCATGTCAAATAAATTTTGAATTAAAATTTACAAATGGTCCAAGTTAAGGGGAAGCGCTGCTATTGACATCATCCGCATTTCCTGTCATCAACAAACAACAAATCGACGACCACCGCTGTGCGCGAGCAGACACCAACTGCCGCTACAACAACAACAATAACATCCTAAACCAACATAAATCCCAATCAATGCTTATAAATAATGCCGAATTTATTATTTTGATGAAGTCAAATTATTTATTAGAAAAACTTAATGCACCAAATAACTTGGAATTTATTTAATATTTTGTCAAATTAGAAAAGTTCACTTAATATCTAAACAAAAATATCAATTCGGAAGGCGCATTGTTTTTTATTCGTCGATAACTACGTCAATACATTTTTGAGAGTTTAAAACCCCTAGAACCTAACTTGTATTTGGTTTACGTAAGCCGACTGATTTGCTTTCCTGAGAGCCCAAAAATATACCAAATAATCCCCTTATTTTCGTATTTTCCAGTCAATCAAATGTACTCTCGGTTAGAACTGGGCACAAAGTATAGAAATTTTGGAAATATCTCAGTTCCAATTTCAAAATAGTTAAATTTGTTCACGGTCTGATAAAAAGGAGTGGGCTCAAGCAATTTATACCTTTCAGCGAAACAAGGTCCATCAAAATCGATTCATGGTAAATGCTTTTAGTTTGAAATGCAGGTTTTCTATTCATTTCGGCCCTATTTTCACCTTAAGGTTCTTTCCAAAACCATTACTATTATTATGTTATTAATATGGGGTTCGGGTAGAAAAAAGACCGCAACGACTTGCAATCTAAAATCAGCGACCACAAAAACACCCAGAGTAACAAGTTTTATGTTATATCAGCGTGCAACAGCATCGATATCGACTTGGTAACTTTAAGATCACTTTTTGTTTCCGAAAATTTGATTTCGGACATAAGGTCCCTTTTAGTTGTTAAAAATTGATGAAACGCGTTTTAGTGCAGAAGAAATTTAAATTTTATTTTATGTCGGGCTTAAGACAAACCTTATTTTAAAGGAAATATAATTAGATTACATCAGATGTCTGGGAAACCACGCTGTACACAAAAATTATAAATGTACATTTAGCGCAATTATATTTGTTTCGAAAAATGATTTTTATGGCATTTGTTTTTATTTTGGCAAACTGCAACTTTTATACGTAAAGAGGAGTAACAGAAATCTGATTATTTATTTTCTTAAAGCAACTGGAAGTTGCGCCAGGATGGAGTGGGAGGCAAGGCACAGTAGCGAGAAAGCTTTTACGGTAACATTATTTGCACTTAAGATATTTTTTTGCGATGCATTTTCCTTAAGTGTCGGAAACATGTGTGCGAAGATGGGAGCATTTTACGATGGCGGGCACGGTGTTTCTCCAATTGGCTGCGTGACTATTCCTTTTTCACCTACCTACTTCAGCAAATTTTAAACTTCGTTTGCACGTGCCCCACATCAGTTGTGTTGCATGTTGCAGCAATGTTGGCAGCAGCAACCATCAACAGGACTACAAAAGTTTTTATTTTCGCTCGGTATTATAATTAATAAAAGTGATGCAACATTTGCTATACGAGCCTTTTAATTTTTTTTTTGTTTGTCTTCTTCTCATTTTGCTATTTGCAGTTTACGCTTTTATTACTGTTACTGCTTTCAATATTATAAAAGTTTAAATTGAAATAAAGCAATATATTACCACAAAAAATCAAACAAGCCCTTAGGGGAGAGCTGTGGCTAGTCGGGGGAAATTCAGAAAAGTAAAGTAATAATAGTTAAAATTCCTTAGAAATTTAACTTGCATATTCTTGTTTCGGTGTCTAACCTGAAAAACTAAATAAGAAAATTGCGCACTGCTTACTTTGAGGTCTGTAAAAAGTTTATCCTATGCCAAAATCAACTTCGGACTTTATGAATTTGCTCCCATCTTTTGATAGTCGAGGGGGAACCTGAAATATCAATACGAACTATTTATTTATTAATTTTCAATCAAAATCATTGGTGTTCAATCTTTTCGTTATTCTTTTAGCGTTATTCCCTTAGTAACTCATCAGTCCTGTGCTCTCAGAGATAAACAGCTAGGTCAACTTTACCTGGTTGGTTGAAATTGCGATTGTATACGCAATTCACTTGAAAGAAAGAGAGTTGAAAAAAAGCAGATAAAAAGATAGTGTATATTGGAACGATTTTCTGTCATCGCTTGGTAAATTTGGTTTGGAGACAACCCGGTTTCGGGGTTGTGCCATCTTTAGTGTCATTTTTCGTTGTTAAGCTTTAGCCCGTGCAGATCAACTTTACTCAGTTCCGAGATGCTGTAGGAGTAAGGCTTGCTTGGTTCTAGTTATCCACAGAGCTGAACAGTTACAGCAAAAATGGCCTACAGTTTCCTCTTCACCTTGTAAGACGCGGCCCATCGCTTGATAAAAACAACGAGTCGAATAATACAGAGAAAGTGATAGGTGGTTCCCATTTCCGAGATCCTCGTTACGGTAGAGAAGCATTTTCATTTATAGAGAGCTCATCGATAGTATCACACTCCCACGATGTAAAGAATAGAGGTGATGACACAAGTACTTGTCTCGCTTAAAGAGACAGACAAATAAAACGTAGATTTTTCTAAATTTTTAGTGATTTTTACATTAAGTTAAACACACAATTTCCAGCGGATGCAACTCATTAATTCAACATCGAGTTTCCTATAATACACTATTTTAGATTTTTTCGAATGCTTGGGCCCACAGAATTATCGGTTGTATATCGCTTTTGTACTTCTAAAATAATCTTTTCATGCACTCAAAAAAATTCGTTCTGGATTGAAGAAAAATAGCTATAAAAAAAGGAAAATGGGAATAAAATGGCGCTTGAGGAATCGTTACTATTATTGGAGAAAACCTAATTCATTTTATGTAGGTTTTTATTCATTTTGTTGAATCTTTACTGAAGGAAAAATTACATCAAAATAATGAACAAGTTTCTTTCGTTCTCTTGTTTTTTCAGGATGTTTGCTATTGTTTTATCAATTTTTTTTTTTATTTATCGAATGAAATGCCAGAACCAAAAAAAGGAGGTGTGCTTCTTGCATCCATTATGGTTTAAAGAGTACAGAAACGAACATACAAAACATACATATGTACTAGAAAAATATTTATGATTCGAAAGTTTTGGTCGAAGACAGATGGCGGATGGGGTGGCAATAAAGCGTGATGCCGCTATCAACACAATTCCAAACAGATATAATTCATGCCAGCCCCGAAGCTAAGCGTGAATTATTTTCGACACGACAAGTAAAACAGCCGTAAATAGCAGCAGCATCCTAAAGATTTGGCAATTGTCTATTGGTGATTTGCACCCAAATCGCCCATTAGCCGCCAACTGGGTGGCGAAAAGGAAAAATATGTGAAACTTATTAATTATGTTGCCAGATAGTTGGCAACGGTAGCAGCTTCTCAAAACCACCAACAACAACAATTGCATCTATGTATATTGATTCACACGTTCACAATAAATTTCCATTGGCTGCCAAGTTGACAGTTTTGGGTGGTCGACGGTGGCGGATGGTCTCAGCGGGCGCAGCTGTTTCGCGCTGCGGTGCCTCGGCACGATAGCTAATTGCCACAGATTGGTGTATTTTTTGTTGTTGCTTTTTTGTAAATCTTTGGCAGGACGCATAGAAACATCACGACGCTTCACACACCCGCGCCACATGGTTTAGGCCATGCTATTTCGCTGCAGAGTCGGTGATGGCAGCGATGGCAGCGATGGCAGCGATGCTCGACATTGGCAGCGTGTTGCCGTGAGTGCGAGCTGACGGCTGCGATTAACCAGGCGACAAAACTTGCAATGTCTGCAAGGCTTGCCAAGTGGCTACCGGTTGAGTTGAGTAATTGCAATGTCCAACTGCTGCGTACGCCCGTTTTTCTGTAATTCAATTACATACAGACGTGCGTTCAATTTGCTTTTGTTGTTATTATCATTGTTGTGTTTGTTGTTGTCTGCTGAGTGTGGTAGCGCGATAATAAACTGGCTGGCAATTAGATCGAGGCGGCGCGCATCAAATGCCCAACAAAGCAGAGCTGCCGTAAACATAAACACACACACAGCCACACACACATGCATGTATATGCGCGTGCGGTTGTATGTGCTACAATATGTGTGGCATGCAACAAGCCCGTGCAACACTTGTCAGAAGCAATCGCTGCTTGTCTTCAATTCAAATTCAACTAACCCGCCAGCAAATACGAGTGCAATTTCAAAAACAGCAGCCAACATTGCGAAATGTGGCAAATGTTTTCAAAGGAATGCCAAGGCTTGCGATTAGTTTAGTTCGCCGTCAGACGCAATGGCAATTGTTGCAAAAAGTGATGTTCATGTTTAGCTTTGACATTTTGTCTAACGCGATCTTTTATTTGCGTAAAGTTTTATACATTTGTATATTGATAGTCGAAAAAACTCCAGAAAAGCGAATAAATCTAACGTTTTATGACTACCGTTTTACAGGTACATTCATCTTCTT
This sequence comes from Anomoia purmunda, assembly GCA_951828415.1. NCBI lineage: Eukaryota > Metazoa > Arthropoda > Insecta > Diptera > Tephritidae > Anomoia > Anomoia purmunda. Next base: position 494,987 of record OX639996.1, read on the forward strand.
TTTACGCTAATAGATCTCTGGTTTAAATCAAAACATAACTTTTTGAGTTACAAGAGTCTAGACTCAAAAAATAGGGATACTTTCGAGTTTGTTTCAAAAAATGTTAATTTTATCCATTTTTTATTAGTTTATGAACTTTAAAAAAAATATATATGTACATACATATATCTAAAAATATTCAAATGGAGCACAATTTTATTACGAAAGAGGGGGGCCCAAATCGGACAGAACATGCACATGTTATATATCGTCGGAAAAAACCTTTGCAAACGATGTAACAATATATAACACCGTGGCAGAAAAATAGTTTTTGGAACCTACATTTGATAACATTTCACTTTTTTATATGGCACTCAGATTTTTCCATCACTTCTATTTTTCAACACTGTTTTACGAATGGTAGTTCTAAAAACTGATCTGAATTTTGTATAAAATTTTGCAAATTTTAATATCCATACCGTTTAATTGCTAAGCATAACGAATTTAAATAAATACAACGTGCCGTGAACGCATCCAGAAAAAGTAAGCACTGATGCACAGAACAGCTGTCTTTAGTTTTGATTAGATGTTTGATACTCGTACGCTTATGCGGAACTCGATTATTACATCGATAACAATTTGGTTTAAAAAGTAAGCTATAATTTCTGAGTGCATTTAAATTTCAAATAACTTTTGAAGGATTTTGTTTATTCTAATAAGGAAATTGTCAAAAAGTAAAAATTCCAGTTATTTAGTTTATTCAATGTCTGCAATCGCTTAACTATCATCTCTGCTAAGCAAATACACATTTACAACCTCATTTGCAATAGGTGTTTGCTCTCGTATATTTCGCATAGCATTTCAAATTGTATGTATTTTACAACGAAACAAATACAAAATTTGTTATATGTACAATTTACAATACCAAATAAAACAGGTCGCGAATTTATCTATTAATTACCCCATTAATTGTAATTATCATGCTATCAGAAATAAGTTGGATGATTTTTCTTGTTTCATGTGAAAGCAGGTTTTTAGCATAAGACCTAGAGATCGATATCAACTCGCAAGCGGAATCAACCAAAGATGAATTTTAAAAAAAGTATGAGCACCCAGCGCTACAGCGAAAATGTCCCAGCTATATATATCCAAAATATAAAGATCTTTTGACACCATATTCACCTTACCGACAGTACTATGTAAGTGGCAACAAGTAGCTACTGTAAATAATATCCTTTTCCACGCCAAGACTGTGAAAAGAGGGATAGAATTATGCAGTGGTTCCATGTGATCTCTCCCTACGAGTATGTTTTGGTTTTCGTAAACATAAATTGAACTCTAATGCTTGGTTTTCATTATATCAAATATTTGGCAATAAAATATGACAAGAAATGCCAACATGTTGTCATTTTATACTTTCGCACTGGCACCAAATCTGGTAAAATTGGCAAATTTGGCTTAATGAAAACGAAGCCCAATCTGATTCCAACGAAGATTGCAAGAACAACAACTTCAATCGCTAAAAGCAATAATACATCCCATCAAACGCGATACGATTCATAAAATGGTGCACTCGAGTATTGTGAACAAAAGTTAGATAAAGCCACAAATACTCGATAACAACACCAACCGCCATCGTAACAATAAAACATGGGCATAGTACATATGTATAGCCTGAATGAATACAAAAGGTTGAAAGATGTCAGAACTTATATATTTACGTCGCAACAAAACAATGAAAGTTAGCTAGATTTCCGTCAGATTAACCGCCGCCACCCCATCCATTAAGTAATCCTGCAGCCAGATGGAGACGAGTATTGTAGGGACGCAAGTTTTCCTTTATGGGTGTAGAAAGTGGCTCACTGTGCGATGAAAATCTGAAAATACCAAGACAAATGAACTTAAAATTTAATGAACAAGCTCCGGAAATTATAGAATTACTTAATACTGCTGCCTGTTGACAAATAGCAGCGCACAAAAATAAAATTCCTACAATATAACGAAATAAATGAATCGGCCAACTCGTGATGCGCCTACTTAATGAGCAGCCAACGCTAACCGAAAGCGAGTTGGCCGCGTGGAAATGCGCTCTCGAAATCGAATTAGTTTGTAAGCCGCAGCACTCAGCGCCCATTTCGGAACGAGTTTTATGTAAGTGCTATACAAAATATATGTATAGTTGGTTTTAACGCGGAGGCGCACATCGTTGTTGTCTCTCTGCTGTCGCTTTGCTAGTTTAGCGAAAAATATTGTAATTCCATTCACGACTAAATCAGATTCAATCAATTGAAGTTCGATGCGCGTTCAAATGCAATTAAACAATATTTGTACTATTTCCCCGCCTTGTTGTTGTTGTTCAAAATTTAGGTTGCGATTGTTATGCCTTGCGAACTGCAGTACCTACTCTTACTAGGTTCGTAGAAAATTGAAAGTGACAACCAAATTGGATGGAATTATGTAACAAAATATTATTATTTGGTTAATGTGGAGCACGCGCTGGGCTTTTGGCAGAGAACCATCGAGGTCAAACGTGCACTTAGCGGAGCGCGCTAGAAAATTTAATTTCGTGCCGGGCTGGGAAAAAGTATGCCTTTCCAATCTCTAAGATTCAATTATGATTTCATATTACTAAACCGGATCAGCACTATTTGATACAGAGAGTAATGGTCAAACTTTTAGAAAAGGCATTTTTTTTTTAGTTTTAACAAAATCAATCAAGCCAAATTTTTAAGCTATATATATAAAATGTAGAAAACTTCAAGAAATTCCATGAAAATTTTAAATTTTGCCAGGCCATATAACTTTTACATTCATACGTTAATTGGGTAAAGTGAACAACACCATCGCCAAAAAAAAAAAAATAAATAGAAAACAAATATGAAAAATCAACAGCATATTCAGATCTGCTCTGTTTTATATATATTATGAGCTACAGTAGTACGGGCTTGATGAGAGACTTATGTATATAGAGTGTTTTTGGTTCGAGGCTGGTATTATTGTTGGTGTCAAGATAAACAAAGTTCTTTACTTTGTCAAAATTGTAACTGTCAACAGTAACGCGGGAGCCAATACGCGAATGCCTCGACTGTTTATTTGATTACTGGAGGTAGTTCGTTTTGCCCTCTTTCTTCTCCAGACCCTTTCTATGTTTATTTTAAAAAAATGTTTTTTGTGCAAATTCTATCGCATTTCGAATTAACATAGACGAATTTTATTGAAATGTGAAATATTAGGAAATTAATATTTTTCGTAATCTTCATAATTTAATTTGGCCTCACATATCCGAAAATGCATAAATTTTGGTATGAAATGTAACGTTATTATGTTTAAAGGTCCAACAATATAATTTAATATAATATTTTGGCCTTTACATTATATAACTCGATGTTTGACCGAACTTCTCCTACAATTTGTGGTGTGCGTCTTGATGTAACACAAATTGATTGATCTACCGTTTTACGCCGATTCCGAATGGCAAATGATTTTGATGAGAAGAAACACATTCAGAGCTTTGCCATTGCCCGACGCATCGAACGAAGCGCGAACTCGGCTACATCGGTAGTTATCGAGTAAATATTCTTCAGAATTTATTAGCACATTGACAATAAGTCCAGTAAATGATTGTCTGTTCACTTGTTTACCTATTTCATTGAGATTGTTCGAAACTAACTCACACACCCCAACCTATACGACCCTACCTAAAATATATCGATATTAACTCCTTTATAAGGGGCTCTGAAACGTCGTACAAATTTCTGGTAATCCCGAGTTCCAGTTTGTTTTGGCGACTATTCGTTCCGAAATCCATGAACCTTCTTTAGCATTATTCTTCTGTTACATAGTTACAAATGTGCCACGTCGGTACAAATGTATGAATTGTAAAACGGCGAAGATGTAAAATCTCTAAAGACTTTGAGACAGCAATTTCGGAAATGAATGTACACCGCAACTTAAACCGCTAACACAAAAGCAACGATGACGTGAGAGGTAGTCGGATTCAAAGTAGCCGCCACTCATTGCACTTTCAAACTGGCTCTCATATACAAAGGCAGCTGCTACGAGTATTGCAATTGAGATTGCGACACAAAAAATTTGGAATGCGCGTCTTCCGTCAGGCTGCGAGCCACAAAGGTCTCAATCCGCTTGCCTGACGAATTAGCATAAGTGTACTATGTATTGTTGCATACCTCCTTTCGCGAGCTTATTTATAGTTCGGCCGCCTTGGACCTCACTATCGTATCCGTGATTGCCAGTTTGTTCAACGTTGATACTAATTAATGTGCCACATTAATTTACATCGTATGCACAGCACTGAAACCAAGTACTAACAGCAGCTGATCTAAATGCAAGAACCCAAAGACAACCAACCAAACACGCATTAAAGTTTACCAGGATATGAATGCATTCTGGCGCTCTGGGAGGCAAACAAAGTGAAGAGTTTCGCGAATTTACCCATTCATACCGCCTCATTTTTTGCGATTCTTGAAATAATAAATATTATTTATTTATGCGCTGCATGTAGGACGGTTTCGCAGTGGCGAATGCAAAAAAATTTTAAGCAATCAGATTTTAGACTACATTTTAATAAAGAAGACGAAGGAGTGTGTTATCGGTTAATTTAAATGTGTATGTACATCTGAAGCTTGGGACTAGTGCGGTCTTCTATTCGATCTCTATTTTATGATTTTCCGCAATCTATTGGCAATTCAAAAAAGTTTTAATGTCAGAAAAGTTATTTGCTCACGGCGAAGTAATCAGTTCCACGATATTAGAGAATAAGCAGACCAATCATTTCGTTGCTTTACAAAAATCTGCAAAGATTTTTTTTTGGTGTGAAATTTCAAAAAAATCATAGGTACATAGCCGGGGTTGCTGGATTTTATTTCCAGCAAGCCAATGTCTGGGTTATGACACTATAAATTTAACTCTCAGTTACTTATATCTTTACTTATAAATCGATTGAGTGTTATAATATTTCTTCTTTGTAAAATTTGTTTACATCTATACGAAACGATCCGAACCCTTGCTTTTCCATTTAGACTCTTTTTTTAAACCCACCAAAAGATATTTCAAAATTTGCAATTGCTGTTCTTCTAAAATCTTTCCTTTGAAAATGTATAGAAGAGGGATGTGAAGCAGAGCGATAACAAAATTTGTTTACTTCACCATTCATGTGCTTTCTAGTTCATAGCAGTCGGTCCATTCCAACAAAGCTCAGTTGGTTTCTTTAGGTGTGCGCGAAATGGCTTTCATTCGCTGAGTAAACCTTTAATTCTTTTCTACGCAAAACTTTTAGTTTCCTTTGCAAAGTGCCAGAAGTAGTTGGATAAGCGCCAGACAACAGGAAAGTGCAATTGATGCTAATTTTACAAACATTGAATTCGGTATTGTGTTTTCTTTAAATTGCTTCCGAGTGTTTTAATTATGTTTATTACAACTAGTAATTAATTCAAAACGAAAATACCTATTATAGATTTGTGATAGAGCCCAGTTCCAATCGTTGAAAAAAATTTCCTTATTTCTTATTTTAATATCTCGATGTACTAAAATGATGAATATATTACCAGATTAAAATTAATTCGAATATAATGCAGAAAAATTTGTCAGTGTGTCCAATATAGTTGGAGTTATCCGGAATTAATGGATGAGTCAGTGATTTGTTTCGTTCCGAAGTTGTCGAAATAAATATTTTTTTTTAAATCCTTTGCTTGCGTGCTAATTGGATATAACTTTCCCACAAAAGTGAACAGAATTCACTATTCACTAACAAAAATTGCGATAGATGGCGCTGGGGACGGGATGTCTCTAAAAGCTGTATTCACAGTTTAAATTCATTCAAATCCAGAACGACTATTTGCAGGAAGTAGCGAAGCGCGTCGGGTCAGTTAGTTAGTTCATCAAGATATGGTGCATTATATGAAGTTTTGTAGCCAATTCAAATTCAGTAGAATTAAGTTGCAAGTGGCTAGGTATTACTGTAGAGTTTTGATGATTTTTTTTTATATGAACGGAAATGCGTAATTGAAATTTTCATTTTATTATTTACACTGAAATTGAATTGAAAGCTGCATATTCGAAAACTTTGCCAAAATTTTAATAAAAAAATTTGGGAGCTGTGGCAGAACTTTTTTTAAATTTGTTGAATATTTGTGAAAATCCTTTTTGGGACAAATGTAAAACTCTCAGAAGTTTTAGTTTGTCTAGCAATGCTTGCTAGTCCGCAGTCCGCAGTGAGGATCTAACCCAATGCCTAATTCCTGTACTAAGTCGCGACGTGTTTGTTAAGTTGTCAGATGTTACTTAGCCTACCGACGCACCCAACATGGCTAGAATTTTTCAAGTGCAAATATATTTTTGAAAACTCAAAGAAATTTCCCACACACTCGTGACATTGTTACTTATGGCTACATCCTCCCGAATTCGAAGCCACGGGAAAATTGTCACGGCAACGGTAAACTGACAAACGCCATCCACTTCTCGCTACCATCCTCGCTAAAGTAGGTCGGACGCACGTGGACAGATTGGACAAAAGAGCTCGCTTTATTTTATCACAATGGAAATTTTTAATAGTTTATGAAACGCACACAAAGGTGAATCGGAATCGGAATGAGTCAGTGGTTTGTAGGGCAAAAGCATATTGGTTTCACGTTTCGGCCTTGCCAAAACAGCGATAGCACCGTTCCAGTGCCTGGGGGCGGATGTAGCTGACCCAAAAGGGAAAGGCCGGACGTCCACTGTCATTTCATTTTATTTTATTTCGAACAGCCTTCCGATTTGCATGATGGTTGTGTTCTTTTGTTATTATTTTTATTTTTTACAATTAAATTGCATTTAAAGCATCAGCCTCGATTGTGCATCGCATATGAGATTTTCAACATTTAGTGGTAGATATTGATGTGTACGTAGTGTACAGATGCAGTGCATTGAAAATTATAAATCTACGCAGCGACTTTAGTTTTGTGCACAATTGAATTTTATTTATTTATCATATGCCATTTACTTTGTTTGCTAAACAATATCAAACTTTGACTAATGGCTGTTTCTTTCGCGCCATTTTTTCTTACTTGCAGCACGTCGTACAAGCCGGTGTAGCGCCATATCCAGGTGCCCCGGCTGGCTATCCACCGGCTGCAGCACAGGTGGGTACGGCCAACCCAGACAGTCTCTCGATGGCTGTGGCCGCCATCAAAACAGAGCCCATATCGCAAATGAAGACAGAAAGTGGAGCATCAGGTGTAGCGAATGCTGCCACACCAGGCGCTGCCGTACAGCTGTATATGCAACAAAAGAAGGTAAGTGTCTTTCAGTTGGTTGAATCTACCATTCTACTTGGATGTGCGCGAGTGCTGACTTCTGTGTGTGCGTGTGTGTGTGTGTGTGTCCATTGGAATCCAAATGAATGAGTTGTAAAAAATACTCGTTTGCACCGAGTTACTTTAATCCTTTACACATACACTGCATGCCCATTCAAAACTACTTAATATCTACTGTTCCTCTATCCGCTTTGCACTCACACAAATACATACTCATTTGTGTTTGTGTGTGTGCCCGCGTGTGTGTGTCCGCGTATGTGTGAGTGTGTAAAGCTGGGCAGAATCAAATCTGTATGTACTTTGATTTATGGCCTTTTTCGGATGTGGTTGGCCTCCTCCGGATACAACTTTCATTAGTTGCTTTGACATTCGAACACTGTTTATTTACTAAGGGCTATTCGACTTATGTACGCCCAAAATATAATGCAGATATATTAGATATGACATACGTACATTTGTGATAGTTATAGAACCAAAATTATTTTATTTCAAAATTGCTTGCCGCCCAGCTCTTTATATTATTCAGACTATGAAATTACAATGAACAAAACGAGTGAGAGTAAAAAAAAAAGTGTACTAAGATAATAAAATAATATAAAAAGCTTTCATACATAATATGTACATATATACTATATAATCTTAAGAAATCCATTAAAATTTAGTTACTCACCTTAATATTAAATACATTGTACCCATACTCGTACTACCATATTTATGTGCATACCCAGCAAAAAACACGATTACCTCATAAACGAAAATAGAATCGTATGAATATTGGTAAGCTCTTCATATTTCGTTTCTTGAAGGAATTACTTTAAAATTGACATGCCATTCGCGGTAATGGCTAGCATACTACTTTGCAATCTCCGTGATAAGTTAAATCAACGAAAGGCAAATTAGAAAGGCGACTTTGCAATACCCGTAATCGGTTAAAGCAGCGAAAGACAAATTACAAAGGCATTACTTTATAATGCAACGATGCGTGTCTAATTTGTCGTTCGCTTCTTTAACCCATTACGGGGATTGCATAGTCGCCTGCTATCCATTACCGCCAATGGCAAGTTCATGTTAAGATAATGCTTTTTAGATGTGAAAGATTCAATTCAACTAATTTCTTACGATTCAAACATTCGTTTCAAAGGTCAACACGGTACCACAAGTAGCGAATCAAGATTTTTTGCTGGGTAAATTTTATGCATACATGTATAAATATTACATATGTATGTATGTGTATGTATACATTTGGAAAAAAGTTGTACAAATTTCCATGCATGCATTTAACGAAATTCTGTATTAATCCTAATATTACTTTGCCTTTTCCTATTCAAAGTAAATAAATATTATACAAATACCTATTTTCGAATTAAGTTTTGTTATACTATGTTCGGGCTGGCATCGAAAATCTGTTTTCATGAAAAATGCAGTTTTCGGATGAAAACTCGCGTTGTCGTTTTGACAAAATCTATCTAGTCGCTTGAAAACCTAATTTCCACTCATTCCAATCTTTGTCAACGCTAGTTATTCCGATATATTATTGATACGGTTTTCCTCCCAAAATTTTCACATTTAAAGTTACATTCTCAGTTCATAACCTACGGGCAATTTGAAAAATTCGTGAAAAATTTATCAGGCGCATCCACTAAACAAAATTGGTATTACCATATTAGAGTACCAACCGTGAAACCATTAAATACGAAATTTCAAAAAGATCTATGTAGTTTTTTTTTGGCAGCCATTCGAAGCAAAAAACTTTTGAGTTTGAGTTGTTCACACTTCAACCAAAACAATGGCAAAACTGAAGGATTTATTCTACGAATCGGACTAAGTGCATCGAGCTAAAAGGAGCCCACGGTAACAAAATAAAATGAAATTTGTCCGAAGAAATTTTGTTTGCTCTATTTTTGAACGGACATTTCAAATTGCCCTTTAAAGGCACTAAAGACAAACAGAGTTAATTTGTGTTAGGAAGCCAAGCGCACGCACACAAAGAACCGTTGTTGTGTTGAGTTCAAGCGTACTTGCACTGAAAAAAGAATTTAAATAAAATTTTCCTTATTGTGATGTACTTTTTTCTTCAAATTACGACATTTTCTCCCTCTCAGTAAAGGTTTCTTCAAAATGAATGAAACCTACATTAAATTAAGTTTTTCCTCCCTAAAGTAGTAAATATTTCTTAAGCGCCATTTCTTTGCGATTTTCTTTCTTTGAATCCAGATAATTTTTTTTTAAGTACTCACACACTATTCGTGTCTGTGTGAAAAATACGATTATTGTCGTCCTCACGAGGAAAATTAAGATTGCCGCCTGTCCCGTCTGTAAGACTCGGTGCGACTACTGAACGGATTTTCAAAATGTTTTTGTTGTCAGCCCGGTCATAGTACGAGTATTAGCAAATATTTGGTATATCGTATCAAGGTTTCTGACAAAATTATAAATATTTGTAAGCACTAACTTCTTTTATCCTTTATATGTACATAAATTTTTTAATTAGTGAAAGATGAATTTCAGGATGTTGCTCATCTTTTTTTGGTTTCTTCAAGGCAGTTAGCAGTGGAAATTTCTTAAAGTATTATCAGTCGAATGCTTTCGAAAACTAATGTCAAATATCTGTATATCGCTCTAGGTACATATGTATGTAGTGGCATGCAAAAACAAAACATTTGAGTACAGCTTGCTCAGTTGGAATTCGTATAGTTCCAAACAAAAAATAATAATGCTAACCACAATGCAAAAACCAATGCTGTTGGAATTTCATAAAAATGTTTTATTTAATTATGCCAAAAGAAACTCCTTCTGCACGATCTTTCTTCTTAGTAAATATGTATGTACAAATGCATACATATAAATAAGCATCCATACATACATACATATGTACATATGTACATATGTACATATTTAAATGTCATTGGCCTTATCGTTTTTAATAAAGACATTTGTATGCCCTATCTATACGAAACGATTACGGAATGCAAACAGATATTGTATTTGAAGGAGTTCAATACTTAAAATCACTTGAAATGATACTAACATAAATACATACATACATACATACATGCCTATGTATCTATGTATATAATTTAAACGAATACAATACAATGGATTTACTGTTTACAGTACCGAAGTGTAAGTATTCTTGCGTAGGTACTTCCAAGTCAAGTTTGAATTCTAAAAGGCATTCGACGATGTTTCGCTTATCTCGCAAAACAATTGGGTTCACTTCTGTACGATAACCTTAAACAATTGCAATTTCCAATGTCGTCGCCGCTGATAAACTGAAGCTAAACTCAACCGCTCTACTCTCCTCTGCTGTTCGTCATCGCTAAATGGATTAGCTGCTTAGTGAGTTCTATCGGTCTAGCGATAAGCAAAATTCACGCATGCCACACCCATCAGAACAACATTTACCACGGTATAAGTGTACAGTCCAATAAATAAATTTCAAATTTTATAAATTATCAATGTAACTTTAATATAACGAATTGTTGGTGTTGGTTTAGTTCGAAGAAATTTTAAATAATGATTATCTTATTCTAATATCGTACATACTGCAAATAAAGAAGTAGAATGTAATTGAATGAAACATTTAAAATTGACAATGAATGCTAAAAATGAATAAACGTTCAAACCCAATTTTCCCGCAGACAAATCTGCCAACGGCAACGTCGCTGTTCAACGGCTGTAACACATCGATCACATCGGCTGCAGCAGCAACAACACCGACAGCGGCCATCGTAAATTCCTCTCTTCTAAACGGCATTCCAACTCAACAGCACAATGGAGGCCTTGGGATCGCGCTCAGCAATGGACTGTCGGCCACACTGAATGGCCTCGAGCATAAACACCAGCAGCAGCAGCAACAGCAACAACAACAACAACAACAACAGCTGCAATTACTGCAGCATCACCGATCCCATTCCCATCACAGCCATCAAATACACCTGCAGCAAACACAACAACAACCACTGTCACAGCCACCAACACCAACACTGACGCTGACATCGTCGCAGTCGCAGTCGCAGTCGCAGTCGCAGCCACAACCGCAAAGTATTGTTATAGTGAGTGTTGTTGCTATGTTAGCAAAGTATTGCGCAAGGCATTGCTGCTGTGTCGTGGGTTAACCAAGTGCCTACCTTTTGAGGGTGCCACACTTGCCCTTGCCACATGCCACATGCCACATGCCATATGCCATATGTCATATGCCACAAATGTCACCTGTCACAATTCCACGTACTAGTACGCAAATTCTCTTTGCATCCACGCTCGTACTCATGTAAATTATTCGTATTCGTACTTAGCTACTACTACTACTACTACTACTACTACTACTACTACTACTACTACTACTACCACCACTACTACTGCATATACAAAATAAAGTTGATTTGAAATTGAATTGATTGAATTAAATGGAATGGAATGGAATGGAATTACTCGTGTTGTGTCCTTTTTACTAGCGCCTAAAATGCTGCTGCGGCTATATAAATATTTATGCCACCGCAACAACAACAACTGCATCCCCCGCATAACTTTTTCATTACTCGTATTCGTATTCGTAACTGTAATTTGTATTATAACTGTATAAGTAACACATATGGAATTGTACCCGCATCAAGCATAGCATAATTTAAGGGTGATTGTCATGCATCTACTTTGGTTTACGGTTTTCGGTTTTGGTTTTTCAATTTTCCATTTGGTGCAGATTCTGTGAATTGAGTTTTAGTGTTTTCCAGTAAAAAAAAAACGTAATAATATTTAAATAAACATAATAAACTTATAACACAACAACAATTATCTAGTATAATAATAATAATATGTGGTGACTATAGTAGTCGCACAAAATTGTAAATTACGATGTACAACATATGTACATACATATGTATATGATTTATAGTTAATGCTATTTATATGCAAAAATTTTGCATTCGATTGTTGTGCCCGATTTATTTGTAGCTTTGCTTTTCCAGTTAATTTAATAATTTCACAAATAGTATGAATACTCTCGTATGCTAAGCTTTAATTATTTTTAAGGTTTTCGCTCTAAATTGGTGTTTTTGACAGGGCATACGTTACATACCTACTTGCATATGTAAATTAGGGTGCATCACTCCCCTTACACAAAAAAAAAACAGTACTGTTTTTCCATTGGAATCATAAAATTCATTTTATTCTAAGGCGTCTAGCAAAATATTACGTAAAACTATTAAGATTTAAGTGAACTGGACCGATTTAAAAAGTGCCTTCAAAAATTAAATTTTTTATTAACAAGAATAATTGTTTGAAATATTATTTTCTATCCGGACGCACTATCGTAACTTATGTCAGAGCTATCAATGCAAATTAGGAATGGCAAGTGTGCATACACTTCATTTATGCGAAGTAATTTGGACGAAAATAAGTAGTTTACGTTGTAGTGTGTCCGGGGCATGTAAGCTTTAAAATTGTATTTTGAACTTTTTTGTCAGACTGGTTTAAGAATCTTATAAAATATAATTTGTTTCGTTGCCAATAACTCCATTCAAGTCCCAAAATTTTGCCCCAAATCTCATTATTATGATTGCGGTGAACAAATTTTTAAATATTAAAATGTTTTATCATATCAGGTGATTTGTTTTGGTACTATTTCTTAAAAACATTATTCTTGGGGGATTTTCAAATTGATCCGGCTCACGTCTATCTAAATATTTTTAACGCATTTATTTTAGTGAGGCACCCCAATGTACATCCATACTAAGCCACGTGTACGGTCCCAAAATTTTTTTTAAGAAGTCATACAATTAGGTGATTGAAAAGGTGTCATAATATCTCATAAATCATAAAGTTGTAAAATTTTAAATCTCAACAGTTATTTAACTTTCGAAATTTTATAACTACGTCTTATGACACATAAAACCGCCTCGTGAATCACCTAGATACATTTTAGTTTTATGTAAGTAATTGGTTGCAGGTCTTTTGTGCGTTTGAACAAATATTTGTATGTTTATATGTTTTTGCATTAGGGTGCACCTTATTTTACAACTTTGTCTAACAACGCAAGAGTGACATTAAATCACATTAAGTGGAATTAAAAAATATTAAATCGCCCACTGGCTTTAGGCAATTTTCAACACTTTGTGAATAAATTTGTCAATATGGTGAATTTTAGCGCCTTTGAATAAGTCTTACTCGATTTTAAAAATATTTCGCAGATCACGTTTCTAAAACCAAACGAACATTTCTTGAGAGAGTCGTGGTTAATAGCTTAACAAAAAGTTGTATCAATTCAAATAAGGCACGCCCTAATGCGTATACATGTAAGTAGTACCTACCCATTTCCAATAAATAGCTACATTTTTATTTGCATGGAAGTTTAAAAATCCTCAAACAGTTTGGTTATAGTTAGCAGTTTCAACGGAACGAAAATAAAACATTTGTTCTTATTTCTAATCTAAGTGTAACATTTTAGCAGAAATCTTTTTGATTTACACATTACAATCTATTTATTCAGGGGCAGTTTTAACCGAGATATGTAGAGTTTTTATGCATTCATTATTCCATGATCCGATTCTTGTAGGTATTTTAAACGTGTATTTAAATTTTTGTGGATAATACTCATCGCCGTTATTATTAAACTAGATTTGCCGAACAAAATTGTTTCGCAAATTTATGTAAATGGGTAACTGCAAATAAATGCCGTTCAAACTTCATAGATTTAAGAATTCTATGAGGCATTTGCGAGTCTTCTAGAGCATCCCATTGTATATGACTTCACTTTTACAACAATGTAATTTTATGAATGCAACGAATTTAATTATTAGAGCATGAGCTAGAGGAGAAGTTTACCACTCCATACAGAAGTTAAATTAATTTGTATTAGATTCTTTAACCCTTTAGTAGCAATGTATGTTTAGTGTAAAAGTTGGGATTTCACGAAATTTTAAATTTTGAAATTTACCACTAAACTTATTCCTAAATCCATTGTTGGAAAATTTTCTTTAAATTGTGTTTTGTAAGCTGTTAGCAGAAATCACCACACCTTACTCTGTACGAAGGTTGCCATTTATATTATATGTATATCTGGCTTAACAATAGAAAAATTAACATTTGTGGCTTAAAACGCTTTTTCTGTTTTTTGCATTCGTTTGAAGCAATCGATACGAGCCTCTCTTTCTGTGTGTGTGTGTTTTTTTTTTTTTAATTGTATTGGAAAATATACATAATTGATGATCGTCTGACGAATTGCCAAGGCTGCCTCACTTTCACTGTGTGAGACATGGCAATTCCTACTCTAGTCATTTCGAGCAGATCAACGAAATTTTCCGATGCAAGAATTGATTTTGGACGATCTTCATGCGGTTCGTTGGTGACTATGATAAAATTCTTTGACGAGTTGTTAACGGTGATATAGGATTGGACCTGTTCGCCGTATAATTAATTTTTTTAATCGATGTGTTCTTGTGAAAAATAATCGCACGAAAATGCTCACGGTTTAATTTAATTTTTTTGTCAATATTAAATTTTTAACGCCATTGTAAGCAATCCTAATATAGCATGTATGTAGCTCACACACCAAAACGTTCTGAGTGCTGTTATACTCGTAGTAGAATATGTCAAAGTATCCAATGAAAACGTCAAATGGCGTCTGATAACACTACAAGTGCCCAAAGTGGTTAGCTTAATTTTTTTACACATGTTTGAATCCCATAAATTTATGTTTACATCTTATTTTCTTATCTCACCCTTGATTGTTGAGTACCTTTTCTCTTAACTTTGTAAATATGACACGCGACAACTCTTAATTGTTTCAATCAGTTTTTCAGCAGTGTGAGCTGGACCGTTGTTGGAACGTACAAAGTTTGGCAGCAAATTTTCGAAAACTTGTAAATAGATTTCACTATCACGAAGGAGCTGTTATCTCCTGCCCATTTTTCACATAATTTGGCCGCTGACTTCTATGGGTCGTGTACAAAACTGCATATCTGAATTTTTAAAAAAAAATTCTGAGTAAAAAGTTTGAAAATTTGATTACATTTCTTTTCACAACTTTTAAAATACATTTGTCATTTAAATTTGCGTGAAAAGTGGCAGTTCGTCCAATTCAATTAAGGAATTGTTTTATAAACAGACTACTCATAAGGGAAGGATTTCCTGGAAAGTTGAACTTAATTAGTGGTGCTTTTTATATTTTTTATATTTTTTTGTGTTAATGTGGATATGCATGGTTTGTAAAAAATTGGACCTCTGCTTCAAAGGATTTCATCAATTTTGTTTTTGACAATTTTATTAATAATCTATTTGAGGATCGCAGATGTACTATGTTCATTGAAATTCCCATATTTGAGTGAATACCCTGTCGAAGAAGTAAGTCACTCTCGTGACCAAACTAATTTTTTCTCAACTACTTTTAAACTAATTTAATACAGTTTCGTTTTAAGATTCTTAGTTGCCGTGGTAATTTAAAATTAATAAATTTTTAAGTTGTTAAATTTAAACTACAAATATGCAAGATAGGGTAGTTGATTGTTTCCTATGACATCGCCTTGCTAAATAAATCAGTTTGTTGTATGCAATGGCAATGAGTTGTCATTGGACAAAGATAGTTTTAAAATGCTTTAAAATCAATATCATTTCCCACAGGGTATATTCACATCATTTGGGTTTGGGTATAAATTGTGTGTACGAGTATGTATGTACATATATGCTCGTGTACATGTGTGTATCCAACTTATATTTATACGCAACATGTTGCCCACCAACAATTGCCAGCAAACTGCTTCACTTCACTATCCCGACTACTCGTTTGCCACAATGGTTCCCCTATCAGCTCCATTCTTCGGCCCATCTGAGTGCCGAGTTGCGAATAGCCAATTTACTATCGCATATATTTTGGAATTCCACTTCATTCACAACCACTAACACTCAGTCCTTTATTGTTGTCTTTCATTAACACGTCCACAGCCGGTGGGCGGCCGACCAGCTGGCCTTCTCAAATAACAGCAAAACTTAATACTCGTATGTTGTTTCATCGTGTGTGCTGTTGTGTATCCTGTGTATCCTTTCGCTGCACTATCGGAGTCCTTTGTCATTTCCATTTCAATTTGCTAGGACAAAAGCCACTTCCGCAGCTGCTCACCATCTTTCTCAAGCTTCTGTTCTTTCTTTACTTGCTGTACTTTTACATCGGTTTTGTGTATTCTGATTGTTGTTGCTTTCTAACTTTGTACCTGCTGCCATTCGGTTTGTATTTGTTTCGACAATGCCAAACAATAGTTTCAACTGCAGCGTTTATTTCTGGACTAGAACGACGCGACTTTTTTTTTTTTGGTTTTTGTTTTCATTATTCTTTCCTTTTCTACTTGCCTCTTTATTCGCAAACTGTCACCTGTTTCCAGACATAAAAACTTACACTTTACTAAACGTATGCACATCCATAAGTACCGCCGTGTGGATATGTAAAAAAAAAGGCCACAATCAATACTTAGACCGAAAGTATAACACAGCATAGAGTAGGGAATTTAACTTTGCGTGGCGAAAACGGAAATGGAATACAAATGCTTTTGTTTTATATTTTGCGTCTCCCTACTGTTTCTAAAACTATGTGCAGGCAAAACGGGTGTCCACCATTGCTCTAGGCCAAAGGGCTACTAAATATGTACCTGCACACAAACAGAAGAGCACAAGCAAAATGAAAATATTATTCATGCAGCACTTTGGATGTTCGCATGTAAAGTTACTGCATTTGGAGGATTAAATTAAAAACACTATATCTCGAGGTATAAATTGGATTTTGCAGAAATATTCGCAGACCACCTCGACTATTCATATTTTGATTAAGTTAACGAAGTGTATGATATTTATATTTATTTCTCAAATTTAAATTAAAATCAGCAACCCAACACAAGCAGATATTATTACTCACATTTCGGCTTACGTCAACTTTTTTACTATGCAAATTTCTCTTATCGGAATATCCTGCAGCAAAACTGATAGAGACAGCAAGCAGCGTAATGCCCAACAGTCAGCACATTTGGTGTACGGTGTCGACCTCTTGGTTGGTTGGTAGTGGCGGTACAAATTCCCCAGAGTGCGAATAAAGTTACATTAATTTCAGAATTATTGTGTGCCATTGGCAAAAACATAGCAGCCGCAAAATCAAAAACACCAAAAACAGTATGTAATATTTCTATAGCTATGGCTATAAGCTATGTATGTACAGTTGTGCGAGAATATTATTGGCAGCAGCAGCAGCTATATCTGCAACACCACATTATCTGAGTATGTATACAATTCTTAATTGCAATGAATGAGTATAAACAAACTAATTAGATAGAGTATCAGAAAGTGCGTCGTTGTTTGTGTGGCTGAATAAGTTTGTGTGCTTATTGGGGAGCAAACTTCAAGCAACCAACTCCATTTAAACTGAAACAAACATTAAAATTTCAAATTAAAGCTTTTACACAAACCAACACACATTTATAACTATGCTTTTCATGGATAATAAGCTCTGTTTAGACATTGAATCGTAAGAATGTAAACAAATTTATAAAGTGAAAGAGAATGTTGCGTATACGCCCCGGTGGGTCTACTGGTTTGCCTAAACTGAGCTGAAATGAGGCAAACGTGAAGATGTTGAGCAACAAAATCAACTTACTCGTAATGGTTTAAGCTTTACATTTACGATGACTTGCTGCCAGCTAATTTGTTAATTTCCAGTTCAGGGACTTTCCTTTACTTTGTATGCCTTTCGGTCCCTCTTATTGCTCAATTAAACAAAGTTTTGCCTTAAATACCAGCACTAGCTTTGAAATGGGAAATACGAGAATCCTTCAGTATCTACTAGTGATATACTAGTGATACCTAGAAGGCAATGGATTGGGTCCTTTAATAAACTACCCGTCCCGGGCCTTACTAGAACTGAAATACGAGTCTGAAGGAGTCGAAGGTTAATTCCAACTAGAGACCCGGAAAACGGTTCCAGGTAACTCCAAAGGCATTTACAAGACACCCGAAAATCTGAAGAATAAGTCCGAAGCACTGATAATCGATTTCAAACGAACCGGGATCGGTTCCTACAGAACCAGTTAATTAATTAGTTCCCATGTATTTTAATTTCATGTATGTAATTTATTTATTTATTTTCTTTGGAAAATAGTAAATCAACTTCATTTAGACAATCTTTTTTTTTACGACTTTTAGCTAAAATACTTGAAAGTTTGCGTTAAAACTATTTATATTACATGGCATATATATTCAGCCATTTCAACAGGTACAATTGAAAATATTTAACAAATTCTCCGATTCTCCGAACAAGGTTAAAAAAAATTATTAGTACAAACATTTTATAATCCTTTTTTTTGTTGGCGAAACGGAACCGGCCCAAATACGCGGTTCTCGATGGAGGTGAATCTATAAATATAGATGTATATTGAAACGATTTTCCGTCATCCATTGTCAAGTTTGATTTAGAACTGAACATCACTAATTGCCACAACTCGACGTTTTGATATCATTACCCACATAAGTCAAGATATTACTGACAGCAACTACAGCGCGAACTAGGCATTGGAAAAATAAAGTAATAACTTCCACACACTATTTCCTTGAAATCTTCAAAGCGAGTAGCTAGCTCGTTTTTTGAAGCAATCGTGAAAAATGCTAAGCAGAATATGGAACAGCAATGGTAGAGATGTTTGCTCCATTTTAATAAAACTTTTGCTGGATCGTCCGAAACTAAAATTACTGCCTAATTGGCATTAGGCTTGGTAACTTTTAACAATTAATTTGGCGCGTCAAACCTCTCAAGAATAAGTAAATGATATATTCAAGCGCTAATATTTACCACTAATATTTACAGTTATTTGATTAACTCTTCAAGAATTTACTCAAAAATTGTATTTGATAAATAGGAGTATATCGAGGTACCGGTGATATAAAGCAAAATATAACCGATATGCAAAATTATCTCCTTCAACAAGAGTATGTTTTGTATTTGCAATAATGCTCGTACTGCACAGCAATTTTCTGATCCACACATTTGTATGTATTCCTACATTATTCATCCTTTAATATGAAATGCAGATGAGCGTGAAAATTGGAAAGCATACTCACCTTGGTAAGGCGGTTAAAAATGTTTGTAAACGTATTATTACCGAAATTTTACACAGCTAAAAACAACAATACGGTCTACAAGAACAGAAACGAGCTCGGAATCACAATAGATAAGCAGTTCTTTTTTTTTTGGCTATACAGCATGTAGCTATACGCTGTAGCATCAAGAGCAGCGGCAACAGCCATATAGGCAAACGTAAAACAACAACTGTTTGGTAACAACAATGTAGATAAAATTTACAATCCAATTGCTACGTTGCTAATTCGTTCGGCTCGTTCGATTTTGAGGGAGGCGAAGAATGTAACGAAATTCTTGTATTACCCTGATATGTGCGAGTTGACTTATACTCACTCGTTTTCTGCTTTCCATAGCACATCCGCAATTATCGTAAACAAAATCTAAACAAAATTTGGAAATTAGCATACATGCTTAACGTAATAATCTAAGCGAAAATTTATAATTATTTGAAATCCAGCATTTGTATACTCTAATAACAATAATAACAATAATTATTATTATTTTATTACACAAATTGAGTTGCCTACAAATGTACGCAAACATATTTTGTGAAAATTTTCTCATATCAGAAATACACTCAACGGTTTGCGCAAAATTAAATCCGAACAAAAAATCGTTTGACTAGCTCCAATTTCGGTCTGATGTATTAAAAACATAGATAGTCTCTGAATTACCTTTACGGGAATTGTTGTTGTTAATAAATTAAGATGAATGGAAGTGATTTGTCGTAAATCAAGAACGAGGGTCGGCTCTAATTTTTTTTTATTTATATTGTCACTCAAATTAAAGAATATATTAAAAATATACAAAATCTCCCAAATTTTTTCATTCCACAAATTTGCTTTCTCAGTTTTCACTTCTATAGTTGCGCCGCCCTCCCTTATCATTTATCGCATGAGACGAACCCTTTCGATCAGCGTAGCAAAATTGCATTTCGCATTAGCGGCTAATGAGAGCTGTAAGGTGCCATAGTACATTGCACAAATTAGTCAATGTGTTTACTTACAACCCAGGTGAATAATCGCAATTACAATCGAGCTAATAGAAATTACGTCCTTTAGGGCTTTAAGTTGTTGCATGTACAACAATTTTCAATTAAATATTTACATTTACATACATACATACATCCTTCCTCCATAGATGTGTGTGTATGCGTTTTCGCGTCAATTAGACGTAATTGAATTTAGCTGCTACTGGTCATCAATTAGCTTTATAATGAATGTGATCGCAGGGCAAGCGAACCTTTTCAATTTTCCCCACTCGCTTTAATTTGAAACAGCTCGCGTCGATTTATTGAAGAATTTGACAAACTTCAAATTGGGAATACACTTAGTGCATAAAAAGAACAAAAGTGTTCGATCATTTAAGTAAATAATTTACGTACCGAATCCCAGCGCATAGTACGAGGGTTGCCTTTTATATTTTGCGCCTTCGCAACACTACATGTGATTAGCTGTAATTAGATATTTTTATCGTAAAATTTGGTGGTTTTTAGCATAAACTTGCATATAACGTCTTCACTTACGAGTTTTGTTTGTGTTTATTTATAGTGAGTTTAAAAATTCATATTCCCTAAAAATGGAATTAACCCGTGGACATTTTCGTGCGATGATTTACTACGATTTTCGACGTGGATTATCGAAACAGGAGTGCATCAATAAACTTACTTCTACTTTTGGTGTTGAATCGCCACACTTAGCCACTGTGAAACGATGGTACAACGAGTTCCTACGTGGCCGCCAATCTTTGCAGGACGAATTTCGTGAAGGTCGTCCAAAAACGGTGGTTGTGCCAGAAACAGTCGATGCTGTGCGTCAATTGATAATACAAGATCGTCATGTGACATATCGCGAGATAGAGACATCCTTGGCCATTAGTGGGACCAGCATACATTCAATATTGCATGAACATTTGGTCGTAAAGAAGATTTGTTCTCGTTGGATACCGCATAATTTGACAATTGCCCAAAAAAGGACTCGTGTCGATTGGTGTAAAGAAATGTTGAAGAAATTTAGCCGCGGTGGATCAAAGCACGTCTATGGCATCGTAACAGGTGACGAATCTTGGATCTATGCATATGAGCCGGAAACAAAGCAGCAATCGACTGTATGGGTGTTCCAAGACGAGCCTAAACCAACAAAAGTTGTTCGCGCAAGAAGCACCTCAAAGCAAATGGTCGCCTGTTTTTTCGGAAAATCTGGTCATGTCGCAACTGTTCCACTAGATAAACTTAAAACGGTCAATTCTGAGGGGTATACAACCATTTGTTTGCCAAAAGTTTTTGGAGAATTAAGGAAACCCAACCGCCGAAGACAAATCAAAATCAAATTTTTGAGGACTCAAAAAATCGAATTGATGGGTCATCCGCCGTACAGCCCTGATTTGGCACCTAATAATTTCTTTTTATTCCCGAACATCAAAAAAAAAAAATGCGAGGTCAACGTTTTTCAACGCCTGAAGGAGCTGTAGAAGCCTTCAAACAGCTCGTTTTAGAGGTATCCTCTTTTGAGTTGCAAAAGTGCTTTGAAAATTGGTTCAAACGAATGCAGAAGTGTATTGGCTTGGATGGAGAATATTTTGAAAAACAATAAAACTATTTTCCTTAATATTTGACTGTGTTTTCATTATTAGGCGCAAAATATAAAAGGCAACCCTCGTATTAGCAGGAATTCGCCTTAAATCGTCCTACAATTGTTTTCCAAATAGTAAATAATGTATAGTTTAACTATGGGCATATTCCCTAAATAAAAATTTGGCTTCAATAAATTACACTAACATCATACGTGGGTAAGCTTCTTCTTTTTTTTTAATTTGAAAACAGGCGTAGTACCGCCCTTTTTAGAGGAAATGGATATAGCTCCGAAACTATCGTACCAAACTCTTTGAAATTTAATATGCACATTACATTTGAACTTAGTAATTAAAATTATTGATATCCGACAAAAACCTCGCCCAACTCTCATGTAGCGGTAAAAGCCGGTTGAAACCCCGCTTAAAATTCGTTTGAACACTTTATCGCTTTTACTCATCCACCCAACTTATCCGGCCTAATACCATCTGCCTCTCTTGCTACTCTACTCGTTACATGTAATCAATCCAATACTCTAGTACTCGTCGAATGCGGCAGCTCAAACAACTATCCCACTACTAGATAAGCACTGGAACTGACGAGCTTAGAAAATATTACTCTGTTAGTGATTCAAATTAGTTTCGCAGAATAACTTAAAATTAGCCTGCTTAAAATTTGCTCTCAATAAAACTGAGTTACATATCGTTTTTCATTAGTTGCTTCAAAATTGACTGATTGACTCTACTGCTATAGCCTGTACAATATGCCTTAATGCATACCCATCTTTTTAACTATTCCCCCAAATTTACAGGGGAGTGGTTTATGAAAATGATTTGTTCCCATAAAGTTGGTGATTCAGGGAGATTATATATATCAAATATCGAGCTCCGTTCTTGCATCCAAACTCGCTCATTACTCATACGACGTGTTGTAATAAATACAAATTTTCGTTGTACATAGTATACGACGAGTATTTTTTAAAACACCTTCCCCTCGTTCACTTGGTCAATACTAGTGGGTTGTTAGCCAATTAACGCTCTATAAACCAACTCAGTATATGTCGTTCAAATTTATGTTCCTTATATTACACTTACTAACAGCAAAAGTCCACTTCTGTGATTGAATGAAGGACAAAGGGTGTTTATTGTTGCTGTGCTTTAGTTAGTATTCTTATTTTTTGTCTTTCGATTGGTATTTGTTTTATCCTTGAGTAGATGAATACACAAATTCATATTCACATATGTATGTGTGTATGCCAGGAGGGCGACAAATAACTTCTGGTGTCTTTTTTCATTTTACTACGCAGTTTCTTTACCCATTTATGTTGAGTCAACTATTAGGTAAACTTTATTT
This sequence comes from Anomoia purmunda, assembly GCA_951828415.1. Lineage (NCBI taxonomy): Eukaryota > Metazoa > Arthropoda > Insecta > Diptera > Tephritidae > Anomoia > Anomoia purmunda. The sequence continues at coordinate 518,304 of OX639996.1, forward strand.
AAAAAAAAGAATGCAATAACTCCTACCCCCATTCACTCGGTCACAACTCAATTATCTTCCCTAAGAAGTCACACACAGCTTGTGTGTCGATAGTTCTGCCTTCCGGTGCGCCAGCGGACGCCTAAACCGCTCGCTCTGGGTAGGGATAGGTGTGAATTTTGCTTATTTGCTTTCCATTCTTCTCACGTAGTTGATTTTTTCCCCCATTCATGATTCATTCTTGCTTCAATGTTGTCTGTTTTTTCATTCTGGTTTCTGTTAGGATATTTGCCATCTACTCAATTTTCGTTAGCAGCCAAGCAACTCATTTATTATCTGAGGCTGTTGTTGCTGCCAGCCAGTACTGTTTATGATGCTGATGTTGCTATTGTTATGATAGTTCACCTTTGTCCCTCATTTAGTTTTGCTGTACCGAATTCTCTATGTTTCTATCTCGAAATTGCTTCTATATCGAATTACGTAAAAAGCAAAAATAAATATAAAAAAACAAGCCTGTGTTTATTGTGCGCTAACATGCTATGTTGATTTTGTGTTGTTCCACCACTCTCAAATTGTTAACTAACATCGAACTCGGGCCAACAGCATTACATGCGCACCATTAAGCAATCGAAGGACACCGTTAGAATAGATGTGAAATCAGCAATAAAATTAAACTCAGTGCAGTAAAAACCACACTTACTTACATCAGATTAAAGAACAATGTAACTCACTATGTATGTATTTACATATATAATGTATGATGTGGCTATGCTTTGGAGGCAACACTAAACTCCTGGCATTATAGAATTTTGTATCACTTTAAATGGAAAGCACAGCTTGTTGGCTAACCCAATCGAAAAATGAATATATTTGATTTTTTAAAACAACTGAACACTGACAGAATACATCCAAGCCAGAATCGTTTAGTGCTATTTAAGAACGGGAAATAACCGTTCAAACAAGATTTAGATTGACGTAGTTATATCTTTACTACGCAAATAAAAACGAATTAGGTCTTAAACTGAAATTTCATGCTCATTCACAATAGCGCAGTTTTTTCACTTCCCAACACTACATCTCAGGTCGGATATCATTTTACCAAGCCCATCTTTCATGAAAGATCCCAACAGGGTTGCTTTTGCAACTAAAGGAAGTTTTATCCGAGTTGAGCGTTCTTTTGTAAATCGGGTACATTATAACGGGCGTCCGCTATATACCATAACTATGGAACTTAGCATGGCTGAAGCAGTGCATCCACTTCATGCCAAGAAGTAATTGATAATAGCTAAAATAAAACATTCCCGATCAATCAGGGCCGTTTTTTTGCTATTTAATTTGTTTATTCACCTTGCCGTACATCTGTTCGTTGCAAACTTTGTTGCGCAATCGTTGTCGGTTAGAGCTGGATTATACTTGAATGAAACAAGAACACTTACCGCTTATTTTGGGTCACGTGGAATTGTTTTCGCTGCTGTTTTTGGTTTTCCTTAAAAGCTTAATGTCTATAACATTTAAGTAATCTACATACATACCATGGTTTGTGGTAACTTCCATATTTTGCCAACTGTGCTGTCATTAGAAAACGCAGTGTATCAAGTTTTTTTTTATACATTTCAAAAATGACTATGGGAGTGGTACGCGCTCTACCAATTTTGAGTGAGCAATAATTTATCGAATGCTCTGCACTGTTTTGAAGAAAAGCGACGGTTGGATGAAAACTATAGGCAACAAAGTCTTTGTTTACCAAGAACGATGCTTTTGCAATTTGAATGTCCAGCTCGAGTAGCTTTATATAAGTTAAACAAACAGTAGTTTTGTAATTGGAAAACGCAAATAGCTGAACTAGTAGTTGTTTATAGGGGATGAGGTAAGTGGAGAGAATGCCCTTAACGCAATTGAATCATCCAAACAGCCAAACTAAGTTGCTACTCGTACTAACATAGCGAAAATATAAACTAAATGAGAAATTTATCTAAAAAGAGGCGGTAGAATACAAAAAGCAAATGGAAAACGAATAAACTTTGCTAAACAGAAGCAAAAGCTAGAACTGCTTTATAACTTTGCTCAGGTCAAGAAGTGAGCAACATGGAATGCAACAAAATGGCCACAATCAAAACAGCAACTAGAACAAAAACAACACTAGCAATATCTACCGTTATTATTTCTCCGCTCTGTTTAGTCATGATGTTCTATTTATGTATGTAGCTTCTGTTTTGAGTTGAATGCAGTACGAGTATTATTGCACGTTCACGTGCGGGGTAGCAAACACCCCGGGACACGCCTCCCCAAATGCGGCTTGCCTGCTAACGATTGCGACTATTGCTATGACAGTTGTCTACGAGTACAATTTGTTGTTCGCTTTATCTGCAAGAGACAATTATGTTGCTGCTTATTTTTCAGATGTGCGCATTAAAACCAAAAGAATGAATAAGCGAAGCAACATTAGGCTAAAGTTTAGTGAGAGGCTTGGGAGATGCTGACGAGGCATGTCAAGCCCAAGCCATAGTCGAACGATGGGCGACGCATACGACTGTACATGGAAAAATGGCCGTCAATGGGACGTGACTGAATTCAGTTGCGCTTTCTCTTGGACACTATAGAAGGAAAGGATAAAGAATGCTTAGTAAAACACAAATTGTTGGTATATAATTGCAGTTGCTGTTCAAGTGATGCGATGCGCACTTTAAAATATACAAAAGAAGATATGTACTCGTACATACATATGTAGTATATATCTATTTTTTACTTTTTATGTTCTTCGTTTTGTAAAAACTAAAGCTCTTTTGTATAAATAAATACAAGCACACTTTTACGTTTTTGCTTCTGTTTTCATGTGAGAAATGAACTTTTAGCAAACGAAGTGAACGTCACATCGATACATACAATGTTAAACTTTGACCAACAAATTGTAAATAAATTCAACAAGAGTACCCCAGAGACGATTTATATTTGCTCAATGAAATACTTAATCCTCAAAAAACAAAACTCGCTGCATTTTTTCCTTCCTAATTGCGTATTAGAGTCATCTATCACTTCGAACTTACATCACCACTGACTTGTTTAATTTTGTTTAAAAAAAATTAAAACAAAGAATTTTCCTTCCATCATTTGGCGTCAGCCGCGTTCGTTCCAGAGTTTCCGCTCCAGTTAACAAACGGCATTAAATTTTAATAACAAAAGTATACAAAGAAGACCAGTAATATCTCACTACTTGATGTGAGCCACACTCAGAAAAAAACATTATTTGGCGCTAGGAAAATTTGCAGTACTATTTTCTTTATTTTGAGGAAAAATTTATTTATATTTTTTTCGATTTATATTTAATTTGTATTGTTTGGTACACACATACATATGTACATATACATATACATATGTTTTAATAAAAATACTTTGATTTAACTGATATTACACGGTTTATAATGTGCATATGAGCAGAAAGATATCTTATATATATATATATATATATATACATAATGTATGCATTTACCTATGTTAAAAAGATTCAATTCTAAAATATTTATTTTTTCTATTTGTATGTTAAATGAGGACGTTTGGTTTCGTTTGAAAGCACTGGCAAAATTAAAAGTTATTTAAGGAATTGTTTACTAATATTAAGTACCTAAATTTACTTCCTCAAATCAATGACACAATGTTTTCAGCATGAATCTCAATTAAGGGAAGGAATTTTTTTCTATTATTAAGGAAAAAATACCAACCCTAAAATAAGGAAATTTATTTCGTGTTTTAAGGAAAAACTTTTTTTCTGAGTGCACAATTAACAGTTTTAAGCATTCAAATTTTGTCTATTCCTCTGCTATTGGGGCATTCAGTTTAGTTAGTTAATGCTTCTGGCATTTAATATTTCTTGCTGTAACTGCATGGGGACTCATTATGTAATATTCCAAACATCCTAAAAGTCTACATATGTTAAAAGCTTGCTATCATAGCTCTACATACATATTTGATGAAGTACTTAGGAAAAAAGAAAAATAAAAACAAGCACCAGATGTCAAAAGGAGGTATAATTTAATGACAGGAGCGCGTGAGTGAGCTAAATGGCACGCATGCAAATTCGAAAAGAGGAGCCCGTAAGCAATAAAGTCAGACATTGGAAACCAAAAACGCACACACAAAAACAAAAAAAACAAAAAACAGTCATAGGTTGGGATACACAGAAGTAGAAGGAAATGAATTACTGTAGCAGCCTGACAAGCCTGCCTTACCATCAGGAATAATGGTTTTTGTGTGTCTACTTTTTTTTTAATATAATATTTCTGTTTTGATTGTTGTTTCTTGTGCTCTCGTGTGGCACATGCACAGAGACAATAATTTCATTTCATCCACTGCTATGCAAAAATTTCTTTACTCGTATTTATTTTCTTGCTGACAACGTCGAGCTGTTTATTCAGCACCACCAACTTCCCTCGTCTCGGGGGTTGCCATGTCAACCGTTGTTTGTTTTCCATTTATCGCCTAAGGCTTTTACCTAACGAATCTACCCTCCCTCCATCCCTGCTTGACTTGTCAGGATGCCTTGTTTGTGTTCATCATCGCTTTAATGGATTTTCTAACTTGTCAACCTCAAAATGGCAACGAGCAATAGATGTACATGCTCATCGTACATGAAGAAACGTACTAACAACAAATACAACACGAACCGAAACTGAGACTGAAACCGAGGCAACTGCTCTGACTGAAATGATAAATTCGACAAGTGTTAAACAACATTAACATCAGCGGTGGCATTGGCTGTGGCATCAAAGCGAAGCGCTGCCGGAGGGCTGCCATGGGCCATGTGTGAGGGTACAATTTGGTGAGCTCACACCAGGAATGAGAGACAGAAATGGTGTAGCAAATGTGGAATGCATATACGTCGTAGTACGTGCGTGCCTTGGGCCAACTGTCGACGTTTCTAATTCGTAGTTTGATGATGTTTATTATTTTGCCTCTTCGCACGCCGATAAGCATAAAAGATGTTGAAATAGTGGTGGCAGAGTGGTGAAAATGTTGCGAGTGAATGTAGCTGATGCTTGTCAGATGACTTATCTAAACTTAGCGAAATCAATCGAGAAACTCATTTCCTTTCAAAGGTGAAATACTACACGCTGGCGCGAAAGTAACCATCTTATCGGCACCACCTACATTAGTAGCTGATTGTAATATTTCTGTTACCCTCTAAATACTCAGTCTGGATTGTTTTACATTCACGCACACATTGCTTTGGCAAAACATTAAAATTTTAATTACACTCTCCACAAAAGCTGTAAATATTTGCAAGTTGCTAGGGACCTTTGAAAAATCCTGAGCAAATATGTTCGGAATACTTGTTGTTTTCGACTCCCCGGTACATGCTCCTTTATTTTCTCTTGCTGTTTTTGCGACTTCTACTATTTACTCTAGCGGTATTTTTCGCATTTTGCATACATACCTCAATAAAACAGGATTAGTATTGAAAATGCATTGTGGCACATGTTTTCCATATTACTTTTATAATATAGTACATTCCCAGTTGTCTGCTGGCCGCTAACGAACCCTCTTTGCTGCTGCGGCTGATTGTGTGAAATGTACCGTTTTATTTTGTCTTATTATCACATTTTCAACATTTGCATTCCAAGTACATATTTGAAATTCGCACCATAGCAAGGACTGCGCTATTTGTTTTTTCCAAACAGATAACATATGTACATACTTATGTGTGTGCTCTTCAGACTGCAAACGGTAAAATTGGTTAACCGGTGGAGTCCATTTCAAATAAAAATCGTCGTCCATAACCACAAAAAAAATGTATTTACCAATTGTGTCTCATACGTCAATTACGCGAATATGATTTTTTTAGTTTCTTTTCGTTTCCTTTGGAACGGTCTTCTCTTTATAAGTTTTTATACCATTTCTCTTTCGAGTGACTTCCTAATTATAGCAATTACATTCTTCACCAAATGGACGTCTACTGATCCATTTTGGCGGTTATTGGGTTGTCCTTCACTGAGCCACCTTCTTTAATGCACAAAACTGTCCTTCGTTCAGTGTCGTAAGATGATCCCCTGAGTTTCGCCAACTTTTTATACCATATATTGGGATTATTCATCCAAACGTACAAAATTTGATTTGCAGAGCTTTTCTTTCGTATTAATTCTTTTCGTTGTTGATACCTTGACTGCACAAACAAATTACGTTTTAAAAATGTAATGAAACACTTATTTCAAAACAACCTATTCAAAGCCTACTATGTCATTGCGAAACATTTTGCAACGAGTTCAAAATTTGTAGATCTTTATGTGCCGGTCCTAATATTTTTATTCCTATTTACATAATTCTCGAGAATGAAATCAGTCTCATTATGTCATCCTCATGAAAAGGTATATCTTAAATTTTAATTAATCAATCGACGAAGCCGATACGAGCGAACCGCTTAAAGGTCTCATAAACTGATTATTGTTACTATATGTTCTTCAGAAAAAGATTAAAGTTCAAATATTTTATAATCGCGAAAAATGTGAATAAAGCCTTCATCAGTGCCGAAGACACCGCTGTCTTTATTTGTTTTAGGTATTTGCTATGCCGCAATATTTTAATTTTTTTTTATTAAATATAAGTACAATGCATTTGTCGCAGTCGAGTGTGATGTGCGTGTTTACCATTCCGTTATTTCCGCTGACCTTTGCATCTATTCCATTTTATTTTTTGCGTTTCATTTCTGCACTACGAGGTAAATGTTGCATGCAACTCTAGATGTAACATACAGATATAGATATAATAGCGTATGTGCGCTCATCCCAAGTCATCTTATTATTGGTTGGGTCCTGTCAAGCTGCTACTCTATAGATTTGAGTTGCAACTGAAGTTTTAAATGCGGCACATTATGAATTATAAAATATTGTTGTTCTCAGACTCATACGTACTCGAAAAACTAATATTTAGCACCGATTATTGCATTAATTAAAAAAAAAACATGTATTGTAAATGTAAATAGTTCCGACCAATATAAATATGTAACTGTATTATTACGTTATGGTGCACCTATTTTATTTTAGTTTAATTTGTATCGGCTTATCGTAAGTTTTGTATAAAATGCATGCAACGTAAAAACAAACAAAAAAAACAAATTTTAACGCTCGCATATAAATAAATATTTTAATAATTTCAATACTCCACTTTCACGCTCTAATTTAATCATTGTAATAATTTGTATTTAAATTTACTTATAGACTGTTTGTTTCTCTTCCGTTCTTCCCCCTTAGTCCTCAGTATTGATTAAGAATGAGCCAGAAGTCAATGCAGCCCCACAGCAGCAGCAACAACAACAACAACAACAACAACAACAGCAACACCAACATCAGCAGCAGCAGCAGCAACAGCAACAACAGCCAATCAGTTCGAGCAGCGCTGGTGGTGGATCGGGTGGGGGTGGTCCTAGCATCACGTCAATGGCTACTATCTGCGCCACTAGCGGTCCAGTTGGTGTATCAGTATCTACAGCTAACAGCAACATGAATAATTGTCTAACCAGTCAGAGCCAATCTGTAAATGGAAGTGGAGGTGGCGTAATCGCAGTTTCATCGGCCGATAATAATGCTGCCGCCGCAAATGGTGCCACCGCTGCCACAACCACCGTCACACCCGGCAGCTCAGGAGATATGCTCGCTAGTGCCCACCACCAACAACAACAACAACAGCAACAACAACTAATTGCAACTATAGGAAGCAGTCCAGTCGCAGGTGGCATTGCTGCCACCTCCGTCACCGCCACATCCGTAGCCACTGGTGCACTGGCTGCGACCAGCACTGCTCCCACCGTTGCCAATGCTGGCTTGTTACCTACAATCATGTCCACACCACAGTCAATAGCTGGTTCAATTGACTCGGGATCGATTGTGTCGCCATTGGTAAGCGGCGCAAGCACCTCGCAGGTCATCGCCTGCCTCAACGCAGCCGGGGTTGGTGCCGGTGGTGGTATAATGACATCGGCAGTGCCGGCCACGCCGGTTGCCACTAGTCTTACCTCGGCTCTAGTCCCACTACATCCTCAACAGCAGCAGCAGCAACAAGCTATCATCGATGCCAAAAATCAACCAAAACGTTTGCACGTGTCGAATATACCATTTCGATTCCGTGATCCTGACCTTCGCGCTATGTTTGGGGTGAGTTGATTCAGCCGATGATGCCCACCCATATTGTCTATGTAGGGTGAATACTGTATATAGTGCTTTCAATATATTCCGTATACTGTTTCTATATTTTGAATAATTTTGTGTTCTTTTCTCAATTTTGGTATTACCTCCGCATACATCGGTTTTTTGACTCCAAAAGCAATTCGGCACCATACTAGATGTGGAAATCATCTTCAATGAGCGGGGTAGCAAGGTGAGTAAATCATTCCCGTTTTCTTGTCAATATACAAATATATGTACATACATAGATGCATGTTAGTATATGTACATAGTTTCTAAATTATCTTCGACTTCAACTATGTATTCCTTAAATTCCTCAAATAGGAAGATATTTTTTTTTCTCTTTCAGCAAAGTACGTACAATGCTAAGGTTTAAATGAAATTCATTATTAAAAGCCATTATAATTTTGTATTGGCAGTCATAAATTATCTTCCAAAGGTTAACAACAAAAAGGGTTTTGAATACGTAGTAAAAGTGTAAGCAAGTGCACCTTCAGTAGTGTCCAGTTTTGGGTTTGAAAAGAAAAAAACTTAAAGATTTTATGTAATATGTAGCATTACAAAGCAGATAGTTGCGGAATTTGTGTACCTTTTATGTGGTGTTTGTAAAGCAAACAAATCATTAACAAATATTTGGTAAATCTCCTATCGATCTCAAAATCCACACTTGATTCATTAGCTACGGCTACTGATAATGGTTCGTAATATGTAGGTATGTATGTGCCACCACTAATTTTTAAAAACGCACTAAGTTGGCAACAGTGTTCACCTTTTTAGAGAGGTTTTTAGTACAGAATTTGTCTATTTTCCACTTGGCTGTCTTCTGACTTTTGATTAGTAAAAAGACATATCTACCACAGATAAGTGAAGAACTTATGAAAAGTTTTTCCTCTTCATAAAAAGGAATTGCAAGTTTCACATTTACGATAGCTTAAGTTTGCAACTTCGCTTCCAAAATGTTTTTCAGAGAAATTTGTTTCTCCCATATTTTTAAATTATTCACAGGGAGGTTCACTGGGGAAGGGCCACAGAGCATACAGCCGGTCACCACATTCGGACACAATGTGTTTTGTGGTTTGAAGCCACAAAGCTGACAAACTTTTCTACAGATACTTTTTAAATCCGCACACAATTCTGAACTCCTCGCACGCAGTAAAAGCAAAGAAACAAAAAATCGAATATTGAAATACATATGCACTTGTGTACACACAGATACATATGTGCCATCTACAACCACTGTGAAGTTATGCTGGTTTTAAAACATCTGCGGCCAGAAGCTCTTCACTGTAAAGCTGTGTGAAACGTCGACATCAAAAAGTTTCAAGTGTTATCTCAAACTGCTACATGCAAATAAAAGCTTGTATCCATCTATGCACTCTTTCCTTGATGGAGTTTTACACTTTCGTTTTTTGTTTTGTCAATTGACGGTTGACAAAAAGTTTTCAATACAAATGTACCTCTTCAAAAAGTGCTTTTTAACCTAATTTTGAGTCGCTGCACATGAAAATGGAGTCCATTAATTTTAGCAAAGAAATGTTTTCGTGATATGTATTGGCAAAGGACGTACATATTAATATATTAGCATATTTGCAGATTTTCAAAGGTCTAAAAAAATGAATTTAACTAACCTTACTGATCGAAAGGTATTCGCTTAGTCTTTAATAATAATAATTTTGCTCACCCTTTTGTAGAAAATGTGCATGTAAATTTCTACGCCGAATCCGAATGGCAGATGATTTTTGTGAGAAAGTTTTTCATGGTAGAAATAACACACTCGGAGGTTGGTGGACATTGTCTACCAAAGGGTGACGAATTAGCAAAAAAATGTTATGATTCTATGAAAAAAGTATGTACATATTTATGCATTCAAGATTTATCAAATTTATTAAATACATTTTATCAACTTATGTGAAGTATGGCGGTGGACCCTTACTTTGATACATGCACAATTCTTTCCTAGTATGCACTTCTGGTGAATATTATGCAATTTATCTAGGCACTCAGGATAGTATAAATATTACAAATAGAGGCGGGCAACATGTATAATGCCCGGTTTTCTTGAGGCCATTTTGCAATGCAAATTGGGCAATTGCAATGAAAAAATTATAAAATGTCAACATGTTGCCATTTGGTCAATAATTTAATGTAATGAATTTGCCCGATTTCATGCAAGTTCTTTTCAAATCATTCGTCTCGATTCCCTCCCTCTTTTCCCCCTAACAATTTGCCTATAATAGAGGCTGCGGCTGACTTACGACTTTCACCATGCCGGCATTATTCCTATTGCGATCTAAAGAAACTGCAGTCATTTTTTCAGAACGGAGTGGTCTAATGCAAATGTAAGTTATAAGTTGCGATTTTTTTATTGTTTATCCTAATTACATATGATAAAAACTGTTCCTGTTATTCTAAAAAGGTACAAATGTTTGTATATTGTTGCCTCGCTCAACTTGAAATATAGTTGTATATTTAATAAATTTGATAAATCTCACGTAGATATTTACATACTTGATTTAAGTAAAATAATTAATTTTGGCTTTTTATGTTGTGTGATATTTTTTGAAGTGTCGTAATTATTGTGCGTCTCGTTTTAATTTTATTAAAAAAAAAATATTTTTTTTCGCGATTTCTGCCATTTAACGCAGACCGATTTTTTGATATGGAAAAAACTGCAAAAAATCCGTCAGCAAAAAAAAATTAAAAATCAACTGTATTTGTAGCCACCTCGAACCCAATTTTTAAATTTTGAGTAAAATTTTTTGCATTTGTTTTTTAATTTTCACGAAGCTTGAAACTTGGATTTAATCGTTCTTTATTATTATAGCATGAATAAATATCAATATGTTTTTCATAAAAAAGCAAATAAAATTAAGTAAAAAAATAAATAAAAACTCAAAACATGTCATACACCTGTGATCACGATAATAGTAGCAAAACTTTAAGGAATTTTTTTTTTTTAATTTGTCGATTTTTTATAAATGCATTTAATTTAATTTTATTTTTCTTTAATATCATTCAGTTTGTCTAAAAAACAGATTACAAATTTGAGACTTTCAAAAATTACGAAAATTTCCATTTCTCGAACTTTAAACTCGTGAAACTAATTATTGCTATTCCAATTGTTTCAACGGAAGTACCTTTCGATCAGTTTTTTACAGATATTATTACGAAATCGCCTCTTCGGAGGTAATATTTGTAAACTATAATCCTTACCCTTGTAGCAAATCTGGATAAACAAAGATTCACTAGCCAATAGTGCATTTCAATTATACTTCAGCCTCTGCCTTTTTCATCGCTAAATGCAGAGAATACAATTCCAGCGAGCCGCACTCCAACTCCAGAATTTATCAAAAGTTCCTGGCCAATTAATTTATTAATCCTGCCATCATTGCTAGCTAGCTAAGGAATACACAATTTTCAGGGAATATCGTCGATGGTCGATGTTACTATATGAGAGTGAACAGCCTCGCCTCTTTGGAAATGTTCGCCTATTTCCATTTTCCCTGCGCCCCAACATAAATATTCTTTATATTCATTTCTTACGATTACTAATGTCCTTGACGTCTACTTCTTTTTTGGTAGAACGCTCTTCTGCTTAATGTTCTTGTAGTTGAATAGAAATTAGGACTGAATGTATGGCATTGCGAGTAATATTTGATACATGTACAACATATGTTCTGTTAGAACTATAGAATTGCATTGTTGAGAATTAAAAATTTTAAATCGGCATATGTACATATTTTGTACATACCGACTTTTATTAAATTATCTTCCTCTTACCAGCAACCCAAACACACTTGTAACTGCAAATTACTTTTTGAAATTTATATACATATACACATACATACATACATACATACATGACATGTTGATTAGCTTGAATTTGACTAAAGTAGTTTCGAGTTACCTGCTAGTTTGAATTGGATTCTTTGCCTCGCTATGAGAATTAGTGTAATTTTGTCATACATATGTATATTTGTCCTAGGTTAATATCTTGCAGATTTTACAGAAATTCAAGGCGCAACTCAGATGTAGTAAATTGATTTGAAAGTAGCAAATATAATACTTAATCCTTTGCATGTATTATCCAAACTAATTAACATATGTAGATATAATAAATGATTTTATGAAATCTATTTTTATCACCTTAATCCTTTTGTATGATAGAAAATTATACAAAAAATTATATATATTTTTCTTTTTTATGTATTTTCTTGTCCGATTGCATGCGATTGCGATTACAATCTGCTGGTGATGTGTTGATTTGCGATGCTGCAAAATACAAAATAATTGATACGCACTATGACCTTTCGCCTGTACTTTGACATGTGGCGCTCTCGTTGTCTTATCTCTGTATGGTGTTTCACGTGACATCTTGCAGGGTTTTGGTTTTGTTACGTTCGCAAATAGCAACGAGGCTGAACGGGCACGCGAACGTCTTCACGGCACAGTGGTTGAGGGACGAAAAATCGAGGTGGGTGCATGTAGTATGATTATTTTAAAACTATTAATTAACAGTCAATTATATTGGCATTTTACTCATAATATACAACACTTCATATACATATGTATGAATACTAGTTTTGCATTTGTATCAATTTATTGCATTTTTGTACGTATTATGTATGCTTACTATTTCAACCGTATAAAAAAGAATTATGAACAATACTCACATACATCAATTAACTTAGCATTTAAGTAATCTTAGCCGAAATAAAATTTGCTTACTTTGAGGTGGCCCTCTATGTACATACATATGGAATGCATAATATACACACATACATATATATATATATATATATATATGTACATATATAGTATACAACTGAATGTTGTAGTAAACAAATAGTATATAGGATGAGTTGTGAAATTTTTCATCAGAAAATAAGGAATAAATTTGTGTTCGTTTATGGCAAGTTATTGTGGAAGGAAAATATAAATAATTATGCAATAGAACAGGGCGTTTGGCACGAAACCCAAAAGAGTTTAACAAATTTTGTTCTGGTAATGTACAGTTAATTGTGACAGTGAATTTGTCAGAGAATTTAAGTAAGAAAATAATTCTCGTTGTTACGAGTATTAAAATAATTAGGTTGGTAGTTGTTGTTCGCAGTTCGTTACATGAGCTGGACCTTATTGGAATAGATAGATGTACAGTCTAGGATGTTGATAAAAGCTGCAATCTGGCCTTAAAACTCAAAAACTAACCACGCTAGATTAACCACAGTAGTGAAAGCGTTCAAATAAAATTTAACGCCTTGGTCGAATTCTAGGGGATTAACTTTTATTTTATATATGGGAGATGTATTTCCTTTATTTTATAATTATAAAAATGAATCCCGACTCGTGTTCCACTGTCTTCATCGGATTCGAATGTATGCATTCATCAGTTATACTAATGCGTCTATGAATGTTACAAGATCTTACCAGATTATTAGTCTTATCGGGTCCTTCCACCCAATGTATACGAATTATAATTTTGTTCACATAACGGTGAACCGATATAGATATAGACATATAAATAAAAAACTTTCAGAATAAAAGAAAAATCGATAAAAACTTGACTTTTTGTGAAAACACAGTTCGAAATATTGATGCAATTTTTTTTTTTAATATAATAAATTTTTGGGCATTTTGTACAAAGTTTGAAATTTGTACTTACATATATGGCTTTGGTATAGAGCTAGCTATATTTTGGTAAACAAGTTTTAGCATGAACAACTTTATGAATATTATAAAAAAATAGTAGCACTTTTTTAGTTATTCGTTTTTACAGCGCTGTATGAGGACTTTTGTTAATGCTAACAATAATCTAGAAGCTACGCGCACAAACATAAACTATGCACGTGAACAAAATCACAAAGCACAAAATCTTTTGAAAAAAAAAAAAATTATGTAATGAAAAAAGGCACAAACGCTTCTGCTGGTTGTTCAAAAGTTAAATTTTTTCCTATACAGAAAGAAGAGGGAATATACAGAAAGAAGAGGGAAATTATCAAATCGATATGTTTTGCATCGACACTGACATTCACACCCTTTCTGTTGTATGCCATTCTTTTGTTCCCTAAATATTTCAAAGCAAAGATAAAATAAAACTTTCACATGAATCGTTTCTACGAAACAGCTACCCACTTTCTTTTATACCCTTTGACTGTCGCACAAATTAAAAATTTTGCAACGAATAGAAGTTTCACGAATTTCATGGAATGCTCGCAAGATTAAACAACGTCCAAACAGCTGGCTCAGTATTCAACTGCTACTGAGACAGCCCGCTGAAGCAATATTGCTATTGCGTTCCTAAGCCCAGTAGTTATGAAAGAGGCGAATATTCACTTAAGGACAAGGCTGAAACGGGCGGGCGACACGTCAATGCTATCGGCTTTCATCAGTACGTCCCTTGCCAGTTGCTGCTGCATTACAATTAAAGTTAACGCGAATTCCTTCAAATTCAAAACGCTGTCTGTCAATTTAAGCGCTCAACTGCAAAAAGTACTCCTTTGATATCTCATGTAAACTGACAACAAACCCTTGGAGGCTCAGAGTGCCAACTGAAAGGGAAAAGCGAAAAGATGGTGGTGTTGCAAAAAAATGTGACTTTTGGTACGCTAACATTTTTATTGTATTGTCCTGTGGTCGATATTCCACCGCCCTTTAACATAAGAATAATAATGTTAGTCGCAAGTGTGCAGAATTTCAAAAAATGGTTTTAAAAAAATGGCCTCCAATTTTTCGAGCAATTGCTACGAATCGGATAAAATTGATTTTTCACCATTTCTGCCTCTCAATCCGAGGGTCAAGTATACGAATAAAGCTTACGTTCTGTATATTTGTAGATGAATTCTTCGCCAACGATATAAACCGTTTCGTACGTGTTTGTACAAAAAAAAACTAGTTATAAATAAGGGATGCCTTATTAGATATATATATATTGAAAAAAAGATTGCATAAATTCAAACTAAAAAATTCACCTTATTAGGAAGATAATCCAATTAGATAATTTCAAGAGTTGCAGCCATTCCAAAAGGCCTTTCTGATAGTTGAGGGGCCTTATGTTCTACAGACCCTTTATTTTTCTCTTCTTTTTTATATCAAGAAGGGTTTCCAAGAGGGTTTTTGTAGGGCATCCTTTAGAAGACATTTTGAAGCTAATGCAGAAGAACTTTATTCATAACAGCATGTGGATAGAAAAGCCTTGTGAGAAAGCAAGCTGGCAAATACTTTTTTCAGAACTTTTCGGTTAGGACTTCTAAAATAGCTTCCCTTAACTAAGCAGACGTATGATTTGCACAATTTGCAAACGTTATTTTGATGTTAGTGACATGGTGAAATGGCAAATCAAACTGAACACAATTGATAGAGGTGTTGCCAGATCTGACCAATTTGCAATCAGAATATTGAACACCTAAAAAACATCTATTATATAGAATCCCCAAAAAAAGCACAAACAGTCCATAAATAGAGATTTCTAAATGTCTCATCTCACGAAATGATTATTTCATTAGCACATCTCATTCAGCTCCGTTTTATATCTTTCATAAAGATGAAAGACTTTGGACCGATATTTGTAAGTTTAAACAGAAGAAGGAATGAAGTTCAACTAGTCCCTGAGTTTTATAGATATCTGAATGAAATTTGGTTGGCATATGTATTTTTATAATATATTAAACATTTGGGGGAACCTACAAGATCGGGCCGCATACAACTGATTGTTTAGATATGAGGTTTTACTTAAAAACTATTTAGGTACTTTATTTTATTTTATATGAGAAAATTTAACAGTAGTTTACAATTTAATATATTTACGGTAAAATAAATTTTGTTGTCAATGAAACGTACATATGAAGGCTTCGCCAGTACTTCCTGTAGATCTTTCGACCTTTGATTTATTAAAATGGATGTTGATTTAATCCCTTCTTTATGCCAGCTTAATTTTTTAAACAATCCCTTTGTAGACACTTCTAGCTTACGGTGTGAGTGCATGGAGAACCCCTCATCATTTCTTTAAGGTACTAATTTAAAATTTAGCTTTGCATCCAAATACCAAATAATTTGTTGCTAAATATAAAATCCAATTCCTGTAACAGATTATGAAGAACATATTTTTTATTGTAATAAATTTTAGTTCCCCTTTAAAAAAAAAGTAGTCAAACAAAATGTTAGAGTAAAATAATATTTTATATTCAAAACGATTTTCATGTAAACGTTTTTCGTTAATAAAAATTTAAAAAAATTCAACAAATTTTCTGCAAAATTACAGACATTTATATTTTTGAGCATTACCAATATATTTTAGACCTTTATATGGCAGAAAATGATGTGAAATCAATTGCAATTTTCATGACTACAAAATTGCACTTTTTTACACGTGAAAAGTTTCGTACAACACTGATAAATTTGTTAGAAATTTTTATGAAAATTAAAAAAAAAAATTAACATAAAAACATTGGGAATATTGTAAAAAAAAAAAGCGCGCTGTATGCAAACTTCTTCGACACACTGTATATTCGATTAATTTTAATTACAAAATAATGTAGAATATTCCGTACTTGCATTTTCGCTCAGATGAATATCTCTAAGTATGTATGTAGCCAACCAAATTTTTTTTTTAACTTTTGTAAGTTGCATTTGTGGGGAAATCATTGCCAATTGCAGACTATAATTGTGGCATTTTAAATAAACCAAATCACTGTCACTTAATCCGAGTGAACGCGTGAGAATTCCCTGCTTGCATCTGTGCTCAAATTTGCAATGCAGAAGTCATATTTTTTTTTTAACTTTATATATAAAATATTATTAATATTAATAATCGCGCGTTCATCATATAACGGTTTATGACTAAAGATCTGTAATGCTTTAAATTGCTTGCAGTTATACATAGCATGTTTGGTTCTATCACGCCTGTATTGCGTAATTAATTTTTTTATTGCATCATCGTTCATTTTGGATGAGGAGAGTTTGTTTTAGATTAAGCTCTTCCCAAATACTTCAGACCAAATTTTCAAAGCATTGGCAAAAATCAACTTAAATTTTTAGCCAATTGAGATTTCCGTATCAGATGGGTTATGTATCTGCATACCCAAAAGTTTTTTAAAAATTTGTATAAAGAAGTTTGAAACTTACCTCTTTGCGTATTTTTGTTGTTAGAAAAAAACACAAAACCAAAAATAAAATATCCACGAAAAGCATTACGAAAAAGACTGTGTACTCATTTTTGCTCGCCGCTGTATGTATAATATTTTAATGTAAATGCAATTTAGAAATTATAATATTTGACAGTTTCAGTAATTTTTTCATTTTTAATTAATTTTTTTGTGTTAATTTTTTTTTATATTCTAAACAAATTTTTTTCACATTACCGTACCTATTTTCTTACGCATAGACAGTAGTGGTTTTTTTTATAATTTTGATGCTTCTTAGCCCGAAACTCATCGAAGTGTAGACTCTACAGTTTTTTCGGCCAATCACCTTTTGCTATTTGTAACAAAAACTAAAAAAAAATAGCCATTTTCATTGGTTAACTAACTTCCCAAAAAACAATTCGAGAGTTCTTTTAAAGTGCGGGGGAATGCTGAGCTAGGTCGTTTGAAATTTATGATATCTACTCTCCAATATCTCTACAAATAGACAGAATAACAAGAAGCTGCGCGTTTTTCCATCATTTGGATGTTTGTACATATTTTCAGTAGCTTTTAACCTGCGTGTATTATTGATCGAAGCGCTCCAAACGAAATGTTAATAATCTCCCGTTTTACTATTGAAGTAGCAATCTGTGAGAGCGTTGTTTTTATATACCATTCACATCCACAAAAATGTTTTATCTACAATTCTGAATGTTGAAATAACCTACTCTACTAGTATTTAGAAGGAAAGGAATAAAGAAATTCGGTTTTTTATATTTTTTGTACTATGTGCGTTCAAACTTTTTCCGTGTACTTAATGTACTCCTTGCTCTTTCTTGGCAATGTGCTCGTAATGAAAGGAGAACTTGTGCATGAAGTATTTAAATAGGTATGTACATAGTATGTATGTATATACATTGTACAGACTTTCGTCCTATAAACATGAACAATTGTTGCAACATGATGTTTATGATCTACTTAAAGGGTATTTGCATGTGAAGGGAAGGGGAGAGAGGGTATGTTGACTGTGTTATATGATGTTAATTGAAAATTTGGTATTGTTAGCGGTTCGTCCCCTGCTGCTGACACCACAAACGATGCACAAAAATATCACAAGCAGAAACAACAACAGCAATCACAAAAGCGCCTGAAAGAACCACTGGCATTTGCAATGGCCTCGCAACTAACAACGGCGACATAACCTACATACATTGGTGTGAAGAGTGCTTGTAGTAAGAGACAACCATGCTTTTTGGCGCAACAACGCCTAAACTCAGAAACAAACGCCGACGATTGTGGCATTGAGGCATGAACAACAACTGTGAGAGGGCTGGGTGGAAGAGACTTTAGGTTAACCAAAACAAAATGTGTGTGAAAATGAAAATAGCAACATTAACAGCTGTGATAATAAGACAAGGAATGTTGCACGCAGGCAAACAGAGAAATTAGCACGCCAGAATGCTCTAGCTATGGGAACAATGGGGGGGTGGTGTGGAAGAAAAGATTGGCGGAGGTGACGTGAAAGGATCCCAAGCATGTCTCGAGCAGAACACATGACTCACGCGGCGTATTTTACCCAGTTCTGACTATGCGTTCAGTTTTCGGATATTATGAAAATTAAATACTTTTAGGTGCAATGCAAAAACACAATGCGAAGTATAAAAATAGAGCTACATAAAGGGTGTTTTTTTTTAGACTGATAGAACTTTAAATTGAAATAAAACACTCAAAAAATTAAGCATGGTGGCGAATTTTTTTTTATTTGAAAGATATTTTCATGACATTTAATATTTTAGAACGATTTCTGGCATATGTCCGCCACGACTAGCTTTGGTGAATCGCCAAATTGCTCTTTCAACAAATCGATAGTTCGAGTGGCAGTATGAGGCGTGGCACCGTCTTGTTGGAACCAAAATTCTTGCAGGTCGATGTTATGCAAATTTGGAAACAAATAATCGGTAATGATTGATCTGTACCGATCACCATTGACAGTAACATTCGCTCCGGCCTCATTTTTAATGAAATAAGGATCGATCAACAGTCCGACGAATAAGCTGCTCTGATGCTCGATTATGTGGACCATACAATTTACGAAATGCTCTATAAGTTTGGCGAACAGAAGAGTGATTTTTAAAGTAAATTTCCACAATTTGTAAACGTTGTTGCGGCATCATTCTTTCCATGATGATTTGTCAATGCTTACTGAACGGAAATGTCAAAACGAAATGACAATTTACCAGCTGTCAAGTGACAGCTATCCCTATTGAAAGTTCTATCAGTTAAAAAAAAAGCACCCGTTACATATCTGATAAACTCGACTTGAAAAAACACATTTGCAGAATTTAATTTAACCGTACCTTCATTCTTGCTCCCATCTTTCGAGGAGCGCAAATTCCATTTTATTTGCAGTTAGTTGGCCAATATTTATTAATTTTGGTGTGGGAACTTGTCTATTATCACATCGAAGGCAAGCAGCGTTGAGTTGCCCAACTCATCACCATTTAATTTAATGCAAACTTTGGCACCGCCATCACTGTTAAGCAATTTGGTTATGTCAACTATGCACGCTGGTAACTCACCAAAGTTGCCAAAGTGCCTGCCCAATACTCGTAAAGTGGGTGGATTGTCCGAGCTGCTCTTTCTATGGCACTGTGGTTTCGAGCCAAATACGGTTGACAAATTTAGCATATGCATACACACATACATACACACATATGTTTGTACCCAGATGGTAGTACATATTGTGTTGAAAGTGTAATTAAATTAATTGCAGCTAGCCGGAGCTGTCACTTTATATGCACCAATAAACTTGCTTGCATTTGGTAATTTCAAAAAATATGCGATGCTCATGAAAATTATGAATTTCCGCGTAGATTCCCAAAGCCAAATTTATTTTATTTACCATCATCAAATGTTAGTCACCGCATTTGCACAATCCACATATACACCCAGCAGACATTTGGAGTCATAAACGAATCATTTCTGTTCGGAGCCTTTATGCTCATAATGAGATCATTTAAGTGTTCAAAATAAAGCTATTCCCCTTCCTGCAAAGGTCGACTAATATGAGCTTGAATTCATACATCAGATGAGATCTAATATGAGTCATATGTGACTCTTACGAGTATTGTCATCAATAACTCGTCATATACGGCTAATGCGGGACTCTTTCTTGTTCTAGATTCTATTAAAAAAAGTTTTAATGTTTCCTTATTCTCATAAAATGCCAGCCCATAATTTCGATCATATTTTTTTTCATTTATAGTCATATTTCTTATACAGTAGGACTCTTTTCAGACTCATAAATTCTGAGTGCTCCGAACATGTTTACTGGTATGTATCTATGTACATAGTATGTATAAGTTAATGTCACGAGCATTTTACTCAGACGCAATGCCCGCCATATATGTACATATGTATTTCAATCAGAAATTCGAGTACGAGTGGATTGATGGCAATCACATGCACATCAATCGTATAACTTCAATCAGCCATTTCATTTGCGCATAAAGAAACTTTATAATGTTTGCTCCACGGCAGTCTGTGAAAAATTGCAAAATTAAACGTCAGACAGTTGTCACACATGTACCACTACGTCAATCAAAGCAAAATATCAAAGTTGAGTAGATATTTCCCATCGAAATATAGTTTCACTAAGCCACTATTGCATGCAGTTCAATCATAATTGAAAAGTGTGGACGGCATAAAACTAATTTGTACTCGAAATATAAGCTAAGGGTATTTACTCTTATCAAGGGGTTGCCCTATGTAATGTATGTACAGTAAAAGGTCGTCTTGTCGATGTATGTTGACAAGACTTAACTTTAAAAATGTTTAACACAAAATTATTTATTCTTATATAAATGTGCATGCATATAAAAATACTAGAAAGATCCGGAAGAAAGGTTCCTGCCTATATTTATTTCATAATTGGCCTTTGCATATGTACCCAAAAAACACGTTGTTGTCACATATATCTGGTGGCAACCCTCTCAAAAACATAGATCTGCACCTTGTCATTACCGAGACGAACAGTTTGACACTGATATTTTAATATCTGATGTCCTTGTGTATAATTTATTGAGTAATTAAATTCGACTTTTAAAACAGCGGAACCCCCTTTCAAAATATGTATGTATATCTATAAGCTTTCTCCTAGCAAAACAAATGGTTTGACACCCATACCCATGGTTTGACATACATATGTACATACTTTACATTTCATTAAATTCGAATTTTCGAGCAGGTGGCAAACCTTTATTATTGATCCTCAGTTTGGCATTCTCGAACAGTTTGGCATCCATATTTTCATATTTCATATCATTTTCTGTTTGGAGTTCGACTAAAATTTTAGATCCCTTTAAATGTGGGACAACATCTGGACGCGCACCACTAATTGAAGGGGATGCTCGCTCAAACTTCGAATTATAAATTATTATATTTCTGTTACTTTTAGGTACCAAGTACATTTCATTTTAAGCGATTTCCAAAGTTGTTCACATTTAGTTTAAATTATTGCTTGGTTTTGCTTTGGTCACGGGTAGAGGGGATACACCGATTTTCAAATTAAAACATTTAACAATATTGATTTGCATGTTATTGCTTCTGATAGGGTTACCAACTGGGAATAAATCGAGTATATGCATTTAGAAAATATTGCATTTCCTGTACCGTGTGTATATTTAAACACACATATGTGCATATCTACATACGTATGTAAATTTGTGCATTTATACATAGCCTTTCCTGTAGGTGGCAATAGCATGGGTTATTTGTTATTAATATTGTGGTAATAATTTTTTTTTTGTTGTTTTGTCCAGCTTTCCTGTTCGAGTACGTCTGCATGCCCGTCGCGTTTCCGTCTGTAATTCCACGTTGTTTTAGAGCATGTATGTATGGATGAATGTATGTATGTGTGTATGTGTGTATATGTAAATTCGATAGCTAAAGCATAATAATATTTGAACGTTTTTCAATTTGCTTTTTGTACATAATTGCTCTGCAAATTGCAATTGTACTTTTGATATTCGTAGTGTGCGTGGCTATGTATGTATGTGTGTATGTGACTGTTACTCATTGAATAATTGAATATTTGCCTGCAGAGGCGCCACTACTGCCCGCTGCTCAGTTCGCGCGCAACAAAACCAATCTTTTGAAAATAAATACAAAATTTCAGCTATGGCCGGGGAAAAGAACTATTAAATAAACGACGCCGAAAACTGGACGCCATCAACTGGGCAATATACATACATTCATACATTTTGTTGAACAATGAAGCGTTTCCTCAGAGTAAGCAAATTTCAGTTTAAAGTAGAGTATTAATTATTTATTAATAAATATTATAATTATAGCAATGAAGTATTCATACATATCATAGAATTAGTATTATGTGAATATATATATACATACATAGTATATACTACATATGTATGTATTTATATTCTTTATATAAAGCTAAACAACACAGTGGTAGTCAGCTAAAGGTTATCTTCTAAATTTCGCTGCAAAATTTCGCACACCTTACGCTGAAGGCAACTGAATATAATCACTTTTATTAGAGAACGAACAAACAGCGATTTTTAGGGCCGCATCGAACATTTTCAAAGTCTAAAATAATAAATAATCAATGAGTTATTAAAAATTCTATCTTTATTATTGTTCTTAAAAACTTCAGAAAAACTAATAAAGTATATACATAAGTTTGAATCATATCACTTTCATAAATGAAGCATCTCTTTTCATGTTATGTTTATAAAATTAACAAAAAAAAAATAACTTATGTTCTGAAATTCTTCAAGCATGCTCTTATCTCGCCCACAATTTTTGGATTTTTATGATAGTTCAAATACGATTGCTCAGTTGCTTACATTACATACCACATAGGTTAATAATAATAATGTGTAGTTAAGGTATTTTTCTAAGTGCAGAGTCAATAAACACATGATAGAAATTTTAACATTGTTACCGGTATTCTTTTGAATTACGGATTTTTTTCTAAATAGACAACTGACATAAATTTTTATTTCAGTTGAAACTTTTCAACAACAAAACAAACGGCTACGTTGATATCCTTAAAAAATAAAAGTATTTAAAAGAAAATGATCCTAAACCATTTATATTAAATTGTTGTTTTTTCTTTGCATTTAATATTTAAATAAAATATTTCCTATAATCTTTTATTAAAATATATCGTATGTTAAACCTGTTCCGTGTTTTTGGAGATTACTGCGTTGAAATGGTCCACATTTTCACTTTACAACATTTTCCGTCTATCTACGTGTATAAAATTCGTTATTTAATGAATAATTTCTTTCAGTGTTATTATAGCAAGCTGTATCGCTATAATTTTAATCCCAAAGACTGTTCAGCCAAAGTTCGGTTTTTTTATAGCCCTAACATAATACTATATACTATAAAAAAAACAGTTAATTAGCAAAAGCAAATATTGCAAATAGTGACGAAATATAAGCGGCATTTAAAATATATATTCCAAAATGGGTTAAATTTCCATTAATAAAAATCAAAACACTAACTACTTTAAAAATGTGATATTCCACTCCAGATCATATTAGTTGGTTTACATTTGTTGAGGGTGATAGTAAAGGCTTGATGCTTTGATAATGTTAACCTTTATCAGATCACCACTGTATATTCATACACACATACACACACACGCTTTGTTATGTTGTATGAAATCATATTAAGTAATTAATTATATTTTACCACTTTCACATTTTCACCCTGGAATCGTTTGCCGATAAATCGAATATCAAAATTAAAGGTGAACAACGCCACGGCTCGCGTGCAGACCAAAAAAGTAACCGCTGTTCCGAATGGTAAGTTAATTAAGATTATATTACGCATTTATATGCAAATCATTTTTACTGAAATACCAAGAATAGGATATTTTCATCGGTATATACATATATATATATATATCACTATATGTATTTGATATTTTTGATTAATTTTTACCGTTCAAATATGTATTGACAATAACTGCAGGGATCAGTTTAGACCTTTAAGTATTTTTGTATATTATTTGATTTTAATTGTTGTTTTCGCAGTAAATTTTTTGGTTTGAAGCTAGAGCTATTTAAACAGGATCAGTATCTAACGGCTATCGTTTTAAATATTCTTAGCAGTATTTCTATACACGAAACATACATATGTATTTTGTAAAACACCTGTCTTTCAAAATCTGCGCTGTCTTCCGAAAGGCTAATTGAAGGATTTAGAAGTGACTAGGTCTTAAAACTATTTTATTTGCTGTTTAGCACTCATTTATCGTTAATACAAATATTATTATTATTATTATTTATTAGGGCAAATTAGTACAATAAGATATTAAAATCTTTTATAGTACAACAAATTTCAGAGTCACATACATAAATAACAAGACATAACAGATCTTAAAGTAAGCTAATAATCAGTACATATGTATATAAATAAGCAATAAAACTTATAAATTAAATTACAGGTGTGTACTAGTCACCTATGTAACATCGAGTTAACAATGTTTTAACGAAGAAATTAGTTACAAAAATATGAATAAATTAGGACTAAAATGGAAGATAGGATATCAATTAAAGGCTAAGTACTGAAGTAATTATAGATAGATTCCCTAAAATTGCTTTTGTTTATCTGTTTTCTAATATTGGCAGGGATAGAGTTCCAAATGCGGATAGCGTTAACGAAGAACAGCCTTGCTGAGACCATTGAGGTAAACTGAGGGACTATAAGATCTAATATGCGGGCAGATTTGGTAAAACACAGCTTATCATAGAGATAGCTAGGAGATTTCCAAGTGATAAGCTTATATAAAAATATACAATTATTGGCCATATTAGTATAAAGTATGAGTTGACAATTATTTATAAAGATACGGATAATATTTTTTTGGAATTATACCCATCATATTAAATCTAAAGTAAATGGGTTTAGAAATTGGAAGGGACACTACATACTACATAATTCATACATATGTATATTTTATGATTTTAATTATTTTGATAGAATCTTAATAAAAAATATGATATATTTCGAAGGCCTTGTGTTTGAATGGAATACAATTCAAACAGCAAACCAGTAGATCGTTGTACGCGCTCATTTAAAACAAGATATGTAATATAAGGAGATATACTTTGGGTCTGTGGCAATTGATAGAAAAGTTCTATTGTGAAAAAACTTTTTAGTATGGTGAGAAAATGTTACATTTCTGCTGTGCCAATTTGTAACTTTTTACTGTTGGAAATTTTTGGCAGTTGCTTTGATGCAGACAAAGACCAGCTAGTTAAGGCAGTAATTAAATGCAGCAATTACGAAGAAAATATTTGCCTTTACTGATTGCAATTCTTCTGGAACTGAAATCCATGCATTTATTCGACGTTTTAGCAATACGGTCAATGCCGTCTTTTTCTTGGTCATGCTTGCTGTCAAATTTTTCCTAGCCCTGCCCGACACGGCAATTTGTATTCATACTTGTCAAAAGTGTACTTTAATAGCTCAGCACCATACATGTGAATTAGCTCGTTTGCTATTTAACAAAAGGGCCGTTTCTTTATAACCTAGTTGCAAAAGAACACTAGGTTGTCCTACCAAATGCATGTAAAGTAACAACACAAACTCGGAAAAATATGCGAGTTGAGCCAACTCAGTTAAATGATATCCGACCTGAGATGTAGTGTTGGGAAGTGAAAAATTTGCGCTATTGTGAATTACTCCCATAAAAATACATGGGAAATTTAGATTTAAGACCTAATTCGTTTTTGTTTGCATAGTATTTGTAAATATATAACTACATAAACCTAAAAATTGCCGGCACAACTATTTTCCGTTCTTAAATAGCACTAAACAAATCGCAACATACGTGAAAGAGACTAACAGGGTTGCTTTTGCAACTAAAGGAAATTTTATCCAAGTTGGAGCGTTCTTTTGCAACTCGGTTACATTAAAACGGGGTCAAAAATGAAAAGAGAAACGGATCAATTGTCCAATTCTCGTATGCAGGCAAAATCGCACACACATCTATACATACATACATAGATTGCCAATTACGCGTATCGTAATTTCTACCCTCGTACGCTTTGGATGAAATTCTATAAATGATTTGTAGAATTTATTTAATAAACCTCCACCACCATCACAAAACATTAGAGTACTATGAAAGAGAATTGTTTTGCAGTTATATAACATGTTTTATTTATTAGTTAATTTGTTACCAATTTGTTAGTCCAAATTATGAAGTTTTTCTACTAACTTAATTAATAATTACATACATTTTTGAGCTGAACTGAATTTTATATTGAATATTCTTGTTTCTGAATCATACACAGTTGTACTGACTAAAGACGGTGCAATACCGGCTCCAGCTCTAGGTGAGCAGAAATTTTTTTATTGAGTTAACTAATTTACGGAATGCTTCGTTATTAACTGTCACAAATATAAGTACACAGCTAATTTCCAATATATGCATAGTATGTAAATAAAAAATAAATAAAAAAAACAAGTAAAATAAATTGTTTGCGATTTTTTGCATCTGGCATGACATGTTGCATGATGCATATTGCGTGTTGCATGTTAAACGTTATTATTGCAAAATCAAGAAAACATAACAGCAATAAATGTGAGAATGACAAATCAAAGTATACATACATATATTGTATATTTAAAATTTTCTTAAGTTGTTAGCATTTCTTGTTGTTAGGAGCGCCAGTTTAGTTAATACTCCTAAAGGAAGCAAATAAATTACTATAACAATTCCGTTGGTAATTCCAAACTATGTATATTAAAATGTAGAAAGCACTTACATATATACTGGGGAACAGCGGTAGTATGATGATAATATAAATCAGGATATGATTATAATTATGTTGCATGGCTTCATAACAAATTCAATGACTGGCATGCTGCCTCGCGATGCGTGCAGGACTATAGAATTCCCGCTATTTGGTGGTTCTACTGAGTTAATTTACATCCCCAGCGTGCATTTCTTACGATTATTCGAAGTCCATACGTTAACGGTAGTTAAATTGAAGGCAAAACTTCGAATGTTGACGTCCAAAATTGCACGCGTTCTATTGGTTGTCCACGAATCTCGAAAATATCATGCAATGCTGAGAACTTATAAGTGAAGGAAGGTTCTTCCGTTCCAGATCTAATTTCTTTAGTTATTGGAAAAAGTATCATTTAATTTGACATGCACTTGGTAAATGATTGTAGGGTCATTATTATAAAAGAGTATTTGAATTTATGCTATATACGGGTACATACATATTAATGTTGCTCTTGAAAATATACAAACCATTGCAGCAGAATACTCTAAGCTGTTTTATATGCATCATAAAATTATTTGTAAATGAATGTTGAATGTTGAAATGCAAAAGTTTGTATATTTGAACTGCATGTTTAGCATTAACCTTCGATGCTTACTTCCATGTGCTGACATGTTATCCTTAAAAAAAATTCTTTCCCCGAAAAGCTTTAGTAGATTGGAAAATATTTATATATTTAGGCCGCATTCGAAAAAGCATTAATGCAAAGCGACTGCCGTAGCCGAGTCTGTAGCGTGTGCGCGTTTCATGCAGGGTTCCCAGGTTCAACTCCTGGCCGGGGCAAGTAACATCAAAAATTATGAGAAATTTTTTTCCAATAGTGGTCGGCCCTCGGCACACAATGGCAAGCCTCCGAATGTAATTCTACCATGAAAAAACAACAAGACGCACACCACAAATTGTATGAGAAGTGGGGCCAAACATCAAGGTATGATGTAACCGCCTAATTATTATTGTTATTAGCCTATTTTAATCCCATACTATAGCTTTGGAAATAAAAGAAACTGATGCTTTACATTAATGTATTTTGGAATGCGGTCTTACTTTACAAAAGCAAGTCAATTAGATATGTTTTGTTTGTGATATCATAATACGCCCGTCGACATACATACTTACATATATTCGTATATTGTACATTTTATACTTTGTATATACATATGTACTTAATATATTTTTATAATGGACTGATCAATTGCTCTAGACTATAAAGAGGAAATACACATTCTAGGCATACTCATCTCCATACGTACTCGCAAATAAGACGAACTTGAATATTAATTTAATTTTATGAAGATTTTAAATATTTCTTTCTTTCTTCTTTCCTTCTGACTCCCCGCATGCTGTGCTCATCAACCGGCTTCAACTTGCTGAAAATCATCAACTGGAACGCAACTGTTAAATCCTAACACTTTATTCGAAAATTTTAATCACCGCACTTGACGTAACAGTTTGTGTGCAATGGCCAGAAGGTAAGCGGATGAAATTTTTTATTTACATATGTGAAAATATTCTTAAGGTCATTTGTTTGTTAGTGTACTCAATTTAGAGGATTTATTTGCCAAACAAGTCACACTAAGCGAACACTCATTCGAAGAACTTACATACATATGCACATATATAGCTTCCTGAGGGGTTCAAGTAAATTTATACTTCATCCATATATACGAAATAATATGTGTATGAAAAACTAAATGCAGGCACATTGTTTAATCTGATTTTAATTTGTTTTTAAATCAGTAAGACTTCAGACGGTAAACGAAGTCTTACGCCAGAAAGAAGTCAGGTCATCAATACATGTAGACATTTAGTGACCGATCCTGCTACGATCTGTGTACACTCGAAGACTATTTACAAAAAAAAAAAATCAAAAATATCAGAAATACTCTTAAGATTGTGAATACGAATTGCTGATTAGCCGGCAAAGTATTATGGAATCAAAAGACTACAATAATTTGCGCATCAGACATTAACATTGTTGTTTCTACTTATGTAAAAATAACAAAAAATAAGATAAAAATATAAAAGCAAAGTTTAAGACTTATGCAGCAATAATTTATATTCCACGCTGGCTGTTTTAAAATGTTTCTTTCTGTTTTCTAGAGATTACAGTAGTAGGGATTATTACATGCTGACATACTGAAAATAAATAATTGTAGTTTTCTTGGTTGAAAATTCAAAGCAGCAAAGTTTCATAGTGGTTCTCGTTTAGTTTCTTATTTCGTTGTTATACAAAAATATTTACGTTTAAAAGTAGTCTAATTATCTTTTGAATATATTCCCACATACAAATGAATCGTTTCTTTCAGAACCTCTCGACTAATCCTAAGATATAAATTAATTTTTTGTTCAATGTTTCCGTTGTGCATTTTGGTTTTTGTCACTTTACCAATTTCCCAATCAATTAATTACTATTTTTATATACTTATGCTATATTTATTGTTGGTTTCTATATTACCTTCGACTATTGGAATGCAGGAAACAAATTATAACTTAGTATACATACATTTATAACATTTAGTATTACTGCTTACTACATATTTACACTTACAGTAAGATGTATGAACTCATACCTGCATACATATACTCGTAAATATAAGTACACACTGATAAGACTCTTAAGCGAAAGCGTTTACGAAGAAAGGCTTAATGTTTTCTTTTTCTATCTTTTGCATCCAAATATTTTCTTTAGCTGATTATAAGTACCTTTCTATATTTTTGTGGTAAACGCCTTCCCATATTTGTTAACACGCGTCCTCTCATCAGCACAATTTCACGGCGAACCTCAAAAAGCCCACGCAGAAGCAGTCTGGCCTTTCGTTCATGCAATCAAATCTCCAAATTTCCTGTTTTATTTGTCGTTTTGGTAGAAGATGTTTAAAATAATAATATCATAAAAGCAGGTAAAGGATGTTTTTTATACTGATAGAACTTTAAATTGAAATAAAACACATACAAAATGAAGTATGATGCCAATTTTTTTGTTTATTTGAAAGATATTTTCATGACATTTAATATTTAAAACTGATTTCTGGCATATATCCGCCACGACTAGCTTTGGTGAATCGGATGCTATCAGTCCTATTTTGAACCACTGCAAAATTTCCATGTTGTGGATGGGCAAAGTTCAACTTGTTGAGCACGGCGTCGAATAGACAAATTCGGATCTTCTCCAACACTATCACTTACAGCATCAATATTTTCTTCTGTACGTACAGTTCTTTGTCTTGTTATTGGTTTTTCATCGAGTAAAGTAAATGTTGTTCGAAATTTATAAACAGTTCGACGAATAAGCTGCTCTGATGCTCGATTATGTGGACCATAGAATTCCACAATTTGTAAACGTTGTTGCGGCGTCATTCTTTCCATGATGATTTGTCAATACTTACTGAACTGAAATGTCAAAACGAAATAACATTTAACAGCTGTCAAGTTACAGCTATCCCTATCGAAATTCTGTCAGTCCGAAAAAAAAACACCCGTTGTGACCATCATAATGTTGGAAAGTTCAGTCTCCAAACTAGAAGGCTTCTGATACAATTCGTTATAAAGAAAAAATCTGAATACTATTTAGTAAAATGAGCATTTGTATTTAAACCACCATTTTAATCTGAATATATCCTCGGGTTTT
Source organism: Anomoia purmunda (assembly GCA_951828415.1). Taxonomy (NCBI): domain Eukaryota; kingdom Metazoa; phylum Arthropoda; class Insecta; order Diptera; family Tephritidae; genus Anomoia; species Anomoia purmunda. The sequence goes on from OX639996.1 coordinate 549,031, forward strand.
TACCTTCACGTAACATAATTAAGGATGTAGTTTTAGCTGTGATCCCTTAATTGCCCGCCCTAATCCTAATAAAAGCCTAGTTTTGCCCATAACTTACCGTAAAACTTATAAAAAGTAAAAACAACTTTTTACCTCTAACTTCTTTACAACTTAAGGCCACATATATTCACAGAATTTTAGTTAATTCTTATCAAAAAATGTCTAGAGTCTGAATATGGCCCGGTATACGCGAATCACCTCCTGTTGTTTATCAACCTCTCCCCCTGTTGAAAGTTTCATGGATTTGAATTTAGTTTGGTGCTGTCATACTCTGAGATGATACAAATAGTACCTCAAATAACGGGGCCATTTTACATGAGAATAGTCTAGATGGGCATCGCTGAAAGTACTTCAAGTACTTCGTGATTGGGGAAAACAGAATTGATGTAGATAGCGATCGGAATGAATTTTATTTGTGTCGATTCCCGTACGGAGCAATGTGACTGCTGATGGTTGTAATCGACAAATTAATAAATCTAAATCATAATTTTCATGAAATTTTCTTTAACTGGTTGTGTGTTAAAAGCAAGACAAATTGTGCTATTGAGTGTTCGAAGACGAAATATTTACACGCACACTTCTAGGTATGCACAACAAATGATTTGGCATCTCGTATTTATTTTATACCTAATTTTTTTAGCAGTCTAATTTATTGATTCATCTATATTTTCAATTTTGTGCTAATGATGATGATACTAATAATTACACCTATGTTTATGTATTGAAAATTTTTTGTGAGTTTACACGCTTTTCCCTCTGAGAAATTCATATAAGGACTTTTTAATCACTGTTTGCAGAAATGGAATTAGGAATATTTAGTAACTGGAAATTATTTGCTACAAACTAATCTGCTTGCTCGTGGAAAATAAAGTTTTCAATAATATAGTATTGCAGCAAAAGCAAAGAATTGATAAACACTTAATTATACAAACATACTTATATTGTATGTATGAAAATGCTCGCATATTTTTGGTTGCTTACTGTGGGTTGTGCATAAAATACTCAAACATCTGTACATGCATAAATGCATACATATATGTACATATGTATATGTATTATATATGTATGGATGGAAATATGAATCTAATTTTATTTAAACGCGTGCATATATGTACATATATGTAAATGTATGTTTAATTTGCACGTAGCTCTTTAAAATAATATACAATCCTTATGCTGCATTTCACCAGATTCATTTATGTGAAATGTAGCCTTATTAAATTGTAGAGCTAGTAAGTAGAAGTATTTAAAATTAAGACCATTAAAAAATAAGAGCAATAACATTAAACATTTTCGCTTAATAAGAATGAGCGTAAGTATGTAAAGTATTTATATTTTTGTTGAATTAAAAAACAACTAAATAATTGAAATAGAGTAGTCGGTTGCTCATCGGCATACGTCTATATATACATACATAGTATGTACATATGTACACAATTAGATCAAAGCTTTGAAAAAACGTATATGTTTATATGTGTATGTTTTGCAATAGATTTATCATTCAAGTTTTGTATTGGTAGGCCCGACCTTAATGCATTTACTGTGAATATTTATATACATACATATATACAAAGCTTGTATGCTCGTTTTTGTACTTAGATATTAAATGGTACGTTTGATTTTAGAAACTATCGGAAATAATCCCAAAGTCAAAATTTAAACATTATCTTAGTATGAACTAAGAAGGGTACATATCAGGACAATATTGGGTGTGTGGCATAAATAAATAAATACATACCTTGAGAAGAGTTTTCCAGTAATAATACCGACCACTGCACCTCTGGTGATGGGACGGTCAGCTTGTAAATATGAGAGTTATACATTTTTTTCTAATTGGTACTTAGCCTGATCTGTTTGTTTGTAACTTTCGCGTCCAACTCGTTGAGAGTATTTCCACATTTGACCTTCGCTGTAGTCATTTAATTGTTGCTTGACTGTCAGAGTAAATCGTAATATGCTGTAAAGATACTGAGGCCATTATTAGCCGATAGGTAGCCTCCCTTTTAGCTGTTGGTTCGCCCTGGAAAACGCTACAGCATTCGGGAAGCCGTAGAGTGATGTTTATTGAGAAATCTTTGGAGTGGATTCCACTACCAACCTGGTCAAAGAGCCACACTTATTCGTAAAAATAGTGGTAGACCGAACATATGTGCATACATGCTTTGTTTTGAAGAAAAGTTGTTGATGTTGTTTTGGTCTCAATATTTGATTTGTTTTTTCTTAATCGAAAACTTGTCTCCATTTTGCGCTGAAAACTATTTGTTTCGCTTGTACGCTCGAAGAGTTGCGGTAACTTTTTTCCTTCACAACTTGCAGGAGTGTTGCGTTTACTCTGCCCTACTAATGCATGCATAAAAAATGTTGCTTTTCAGTCTCAGTTAAAAAGCAGTTTGTACCCGACGGCAATATAATTTTTCGGAGATAGCAAGAATGAATAAAGAATTTTCGGTGGTTTGAGATATCGACGCGATATTCATAAATACACTTGCGGTCAATAAAACCCACCACTTTAGTAGACTATCTTCAGCTATATAACTGTTAATTTAAAAAAATGTCTACTAGATCTAGTAAGCACTGAGAAATAAACTATTTTTTATGAAATTGGGTTGCACACTGTTCAGTTATAATTGTGTTTTGGTTGTGTATTTGAAAAGTTGTGCAAAATGCCAAATAATCCATTAAGAAGAGTTATCTTCTCGGCAAATAGCAGCTAGAATTGGTTGTAGCCATTCAAATATTGTTCGCCTTTTACAAAAAAAAAAAGAGAATAGTGATGTGTTAGAGCAGGTCGTCCTAGAAAGTCAACTGAGAGAATAGACAACTTACTGCTGCGGATAAGTTTAAGCGACCGCTTTAAATGTGCACTCCGCCCTTATATAGGAGATGCAAAATTTTCACCAAGTGGATTTAAGTGTCGAAACCATTCGCCAACGGCTTAGAGATGTGGGTTTATATGGAAGACGCCATGCCACTATTAACACAAAGAATGAAGGCTGCACGACTTTCTTAGGCTAAAAAATACCAAAATTGGGATCAAAATGATTGGCTACATATTATGTGGTCTGACGAAAGCAAATTTAATTTGCTAAGTTCAAAAAATTTGCTTTACGTGCGCCGATCAGGTGGTGAGAGGTTCCGGATAATTGTGTAGTAAAGATTCATCTTATTGATGGAATAATGAATGCCCAAAAATATGCGACAGTGGTTAACAATTCTTTAGTACCCGCAATTGAAAGGCATTATTTTTATACGGATCGCCTAATCTTCCAGGATGGCTCAGCGCCTGGAAACTCGCCAGATTTAAACCCTATTGAGCACTTATGGCACATAATGAAGTGTGAAGGTGCTAAATAGAAGCCAACAAATAAAAGTCAATTGATAAAGATTTTAGAACTGGTTTGGTATGGCCCCGTTATAAGGAAATCAATTGAGGTCCTAGTGAATTACATGCCTTCAAGAATCAAAGCTGTTATTGAGGCTAAAGGAGGAACGACTCGTTATTAGGAAGTCTATATTTCTACCGTTAGTGGTGGAAATTATTTAGTCGTTTTAAGTTAACTTCACATTGTTTGCTTTTAATTAATCTTGAATATCATCGAATGTACATTTTTGTTAATTTTTTTTTTAAATTAATTGGCTAATCCCTTATAAAAACCATTTTCGAGAAAAGTTTTTGTGGACAACTAATTTACACTATGTTGCCAAACAAATAAAAATGACCCCCATAATCTAGCTTTATAATCAAATTGCTCATGTGATCTTATTTCAATTATTGTATATTTGGTGGTGCGTTTTTATTGACCGCAAGTGTATATCATTCAAAATACATATGTACAATATATTTTCATTAAATAAATGACACATTTAGTAAATGCAGATTCTTAATCACTTAGATATTTACATATACATACTTACGTACGTACATAAGTAGATATGTATGCATGTCTAAAATCTTTGTTGACTATTTGCGATTCCGTTTCTGCACAAAGTGAATTCACATCATATTTGATTGGCATCAGTTCTGAGTTGTGTTAGCTCGAAATAAAGTGGATTTACGCATTACTACCACAATTTTATTTATTTATATATTTATTTCTTTACGTATGTATACATTTTTAAATAATTAACCTTAACCATGTACATACATTCATACATACTTACTTACATATACACATATGTACTAATATTCCTTGAAGTATATTTATGATTTATATAAATCTATAAAATTCTCAACACAAAAACGAAATGTATTAACTGTATTGAAAGGATATCGACTACCAGTAACATGGCCCTTTTTGGGTACACCTATGGGAGCGTCTCCGATTACACCGATATCTGCCGCAACTGCGCCCACAGCAACGCCTCTTGCGCCCGCAGCGACGCAAATCGTCCTCGCACCACGACCAACGGCACAAAGACGAAGGTACTGCTGCGCACAGGCGCACCGTAATTATAACAAAAACGATGACTTTGGTGATGATAAAGTTTGACCATGGCACTTAAAAGCAGAATTCAAAAACTGAAACAGCATTTTCCCCTTATTAATATTTATTAAATTTCACGTTACGTATGGATACATATTTAGTATATATAATTTAATTAAGTGTTAAATGTACATGGTTTTTGGCTCTTTTCTACGTTTGACATTCGTTGATTCCTTGCGTGCGTGCACATCTACATCCTATGTAGAAATTATATATTTTCATAAACTTTGGTAAATAATATGAGAGGATGTAATGAAGACACACTCTTAATGATTGCTTGATAAAAAATTCGAATTTTCTAACTTTTTACCTTTGATGTAATGCATTTTTCGTAAGGCTTGAAGGCTATGACTAAAGAAGAATTCAAAATCGTAGAGGTGATTAACGAATTGTTATTGCCATTGGCGATGTATGGATGATTTTTTTTGTTTATTGAGGTGTTAGGTGTGTGTGTTTGAATTTGTTTTTTAATTCTATAATTATAGTTTGTAGAAATTTGAATTACAGTTTAATTTTGTTCTGCACGTAGATACATGCTCGTACATTGCTTTTAACATTGTGCCGCCATCAGGTCGAATGAAAATTGACCGTAGACATCAGCTAGCGAAATCACCTATTCATCAAATACTTATAGAATATGTACCTACATACAGTATGTAAATAATTCGCAAAAGTTATGGTACTTGAATTTAGTTCCGTTTATGACACACAATAACTGCACAACTGCCTGTCTGGGTAAGTCCTGCGTCCAGACATTTCTTACTCTACTATTTTAAATTAATTTTTTTATCGAGGTCTTTCATCCAATTTTATGCAATTTACCAGAAAATGATCACCACGATAGATTAAAAATCAATAAACATCTAAAAATAAAATGATTTTTTCGATTACAATTGATCGATATTTTTTGCGATTTCTATTTATTTCGATAAAATTTGATTGATAATTTGTGATTGTTATTTTTTCGATCATACAACATACATTAATCGTATTATTGGTGTAGTTACTAATATTGTCATCGCCGACAATTTTTTTTTTTATTTAAAAAAATTTGCTTAAAGAGTAAATCTTACGATAAAAAAAATTTAAATCCAAAGATTGGTGGAAAAAATAAAAATCACAAATATGATCGGAAAATTTAGATCCAAGAATGGCGATTATTTTGTAAAAAAAAACTACAAATCGCAAAATGAAGATTAAGTCGTGATATTTTTATAAAAATGATAGCAGTCACGGTTCCAGTTATTTTTTCCAAATTTATTTATTTCAGGTCTATGATTACTAAATCTAGCAGACTAGGGAACAAAAATTTAACTCAATAAACCGAAATATTAAAAATAACACGTGTACAATATTTTTTAAGTACAATGCGGTTGGCGAATATATTCACATTTTTATTCTTTTTACATACAGCATTGATCTCACTCATCCTAATAATTGGTTCATTCTGAGTACTGGAAATGATAAAAAGCAAGTGATTGTTGTTGGATTTAAATTTAAAAAAAAAAACTATATTCAAAATTTTGGTTCACTAAGCCGGATTTCCCCGCTAAGCTAAATAAGCGAATAGTACTCGTAGCGAGTAGAATTGGTCTTCGATACCAGAATTACCCGGATTTATTTCTGTTCAAAGGCAGTCATTCCTCAATCTTTAATAAAGAATAGTTTATGCTGCTACAACAAAAGAAAAGAAAATTTTGCTACTGGATACTTTTCCATCGCACATATTGAAATTATGTTCACACAAAAGTTTGTCAAAGAGAATATGGCTTTTCACTAGGAAGTTTGCCATTGCTTGGCGAGGGGCGACCGATATAGAAAAAACTATATAATTTTTGATGTTACTTGCTGTGGCCATTATTTGAATCCGGGACGCACCGAATGAAGCCCGCGCACACTACACACTCGGTTACAGTGACCGTTTATTGTTACTTTTTTAAATAATATAGTAATGTTCTGAACTCATGTTTTTTTAAAATGAAAGTCAAAACTGCATCGAAAATCTCATTATTATGATTATGTTTACATTTTTTTAATATTTGTATGCAGACATTTTAAACTTAAAACGTTTTATTATCTGAAATAATTTTGTGGAATAATATTTTTAAAAACTATTTTTTATTTATAAAGAAACAAAATATTGCTATTTTCGAATCGGTCGGCGTCGATTGTCGGGCCTTACAGTCAAGTCGGATATAGAAATGCAGCTACAAAAAACAGTTATCATCTAAAAATAGCATAGTTGGACATACTGCACAAAATTTTAAATGTAGTCGTAATGCATTGTCCTCTTCATTTTCACTAGCTATTAGAAAAAATGGTATAAATCGTACAGTATTCCAATCTGATTTGCTTCATACTTTTACCCACGAACAATTTATTTAAAAGGCTATAATTTTCACAATAGGTGAGTTCGCAAATTACAGTTTAATCAAAATGTTTTACACTACTTGATATATTACTTACTTACTTAATTGGCACTATAAACGTTTAAGCGATTTTGGCTGAATTTCTCTTACCATTTGTGGTGTACATCTTGATGTTGTAACACAAATTGAGGGACCTACAGTTTTAAGCCAACTCCGAACGGCGAATGTGGTTTTTTTTTTTGGTGAGAAGCTTTTTTCATGACAGAACTACGCTAGGAGGTTTGCCATTGCCTACCGAAGGGCGACTGCTACTGAAAACACTTTTTCTATAATTTTTTATGTTACTTGATTACGGCCATGATTTGATCTCGGCACTCACCGAATGAAACGCGTACCCGCTACACACTCGGCTACGGCGGCCGCGAATAATAATGGTTATTTTTAAATAAATAATTGTAATTGTAACAATAATAAAATAAAAATAAAAGTATTTACTTTAATACTTGTGCCTAGTTAGGGCACAATAAACTTCTCAAAAATCCGCGCAACCTCTCGTTCTGAGAGTCAAGCTAAATCTGATTAGTTGTGTTGTATAGAGATTACGTCATAGGAGGCAGCTATTCAGCCGGCATTGCCTTTTACAATTTACAAAGCAATTCTCATTGAACAAATTATTCGTTGTTGGTCGCTCGCTTTTCTGTGTGTCACATTCGTAGGAATTGTTAAAAGTTTTTCCTTTATAATCGCAAATTATTTCTGATTATCACAAAACTCATTACTGATTTTATACGATTTTTCTATGTAGGAGTGTGTTTGTAGCGATTATTCAATTACATATTGCAACTCGTAATCACATATGCATTTCTCATTCCAAATTATGTATGTACGATATTCATGCATATGTATGTACGGCCTTTTATTATATACTTATTTTTATCCGAGTATGTTGCTAGTTACATATAAAATAAAAATCATAAAACTTACTCCTACTTACATATACATATGTATGTATAAATATGCAAAATTTACCTATGTTTATCTAATAGTAACAGAATTTCAGTATATAAATTTAAGCAGTGTTTGTGCGTCGTTTGAAGCCGCTATGTTTTGTATTTTTAAATGTACATACTATATATATACTCGTAATGTGTATTGTAATATGTATGTATGTATGTATCTTCAGATTACTTAGTTTCACACAATTTTTTTCGAACAAATTTAAAAATCAGAATTACTCAACACTTAAATACATATCTATTTATTGTAGTATATGAGGAGCAAAAACAAAAACATTGATAAGCAAAACTAACCGCATGCGTGTTTTGTTCTTTTCTTTTCCTTTTTTTCTTCTTTTTGCAAATCACACACAATATCAAACAATAAACAACAAAACATCATCGAACAAACAACGACAACAAAAACATTTACAATAAAAACATCACCAACGCACGAACAATGAACGAATACCCACTTCGTGACATCATCAACACCTGCCGCCACAAATACAACATTTACGATTTATACACACAAAAAAAAAACACACGTACTGCGACAATCCTGCACCGACATAATTATTCACAAAACTGTTTGTTTGTTGTATCATATTGGTATTTGATACTCTGGTCTCTCGAACGCGCTACTTGGAACGTTGATGAACTAAACACCTGAAATATTCGCTGCTCTCACTCATCCCATTCCACAGCAACTGTAGCTGCAGCTGCCGCTATGCGTGGCGTCGCCATCCAACGCGGACATATGGGAGTCGTAGGTACACCGTTCAATCCCGCTTTGGCCGCTGTCGCTGTAGCAGCGCAACAACAACAGCAGCATCATCATCATCATCACCATCAGGCACACCACCACCATCCTCATCATGCGCAGCAAGCGGCTCATCACCAATTGGGATTACAACAAGCGCTGCAGGTGCAATCAGCAAACGCCACAAATCAGGCACATGCCGCTGCTACCGCCGCAGCGATACAGACAAGTGCCGCCCAGCAGCAATTACAGTCGCTGGCCCAATCTGCAGCAGCCGCTGCAGCAAATACACCACAACAGGCGGCCAACGCAGCAGCAGCAGCCGCCGCATACGCAGCACGCTTGAGCGCCACAGGTGGAGCCGCACAATCCCCATCCGCTGCTGCTGCATCTTTAGCCGCCGCGGCCAATGCAGCCGGCACCACATTACACGGATTCACACCGTAAGTAGTACTATTAGTTTTTATATGATTATGTGTGTGGTGTATTTATGTACGTACACATACATACATGCATACATACATATGTATGTACGTCTGCTTAATATACATTTATATATGTATGTATATAATGTGCTTATGTACTATATGTAATTGTACTATGTATGCATAGAAAGAAGTAAATTTAAGTAAACAAATTCATTTTATTCCAGAACCTCTTAACCACGACATTTTCTTATTTTAAATACTATTAGGAAACTCTAACATTAGTGATAGCATTAGCTATTTACGTATTTATTTCCTGTTGATTCAGTTATCATGTTAGTTGAACTTAGACGTGTTTAAAAAATAATATTTGTTTCTAAAACTATGCTTCATATTCCAGAATCAAAGCCTATTTATTCTAACTAAATGTAGTCGTTTGGATATAACATATGTTTGTACATACATATACGTTTATTTTATTTTGTATGATGTTTTGGGCGTTTTTTATTATTATTTTTTTTTTGTTTTGTAAATAAACGACGTGCAATGCATGCATTACTCATCAGACCCTAATCTGTTACAGCATGAATTTATCCTATACTTGTAATACTATTAGATGTAGCATAAAATTTAAGTACTTAAGTAAGTATATATGTATGTATGTAGATGCTTAGCATTTTTGCATTTTTAGTTCTTTTGTTTTAGTTTCGGAATGAGGTGTGAGCGTCTGGAGTCAAAAGCTTGTAATTTTTAACAAAATCATATTTTGTGAATGCCCGAAAGACTTAATCATAAAGCACGTATTGAAATTTTAGCTCGCCTGCTTGTCGGCAATAGCTTTCCCCTTCACCGTTCTTAGATAATACATAGAAATGTACATACATATATGAGAGAATACTGGGCTCAAGAGGATTGTTATGCGGCATCTATAAACATACATATGCACTTAGACGGACAGCATATTGGTGTACTTAGTTCGAATGCATTAACTTTCGATCAACAAATTTGTATTGCTCTTATATAAATTTTTTATTGCACGGCCTTTAATTTGGGTTTGGACTTCTTATACTCGTATGCTTTAGCTTAGGAAATGTCAGTTTAATGTTCGAATTAAGCGTAGCCGAAGAATAGGTCAAAGCAACTAATATCCAGTTATGCGAAATATTTAGGGCAAATAGATTCCCTAGATATCAGAGGTTATTTAATGGATGTTAGGTGATTGAAGTAGGAGTACGAGTAGTAGATTCATACTCGGAAACATGGCATTTTTAAATAAAGTTAATTCCAAATAATAGGTTTTTTAGTAATTCTGTTTTTTTTTTGGTTTGAACGGGACTTCAAAATTTAGTTAGATACCTAGTTTAGTGATGAAAGGTGTGAGAAATTGAGCCTTAAGTGTACCATTGGTATGAACCTTGCGCTGTGCTATTCTTACAATTGCGGAGCAAGCTTTTTGAGCCATTCCACCATCAAATAAACACACCCCAAAAGTCTTCTACGAATATACTGGTACTTGTTTAGAGATCATATTTTTATGCGAAATAAAAATCCTAAAAATATCTAAAAACATAACTGTAAGCAAAGGCTATACCGATTCATATTATATGTTTTTCTTATAGCTATGTTGCTGTAAATATTGAGGTTTGTGTTTGAGCATAAAAAATTCGATCTCCAGTTATGCTAACCAAAAAGCCAGTGGAAGTTTGAATTTTGCTTTTAAGTACCTCCTCTCATTATAAAATTCACCAAACTACAATATCTGACTCTGGCGTACTAATATAAATTTTTTTTTATATATTTTCTACAGCGTTTACTATGATCCCTTCTTAGCAGCCGCTGCAGCCTCCGCTGATCCAAATTTGCGATTCCAGGTAATTGGTTAAAAATTATAATGTTAAAAAATATTAAGACCTTATCGTTAAATTTTATGGGGATAAATACCTATTTAGCAATAAGTATTTGATTAGCCTTAAGTCTTATTTACATACATACGCATTTGTTCCGTCATTCATACATTCGTATGTCGAATATACATGCGGTGTTTTTTTTTAAATAAGTGGAGTCTTATCTACAGTGTGTGTGTAACCATTTGACATCATAATACGAATTTTACAGGCAGCCAAACCGGTCGCAGAAGTTCCAGCCGCACAGCCAGCAGCCATTCTAAATGTAATTTTCCAATTATTGATTGCTTTAGTACTCATTAATAGTTCTATTTATTAATATTATTCTCACGTTTCGTACAACCCACTTATGTTTACAATTTCATTTTGGGATTTTCGCCTTTTCTGCAAATTTTCGATTAAATATCAACTAATAATCATTTTTAGTATTTATGTACATATGTATATGTATCTAACTTTACGTTATTATTATTAGTTTTGATATGTGCTACTAATTAGAAAATTTACATATATTCTAAATTTGTACGTACGTTTTTATGTACATATGTATGTACATAATATACATATGTGCATATGCTTCATTCTTAATGACAACGGCATGACGAAAACAAATTGAATTTAATTGTCATATTTAACGACATGTACATATATACATACATATTTATAAGTATGTAAGGCTTATTCGCGTAGATTCATCTCGATTTTAGTCAACCAGCGCTCTTTTTAAAAACAACAATCTCCCCAAGTACAGAAGTTTTCGGAAAAAAATATACATCCATATGTAGTAGGCATAACTTTAGCCACATATTGGCGTTCAGATATGTATATAAGTCCTTGAAAGATATTTATTTAGGACAAAATATCTCCTATCGTTTTTAATCCGAAATTCTCTGCCGTTCTCTATGGAAATGTAACAAGAATAGAAAATAGGTGTGTAAGACATACATATAACTCATTGAGTTTTATCAAAACGGTAGTTGCTTCTATTCATAGTTCATATGTACATACTTATAGATAGTTAGGTAGCAGTAGCCGAAAATAAAAGCAGTTTGGCTCACATTGAAATACAAATGTCTTTTTAAAATTAAAAAAAAAAACAAATCTAATAAAATTAGCGCCTTTGGCACAGATACCTTTTAGATGTACCTTAGTTGTACCAGATTATTTCCAAAGTCATAGTTAAATATATTCTTGATAAGAAACACATACATATGTAGCCATAGTATGTTGAAAACGAACATATACATACATATTCAAATGTAGCGTCACATAATCAACGTTAATCGTCAAATGCAAGATAGTTCTCAACTCTTAACGCATTTTTAATTAAGTTTAGATTTTGAAACGTTCGTTTAAAAAATGAAATTTCGAATTTTAATTTCAAATTTAATTTGGCCTAATTGCTTTCCTTGATTTGCTACCTTCGTTTTTGTCATTGCCTGCCGAGGGGCGACCGCTATTAGAAAAAAACTTTTCATTAATTTTGGATGTTACTTGCCCCGGTCAGCATTCAAACGCAAGACCACCGAATGAAGCACACGCTCGGTTACGGCGGTTACCATCTTATATAACCTAGTGGTATTAAAAATGTGAACGATTCGATATTATAATTCGCAAATAAAGTTCGAAATTCCCCATTAAAAGGGGGTCGATTCGTTAAATCCCCACTGTGACAAAAATTTCTCGTAAATCAGCAATCGAAACACTCGCAGGTTGGTTAGCCTGATTCTATGGAACATATTTTCTATTATGAAAATTAAATCTTAAGCGTGACCGTAAAAGGAGCCTTATTTTAAACTTATTTGGCATTGTTGGTAGTATCTACCTGTTTTATTCAAGAAAATTCCTATAGGTTTGAATTTGAGCATATAAATATGTACATATATAATAATGTAACACATAGTGCATACATAGCCTTTGTAGTAACTGTTTTTTTCCTGCTAACAATTCTACATCGCTTAACAGACATAGCGCATTTATATATATTTTTTTTTTCTTTTTGGTATACATATTTGTCATTGATTATTGTAGTGCTAATCGTTTACACAATTATTTATGTACTAACATATCCGAATTTTCGCTTAATTGTTGTGATGTTACCTCATATATTTTAAAACATTCTGTTATACAGAATTATCATAATACAACAAAAACAATCTCTATCATATAATCTACTTGAAAACTTACAGCGCCGCACTGTGACAACGCTAAACAGTTCCCCACATACGATCAACCGCATTCCGGTACCACAAAACGTTTTGGTAAACGAAAAATGCAAAATTTTTTCAAAACCGCTGCTAGTTGCATATTGTTTGTATTGTTAACCATCAAAATGAGTTCGAAATTTCTTATTGTGTTGAATGAAGTTTTCTTGTTTGCATATGTCGTTAGTAATCTTGTTAATGCTTACGTCAAAACGTATTCAATTTTATGAGTTTTTACTAAAGCATCAAATGTATTTTTTGTAAGTAATTTTTTTATGTAAGTTTTCATTATTTCTGTTTTTGCAAGCAAAAATCGCCAAAGCCGATAGTCGTGATTTCAAGGAAAATATACTTTAGATATTAGATATGTACGAGTATTCATGTGAATCCATATATACAGATTTTTTGTTTTTGTTGTTCCTTAGACGGGGCTAAATCGTTTGGAAATTAAGCTAGTTTGCGCCTCTGGTGTTGGGTGTATGAATAGTTCGAATCCGTTAAAATTCAGAACTTACATGTAGTACTTATGAACACTGTTAAAAAAAATGGTTCCTTCCTCTCAAGCTTTTGGCTCTATTCCGCAATAATGAATTCAATGTGCAGTATACAATACTTAATTCTCCAGCTAATTTTTCTTGGATCCACGGCAAAATGAAAAGAATTTAGTACTTTAATATGTTTTTATTTAGTTGGAATCCTGGCATCCGCTGGATAGCACGTTTCAATAATTCACTCCCAAAATAGGTGGTAGAATAGCGAGTGACGTTTTTTCACGAGGATTTATTTCGAACTAGCTATACCCAGCGTGCGCCGATACGTCTTACTTTTTTGTTTTCTTGTCAAAAATCATTTTTGGCATTATCTAATTTTCATTTCAGTTGAAAATGTATCACACAAAAACTCTACAACAAGAAATAACAAGCGGCTGACATTAATGCGGTTGGAAAAAATACATTTTATTCAAAAGAAATTGATTGTGAATCATTTCTACAAAAATTTATTTTTTATTTCAATTAATATTTTGTTAAAAAATACCCTTTGTTATGTCTAGTCATCAGCTAAAGCCGCAATGAAAATTAATTCACTTGTTTCAGAGATTAGTGTGTTCGAACCATAGTATAATCATATAAAGTGTGCCAGAATGCAATGACATTCGTTTTCGATACGCAGATTTGGCAGATATTTTGTTATTTCTTTTTCATTCGTCAGTCATTTTTAACCCTTTTAGTGAATATTTTTTTGTTTAAATCCCAGGATGCAAATATTATGAGTGCAAAAGCGCACCTAGCAATAATTTTTAGTGTGTGCGTATTGCGTTTCATCATCTACACCTCTAATGGGTTAAAAACGAAAAAGATAACGAGATGCATGCGTCAATTACCTGGCACACATTATATCATTGCACTATGGTGCAAACAAACTGACTGAAAAATATTCTAAAAATGATTCAAACGTGTTATATACATTCCATGCATCATCCTCGACCATTATTTTAAAGAATTTTCCAAAATACAGACACGACTTTTCTATTATTATAGTATATAAAATGTGTGAAATTATTAAAATTGGGGCTAACATCAGAACAGTCATTTTTTAGATCAATTTCCGAATTTCGCTTCGACTTTTCGTTATCTGTTTCACATCAAGGACAAATTTAAAGTCAAGCATTTCTAATCTCCATAATTTCATTGTTATTGAACAGAAAAAAAGACTAATGCAAAATTGGAGTTGAACTAGTTTATCCGAAAAGCACTTTTTGAACACGTTGAAAAAGGGTTCCCTTTTCCAACAGAGATATTTAGATATCAAAAATATGAATTGTTTTTAGTTTACGGAGTTTAAATTTAAAATAGACAATCAGATGTTAATAAAAAAAGAAAATTGAAGACAGTATTTTCTGCATAAAATAAATTAAAATTGGTTTAAGTCGAACGGAAAATTTAAAAGTTACTATAACGAATCATATACATATCGTGGTCAGAATATAAACCTGCTAACTAATTTCAAAAGCATTCTGCAGATTAGACAAAAAACTACCAATATTTTTTATTTCGTAGGTTAGGAAGTCAGCCCAATAATAATTTTTTTTCGCCAATTTTTCTTTTTGTTGGAATTTTCAAAAATCTGGGATGTTCCCATTTGTGTGTGATTTTACTCCTTTGTACTTTGTCCCAGCAGAGCTTTCATCACAAGATTGTTTTTAATGTGCTAATAACCTATGTAAAAAACATATGTATGTATGCATGTAGATATGTAGGTATTCTCATAAATTTAATAGTTTGCAGTTTATTTCACAGATCGGCCTAGGCGGCTATTGCTTGTGGTGATAGTTGTATAAAAATATTAAGAATGTATTAGTTCTTGCAGCCACATACCTATAAATATATAATTTGTAGTTGCTGATATTTTTAAGGAATATTATTTTTTATATAATTTGTTACTCACATTTACCTGGGTTAGATCTAGAACTTTTTATACGGGAATATGTAGTTTTATGTATTTGTATTGTATATTGGTTAATGGTTGGCTTGGCTTGAGTTTCAAGGTGTTGCTGTATGGGACAAATCTACCATTTATCGCACATTGTTGTATTGGAATTCTTCTTTATATTTAAGTTGATGAATTAAGCATGTACATGGGAATTATTATTATATTTTAAGCATTTCTAATAGTTTCGATTTCAAACCAATATGTAAATATATACATATATATACATATAAACCTAGAACCTCCAACTTTCCATTGTTATCAACACTACGGCATTGCATAATTTTCGCTAACCACCTTCACCTATCCACACCAACCCATTTTACATTATATTTATTAAAAATTAAAAAAAAAAAATAAATAAACACAAATTATACGTACATATGTATACTATATTCGCGTAGTTCTAGCTGCACCCTTTCACCCATTACTACCTCATACCTCATACCTCAGTCACGTGCAGTTGTTCTCACTCATAGTCCGTTCGTTGACGTTACTTTTAACAGACCTCGCCGCCTCTTTTGAATCTTCGTCGTTTTCGACTGACATTTCCGTAAAAAGTACGCATTTAACCTGTCTCTGTCTCCCACCATTGCAGGCCACAGGTCCGCTGCTAAAAACTCCGCTGTCACAAGCACAGCAGGCGTACGCAACGGCTGCCACCACCTACACAGCGGTGGCGGCTAGGGCGGCATACGGCGCTGCTGCCGCCGCAGCCCAACCGGCACTGGCCGGTTATGCTACTGTCGCCGGGTAAGTGTCTTTTAAAAATCTATGTACATATTCCTCCATAATTACGTGCATAATCCCACCATCCTCACTAATCCACCTAACTACATCCTCACTAACACATTATTGCACTTTTTTGCATCTGTATGATATTAACCTATTCATCTAGATTGGCATGTTCGAAGAAAATTGAGAGTAAATCTCAAACTGCGAGTGTAAGGCAAAGAAAAAATCCCATATGTTTACCAAATTTCGTGAAGCGATTTTGTGCAAAGCATGACAAAACAATTGAGCATATTTGATTGCTGACGTTCCACAATGAAATGATGGTAGTTATTCAAATTCTTTGTATACTAAATTTGAGATCTGTCACTTGGCCGCGGAAAGACGCAATATTGTTTTCTATAATGCTAGCGTATCATCAGTTCTCAATTAGCGAAATCTTGTATTACATCGTTCTTAGGTTTTGCTAACGCTCAACGCGTACACTCTCAACCAATGAATTGTTTTAATATGTGAGTTTGCCGACTACTGGTTTAAATACATCTTGATTTAGACCTTGTGGTTTCGGTAATCGTCAAAATTGCTTTATTTTGGGTTCGAAGAATTCACATGGGATTGTCGAAGAATAAATGCATACGCTTGTCTCAGAGATACCAATTAGAAAGCACAACTGCAAATCGTATGAGCAAGTAACATTCCTCTTTGCATAAGTACCGCACGACGTAGCTCTTAGAACAAACCTAGTTTTAAATCCAAATTCGTTGACAGCTAGGCATAATTAAAATAAAAGTGTTTTCATCGATTCCATGTGAAGAATAAACTAAAATAGCCATTTCTAACGAAGGCTAAGCAGATACACCTCCAGTATTTGGAAGCAATGTAATATTTTTTTTTTTATAAATTCCGCATGCAACGCCAAATCAGAATTTATTTGGTAACTACAGCTTTTTTCATTTTAACTCAGAAAGTTGCTATTCGTATTAAGAAATTCTATTTCAAATTCAGAAAATTACAATTAAAATTTGGAATATTCATTCAGAAAATCGCAATTCAAATTCAGAATTTCTGTATAAGATTCAGAAAATTTCATATTCACTGCTCGATTTGGAGATTTTAAAGTTGCCTGAAAGCAATTGTGTCACAGTTTTCATTATTTGTATCTTTCTGGATTTAAAATGGAGATTCTGAATTTGAAAGGTAATTTTCTGAATTTGAAATGAAAATACTGAATTGTATATGGAAATCCTAAATTTGAATTGTAACGCTCTGAATTTGAATTGCAACATTCTGATCTAAAACTGAAAGGGGTGGTTGTGCCTGCCAAGCCCTTTTTTTGTTTTTTTTTTTATTTTTTGTGATTTTATGCATCTCGGTATCGTGAGAACTTAATAATACGGAACATATGTACTTGAAGCCGTCCTTTTGTTTCTTCAGTTGAATGCGGTAGGCAGACGGCAGGGCTAATTTGCATTAACAGTCTGAAATTAGATATGTTGTAAATATACAAAATTAAATGTTTTAATTTCACAATATTGCCATCTAGCAGGGTGTAATTAAAATTAATAGTTAGGATTTAAGGACAGATTTCAAAAGAGTTTATCGCACACTATAACAATCTTCTACAGAATTAAGAACGCTGGCTTCGATGTAATATTTTTAGCATTCAGTGAATTGTTTTTCCTCAAACTTATTCACTTTTTAATTTTACGATTTTACTGAATTTTATTTTTCTTTTTGTAGCAAAATAGAAAGAAGAGAAGCCAAAAGCTCAATTAATCTAAAAATAATCCTAATTAATCCGTGCAAAGAACTAACAAAACTAATCAATATTCGCTAACAACTACAAAAGTCCATTAAATCATCAAGCTACTCTCGCGCCTATCATCATCAATCATCCTTAATCCACAATCAACTAATCATTAAAACTATTTATCAATAAATTATTTGCTATTATTCATAATTTTTATATATTCTGTTTTACAAACTTCCCACTGCTGCCCCGAATTACCGAAAACTCAGTTACGCTGCAAGGGAGTATGCAGATCCCTATTTAGGTCATGGCATCGGACCGGTACCCGGATATGGGGTGAGTTCTTTATTTAATAGATCGAATATACATTCGACAGACTTGCTTTTGTATCAGAAAATTTTTGTGGAAAATATTTTGAAACTTTTTTGAAAATAAAATTCGTTCCAAAATCTATCAACTTCTTACCAAGGCGGATTTATATAAGGTGATATTACTAAATTATCAACTGATTTGTTCTTTTTTCTTTCGCCTTTAGTGTATTTTGTATTTGCTTTCAGTGTTATAGCTGTCAAAGACGTAACAGCAAAAAAAAAAAAATACCGACACCTTTGACAATTACTCCACAAAAATGCAAAAACAAAATACATTGTGTTCTCACTGCTATCACCTGGTATGAATTCGCTTTGATTTCTACCTGGTGGAAAAAAATAATACGTACGATTCAAATTTATGTAATGAAACACAAACAAGTTGTCATTGATATTTTTGTATGAAGAGCTGATTTTTAATGTATCAATATTAATTTGTACCTAGGCAACTATGTATCGAGGAGGATTCAACCGATTCACGCCATATTAAGTTAAGATACCCCAAAAAGGTATGGAGCACCAAGAATCAGCTGTCAATGGGGGCATTATTCCTCCAAGCAACTGTGCTCAACACTTGCGAACTCACATACACATATACGCAATGTTTTACCCATCACATGGAACCAAATTCAAATTTATTATATAAGGTTAAAGATTTAGTATTAAGTTAAGAGATACATGAAATCCTCTAAATGCTCAAATGCTCAAGAAACAATGCAATTTTTAATGAAGCAACCAAAAAATACTCAAGCCAAGCATAAATACGATGAGATTAAAATCAAATATTGATAGTATAGCAAAGCAAATATTACAAATTAAAAAAACAAAAAATGAATTGAAGATTATCTAGAACATATGTATTTATGTATACATAGTACATACATACATTGGATAAATGAAATAGGCATTGAAATGAAATACAAAAAAGGAAAAAGAAAAAAATTTAACTTATTCAATGAACAAATTTAACCGAACAAATACGTAGTTGTTAAATTAAATGTCGTCCAACCAATCTTTAAAAATTATGAAATATACATACATACATACGTACATGTAATTAATAGTTGAAGGAAGGATTTAAACCAAAATGCGTTCCAAATGTGAATGAGTAACTGATAATGAGAGATATTTCCTATCTGAATTAGCATCATCATCTTATTTAAGTAGAAAGTGTGTGTTTTAGCTGCGTTTGGTTTTCTTAATGGTAACTCATTCAACATTTTACGCATAAAGCATTACATTGAGGAAACAGCTTTATATTTGTTAATAATATAAATCGTTAAAAGATAAAACCCTTTACATATTTTCATAAAAATTCCTAATAAAACTGTTGGAAAATTATAATGAAATCGATTGCCTAAATTATGAGTTCTTGAGAATCACTTGTTAAATCAGCCACTCCTTTAACGACCAGTCATCAATTTACAACATTTTATAAAGCTTCTACATCAACAACGTATGTACCTATGTATATACGAACATATGTACATATATACTGTTTGAAATTATTTTTTAATATTAAAAATTTTTTTTTTTTTTTTTTCAATCGCACTTTAGGGTTATTTCATTGGTTTTTAAAGTATTGATCATTCACAATGGCAGCTCATAAAGCAACTCCAAAAATTGCTTTAATTAAAAAAAAAATCAATAATCAGAAGATAAATCTTATTCGATAAGAAAATGATTCGTAGACATATCCTCAAAAGAAAAAAAAAATTTACTTTTGTATTGTGGAATTATTGGATTGTGTGCTTGTTTTCGTATAAATCGAATCGAAAATTTTGAATCTTACATATCGTCGCTACCATGCCGAATTATCACACGTGGTAGAAGGTGATACAATCACCTAATTCCCGTAAAAATGCAGGTACTCGCTTTAACAATAACAAGTATATTGGACATGGTAACGACTATATGATCTACTAAAACAAGATTAGCCCATTTTTAATTTTTTGAAAAATTTTCAGAACGTTGAATGTTATTGAAATGAGAATGTAGTATAGTATTTACATTTTATATAAAGGCAATGAAGTGAAAAGTAATTGAACGCTTCCAATATAACCCTTCGGGGTACTTAGTTTTCCAGTAATCCCCTTCTTGTATCTTAATTTTCAGTGAAATACTGTAGAGATAGTAATAACAGTCTCTGAAAGCCGCTTGAAATCAAAAAAATAAAATAAAATAAAAAATAATAATTATACATATAGTACATATAAATAAAACATTACGGAACTAAGTGCGAGATTACATGAAGACGTTTTATAAACAATCCTCCAATGTTTACAAATGCAGCTATAGATATCACATTTTGTGACCAATCAATTAATTTTACTTTATTTGTAAAATAAAAAATGTAGTGATTTTAAAAAAAAAACATAATCAATGGCGCAAAGCAATTGTAGTTTAGTGTGCGTGTGTTTGTGCTTTGCTCTCGCACTAAATAAAAAAGGAAAATATCAAAAACTCTTCCGGTACATCTATGAAGGGTACTCAAAGTGAAATAAATATTGCTCAAACTATTATATTGTCTTACTTAGGATATTTATGTGTATGTAAAAGTAGAATCTATTTGATCTAGTCTGTGAAATGCAGATTTTTATGAATTTTTGCATTCGGTAGTGTTTGATCATGAATCTTCTGTCGCGATGCAGATGACACAAAATAGTTTTAAACGAAACGGAAACCAACAATAACCAATACAAAACTAAACTAAATCAGAAGCACAAGCAACAACAAGTTATACGCATAATAGAGCATAAACAAAACTTCCGTAACAAACCAAATTTGTTTTACTTATGATGTGAAAGTGAAGAGAATATATTATATAAATCAATGTGTAATAGAAATTAAGAATTTGTACAAGTATATTTTTAAGAGTTGAACAAATTATTAAAACAACCAAAAAATGAAGGAAAAACAATCTACGAGTGTCGTAAAATGACCACTTGAAGTATTTATGAATCACTCAAAACTCGCGCAAATTATTATACAGTTTATTAAAAATTACATAAGTGTGGAGTGAACCTACATATGTAAGTAAATATGTAGCTATCTACATGCCATCGTTATTATCAAACTTACGTATATACAATTTACGCAAAAACATCTTAAGTAGATCTTTTAAAATTTCAAATATGTAACTCCAAACTTTTTGTGGTTTTTATTATTGATAATACATATATTATTTTATATATATAAGTTATTTTACTCGAAGCCAAAGTTTAATGTCTTAATGAGAAAATATACTCTAATTTTAGGTATGTAGTATGTTTACTTTAGTATTTACTTTTTAAAATTTCAAAATTGCATAAATAATCGACGTTCAGAAACAAACAGAGTCGAATGTAAGGAGTTCGCAAAAATTTCGTTTAAATTTATTTGTGCATTAAATAGAATAGAAATTAAAAATAAATGCAAAAGTTAATTAAAAAGAGAATAGTGTTTTATGAAAACGCAGGTATAACAAATGAAATCAAATCCATCAATTGCCAAATTACTTGTAGCTTTGATTTAAAGAATCAACAAACAAAAAAACAAAAATTAAAAAGATAAGGAACAAAGAGGCAGTGTTAGTGGTAATCAAAAAATAAATAGCATCTAAAAACAAAAACAATAGTAACATATGTATAAAAGACCGGTTGTTCTCAATTTTAAGACGCAAGTGCACGTCATGATATGTACCCCACCAGTATCGATCACCCTTTTAGCATAAATGAGTACCGTCACATCACCCTATCATAACAAAAAAAAAACGTGTGGCTACAAAGTTTTTCCCAAAACCAAAACTGATCTAATTCAAAAATTTTTCAAAATCAATAATTCTTTCTCTCCATATACTTTATCAAAACTATTATAAAATGGTTCAATTTCAAGATTCGAATGGTAATGGTACATATACATAAACTTAACTTCAAAGTTAAATTCGAAATCTATATAAATATCTAGAAGGCAAACATTTTTCGAACCTCCTCACCACTCACCGCAATTATGCAAGCAGCAAAACACCTAAAAATCTCAGCTTGAATTACGTATGTATATTACAAAACGTTTTAAACACACACAGATCAAAGTTAAAAAATGATAAGTAATAGAAATATAAGAAGAACTCAATTCATTGACCAAATAATGCATAGATGTAGGATTATTCATAAATATTACACGTGTAAGCTTACCAGTAGAGTTAAATTCAGAAAATATTGATTACAAGAAACAAATTGAAACAAACATCATTCAAAAAAAACAACACAAATGGAAATACATATTTTGTAGTGAAAATTATGAAATATTACTGACAAATTTAGTAAGCGAAAAACATCTAAATGGGCGTCAATAAATATATGAAATAAAACACCCGTATCATAAAATTGTGAAAATGATGTCAACATTTAAAGATGTTAGCGACACAAAGCTAGATATGAAGAAGTAAAAATATATATCTACATACATACATATTTGCTCAGAATTTTAATAAGATGATATATTGCGAACACACGAAAAAAAAACGTGAATTTGAAAATAAATAAATTTTAGAGCGTAAAATGTGCCAAATTGTAAAACTTGTTCTATTGTACTGATGTGGTATTCGTAGTTTCTGCATAAGTTGTAATCTCCCTCTCGCCCTTCTTCCTTCCCTGTTTTCATTAATTTGCCAAAGAGGAGATTTTTGTTATTCAAATATTTACATATATTTGATTGAAAGTCTTTGTCTTTTATGTTTATATTTCAAAGCTAACTGCAGATATTATTTTTTATACTGCCTAGAATTTCTATCCCTCTTTTCGTTGATTTCGCATACGGACTTTTAAAATATAAAAATTAAAGCACAACTATAATGAATATTTAGATATTTGGGTAAAATTTGCTGAATTATAAACTCCCAATATGGGAGAGGAAAATTAAACACATATACATATGTACATATGTATGTACATACACACATGCACATATGTATGTAGTATTTTTATGAAACTTAGTTGATACTGTAAGAGCTATTGGAAAATGAATGCGATAGCCCGAAATTCAAAAAATTGATTTGCGACCAGGGGAGAAAATTCTTGAGCCACATTTCAATTTAGAACGAATGTTTGCAAATAGTGAAGAACATTAAAAAAGAAATAATAATTTTATTCCCACTTGTTGTTGTTGGTCTTATATCATCCATCAATTTTCAATTTGTAAGGTTGTGAACTGTGAAATTTTCAAAGCAAACACACACACAAATAAATAAAGTAATATGAAAATAAATTATTAAACCAAAAATGAGTTGTGTATATACTAAACTTGGAAATCATTACGAAATCGGAATGCCGGCAAACCCAGCGTGATCGAATATCCAACACCATTACAAAAATCTTTAAGTCACTTGCAATATTCATGTAAAAATCTAGTAAAAGTGATCCAACAACAATACTTCACAGAATTTGAGAGCATGCGCTCTCAAAGAAACCCCGATTCCAAAAAAAGTGCATTAACGTAACATCTTGCATGTTTTACGAACAGCTCAGTTCTTTTGTTAGCGCACTAAAAGTAGTATGGTAAAAGTGGAGTGAAAATTATCGATTGAAGAACTGAAATAAATGCGTTCATAATTAAATGTGCCATTTTATACTTACATATCTTTTAGCTATTTCTGTAGAAATACTTCGATTTTTAATTTTAACACTGAACTACACACTTCTAAATTTTCACAATGAATATGTGGATATCTTGGTTAGTTCTTTCTTGCATATAAATGGTAATTGTTTCTTTTGCTCAATTATAAATGACAACCATTTAATCGTTCATCTCACAGTCCACACAGTTTCGCGGTAATTTTACAGTCTGAGCTAATATTATAACTGAAAGTGTATTGGTAATTTTATCAGCATCTTCTTACATGGTAAACTAAAGTAGCTGCAAAAGCGAAATGTATGTAATTATTTTAAATTGAAAGTTATTAATGAAATTAAGTTTGCCCAAAATTATCAATTTTAGAATTCGTACCTGAAATATTTGCGTGGTTTCAAATTTCAAGTTCTTAGAACCACCACAGTCAAGGTGGTTCAATGTTATGTTTTACAATATTGACAACATTTGCCATATTAACGTTTTTTTTTTAATTAATTTTTCAAACTTTATACAAAATGTATGAAAATTAAATACATTTTCAAACTGTTTAATCAGAATTTTTAGAGTTTTTGGATATACAGTCAATGATATTTTGTATGGAAGAAAAAAATGCGCAACAGTGTCAGGAAAAAAGAACTTTAAAATCAACCAACTCCTAATTTATTATACTTAAATTGAATAGGCTACAACACTGTATACCCCAAAAACTTCTTCAAAACAAACACTGCAAAATTGTATCAAGTTTGCGTTTGCTTCATTTTCGTACAATTTTTACAAAGGAAAAAACAACACTGGACCTTTTTCACTGTGAGTCCGATACATGCATACTTGCATACTTACTTCATTGGCGCCATAACCAGAGAGCTTGTTAAGAAATTTCTCCCAAGTTCTCTACTAAAACAGTCATGCAAAATGACGTTGTGCAACACCATCCGTTTCTTCAAAATTGGGAACAACCTTTTTGAATTGACACGCCTGCATAACCAACTGGGAGAGAAGTAGGAGGCGATAAGACGTTTGGATTACAGCTAGTATTAAAGTGGAATTCCGCACTGGAAAACGAAACTTAAGAACCTACCACTAGCTCTGATATAGTCTACTATCTTGTGTTTACTTGGTAAATGCACATCTTTTTACGTAAGAACTCGTAGACTGAGTTATATAAAGTATTCAGCACAAATATTTATCGTAAGAGTTCATTTCTTCCCGTATTTCTTGGAAAATAAGATTGATTATCGGATAGCTCATAGCACCGCCAATAAGAAAAATGTTTACAATTTATGTTAATAAGCTAATTTAAATTGTGCGATTAATGCAATACCGCGTGCACACATCAAAAAAGAATTTGGGGAACGCAAAAGTCATGGTGGGCATAATGCGGTAGCTGTGCATTTTACTGGCATAATAATACGCCGGAGCATAGGCTGAAATAGAATTCGTATAATGGAGATGCACTAAAGTCTGGGGCAAGAGGAACAAAGGTAAGGCTTAACTATTTACTCGCATTATTTATTTACGGCGACCGCCGTAGCCGAGTGTGTAACGTGTGCGCGCTTCATTCGGTGGGTTCTAGTTTCAAATCCTGGCCGGGGCAAGTAACATCAAAAATTAAAGAAAAAGTTTTTTCCTAATAGCGGTCACCCCTCGGCAGGCAATGGCAAACCTCCGATTATATTTCTGCCATGAAAAAACTTCCAAAAAAAACCATTCGCCTTTCGGAGTTGGCGTAAGACTGTAGGTCCCTCAATTTGTGTTAGAACATCAAGGGGCACTTAAATGATGAAACCCTTATTAGTAAATATATATATTCTCTTTTTTTTTAATTTTGTATATAATGTCATTTCAGGCACCCACAACTTTTTAAATTTCACTTCGGCATGTAATAAATTAGGACAATCTTACACAATAATTGAATTAAAATTTTGAAGCAAAATCTAATAACTGATTTAAAGCACTAAAAAGTGTTTTAAACCATTCTTTTTTAAATTTGTGAATTGCTTGGCATACAAATTTTAAAATTATTTTCTCATTTTCTCGCAACCTTTCTGAGTTTTACTTAAATTTTTAATGGTTATTGTGTAATATTTATTTTTTCAATCATTCACGAATAACTGAATTTTGATAAACAATAATAAATCATAAAAAACGAATTGACACTGATCGAAGAAATAAAAATCATAAATAACGATAAAAAAGGATCATAAAACTATAAATGTAAAAAAAACGATGAAATTAATATTTAAAAGTAAAAATCCTTCATAATAACGATTATTTTTGGTACCTGGTAACGTCTGTATTTTTACCCGACCGCCGGTGCTCATTGTGTTTCATTTGTCGAATATCGGGTTTGTAAAAACTGCCAAATCGTCAGTTAGAGTAGGATTAAAGTTTGAATTTTATAAATTAGTATCTATGTATAACCTAGAGTGCGTCGTTACGCTTTAAAAAAAATCAACAACAACCCAAAAAAAGTATTTAAAAACACGCTTGCACCTAAGTGCGCGACCAAGAAGTAAAACAACTTTACAGATACCATAAAGATATACATAGATACGAATCACTATACCCATTTTCGGCTTTGAAACGGCCAACACTGCTGATGAACACATCGAGGCCTGTGCGCAAAAAATATTAAAAGATTTAAGCGCCAAAAGCTAAATTTTATATCAAGTTTTTTTTCATTTCCTTTGCTTACCATGAAATTCAATATTTAATACAAAATATATTTTGGTGATTAAGGTGTATTACAGAAACCCATAATGCCTTTTCCAAAAAATGCTTTTTTTCAATGAATTTAATAAAAAAGCACTAAAAATCCTACATGTCCAACAACGAAAAGCAAAGATGGCTTTCGGTGTTTATATTGATTAATTTCGCACCTTAATATCAACAGTTAGTCTCATTTATATGTATATCTTATTGTCGTACTAATGAAATAAATAAGTCCGTTTAGCTAAAGAATTTTTCCACAAACGCTGCATTTTAGTATAATTGAAGCTGCATAGCCGTGCATTTCTCGCGTTTTCATCACATATGTACACGTTTCTGTTGTAAATACTAGTGGAGTATATGAAAATAAATTATATTAGCAGTTTGTTCATTAGTTTTTGTATACACGAAACCGCAGCATATTTGTGTTTTCCATGCAGACTGAGTACAAAATATGTACTGATATGCAAATAGATATGAATTACATATTGTACTTTACGATTAGCTAAAACCATTTTAAAAATATAAAAAATGCTTCTAGCACGAGCCTAACCTTATCACAGAGATCATCTAACTTAATAAACGCATAAAGTTTTAGTTTGATCGAGTAAATAAAAAAAATTGTCAGCCTAGAAAGCTAAACGATAGAAGTGAAACCTCATGGATCTCGATGGGCACTTTAAATGAAAATACTCACCCTAGCCAGCAAGTTTTATGAGATAGAAATATTTCCTCGATAACAGAAGCCACTATTCATTATTCTGGAATTTTTAAGGGTGTTAGGTTAATGAAAAAAGATAGTTGATGTTTTCGCCTCCATTTATAAAAAAACCTATTCATTCACTTCCATACTTTCATGTTCAAGAAAAGATACAATTGGTTTGTGGTATGAAAAATATGAAATGAAAACTCGTGATTGTAAATTATTTAAATATCTTGAGAAAATTGCATCTATTGTCGTGCCTGATCTGATTGTTGAGTCTTTGGGATTATTATTCATTTTTAAATTAAATTTACTTTCTAAAAATCACTGGCATAGTGTGCAAATCTTCTCCTAATTCTGCTGCACCAGAGGGAGTATATGCCAATAATGCTCTATGTATGAATTTTATTAAATCTTTAATTCTCTGGTTCGGAGTGATGTAGAGAACAATCACTTCCACACTCTGAGCATTTGATTTAGGCATGATGTACAGTTCTGATTAATATTTACATTATTTAATAGTACTTCTCATTTCTCTATATAACCTCGATAAACAACAAATGCTGCACAACTGACGACACGTTCTAGGAATACTTTACAACATAGCTAATCCCCATGTAAATTCCCATAAAAACTCGCCATACTACTCGGGTCAATAGTACGAACACTAGATGGAGCATCGATATTCCGTGCGTACACGTACCTACATTGTGGAGCTCAGTTTGCGAGACTCTTTCCTCTTTCACATACAAACTTATACAAAGAACGTAGATTACAAAGAAGTTGCAATCAGCACAAACCAATTGGATCCAATCAGATTCTAATATCAATCAGCAAAAGTCAAATTTGTTCTGGTATGGTGAAATAAGCCAAAACATTCTGTTGGCATACCCAGTGAAAGTATCCTACTTCTTTGTATTCTACGTTTTTTGAACTTATAAGTGGTAGAATGTAGGTGCAAAGAACGTAGATTACAAGGAAGTTGGATGGCGTTTCGTTTTTGCTTGCATAAAGTTGACAAAATATAATGGGCCGTTTACATAGAACTTTCCTCGCTTTGCTTGACAGTTCGAACTTTAACAACAAAGCGTGAGGCGTAGAAGGTCAGCTACATAGAACGCTTTGACAGTTTCTGCTGTTTTGTTTAAAGATAGAATAAAAAAATTAATTTTACTGATATGATGGAAGTAGTAGTAGTTATGCTACTAATGTGTGAAATTCGCGAGTGTCTGTAGTGTGTATGTATACGCACGCCAAAATAAAAATAAAATGGAAATGATAACAGCTGATTGCCAAAGCGTACAAAAGTTGAGAGTTGCCCATCATTTTGCTTCGCTTTGCTTTGCTTTACTTTTGTCGCCTTGTATTTAGCAGGACTCATATAACATCATATATTGAACTTATCTGCAGAGAACGTATATTAGACAGAGAAGCATTAAGTTAGGATGCCGGTGTGAATTGTCAAAATGCATCAATAATTCTCGTCCAGCTCACCATTCTAATGGCCGACAGGGGAAATCGTGAGAGTGGCGAGTTAACAGAGCTGAGCGAAGGCAAAATTTGTTTAACAGACTATGATTTCTGATCATTTTAATTGTTTTGGCTCGAATTTTAGATTTTGCCAATATATTAACAAATTGATATAAATGTCTAAATATATAATTAGACATGAAATTTGGCTTTACTTAAATATGTGCATGATAAGAGTAAGCCTATTTTGGTTATATGCATGCATTGTATACATATGCCATAAATAGCTTACTGCACTTGCTGTTTTGCCGACGGCATTTCATATGTAATATGCACAGTATTTTTATATTTTGGATGTAAAATTGTATGAAGTTTATGAAATGATGAAAAAACTAGAAATTTTATCTATTAGGTAGAAAATGAAAAGAGTTAGACAAATTTCATTTTTATCACGATGGATAAGTATAATTATCGGAAAAGTAACCTGACTGGCTGTTTTGATGAGAGCATTTCATATGTGCATACATTACACAAATTCATAAAAAATAAATGACATTATTTATAATAAGTGATATAGATTTCAAAAGCTTTATCGATTGGTATTTTCATACAAATTTATGATTTATAAAGCTTATTAATGAGTGAGTGTGAGGAGATTATAATATCCAAATAAATATGTATGAAAGTACGCACTTATGCACGTACATACGCACTTACAAAAGCACTTACATACATACATAACTATGCAAGTAGATATGTATGTAGACGCATATGCATATAGACAAGGTACCTGTGGACTTACATACATATTTTATAAACATAAAAATCGTTATCATATTTGAGTGCAAGTACATTCATATGTAATTCAAATGTATTTACATACATATGTATGTATATCTATTTTTATTGATAAACATTTGCATATGGATATACATATGTATGTACATTTATACTGCATACGTATGCACATACATACATATGTATATACAACCGCGCAACAAGTGCTACATACAACAACAAAAAATTCATTCATAAACGCACTCGCATATTATTGAAAGCAAATTTCCGTTCATTCACAAATGCGAACATTTCATCTCCCCACAAACACATGCGCCCCTCATCCATCTCATTTTTCGCGACGAAGACAAAAATCTAAAAATCATAAATTGAAGATTTTTGTAATTTTGGTCCAAATGCTCACAACTTCAAATGGGAATGTAGGTATTATTTTGGCCCGCTTGTGCCCCTAAAATATTTCATGAAGAAATCCATCTATTATTAATCTATTATGTTTGCTTAGGGGTCGTGCACATATAACGTAACGCGATAGGTTGCGGCGGTGGTTTGCGATTTGTGACGAAGTATGACATGTGATTTCCCATTGCCTAATATATAACATATGTATGTATATCAATTAACATTGTATTTTATTTTACGATTAATAAAAACAATTTTTCTGAAAGTGTGACATGGTGGGGGTCTGAAATGATCAAAAATTGCGTTACGTAATATGTGCACTACTCCTTATCATTATAAACGTGTTTTGCACGAAATCCTGTTATATATATCATTTAAAGCCCTAATTATTCCAAATCGGCGCAACCAAACGCCTTACCGCTACGCCTACTTGCATACATATGTACATTACATATATGTATGTCAATATGTAGTCTAAATATTGGTCGCATTTATGTCAGGGCTTACGTGTTATCTCAAATGTAGCACAAGTAGCAGAATAATATATTTAGGAGTCGAAAGTCTACTACCTTTTAACATATTTTTCTACAATTGTCTAATTAAACATAAACATTGCTATAATTAATTGTATTTTGTGAGACCTTTAATTAATTATACTACTTTTGCTTCTTCCTGAACCAACAATCTCGGTCAATGACCTATACAAAAGACTTTCAACACGAAATTACAAATAAACCGTACCATTTTTATTCTAAGAGGGTATAAAGGACCAGAATTTTCGTTGTAAATTGAATTCTGTAGTGTATAACTTAACGCCATCTCATGTATGTATCTATATGTAAGTATTTTCTCTCAGATCTTCCTCTATTCGATCTAGCAAATCATATTTGTATTATACTCCACTTTTTTCTTGTGCCTATCTCAACTACAAATTAACTCAACTAAACCCTGATTAATGATGGCGGCTTTGCGACGCAGCTTTTTCGTGTGAATTGCGGGCAGAAGCAACTATTTCTGTGGAGTTTTGACAAAACAGCTTATTTGGCTTTCGAGTTTTTATTTTCAAATCAATAAATTTCAATCTTTGACGAACAAATTTAATATTTAAATTAAACTTTTACCACGATAGCCTGTTGAACTATTGCTTTGTTTAACTATTTGTATAAATATTTCATTAGAACGTTGTTATTTTTGACATGGTAAAAATTGAAGTCTAACTGGAGATAAGACATTTTGTCAAAGTTTGCGCGCAGACTTAGAGTTCGGTTGAATGTGCGCGCATGTGAACAAACATATGTACTTACATAGATAATTATTTCTATTCTATTTACATATCTACACATATACGCGCCCTTTTGCATGGAAGTAATTCGATTAAATATGCATTGATAAATAAATGCATGCATGTGCATACATATGATAAACAATAAATGCAATTTCTTTAGTGTTTTTTGAAGATTTTGTTTAACTACTTAAAATATTTATTGAAAGTTACATACATATGTATGGAAAATATTAGTAGAATAAAATAAAACACTAAAATTGAAATTTTAGAAGAATGCATATTTTTATTATTTTTTTTTAAATGTTGGAAATAGAATTGCGAAAATTCCTTATCAAAACAATAGGAAAATTTTCGCCAAAAAACATCTGCAACCACACAATGTAGCTGATAACAGAGAACGTACATTAATTTTCTCTAAAATTGTTGTTTTCGCTCAACCGATGTTAAATTTTGCCCCTTGTAGGTGAAAAATTATTAGGTGGTGAGCTGGACGAAAAATAGACCTTTTCCCAAAAACGCGGAACGTCAACAGGAATGAAGTGGGATGCTACTTCTCTGTAAATATACGTTCTCTGTTATCTGTCAAAGCGAAACTCTGAAGCAAAGCAAAGCAAAAGTCCTATGTGAACGGGCCATAAGATTGCAAGGCATGTTCCGAAATTCGAA
Organism: Anomoia purmunda; assembly: GCA_951828415.1. Lineage (NCBI taxonomy): Eukaryota > Metazoa > Arthropoda > Insecta > Diptera > Tephritidae > Anomoia > Anomoia purmunda. The sequence continues at coordinate 581,188 of OX639996.1, forward strand.
ACATTTGAAATGGAACCATTGTGAATATATACAATGAATGGAACTAAAACCGGAACTAAATGAAAACAGCGTTACATTTAAACCGAATGTACATATGTTAAGTGGTGTCTAATGTCCACCAACAAAATTCACAATTTGACATTTCTATCCGTGAGGCGAAATCACTCAGCTGTAATTCTACTTTATATGAATTCGCCTTGGTAACATTCCATGCAAATTGTCCCAAGAATGTCAAACTACTTTTTGGAATCAAATTGTACTAAAATCCCACAGTTGTGGAAAATTTATCATCACCGATTTTTGGAAGAAATATGTAGTCTCGTGTAAGGCGGGCCATATAAATGAAGGCCATTCACAATGATCCAAAAACAGTTGATGTCAGCTGTCGCAAATTTTGACGTTTTTATATTTTCACAATGGCTTGTGATGAGTTTATGCTGTGTGATTGAATCGCATTTAATTATATAGCTATTGGTCAGAAATATTTAATAACGATCGCGTCTTGTTTGCATTCATATTTAATTTGAAGGAATATGACAAGAACGAGTCATAAGAAAAACCGGCCATTCGACTTCAAATTAATATCGCTAGTTGAACCACACCCAGTGCTTTATCGACGGCATTGGGGTGGCCTTTCAACCTTCGAGTGCATGAAGGAAAAAACTCGTGTTTGGAATGAAATCGGCGCAGAGATTGGAGCTCGTCGTAAGTATTATACATAGTTTAGAAGCAATCAACCGCTAAGCTTGCCCTGATATTGGTTCTTACAGCTGACTTCTGTCTCAGTCGCTGGAATAATTTGAAAAATCATTTCCAGCGTGAACTTCGCCATTGTACTGAGTTGTGTCCTAAGGAAGGTATAATCCGTGGATCAACGTGGCCTTATCTGAAATGTATGCGTTTTCTCAGAGGAACTGATCGTTCCAACAGGACTGAGAAACATCGCCGCACCACAAAGTGTGATCAAAGTGGTATGTGTTTAACGCACCCGGATCTAACTGAGGAACCTGTGTCTGAGATCAAAACAGATTATAACTTGCAGCATAATGAAAGCTTTGTAGAATTTGAGGAACCAGAAATCGAGTCTTCTGGAACCGAAGAAACTGCCTCACTACCTCGTTCGGAAAAATTTATGCAATATCGCTTGACGAATTTCGAGCATATGGTAGATCTACTAAAAAATATTCCTAACGATAGCAAAACTCAAGTAGAACATCGCATTATGGCTTATCTATGTAAATGTCAATTAAGAGCTTTAGTAAATGAAGGTATTGATGACCTTTCAGTATAGGTTCCACTTCCATGCATAAATTTGTGAACACCACCATATCTATTTATAAAATTACTTTTTTTATATATACATGTGTGTATATATCAAAACTTATATTGGGATAAACAGAATTATGTTTTACATTATTTTGAATCATTTATAGGTGTATAAATTTGCAAATTTAATCACATGAACCTAAACTGTTATCTTTTCTAAATCTACCCATGCTATTTTTGGTTTTTGTAGAAAATCTTCGCGTTGTAGTTGATCCAGTTGAACTATTTGCTCTCGTACGTATTTCACCAAACGTTCAATTTTTATTATATCGTCACAATTCATGGCAAAGAAACGACGCCAGAGGGCTCCTGCTAGTACACGGTCATCCGACATAATACCTTCGTCGTAAGCAATAAGTGCTGCCTGAAACTGTTCCGATAGTATCTCGATTTGCTGCCTAGTTTTTGATGGGTTATGAGTCTAAAATTAAATAATTACAGTAAAATTGCCATTCATATAGATTAGAGAATGATTTACTCCTAGCTTTTTGGCACGCGCATTCACGTCACCCCACATAACTTCGACAATGCAGTTTCGAAGGAAGCGCCCATCTTCTCCAGATTCCGATCCCTCAGCCATACCACGAACAAGCAGCATCCACACATGTAATTCGGTTACTAAAAACCAGGAGTTAAATGTATTTGGCATGTCGAAAGCTTTAAAGAAACTTAAATAGCTGATTTTATCGGCCACACTTTCATATAATAAATGGCTGGCCACTCTCAAACGCTAAAAGAAAAAACCAAAATTGTATAGTTTTTAAAACACCTGCATATGCATGTACGTGTATTTATCTCAGAATTAACCGTTTTTGTATTGGGCACAAAGCCCACTTTATTAAGGACCCTCTTCAATAAGTTGCTATCTGGGCTCTCGTTCTGGTTACTTGCCACATCTGCTCTTGTAGTACTGTATTGATGAACACTGTGTGCACTTGCCGACTGACCAAATGGCCCAGGAGCAGTCGTTGTGGGCATTACAGGATTGTTTTGCTGTAAAATCTATTGGGATATACATACATAAATAAATAAAATTTATATATTAAAAGTGTTGTTACGAAAGGGAGGTAAGGTAACAAGTAGCCAGGCAGTATTTTATATAAGAATTTATGCATTTTACTAGCTTTACAAAAATACGCCACTAAGCTACCTTTATGTAATTTACCTCAGTGAAACGACATCTGTTTGGAAATATTCGCGTCAAATATCGCAAACGCAGCATTTTTAAGTTCAACTATTTGTAAAATTGAGACAAAATGTAAACACACTTGCAAGGTTCACTGCAAAGGAAAACGGTCATGGAAATAATAGAATGGAAACGAAAATGAAATGTCAAAAACAGCTGATCCGATTAAGCGGCGCGTATTTTCTTCAGGAATAAGTAGTAAAAAGCTTAACTACATATGTATGTACGTTCATATTGCCAAAATTTTAGTGCGTATTCTAAGTATTGTAAAATTATGCCTATTTTGGTGAAAACGTAAGTATCCTAATCGCTGTGGATCTTACAAATATATACCTGTACATTATAACCATTAAACAGGAATATAAACGACCGTGCGTTATACCTACGGGTTATGGAACTGATCAAAACTCATATACACAATTGTTTTTAATTAGATTAGCAAATTTTGTGACAAGCTTATAATTTTAATTCCATTATAATTAGGTTTCAATTTGCACAAACAATAAGTCTTCATTGTTATAATCGATAAATTATTTATAAATCCGTTGTAGACCTTCACCCACCGGTCTCGAGGAATATGCCATTGTTGAGTTACAAGGAGATCTTGAAATAAGATCCGGAGAGAATATTCATGATCTCTTCATAGGCGATTTATATTATAATAAATACGGCCAGCCAGTAAGTTTTCAAAAATTTGAAACTGAATATGTATGTATGTCAAAATATTTATGTATGTACTTTTTTTTCAGATACTTATAATTGGCCATCATATACTACAAGGACGTGAACAAAAGTTAGAAAAACCATTTGCAGTACTCGAAAAATATAGCAATAATAAAGAAAAGTTATTTTCGAGCGAAACGACTAGTGTGACAAGTGACCCCAACGGCACTTTAAATATTACAGCCGATCGCACCGTCTTAGATAACACAGTTGCTTTGGAAAATAAAACCCGACAATGCACAGAATATAGAGTTCGTGCTCTTTGCACCAAAAAACTCACCTTCAGATCTCGACCAAAACCAATAATTGCGAATGTTGCAGCCTCAATTTAAGATTTAGCAATAGCTTTTTCAAAAATATGTTTACTGATGTTTCAAAATATGAATATAGATATACGAGTATATATATTTAAAATTAGACAATTTCCATTTCTCTTTCTATGCCCACGAACTTGAGTTGCTCTGTGGGGCCATATCTGTAGTCAAAGAACAGCTCTTCTCCGGGTTGAATGGCACGTTTGGCAAATATTCCAATTCTATGGTCGCCAGTTACCATCATTACTTTAGCGTAGCAATTTGGATTGATTGAATGGTTAGCGAAACGTATTTTATTGCCCTTGCGAGTAGCATCCACCACAAAATCGTTGTTGAGATTGAATAAAAATGAGCACATATATTTATCGTAGACTTTGCCGCGGCGATCGGCTTCATCCTGTGAAATAATTTCCCCACAATACTCCGAGATGAACTCGTTCTTCTGAGCTCCTTCTTTGAGAAATATTCCCCAACCGGCTATATCGGAGGGTGCCATTAGTAAGTGTTTATCTGAAATAATCGGAAATGAGCATCACATTATTAGCAATATATAAAAATTTGCTTACGTAATCCACGCTGTACGCAAACATTCTTGCAGGTGATTTTCGTCAATTTAAATTGATCGGCACCGCAGGCCTGACATAAATCCGGGTCGCACTCACGCACCGCCAAATAACATGGGCATTGCTTTGTGTTACATTGTGCCTTACAACGGCAACCAGGAAAACGATTTTGACAATCACTACTGCAATTGCAAAATTTCTCGCAAAAATTTTGCGTCTGAATACAAGAGCAATTCATATCGCAAGGACCAGCATGATCGCATGGCGTGTAATTGTAAACATGATTTGAGGAGGAATCCTTTTTCAGCTGAATTTTGCGGCAGTGCAGTGACCATAGACGTTGCTTCTTCTTCTTCTTACGTGGCGGGGTGTAATCTTGACGTAACTCCTCAATGCAAAATTCTGCCTCTTCTTTTTGAGCAAACTCGTACACCTTCGAAAGTGGGAAAAATTATTCATAATTAAAGATTAAAATATTGTACATATCCGCACATACTTGTTGGCATGTTTTCGTTAGCATAGTTTGAGCGATAGCGCAATAATTTTTCAAAAATACTTTATGCAATGTCCGAAATAGAGACTGATCGGCGCCTGTCCAATCACATTTAGTGTTCGATGTATTCATCATTCCAGCTGAAAAAAAAAGTAATATATAATAATAAAAAACAAATTCCATTACACACAACGACTCTCTTATTTTACCCATTATGGAATTTATTTCCGCGGAAGCAGCACTGTTCACAGCAATACTATTTTCTTTGCCATTCTCTGTGTTAAAGTCCTTATTGCTAAACTGACTATTGCTGTCATTGCTATCTTCGGAGCTAGCTTCATTGCAAGAGTCAATTGGTGGTGTTTTACTGTCAGCTGCCAATTTTTCCTTCATGCCATCCTACCGATAATATAAAAAATTAATGGAGGATAAAAAATTATATCCGAAAGTCTTTACCAGCAACATATAGCAGGCATTTCCACAGGGATCCGTAAATGGTTTTAGCTCAGGGAAACGACGTTTTTGTAAATTAGGTCCAGCGTGACCTACCTGGAGACCTATCCCAAATCATAAGCTTGTTAGTTCAATAAATATTTAAGAAATTTTACAAAACAAAGGTGAGCGTTTTCTAGCTTCACCGACTTTAATGCACTAACACTGAAGGTTAGACATCAGAAAATGCGGTGATGCGATGAATGGATGCGTTGTGTAGTTAAATGGCAAATGAGACTGGCGAGACAAATGTTTAGTTATGGTTCAATCAAATACATAGGTAATACTATATTTTTCGATTGATTAAAAATTACATTAGTGGATTCCTAGGCAATTACCAAATGTTAGCACACAAATTTTCATGAGGGTGACATGATTTCCAAAAAAAAAAAAAAAAAAAAAAAAAAAAACATTAAATATCGAACTTTGATCTGTCTATTAGTATATTTTTTTCGAAATACTTTACATGTTTCAAACAATACTAATATACAACACAGGAAATTATAGAGTTGCTTGCACTTGCATTTTACGTAATTTTGCTTGGGCTACTGGGCCTACACAAATATTCAATTCTATGAAGAAATCAATTTTCAGACATCTTTGGATGCTGTAGCTATAAAAGTCTATATAGAGTATTTTATACAACCAACTGGCTGAAGCCTTTTTGAAAAAAATTATCCTTTAAAAAATAAATATTAAAAAGATTTTAAATAGACCGAATGCACTGATCTCTAGTTATCTGCAGTGATGGTGATGCTGACTGGTAATGTGAGAAATGGTTGACGATTCTGATTAATTTAAAATTACACTTATAAATATATGTACATATGTATGAGCATTACTAACTACAACTCACCGTTCGTTTGGTGACCTAATTTGCAGTCATTTGCAGTTATGAAGTATCATAAGCATTTTTAAAAGATTCATTTGGGTAATAACGAGCAAACGTATGTTGCACGAAAAAGAAAAGGAAAAAAATATTCTTTAAACTATAACTTCTTGATCCAGCTGAAAGCACATTCTTCTTAGTGTGGCATCAATAAAAATCAGCATTACACTTTTTCCACAATTCTGAATGAGGCTTTTCTTTAAATAAAAAAAAAACAAAAAGAACCATACTCACGATGTAAGAAACAGTCATATTTAAAACAACGCCGGCAAAATAGCGTATGGAATGAATGCATTGTTCGCTCTCGTGATACGCTTTCAGCTTTTTCGCCATCAATGTTAGGAGTACATTCTTGTGGTCTTTCAGGGTCTTGATGTTCAGTTAGCTCGATATATCTGTTGGTTGATATTAATCATACAAACTAATGTGATTACTTAATAGAAAAACCTACTTCTCCTTTAATTCCTGTGGTGTGCCTTTATCTGGAAAGTTAGAGCTTATAGCTTGAAAAATAATTGGAGCTGGAAACGGTAGCTTTTCCTTCACTTCCGATTCTTCCTTCTTTTGGACATTTACATCATCCTCTGTTTTCAAGTCCTTGAAACTATTAGTTAAGTCTTTATCTTTTTCTTTGTCTTTCTCGTCTTTGATAGTTGTTTCGCTTTTCAATGTATCTGGCTTGATTTGCCCTCCAGAGCCACTGGCAGAGGTTTCTTCTTCTTTGGTGTAGTTGCGCATCAAGGCATGCACCAGCTCAACAAAGATTGCGTCATCCATAAAAGACGGGTCCTTGTCTCCGTGCACTTTGCCGTCATAATTTTTTATTAACTCTTCAATGAATTTTCCATCCTTATCAAGTACTTCATCTCCCATGTACGGTATATTGTGTAATACCGTTTCATCCTCCACCATAAAATTTTGCTGAGTCGGTGCCCAAGTATACATTGTAGGTATTGGCGTAACAGCATTTATTACACAAATTGGAACTCGTTGCGTACCGGCACCATTGTAGCCAGAAACCTCGGCTCGTTTTATACAGTCCAAATGCGGGGGATCGTAAGGCTGTGCGTGCCATACCTTTGGTTCGCTATACAAATCCTGTACATTATAGTTGTGCTCCTCCCTAAAAGCCAACGTTAAAAACATTTTACAGAAAGCGTTGATTTAATACAAACCAGTTTTTAATCCAAGCCTCTTTAATTTCATCTGCTCGTTTATATCTTTTTTGTTGCCGAATTTTCATGTACTCCGTTTTAACACGTCGCTTCCATTCCAAAGGAGCTTTGGTTGCACTCATATTTTGCAAATATCACAAAAACTATGTTAAATAACTTCAGCTAAATTTCGCAACAGAAAAGCATTAGTAAAATAAAAATAGTGGCGGCAAAAACTGCTGTCAACAAATAGCATATGGCTTCAATTGTGCAACCCTGTTTTTTGACGTTTTATCTTAGATCTTATTATAAAAAAAGCGGTACTGCTGTAGTTGTCAAAAATAGTTTAAGAAGGACGATAAGGAAAGTGAGAAATCCAGATCTATTAAGAGTTGGGAAAATTGTAGCCAAAGAAGCTCTAGAAAAATTGAAATAAAAATGCAGATCGCTTTATAAACAATTCTGAGTTTATCTTTAGAATAAAGAAGCAAATTTAGGCAGTCGGAACCGGAAAGAGAGGGCAAACAAAGACGCAGTCAGATACAAAATCGGAATTATGGAACCATCGGCCTGTGAAGGTAGTTACCGTCCAAGTAAATAACTATAGTATATAATTTTCCTATATATTTATTATTACATATGTACATACATAAGTAAAAAAAATATAATTGAGTACTATATAATTTTTAAACTAATACGAGTTTGTGTCAACCCCGCTGATTCGCAAATATTTTAAAGCATTTCGTATCGTTATACTCATGTATGTATGTTTGTAAGCTTACTGGTGGTCTAAATTTTATTTGGCTTTCAGATCTAAAAGCATTTGAGCGAAGGCTGACTGAGGTAGTATCATCTTATGGACCCTCTACAATGCGATGGCGAAGTAAGTACTTTACGCGACGTGTACATAGAAATATATGTACATATGTACATACATACATACATACACACATTTATTAGTGATTCTGGCAAAGCTCATTGTTAATATATTTGCAGTAGTTCTTGCCGCAATTTCCATATGCACAGCTATTGGTGCCTTTTATTGGCTCCGAGATCCTCGCACTTCTATTGTGCCTTTAATAGAGTCCCTGCTGCTGCATCCAATATTTACGTTTGCCACTTTGACGCTAGGTAAATAAATACGGTCAAAGGTTTCTGCACGATATAAATAGTATAAAGCAAGGTACATTGATTAATGGTATAAGATAATACCGATCTCACTTTGGTGAGAAAAACGGGTTTGCTTTATAATGTTTTTATCATGTTTCTCTGGCATGAGGTGTTTAATGTCCATTATATTTTTATCATTTTAGTTGCTCTCTTTGTTATGGGTATTCACAAATTGGTATTCGCACCAAAAATTATTACAACCCGGATGCGTACCGTTCTTAGTGATTTCAACATGAGTTGCGACGATACGGGGAAGCTTATTCTGAAACCTAGACCTAATAATAATTTGGACGGAAGTGGACGTTAGCTGCAGCAAATATTAATGGTAGAGGAACTTGAGGCGGCGATGCAGCCGACACAGCATCTTAGATCACAGTCACGCTATTCTATACCGCAGTCATATTATAGACTATTGTTTAGTGCTTCCATTTTTGGAATCGGTATATAAATACTATAACTTTTAAAATTCAATCGAAAAACACATACATATATCCAATTAGCATCTGGATCCGTGTGCTGTAGATTTTGATGTCGTCTAGTTAATTTTAATTTATGTTAAAAAGGAACCTTTACCTGTTAATTATAAGCGATATTCAGCGATGTACTACTATGTATTTTGATATTTTTAAGATTTACCTACATTTCTTGACGATAAGTGGACTATTTCAAAATCTTGCCTAATAAGCAGAATCGTGTATTCAAAATCAAAACATCGAACGGCTTCAAACTGCTACTACGAACATATGTAAAAGTATATTATTTGTAAAAAAAAAAAAAAAAACTAGTAGCAATATGGGTGATTTCTAATCAAAGAATTGTATTTTGTAAATACTTATGAAAAAGTCCAGTAATTTCAAAAAAAATAATTTAAAATCTACATTTCGCGCGTTTAGTAGAATAGTGGTATGTTAAAAGAAAATTAGTGAAATGTGCAGAAATTGCCGCCACCTCTTGTTTTATGCACATAAACAATGCTCAATTGAAAATTTCAAAGCAATTTAATTAATTATTTTAGTTTTTTAAAATATGCCACTCTTCTAGAAAATGCGTGATATGTATATATGTATGTATATACTTTATAAATATAGATCATCTTCATCTCAACTTTGCTAAGTTTGGCCCGAAAAGCTGCTTTGATTTGTTTAAATTATCAAATTCCTAACAAGTGGTGATTTAATTCGAGGTACTTATTTAAGTAGGTATTTCATGACAGTCTATTCAGAGCACTTTTGTTCGACCCATCAAACACAAATTACAGTTCTCAGTTCTCGTTTACATCATAGCTTGAAATTGATGGGCGTCCAGTTTTACGCCAACTCCAAACAACAAATGATTTTTGTGTGAAGTGTTTTCATGGCAAAAATACACTCGGAGATTTGCCATTTCCTGCCGAGGGGCGAACGCTATTAGAAAAAAACTTCAATAATTTTTGATGTTACTTGCCCAAGCCAAAATTCGAACCTGGGATCCACCGAATGAAGCGCGCATCCGCTATATCCTCGGCTACGGCGGCCTTCGTATCTCCACAAATTCAGCCATTTTTGGCTTAAAGCCTTGTCAACAAGCTAGTATTTGTTGTTGATAAAACAAGGGTTAGTTGTTATGTGCAGTTTAACAGTCGATAATTTCAGGAGGTAAAACCTATTCCAAAAGGTCTTCCTGAGAGTCAATTGGCCTTCCTTCCTACATTCCATGTTCTTTTCTTTTTTGTATGGAGTGATGATTAATTAATTAATAATACGAGTTCCGTTAAAATAGAAATCCGCTACAATGCATATCAATAACTTACAATACTTCGACAGAACCGTGAAAAAATAGTGCGTACGACGATTTTCCAACGAACTGCACCTGCACTGAAACTTAAGGGTTCTTATGGTTTGAGGGCAATATAATGGAATGGATATGTTTTTAGGACACTGAGTTAGCCCGGTTGAAATTATATTTATTATAATGGATTTCCACTTTGATTGTGGAGGTGGATAAAATCCTTAACTTTTTTTCACTCTATATACATACATACATACATACATATGAACATATATGTACATACATATGTATACGTATGCACATACATATGTATAAATTTATTTTAATTCCGCTTCAAATTTTAGCTATACGAATAGCTTCCCTAAACATTTTATTATCGAGAGATAGACCCTTAGGTTCACGCAGCCCGCAAAAAGAACATGTAGCTCCGTTAGCTACACTACCATCTTAGACTGCCTAAGGTTTTTGGGGGTTAGACAAGGTACTGTAAAGAGTAGAGGGCATAATAGATCGATATATACATATGCCATTACATTGTTTTTTAGATTTTCGTCGAGTGAAAATAGCGGGGCCTTCCTCTTCTTCCGAGCGCCATATTGTCAAGTGACAAGTTTATGGTTGCCATTGCATGTAGAGGAAGAACCGAAGAAAATGAAAAATAAGCTTTCTTAGAATCTTTTTACGCACCCTACGAGTATCCCGCTAATTTTAATTTCTTTTTTCAATACCAACTATGTAAAAGTATTTTAAGTAAAGTATATTATATTATTTTTCGTTTAATTTTATGATTATTAAATTATACAGTACTAAAATGAAAATTTACATTAATTTAATTAATTTTCGGTCCTTTGTCATTAGTTGCGAAATAAAAATATTTAAATATATAATTTCCCTCTATTAGAAAATTATATTTAATAAAATTAGTTGTGTAAATTCCGAGTAATTGTTTATTAAATTTACACGTTAGTTAAAAAAAGTAAAGCGGGATAGATACTATTTTTAAGTTTAATTTTATATTTATGGAAACAAAGTAAAAATAGCACCGTTCCGGAATAAAGTTAAAAAGCCTCCACTTCGGCATTGGACAACAGATAAATTAAAGCTTTAACTACGAAGAAAATTTTGAATATTACCAGACTCTACAAAAATTAAAAATCTGTACGCAAAAATCAGCGTACATAATTATGTATGTATGTATGTATAAGTACTTAAATAGATACATACATATGTACATAAGTATATAAGTACATATGAACGAAAGTTAACGAAAAAAATTTTAATTTTCCTAAACTACCCGTCAAATAGAACAATAATTCCGAACAGTAACTGAAAATGCTACGTTATTATTAAATTTCGCATTTTATTTTATTTTATTACTTTTTCATACTTTTTTCTATATAACAAATAGTGTTTTTGGTACAAATAGTATTGACTTTAACTATTATAATTTAGTTACATTGTCTTTCATAAAAAAGTATGTACCTATGTACTTATATAAACAGGGTCCTTTTAGAGAAATTCAATGGTGCTAAGTGTTGCTACGTGCTGTGGTAAAAAAAAAACTAAAGTAACGGTCCCTGATCAACATCTCCCTTTTTTCATGTTAATTTGACTACTCTGCTTCTTATCAATTATATGTATGTACATACATACACACATACATACACACATACATACATACACGCATACATACACACATACGTAGTATGGACTTGTATAATCCATATAATTCATTAATCCAGTCATAATATATGTACATATGTATATGAGTAATACCTAATTTAAGCGAATGGTTAATGTATTTTTGAAGTTTTATAATGGAAAAATAATATTGCATTTAATATTTTTATTACATATGTATGTATGTACATATACATATATCACTTCGCCCTTTAGTTGCTTGACCGCCGCTTACGGACGAGAATGGAACATACACGAGGAAACCGCTATATACGACAGTGTAAATAATGGGCCATAAACAGTATTCAGCGAGAGACAATCACCACCTTCTTCAGCTCTCTCGTCTTTTGAATGCTACCCTGTTCAATCACAATCTGGATTTTGTAGTAGACTAAATTGCTACCTATCCAGAATCAACACAGACTTCATCAACATATGACCGATATGTGTAGATTCCCCGTAGGACAACATCCACCTATTCACATGACCGGGCAAACACAGTTTCTAACGTTAAAGAAATTTGGATTTTTAAATTCGATATCTTGTGCAATTCTCTAATCGGTCTCGATTCGACGACAACGTTAGAGAAGTACATTAGAATTCGACTCCGGGATGTATTAGTTTTAACATTTTGAAATTAATGTAGATAAGCAAACATTTAAATGAATGAATCATAAATTTTGTTTAAAATTAAATAATATATGTAATACAAATTTTAAAAACTGCAGTTTTAAATTTACATTAGCATCCCATTAGAGATCTACATTAGAATTCAATTAGAGAATTGCAATTTGCCCACATTTTTTTTTTTTTGAGTGCGCTATGATTTCCAGTATTTTTTTCGAATCATTTTCTAATGTTTGAGATTGAAGAATAGGGCTAGTTCTCCAATCGTGCTCTAATCGATAACTAACCTCAATGTTTGCTGGGACCCTACTCATCTAATACCCACAGGAAAGACCGACAAATCGAAATAGCGCGTTCCCTGGGCCCCCCCTTAGATGAGTTTCGTTATAACGATACAACAACAACAGTAATCTGTGTATTGCAAACCATTACCTCTTCGCGTCCTGGGCATTTTTTTTTTGTACGCATGTATTCAGTGACACTGAAGTGATAGCGGGTATGGGTTCAAGTATATCTGCAATTCATTACTTTAGTAATTTACAAATGCATACACATGTTTTTACCACAACAATGCCTGAATTTAAATTTTTAATAACATCCCCATCCGATCCACTCCAACCATTATACATATGTATATGCTATTATCAAATATATAAGTAATTATTTCCCGATTCAAGAAGAAACTGTTTTGGTAAACAAATAAATAAATGCATATAAGAGCGCGTGTTTTGCAACATTGCTTTGTTGTACATACATATCTGCCAGCCTAGCAATAACATTACATACATACATATAGTGTGATTGTAATAGGGAATACATGTACAGGTTTTATTTGGTTTCCTTGTTCGTACACTTCATAATCTTTAAACGATTATTGCTAAATGAAATTACTTAAAACTTTATCTAAATTTTTAACATGCACATATAAACCTAAATCTAAATACATATATGTATATGTAACTAAATTAGTTTCATAATACAATATTTTTCATTCATTAACTAACTTCCATCGCATTTTATATTTCTTAATTTCATTTATGATAATTGTCCAAGATAGAGTTTGCACCAATTTAGGCGGTATGCACGTTTTTTCTTATGTATTTCAATGCAAAATAGATATGTTGTCTCTGATTCATCCCTACTTACATACATACATATACTGTTATTAAAAATATAAAACGTTAACAATAGGACTGACTGAGCTAAATGCTTTATGATAATGCACATTAAATATTTCTTTGTTAAATCAGATATGTACATACATACATACATACACATTTATGCTGATGTATTTTCCAAAGCATGTGAAAGAAGCACACCAAAAAGCCATAAATGCATATTATAAAAGTATAAAAACAAGCCTGGCTATTCGCTAAACGACATTTGTCACTTTCTACTAGTTACTAATAGCCATACATTCCAGCAACTGTGTGTTAATTATGTATGTATGTATTTTTGAAAATTCTACTCGCACTTCATTAACATTACAAAATTTTAGTTACTTAGGATTAAATAGATTGTAGTTTATGAATGTGTAAAAATGTATTTAAAACCACAATTCCATGCATTCTCGCTCAATTTGTTATTAATTTTTCTGTTTTACTATGTAATGATAAACATATCGCATGGCGGTAGTTACTGTGTGATTAAGAAGAGATAGTAGCAGTATTAATGGCAGTTTACACCTGCGCTATCACGCGCACCTGCGCCTTCACTATTATGCTGCCAGTAGATTGCGTATATTTTTCGGTGTGTTATCCTCGTTAAGGTGTTTCGTTGTGTAACGTAATGCATTTAACAAAGGCTCTGCTTTGATGGCCGGCTGTGCTTGTAGTAAGCGTACACAACCTTTAACGTCTACGTGTGAGCCACGAGCAAATGCACCCACCGGATGTACATGATCATATAAAATGACAAGGCCAACCATTACTCGCAGCACCAACAAATGTGTTTCTTCTCGTTCGATCTGCTGCAGCAATTTACTATAAAAGACAAATCGTACATATTGAAAATTAAATTTAAATTTATACAATCAGTAAAATGTGTAGCTGCATTTGGACTTACGGATTCTCAAGCATTCGCAAGCACACTTTGGCCATAGTGCCAAGGGTTTCTGTTGTATTCTCCACATCGTCAGCATTGTCGTTCACGAATTTGGATGTCGCCTCGCTAAGCACCTTAAGCATGGGCGTAGCGTGTGCGTAAAATAGTGACATACGATTTGCTAATTCTGTGCTCACTAGCATGCTATTGGTCTGATCGATACGCTGCCGACTGACAATGCGTCGATAGTAGCTAAAATCATTCTGTATCGCAGGTGTTTTCATCTGAAAATGTCGAATGAAAAATATTATATGCAAGAGTAAAAAAATGTCATCAAAATAAATAATTAACCTTTCTTAACTGAAGTGCATCATTTACAGAATAAAACCAGATAAATACGACTATTTTATGGCTTTTTTTATTAAAGTTGTTAGGCCCACTTTTGAAAAATCCAGAGCCAAATTTATAAATAAAGAGATAAGTAACTCAGAGTTGAATTTTTCATTTCGTAACCCAGACATTGTCTTGCATCAAATAGTTCTATTAACCCATGCTACGTTCTTTTCTTTTTTGACATTTTCTTTGAATTTTTTGATTTTATTGAAATTTGAAAGCGAAATAATTTTTGGAGGTTCTAGTACAAGAACGAAATGCTTAGTATGTCTTAGTCTCTAATCTCGTGGAAGTGATCGCTTCGCTTTGCCAAAGCTCTGTTAAAGAAGTTGAAGCCAACGTATTCGATGGCATCCCCATTATTGTCGAAAAAATTGATTCGTTTCAAATTTTTTCGTATATTTCAAAAAAATTTATTTGACAAATTAATTTTTTTTTTATTTATGACAGAATATCACAAACTTAAAAATTTAACCCTGAATAATTGCTAGGTTAAATATTTATGTTTTTAACTCTGAGTTGATCCTTAACATTCTGCTGTACAAGCAAATTTATCAATTTAACCGGTAAACTCTGAGTTAAAAGATAAGCTGCTTTCTCGCAAGTGGGCCTTAGTCGTTCAATGCGAAAATGAGAAATTGTTTATACATGTTTTTATTAATTTTTTATAACATTTTCTATAGCAAAGAGCATTTAAATAAAAACTTCAAACTTTGCATACAATTTTGTAAAAATTCTACAAATTGTTATAAAATTTACAAATTTTTTAATTAGAATTTTTAGAAAACATCTAGGTATGTATGTAGTCTTCTGCTCCAATTGAAAATTTCGGTTGATTTTTGACAATTTTTTTAACTTTTGGTCGTACGAGCATTTTTCTATAGAAAGGATGAGTTTTATAAATTCCCATTAATTTTTCTGCTGGTGTTCGTGCTTATCTTCTTCCATATAAATTAGATAGAAAGATTCCAAAAACAAAATTTCAAAAAAAATGTCAAAAGTCAACCCGAATTTCTAGCCACTCCAGACTTGAGAAAATTAAATAAGCTACAAAACTGTTCACCCAAAAATCAAAACCCTCAAATTAGAAAGGTCAATTGTTTGAGTCACTGTAAGATATAAGATTTTGCTACAAAAAATGTTTTATAACTGGCAAAAATTACCTTGTATTCGTCGAACTTCAAGACGAATTCTAGAATTTCGGCTAGTTGTTTGACTAGTGCTTGTTGAGTCTCTAGATGCTGTGTGGGATTCAGTTTTCCTCCAACCAATTGGCCCAACAACTTAGGCACAATCTTTTCCAGTTCCAATGAGTGTTCGTAGCACCGTTTCAGTTTTTTTACCAACGGCAAAACTGCATCCCATGCCTTTTCTTGACATTTTGGCGAAGGGTCAGCAATGGCCTCACGAATCTCTCTACCAGCACCCTGCAAATCATATTTTGATTAGTATGGTAAAAACTTTACTAAACATCAAAGTCCGTTTTAAGAAATTATATTTGGCTGTTTGAAATTATTAAAGTTTACTTTTAGCTTAAGTCTTACAAAAAATAATAGATTAGTTGAAACAACTTAAGTGCACATATTTGTATTTACCGATTCTGACCTTTCGACATGTCCACGTTTAAAATAAATATATATTATAATAAAACTTGACCCCGCAGAATTCACACAATTGATTTCAATTTAATTGCTTACGTTACTTAAGGTTCAGTAAATTGCAGAGTAATGTATTGAAAAAGTGCTTATAAACCAGATTTATTTATTTTTTTCAACTGCTGTCCAAACTTTTAAACAATAATAACAATAACAATGATTTCTGCAAAAATGTATCTAGTGGAAGAAGATGGTAATGAAATTAAACAAAATGGTCTACATATATCTCTAAACTATCATATTCGATATAAAAGCCGAGACACACTAGCGTAATTTAGGGCTCACTCTTCATTTATGCATAGACTATGCTGAAACTAAGTATTTACGCCTTGTAAAACCTGTCAATAAATTAAGTTGAAAGTACCTAATTTATCACAAATCAAGAATGAAATCAAGAACAAAACATGGCACCTCTAAATTTTATAGATACAAAAATTTGTACTTTCCCATTTCTACACTGGATGTTTTATTGGAAAAATTATCATTTCACTCAACAGCGCATTGGTTTTTTAAAACCTCTAGAAGCTTTCTTTCGTGATCATGAAGTAAAAAGGATATTATCATAATAAAGTTTCAATGTAATAAAATTATTTACATACAACTTGTTTGGTTAAACAACTTAACAAAACTGTTGCTCCCGAGCTGTCAAAATAAATTAGGAATAAAATGTATGAACACACTTGATTTATCGAAGTAATTTGGATGAAAATAAGTACAATGTAATGTACTCTTCTATAAGAACACATATGCGCGTGTAAATGTACTAGAGCTCTTGTTAAAAGTCGACTATCCTACTATTCCACTAGTCCGATTTTGATTTTGATTTTTGACAGTTTATAGTCCAATAGCAAGTATTTAATTAACCCTTCATTTTCGACTAACAGCCATCCATTGAGTAGACCTAAAGTCGACTAGCCGAAATTATTCGGCAGAATAATGTGACAGAAATTTGCCTTTAAAAATGAGATGTTGACAAGAAATGGCATTTAACAATTCCACATCATCTTCAGTGTCTCATTTAAAGACTTTATATAAGAAACATGGTGAACACAAACCAGAAAAGTGAGTTATAATAAATAACTAAACTCTCTCTTAGAGTAGTATTTGTCAGTACGTCTCAGGAAATCAACAATTCAACCACGGAAAATGTCCCCAAGCGAAAGAGGATAGCTGAAAAGGAAAACTGAATTGCCGTCAGTTTGGTCATGGCTGAATGTGACAAAGATACACGACGCCATCAGACTTGTTAAGACGAAAATTGTGTGGAACATAAATAAAAAAAAAACCTCCCCGGTGGTCACTCTATGCAAGGTTTGATAGGGGTTGTAATAACATGCCCGTTACATTAATGCCCTCGATTTTGGATCTGAGATATAAGAATGTGATGTACTCGTACGCAAAATTTGAAACAAAGGTTAAGATTATTTCATGTTTATTCACAGCTTTTCGCAAATCTCACTTAGATTTTTATGTTGCTGAGTCTCAAATAGGGCATAATGTCAATCAATTTATTTGGCGGAAGAATCACTCTGAGATTTACCCATAACAAAAGATATTTATCTATACAGCCACTTCATCGGAATTTGAAAGGACTTTTTCAAGTGCAGGCAATATTGCTACAGCGCGAAGAAGTTGTTTACTTCCCCAGAACGTATGTATGTATGTATGTACATATGCTGACATTCTTATATCAAAATTAATCCTTTATTAATAATTTAAACTAGCATTTACAGAAAAAATATTCATATTTTATTGTTACATTGTAACATATGTGAATAACCAAAGTATTCGAATCGTATTGCCAATTCATGTGCACTCCTTTTATTCTTTTTATATAAATGATGAACGTAGTTTTTTGAAACTTTACCTGGGGTTTTCCATACAAACTTTTATAGTTTACCAGTGTATACGATTAGAAGGTACATTAAACGTTTATAAGAATCCCCCTATTGTTTTTTTGTATTGTTTGTTGGAATTTTGGAGTTCATCATTTGTTTACATTTTCAATTTTTCATTGAAAACTCCAAAATAGCTAAAATCGAACACGAACGGTTCAAGGCGAATTTATAGATGGTGATGGCATAAGAGCAGCTGATTTGATTTTTTTTATTCCCCTACATGTATTTTGTTTTTACTTTTGCGTATGAGCTTTCAAAAGCCGTAAAAGCAAAAACAAAATGTATTTAAATTTTGACAACACTTACGCAGAAACATGAACAAAGTACATAGGAATTTTGTAGTTGTATTTATAACACCACCTTGTATGGATTCGCCTTGGAACGGTTGGTCGACTAGTTGCTTATAGGCGATGAATCGAAAAAGTCGAAAGGAAATGGTTATTCGATGAGGTAAAATAAATTTTTTTAACAGCTTCTGTTAATCTATTAATTAATTAGTGAATTAACAAGAGCTCTAGTAAATATTGAGATATCTTAACGAAACTTGGTACACACATTACCATCGACCCAAGCAATGTTGGCGAAATCGGATAATAACCACGACCATATAACGGAGTTTTATGAAAATCAAAAGAATACGATATTTCAGTAATTAAAAAGTATATTTTGCTAAAATTTGATATACAGGATTGGGTTGAAGGTAAACTTGTTTTAGGAGAATGGGCGCGTTTTCGAAATTAATGCTTTAAAAATTATCAAACATTGCATTTCAACTAAGCATAATTTCGAAAATTATAAAAATCGGTCAAAACCCACGCCCACCTCGTATGTAGCAATTGTTACAAACTATCTGCTACATGAACAAAGTAATATACTGGCTCACAAGACTATATGTATGTATATTGCTAATACGAGTATTGTAAGAAGGTCACCATTCGACCGGGGTTGTTCGCCACTGTATGTATAAAGGACTAATTCAGTTTTAAAATTAATGAAATTTTTTTGGAATTTTTTATGCACCAATAATAATTTGTAATAATTCGTTTGAAAGAATATTCGTAGAAATGCCAAGCACAAAAACATAACACTCGTCTTCAATTCTCATAACAACTAAACGTAATGGGGACGCACTTTTACTTTGTATCTATTACATACGAGTACATACGTACAATATATGGATCTACACAAAAATGAAATTTCAAAATTATGATTGACTGAAATTACACAACTATGACTACCGGATGTGGTCAAACATATTAGGGAAACCCACTCGTCTAAAGCAAGTGTCAATTGTAAACGGTACCTACGCTCGATGGAATGGAAATTGGAATTGGAATTTATTTTATCAATTTTTCCGTGCTAAATAATCGTAAGCCGGCATACCGGCAACAAGTTTTGGGCATAGCCGACAATTGTGAAAACAAAAAGCGAGTAATATATACAAATGTATGTTAGAAATGCTTACATACTGGCCAATCATTACCTGCGTGTCGCAAAGTTTTCGCATTTACTTTTCTAAGTAGTATGTAGTATAAGGTGTGAAACCAAATTTACATTTATGGCTGTAATTTCAGAAACTTTGACTCACAAAACTGGGGACATTGGAACACATATAGAAAAACTGACTATGCAAGAGGTCCATTGTTTTGAAGGCCCTTTAAATAAAATTCTTCATTATTACGAATTAGTGTAAAGCATTGGTATTTTATTTATAAACCGTCCAGGTGAGCGAATCAGCTATTAAAGTGTAAAGTGGGTATTAAGGTGGTCCCCAAACACGTTACGGAAAAAGTCAAGTCATAATTTTAATGCGCATACCCACTAGAATTGTTTGTTCTATATTGTTTTAAATCAAAATATATCTCAAAGCGCTCAAAGTTTCTAATGTATATTATATGGGAGAAAAGAAGATTTCGTGAAAATAATATGAAATCGTTGAAACCCAATATTTTTCTAACGGCAAACTCTTTATTTCTCTTCACTTCATTTTTGGAATTTTTGTGGGTTTTGGGAGACATAAAAACAAAAAAGTGGTATTTAAAAAATAGGTAAAAAACAATTTTGTATTCTTTTTTTTAAGGCTGCTAATGAATGACTGCAAAATACAGATTTTCAACGATTCTATACCGTTTCTAGGAAATTTTTTTCCCCCACATACATAGTATGTATAAAACATTGTACTTTTTTGATCAAATCTGTGTACATTCAAATTATTTCGCATTTTATGCCAACAAAATCTTTTGTAATTTGGTTTCTACAATTGAATAAGAAAAGTCTGCTATTTCGAAATTAAATGAATTTTAATAAATTGCAGAGCATCGTAAGGCGAATTCATATCGGGTAGTGTTACAAAAAACACACAATTTCGACATCAAGTTCACCAAGGGAATTCAGTTAGTTGCTTGATTCAAATAATCTTATATGAATTCGCCTTGGAACATCCAAAACAACATTTGATTTTCGCCACTTCGTTTTAGGAATATTATACAAAAACATAAAGGATTTTATTTAAGAGCAAACAATACGGAATTCCGTCCATTCCATTTATTTTTGGTATTAAAATAAAAAATGAAATGAAATTTTTGTAAATTTAACATTTTGTACTTCAAGCCATACTTGTACTTTTAAATCGGAAGACGGTAACAAATAAATAAATAAAATAAAATAACCATCAAGTATTTATAACTGTATTGTTACTTACATTTAAAAATTAAAAAAAAAATTTGGCAAAGCACTGCAAAAATATGCAAATGTAAACTTTTAAAGTATTTTTATAAATACTTGTCTAATTTAAATTTATATTATGGCACTCTTGTTCGTTCCTTTTTAAAGTATTCTGTGTACAATACAAAATACCACTTTAAGTAGTGGTTCCAAGTTTGTAATTAACTTTTATTTTGTTTTAGTCAGTTTATTTGAGAAAAAATTCTCAATGTCAATATATTTCAGATATAGTTTTTTTTTAAATGAGCACACACTTACTTATAGAGGCAGACTGTATTCAAGGCGGATTCATATAAGGTGGCGTTAAACGTACTAAATCAAAAACAACACTGACCAATTATTAGCACAATGATAGTTATTATTACAACACATGTACAACAAACACATAATTTTGGTATTTCCTGTACCACGGTGGCTTACTGCAACCATCTTTTAAAATTCACATTGGATGTAATCATGAAGAAATATTTGTCAACTATCAAACGAATCTTCAATTGCTGCCAGATATCAACACTAGCACGTTTTTTGCATGGAGTTTTCAATTGGTTTTATTATCTTCATGTTAATAATTTTCCGAAAATTCATGAAAAAATATCTTCACTGCTGGCAACTCTGCATTTAAGTTGTTCATATCCCCCTCCCGATAAAGCACACAGCTGGCACTATCGCAGCGTAGCCGCTGACGTCATTCATTCGATGAAACTCACTAAGTTGTTTAATTAAATATTTTCTGATAAATAGCTCTTCTCTCTGGTTTAAGAGAACTGATGCCTCTGTTCGTTATATATGTACATATGTATGTATATACATACATATGAACATACATACACACATATACATATGTATGTAGGTAGGTGGGTATGGGCATGTGTATATAAAAACATACAGACTACTTCTTCAAACGTAGACTCGAATTAAAGGAATAAAATTACGAGTCAATAAGAAAACATATAAGTATGTATGTATGTATGCACATGGTATATGCATAGGTAAGATAATTATAAAGCTCACCTTATAAACTTGTATTTCCTCGAGTACAATCTCTGACTCCTTTAGAACACGCTCCACTTCATCGAAGACCTCACGCTCGGTCTCTGTTGGCGCAGCATTCTCAAAGTCTAAGAATACATCGTAGGATTTCGCTGCGCAACAGTTTGAATCATCGCGGGCCAATAAACTTAATAACTTGCCCATTTTCTTTAGCTACTGCAAATCGATGCCGATATTTATTTACGTTGGTTTTGAGTGTTTTGCTTTTGTTTACTTTTATTTTAGTCTATCCATATAAATTATTCACAATTACGATTTATTGAAATTTTATTATTTATGTATATCTTGTTTAATTTTCATACTCATATTCAATACTTCATCATGTAAAGGATTTTTTGCACCCATATGCTATGTATCTATGTATGTATGTATGTACAAGAGGCCGGGCACCGAAAAAGTATTGAAATATTCTAGCAACATACCTATTTAGGGATAAGCAGAAAAAAAACACATTACAAAAAGATTTCCAAATATCGCTAAGTACAATATGTATCAACAAATTATCCTGTTTAAATGATAATTGTATAATAAACTTAAAACTGTAAGATGTATGAGCTTCAGGGCGCCCTTTATTTGGAACAAATATAAAAAACTGAGAAATGGTTAAAAGCGACCAAAATCTTGAAAATGATAAATTTTTACATTTCTTCATAATGTTCGGCATTAAATTAATTATGTTACCTCAAACTCAATTTATATTTTATCGAACTTAATAGCTTATAACCTTTCTATAGTACTCAAACTGAGAATAAAATTAGGGAACGCAATTAAACCCGCCATTTTAAGGTAATATGAAAAATAAAATTAAAACACTTATACGACCGGCGGTTCAACAAAAGGCTACTTCAAAAAGAAACGTTACTGCAAATCGATTTCAATATACGAGTACAGCAGAGTCTAAATATAAGGTACACTGCATAAAACGAACACTTGAATATAGCGAACCATGACAGTCGGGTTTAGGCACCGGAACGACCCGAATTTATATCCGGCAAAATCCGGTCACTTAACAACATTCCTCAAAAGTGTATGGGTAATATTTTGTGCTGAAACAACAACAACTACGACAATGGAAAACCTAAATAAAAACAAATACAAAAGCAGAATGCCAAAAGCTAAACCGAACGCAGTAGCCCAACAAAATACGTAAAAATGTAACAAGAAAACTAATTGTAAGCACTACTTGCTGTGTGTATATAAAAATTGTCAGTCACATGTCAATAGATATACATACATACATATATGTATAATGGCTTGACATACATAATTAACCCAAAGAGCAACACTTGATTAATTGAAAAGTTTGGAAGAGGAATAGGAATTATGGATTTATCTAAACAATATGGAATTGCGTAATCCATGCTTTGTGGCAGAAAGAAAAAATTGTCCTTGGCTAATTGCCAAGGTTGTGTCGCATCAGGAATTCCAAAAAATTACCAAAAGAATGAGACTAAGAAAGGTGATTTTCCGTATTGTTGAGTTCTCCTATAGAGCATGGAGGTCCGCTGGGTGCTTATTGTTGTTGTTCTTGTTGCTAGATCAGCAGAACCCTGGTCGTTCTGTTTCGACAGGGTTGGAGCATAATAAAAGGGGTGTTAAATGAATAGGTTTGTTGGGGCTTGAGAATAGGCAGTTGGTATCGTGTGGAGATTCTCCACTTTCCAGACATTTGCGATATCGGCGTCGAGTCTGCAAGATTACGAGTTGAGTCTAATGCAATATCCAGACTTACACTGAGCCAGAGTGACTGCTGCTAGGACTGACTGCGAAACAGCCAGAGGACTTATGCGATAGGTTGATCTAAACAGACCTTTAAAGGGTGAATCCCATGTCCGACGGAGCAGTCGTAAATTTGTAGTTCTAAAGCTTGCACATGATTACAAACTACTTTTGTACATATGTATGTACATATATTACTATCCATTAATAATTAGTTTACATTGCAAGTTCCTAACAAGTAAAGAATAGGGTCAGTTGAGCTTTACTTTTTACTGATTTCAATGGAGTACATATTTTTGGGGCAATTGAATACGAAGGTGTTAGAGAGGGGTAAAGGGGAAATTTCCAATATTTTTTAAGATTGGAAAAATATTTATATGTTTGGGAAGGCAGTTTTTATGAAAAATGGACATTATTTTAATTTTATGTTTTTATTTATGTATATCTACATATGTACGGAAGCCGCCGTAGACGAATTCGTAGCGTGTGCACACTTTATTTGATGGGTTCCGGGTTCGTATCCTCGCCGGGGCTAGTAACATCAAAAATTATAGAAAAAGTTTTTTCTAATAGCGGTCGCCCTCGGCAGGGAATGGCAAACCTCCGATTATATTTCTGTAATGAAAAAACTTTTCACAAAAATTGGCGTTCGGAGTCGGCGTAAAAACTGTAGGTCCCTCAATTTGTGTTACAACATCAAGACGTACACCTCAAATTGTAGGAGCAGTTTGGCCAAAATCGCTTAAGCGGTTATAGCGCCAATTAAGTAAGTAAGTAAGTAATATACAATATATATATGAACATACATATGCATGTACATATGTATGTGCATACATCAGGTGAAGTGTCTTAATTACTTTTTCATCATACAAATATTTCTGCAATCGGTGCAATAGTTTATAAATTAAAAATTCCCCCTTTACCAATCCATAACATAGCTCTATTAATTTGAACCATCACATTTCTGCACCTAAGAATCAGTAAAAGGAGTTGTGTCGCGCCCACTTTTTTCAGCCCTATTCTTTACTTATGCCGATAGCTCAAACATTTTTTAATTCTAAGTGGTATGGAAAGAATATTAATTAAATTTTCTATAAGGCACGGAGAAAATATATTGTTTAATAAACATATTGTACATATGTACATACATATGTGTGTATTTAGTATACACCCAGTCGAAAAAAATAAGTCAATTGCATGTTAAAACATATTTAAAAAATACTTTTTGTAAAAAACAATTTTAAAACTAATTTAATACAAATGAAGCGTGAGTCAGTTTCGTTTTTATATTCTCATTTTCCGAGCTAATTTGAAATTAATACACTTTTAAGATGTTGAATTTAAATTTCAAAATCAAATAGGGGGGGTGTTATGGAGGGGTAAAGGGGCTATTTTCAATATTTTTAATAGTTTATATTTCAAAAAATATATAACCGATAATATTTACATCGTTGGATAGGTAATTAACAGATCTTTCACCCGACGTGTATATTTCTATAATTTATATATATGTATATACATATATTTCGAGAAAATCAAAAAACAAAAAAATAATGCCAATTTTTTCAGCAAAACTATTTTTTTCTTTAAAAAATAAGTAATTAACTATGTATATGTTAAGATATATTTGTGAAATAGTTTATAAAAATACCTTTCATTTGATATATAATTTAATATAGTTATGTTTAAATATTTTAAGATGTTTTGATTTATTTGTGTTAATGTTTTCCAAAATAATTTTTGGGTGTAAATTTCGCATGGATTGACCCATACATATACATATATAATATATACAAATATATATATTTGGTAAAAGATCTCTTAATTACCTATCCAACGATGTCAATATTTTTGAAATCGGTTATAAATTTTTTGAAATATAAACTATTAAAAATATTGAAAATACCCTCTTTACCCCCCATAACACCCCTCCTATTCTTTTGCGGAAAAAAAGTTGTACCCCATCAGAATCAGTAGAAAAAGGCGGACCACGCCCACTTTTTTATTTTTTTCTTGCTCAGTGGACCCTATTCTTTACTTATGCCGAAAGCATATCTAAGATAGAGTAATAGTCTGCTTCCTTTGGCATCGCCATGTTAAATAAATTAGTTCGTTGTAGGGGATAGTAATTAGTTGGCATTGAAAAAAAGTTAATTAATTTCATTTCCCACAGGGTACGTAAAGTGATTTTGTGCAGTTGTATAATGATTTTTTGTTCGTGCCTTTCATTTTTAACAAAATTTGCCTTTTAGTAAAGCGTTTGTGTTGTAAATTCGTGACCATCCCTGTATATGTATATTAAGGTGTAGATATGTAAATGCGCTTGGTTGGTTAAGCTACGTTCTTTGGTGCAAGTTTGTACGAAAAAAGAATGAAATGAAATTAGAAAATACAAAACGTGGGGGGTGTGTTTTCTGTGGTGTAGACCTGTTATGATGTGTAGTCATCACTGAGACAATACATTTTATCATTTTTGTGCAACCATCTCCATGTATAGATAATGCACATTCGCAACTACAAATAAGATTATAGTTTCATATGCATACGTATACGTAGACTTAAATAAAATCTGGATTTTATATCCGCCACAGTAATCAGCTTCTTTTTCACACATTTTCCCTATAAATTAGGATTATCCATTATAAATTCAATCCATTAAACTGGAGATAGCCACACAATAAGTTTGAATTGTAAACCTTAATATATAAATTAGTTTTGATATCATCGCCAGTTTATTTATTTCACTTATCAGTTTCACTTTTTCTCTTTGCATGTTCATCGTTTCCACTTTTCCTCAGTTCGTCGTTTTGCATTACTCTTTAATCCCCGTTTTCCTATGGAAGGGAAATGGACACAACCAATCGGAATTCTGATGATTAATTTTTTTATTACTCTACCTCGCTTTCTGATTTCATTTTATCTTATTGTTGGAATTTTGCGATTTTCTCAGCCGTATCATAAATAATTTCACTCCCTACTCTTATCAATAAAATAACCCCACTACTATTTACTCTGCTTTTGTTACACATTAATTTATATTTCAAAAGTACTTGCGCGTACTTAAAATGTATATTTTTATATCGGAAACCACTTCAATTGTTATTTTTAGTTTATTCTAACATATGTATGCATATTCTTCAGAACAACTATTTGAATATACACAATGAAATAAATACAACTCATTCGCTTCGCTGCAAAAAATTAACTAACAAAATCGCGCCGAATTCGAACACACGAAATCCCAAACAGAGTTGCCACTGCAAATATCAAAATCCTCTACAACTGCCTGTATAGTTAAAAATATTTTTATACTAATTTCATGTCAGCTTCTAAGTACAATTCGAATTCATACCAGGTGGTTTTGAGTGTATAACCAAAGAACGTAGATAAAAAAGAAGTTGCATCACCCCCCGTTCCCATGGTGAAAAGAATACAGAAGGTGGCGCAGATTGTGGTACCACAAACCCTCCCTTGGAAACTTTGACAGAATTTCTACGTCACAACAGATTTTTTTGACAAAAACGGTGTAGGTATGTATACTCGCAATCATATGTATTCTTGCCAACGTGCTCAACAATTTTAGTGTGTATTCTTTCTAACATGCATACCAACGCGTTTCCTCTCATCGGTAAATCTGGTGTGACGTGACGTCACAGCCAAGTTACTCTCCAAATTTCAGATCAATCAGCTCAATATTGTATTCTATCATTCTTGGCTTACGCCAAGCAAAATTTCTCTTTGCTGTTGCTTTTTGAATTTACTCTAATGATAGTGAGTCTCCAATACAAATAAGAGACGGTAGGCGGTGTGCGATAGACGTTGTTGCCACAATGAAATATGCTACGAAATTGCTGTCGAACTACAAAAATGGCAGTTGAAAGCAGGCGTGAGCTTGCTTACCAATCGGCATGGGAGAAAAAGCATAATTTCTACTTTTAGCTGTCTTTGCGACTGACATCTCGCTTGCTTGAAGACGCAGGTGCAGACCGCCCGTTATGACAAGGGTCTTGTTCACGATGTACTGAATGCAGAAGGTGACGCCTTCAGAGGTACCGATACTTTCGTTTTATCGAGTTTGACAATTTTCAACTTCACCGGGACAAACCTTTTTGACCTAATTAGGAAAAGAATACCCATTTTGTTTAGATTTAGTCATGAAATCTCTGCCTATAAATCCGTATTTTTACACTTTAGAAAATTTAAAACACATTATTCACCGAAATATAAGAAGTTATTTAACTTTTTCTCTTCTGTTGTTAGTGGAACGGCGGTATGGGATGCAATTTCTTGCATGCCGTTTCATTTCCTGCGGCAAAAACTCTTGTCCAATTCACACAACACAAACCCCAATTGGATCTCATAAGATTCTAATATCAATCAGCAAAAGTCAAAATAGTTCTGGTATTTTGAATTGGACGAGATTTTCTTTTAGAGGGACGGTGGGATGGGATGCAACTTCGCTTTATTTTGTATTTTTGTTATTGTAATGTGTCGATCTGTGTGCCACTCATTATGAAGAATATCGTTGGGCAATATATAAAATGAGGGCCTACTATAGACGAGTGGATATAAAATATTTGCATATTTGCAATTCTGTTAACTATTCTCAACCTATCAGGTCGATAAATACAGCTAAGACCTGCATCTTTTTATTGAGGTCGTCCTTCCATTTTGATATCACTAAATTAAGCGCCATCTAAAATGAATGTTTCGCCATAAAAGAGTAATTCTCTTTTATACATACATTTTAATTATGTAATTAAGAATTAGTTTTTATTGCAGTTTCCAGACTTTTTTCCATATTAGGAAGAGTATTAATTGTCCTGAATTTTTCAGCTTTTATAGTCTTCTTTACTTTTTTCACCGGGATCATAGTCGAAACTTTCCATTCTTTCGGTATTGTTCCCGATTGAAGACTCTTATTTATTAATAACATTGGCCCATATATTCCACAGAATTTTTAATAACACCCTCAGATAACAGATTATTTCCATCAATTTTCCTCTAAAATTTCTTAACAACTAGGATTACATCTTCGGTTGTAATTTCGTTCAGTTTAAACATAGTTCGAGGTTTGGCAAACTGGACCAATTCATAGTCAATATATCCTACAATTTATAAAGAAATTGTTTAAGTTTTCAGCAACGTCCTCACTTTTTACAAATATCTGACCACGAAAAGCACTTTCAATGATTTTCTTCATTATTTCCAAAGTTGTTTATCCTTTCCAAATATATCCACATTATCATCATCATGATATTTGTAACAAGAATACAATAGATCAATGAGGGTTTCAGAATGATCTGTTACCCGCGTATTTAATTTAATTAATTGTTGCAAACTACTTTTAAATTTGTATTAAAACAACCTACGACAATACTATTATTCTGTAAATTATATAAATGACCCCAATTTGTCATTTGGTTTCGCAGTTTCTTAGTTGTATGACTATACACCATTAATTTTTATGATAACAATCAAACCGCCTGTGTGCCTACTATGCGAATCGCGTCGTAAGCATGATAGGTCGGATATGGCAGCACTCTATAGAATGGAAGAAGAAGCAATTCGCGTTCGCCGCTTATTTGCAACTGTCATTCAGTATTTGCTTTAATCCTCTTTCCACAATTTTCTGGTGCTATTTTCGCATTTTACAATTTACTATAGGTTCTTGTAATTATATATACGTTTGTATCGGTTGTGCTTTTCGAGATCCTAAGTGTAGCAAGGATTAGTATTTGTTTTGAGACAAAGCAATGGAGCAAGAAAACAAAATTCAACTGGACGATGTGCAGCGACAGATTTTCGATAGGATCACCAAAAACGACGTAAATGGCTTTAAGCAGCTGATAACCCAACTAAAAGGTGGAGTGAATTTTGTGGATAATGATGGGATGACTCCTCTTCAGCATGCTTGCTGCAAGGGAAATAAGGAGGCTGTACAGACGCTATTGGACATGGTAATTTCTATATCTCAGATGTGTAGTGCGAGCTAATTTCTTTTTTAAAGGGTGCTGATATAAATTTTAATAAACATGGCGCTGACTACACGCCGCTACATTTCGCGGCTTTGTCCGGCAACACAGAAGTTTGCCTCTTAATTCTAGATGCCGGCATAAATCCAAACAGCTTGAACAGCGTCTCACGAACAGCTTCACAAATGGCAGCCTTTGTCGGTAATCATTCCTGTGTGGAAACGATCAACAATTACGTTCCGCGCAAAACTTTAGAATACTACACACGACCTCAAGAGCCACTGGTACACCCTGGACTTTTGGATGCATTTCACCATTTTGTTATGGAAATTAATTTACATCCTGTGCGTATCGCACTTAATTTACAAACACTAGGACTGCTAAAAAGCTTGGCGGGATTGAAAAAGACATTGGGAGACATGTGTGAAGAGGAGATGAAAAAGTCGAATGATGTGAATGAAATAATGGCTTTTAAATTTCACTACCTTCGATGGATCGTTTCAGAATTAATGCGCTGTGAAGAGCAGTGTAAAGGGCAACGGAAAGAAAAATCTTCAGAGGGAGAAGCTGGAAAACACGACTTTGTTGAATTGTTCATAAAACGTGTCCTGAAAGAAAATAAAGTTGGGCAATTAGACTACGTAGAATTTACTTTACGCGATTGCGTTCGAGAGTTTCCATTCAGGGAATGCACTATCTTTCGCCAAGTGGTTTCCCAACTGGCAGCTAAAGATGCACAACCAGCGTTACTGGTGTTTCGAAATGCTATTAACGGTCATCGGGGTTTTGCGGTAATATTATATATTTGTATTTTTTTTCGATCAAATTGAGCAATCTTGAATCTTTTATTTATTTAGGATGAGACGTCTTATTGTAGCTCCTGTGGGAATGAAAAGCCAGACAAGAAATGTTCGAAATGCAAACAAGTAAAATATTGCGATCGTGAGTGTCAGCGTTTGCACTGGTTCATGCACAAAAAGACTTGCGCTAGACCTACCTCTAATGCATCGGCTTCGACCAGTACTTCAGCCGCGAAGGAGTCAATCGATACAACTGAACTACAGGAGGAGTTATCCAGAATTACCACCAGCTAAGTCGATTTTTAATGCACAACAATTGACATTTTTTTTTTTGGTATCTTTGCCCATTCGTATTCAAAGCATGAGTATAGAACATAGTTGTATAAAATTGATATACTAGACTATATCTAAATGAAATAAGTGTCCAGTTCATAGGGTCAAAAAATAAATTGAATATAAAGCAACTGAACTCCAATTTGACATCATTGCAGCAACATTTAATTAAATCCAAATGTTGTGCCATATTCTAGTTATCCCGTAAACAGAACTATTTATTCAGCCATATTCTTCGTTTGAGTATCATTGCGGTATGACTCTGTGAGTTTATAAAAAATTTCGAGTTTGGTAACAAGATGCAGCCATGCAACTGAGCATACAAATTTGTGCATAAGAGTACATGTCGTATAAAAAGACCGTAAGTATGTGCTCGAAACTGGAATATGTGTTCCATACAGGCAAGATCGAATTCCTCATAAGTCTAATTAAATTGCTTCCATATGAAAAATTTCGGTTCTCCCGAAGGACAAATGAAAAATTTTTTGTAACGAGTTTAACGAAGCGGTATGAAAACTTTTCAATATAATTATTAGAATTAAGGTGACAACCTTTTCAATAAAATCTAGTAGATAACCTGTAAAACTAAGATGAAAACCTTTTCAATATAATTAAGGAGGGAATCTTAGTTTTCATTGATTCCCCTCTTAATTTTAATAAGCCGATGATTTGATCAATTTGAAATTATTGCCTAATTTGTTGAATTGCATTATTTTTTGAAAATAAATATCACTTTTTTTTAACTTTTTATTATTTGATTGTACAAGTTTTTATATCATATTTTACATATTTGCTTACAAAATGAGAACAATTAAAATAAGTACAATATAAAAATTGGTCTTGCCAAATTATGCGTAGTATGTCACGTGCCATTTCTTGAACAATAATACATATTCAGACAACTGCCATCTTTGATATGGATGCACAATAAAGATACCGAGAGAAAAAAGTGAGCGCCACTATAGAGAAAAGATATTTATTTTTTAAAACAATTTATACTTTATTCATTGAAAACTTCTGGAACAATACATTAGTAAATCAGATATTTTGCTTTTGAAATTACATAAATTCAAGGAACAATAGGGTGATTCACAAGGTGCCATAATGTGTCATAAATCATAAAGTCATCGAATTTTAAAACTAAGCAATTTTGTATTTTTTTAAATTTTATGACTTTTGACGCGTCATAAAAAATTTAGGACACCTTGTGAATCACTTAAATATTCATAATATTAATCTAATAGATCGAATAAGATTATAGTAAAATTGAGAATAGCCGTATTCGTTTCGCCATCTGTTAGTGAGTGGCGAATCGATGAAGTATCTGACATAAATTAACATCAACAAAGATTTTGTTTTTGTTTCCAATGTAATGTTCGCGTAAAACAAATGGTGAATATGCACCAAAAGAGTAAATATGTCCGCGTAAATGATCGTCGTTTATGTGCAGCTTAAAAGTGGTCTAATATCTGCAGCATTGAATGTAATGAGTTCGACCAGTTTAATGAGGTATCAACGCACTCGTGATCGCCGAATCTAGCTAGCTATGTTGTCGTTGTTGTAACGGTTACTCAGACCCTGCAAGATCGGTTCAACTATGGTCGTTATCATCAAACTCAACCAAAAGGAAAGGGGTGTTAGACGAGTTGGTTTTAAAGGGCAAGTGAAAAGGTGGGTGGTATCGTGCGGGGAGTTATCACGTGCCGGACATACATTAAGTACGTCTGGGTTGATTCTGGAAAGGTAGGAGTTTAACCTGCTACAATATCAAGATCGTAGTTGAGCCAGTGTGACTTCGTAGTGGGCGAATACCTTTAGTGCGGTGGTGTTTGGAGTTTTTGGCCGCCATCTGGTAACACATCTTTGGACTTGTTCACCGAAGTAAGGAAAATGAATTGCTGGCTAAAATACCTCACGCACCTCTTCAGATCCAATTACCCAGTGTTATAGCCACTCGGCTTTTGTGCTTCACTATGTGCGACAGAGACTTGACAGCGACATCTTCAAATGATCTTCCCATTTGATTCGTTTATAGTAATTTACCGATTGTTCAATTTCCAAGCTGAGAACCTTTAGACGAGCATTTCCGGGATTGGCTGGCGTAGGCCATCATGCCTATTTGATGGAAAGAGTGGCACAGTTCTAACACCGCCAGGCTATGTATCAGACAATCGCTAGCGATCTAGCTGTCAGGAAAACTTCGGCAGTTACCCACTATACGGAGGTGTCGTTATTAATCTATCGTCATCTATCTGATCTTACTACTCTTTTCCTCATGTTGCAAACTTTTATGCCAAAGAACGTGGTGTGCACTAATGCCGCCGATAAATATACGATATCCACCCTTGAGCAGCGAATCTAAAGCAGGATGATACCCTGCGGGGGAATAGGTGACAAGAGGTCTTAATATATTCAATATTTCGACATCGCTTTACCTATACTTTAGCTATACTATGACGTTCTAGGGTGCTGTATCTGCACTCGCTCGCAATCCTCAGAGCTATCTTTATGCTATGGGGACTGATGTTGTTTTCATACTCATGAGACAGGGGGATACAGAGATTGGTAGGGTCGATGGAGCTCCTAGCGAACGTGGAGATCCATTGGTGGGGTCCTTGATGCACAGACTGAGTTTGCTAGATACGGCCATGGTATCCATGCTTTTGTTTATGTTATGATTGTTGCAAAAAGGAAACCAAAGTAAAATAAATGCTTTACATTTTATTAGTGTACTTATTTTTCACACTCACAGTGATGTAATGTGTATGCATGTATGTATATATTTACATATACTTATGTTATGTATGTAATATATGTATATGTACTATGTAACGGATGTTTTTTTTAGACTGATAGAACTTTCGATAGGGACAGCTGTCACTTGACAGCTGGTAAATGACATTTCGTTTTGACATTTCTGTTCAGTAAGCATTGACAAATCATCATGGAAAGAATGACGCCGCAACAACGTTTTGAAATTGTGAAAATTTACTTTAAATCAGTGTTCTGTTCGCCAAATTTATAGAGCACTTCGTGAATTTTATGGTCCACATAATCGAGCATCAGAGCAGCTTCTTCGTCGAACTGTGGATAAATTTCGAACATTTACCCTATTCGATGAAAAACCAACAACAAGACAAAGAACGGTACGTACAGAAGAAAATATTGGTGGTTGCGCCGTGTTCAACAAGTTGGACTTTGTCCATTCACAACATGGAAATTCAAAATTGGACTGATCGGATCTGATCCAACACAGCTAGTCGTGGCAGACATATGCCAGAAATTGTTTTTTAAATATTAAATATCATGAAAATATCTTTCAAATAAAAAAAAAATTGGCATCATACTTAATTTTTTATGTGCTTTATTTCAATTTAAAGTTCTATCAGTCTAAAAAAACACCCTTTATATTTACTATGTATTTAATTACTTAACTATGTAACTATGGATATTGTGTTATCAAAATTTGTAATTTTTAAAATAAGTATGCACCTAAGTAAGTAGATATGTAAGTATTTACTCGCACATTGTGTGTTTTTATATAATATAAGGAGCACTTAATAGTATTTAAAGTTTTTAAAGAGAAAATCACACAGTTGCGCTTCGATACCTGGAGAAACCCGAATGTTATTCAAAAAGCCAAAATTGCCGAAATACTAAAATTATTGCGTTTCGACTGTTTGGGCTCTGTCTCGGCTTTGTTGTGTGAATTTGTGGCCTCGGACAATATCACAGCTGGCTCAATAACGTTTTGTGGTGACAATCGCGCTGTAGACGGCGTTGCATTGACGGGTGTGGTGAAAGTGGAGGTGAGATGATGAGGCAGATGGCCAAGCAAATGAGAAGGCGGCGTGTGAAGATGTGAATGTAGTGGCAGCTGGTTCAGCAATGACTCGATTCCATTAACTGGTGGCACAACAGATGTGGCGGGAAAAGTTGTGGCTGCCGCAAGATCCAATGGTGAAGGACTCAAGAGTTGTGGTTGCATATATTCGCGCTGGTACATTGTTATGGCCGAGTACATAGCTTCATTATAGTACGGTGATAGACTCCGACAACTATGTGAGCTGATCGAGTTCAAGTAACTTTCGTCATCGCTCGGGTCATTCGAGCGACCACGTTTTGTTAGTGGAGAGTCCCTTTGGCTGCTTGCGACACTAATACGATCGTCTTCGCTAGATGCAAGTGAGCTCTTACTCGGGCTAAGTGGATTGTAGCCCACATCCTGTTCATCGGCATTCAATGCGCTTTGCTTACGTTTGCAGCGTGATTGGCCAGTTTCGCGAAATCCTTTGGCAAAAGGGTTGTTGTCAATTTTCAATTTTGTAATGCGATCATTCTGTATAGTAAGGAAAATTTAAATCGATTAATTAGTATGCTCTAAATTAAAATACAAAGGTAGATATGTTGAGGGCTAGCAAGGCCGGTTGTGTGTATAAATGTTTGTTTATGTATACGAGTATGTATGTGTCCATAAATACAAAATCAATGAAGGCCTGACTGATGAGATGTACAGAACAGAAGTTCAATTACTAATGGAAATTCGAATCGGTAAGGCGCCACTGAGAGGTAGACAAACCATGTCGCCCGTCAGATAATTGTCTTAACGACAACGTCTGAATACCGAAAAGACCGATCACTTGAAAACCGATATACATACATATAACTACAACCACATTTACATGCACATATGGTAGGTGTGTGTATGCAGCTACGTATGCACATACATATGTAGGTATGCACTTGTTGACTAGAAAGTAAACCAATTTTTAAGCCTAAGATGTTAAATTTGTCGCCTCAATGCGCAGTTAGAGGTCTGACTTAACAACAATGGCTTGGCGGACTCAAGTAGCATCACAGCTGGCGGTAAAATGCCCAACACTCTGCTGTAAAATCGAGAAAGAAAGAGGAGCGAAGAACTTACATTTCGGCTTATAAGGCATATTAAAAACCAGGAGGTTAAACATTTCAGTGCCTAGCATTAGAATGACTATGATTTTATTTAAATTAATACACCATAAGCCGACAAATTCAATTCAATGCATCTACATATATGTTGTATGTGAATAGTATGTACCTATTATGTTTGAGAAATTTTCAAATGAAATGAAAATTTATTGTATAAACACTGAGTTAATTTTCTATTGGCAAATAGTTACATATGTACATGTTGATTGACGAAAGAAACTACATACATACATAGATACATATTCGAAAATATGATTTGTATAGCACAAGATGTTTCCATTTTTATGCTTTACTTTCGATAATCAGGTAAGAAAGTTCTGCTTAAAAATGTTTAAAAATTTGTTCAACAGAAACTTTGGATACTGTCCTTGACCTTTGTGGAAGATTGGTCTAAGAAAAACTAATAATTCAGCCAGAACCATTCTATTTGTGCTTACTCTGCTTTTTAATCAACTTCATCAGTCACTTCATTTTGTTTCTTAAATATTACAAAACAAAAAACTATTTTCATTTATATCAATATATTTTTATTCTGCGTATATGTCAAGCAGATTGTTGTAAATTCAAACCCGAGCAGAGTCAACAAAGGAATCTGATGAGGAGATGTGGTGATTTCCGAAATAGCAGCTATAATTTCAACCGCTCTGTCTGTTGTTATTGTTGATTTAAATAAATTAGGCCGAATAATTTATATATATTTTTATTTTTATGAAAAATCCCATTTGCGAAGAGTTTTTGAAATCGACCCAGCTCACGTAAATCTTAATACCAAAATATTTTGGCGGAAATCTTATAATATAATAAATTGTAACATTTCTGGGGAAGCTCGAAACTTTTTTGGCAAGGACCCTAATGTATAAGTACACAAATGTATATATGTACATATATATTTTTTAAGTTGAACCCAGGGTTCTTGATATGTTAACAAAGAACGCCTGGTATTTGATAGTTTGAAAATAACTTGCGAAGAAGCTCAGTCTAACCAACTCACGTCTAGATATTCCCCACCGTGACAATGTCTTTAAAATTAATTCGAATGGAACACTTGGCAATTTTCACCAAACAGAGAATTAAAAGTGAATTTGATCATCGAAGAGCTACAAACCTGATAAGCGGTCACTGCTACGAACTCCGTTTCTGGGAAAACAAAAGCATGCTGGGGAGCCCAGGGTAGTTGCGTGAGGTCAGAAGAGCGAATAATGTGTAGACGAGGTTGATACTTGTGCATACTGGCTAGCACAATCTACAATATAAGCAAATTTTGGGAAATTTAGGATATTTTGTTTGGTTATTGAGATGCGAACAAAAATACTTACATGGCCATTGTTGTCCAGAGTATTGTTGGTAAGTTTAACTTTGTTGAAAATGATGGCCTGTGACTGCCAATGAGATCCAGTGGCAGGACTATCGGGATGCAGGAACATTCTCTGTGGACTCTGAGGTTCAGCTCCCCCAGCGGGTATCCAATGAGAACCAGAAAACTTATAGCGACAGTCGCCGACGGGAACCATTTCCAGCAAAACACAATAATTGGAATCATCCTCGAGACCGGAGATTGAAACGCGCATGGAGGGAAACATTCGTCTGCAATGATCAATTGAAATACAAGCAAGGTTTATGAATTAGAGAATAATAATAAATAAATAAACATGTATGTATGTATGTAGATATGTATGTGCATAGTCAATTGCGCATAAACGCAAGGGTCCGTATCGAAAAAGTGCCAAAGCGATAAATCAAATTCAACTATCAGCACTCGAAAAAGCCACTAAATGTAGGCGTAGCGTGTGTGATTTGTGGCTTTTTACCCAATACGACGACGTCGCAGCTTCGCTAACTGCAGACGAGCAGATCGGACAGGTTAACAAGTGTGTAATTATGACATGGCAGAAGGTTTGCCGTCCGACAACAACAATAAGCGTTCCATGAAACAAACAATTTCTAAATTAGAATCAGCAAAGGCAAAGGTAAGGGCAAAGTGCGTCATAAAGTAGAACAGCAGGGAGTACAACAAATTGGCGCCGTGAAATTTTATTTAATCGCTCGATACGAGCACAACAGCAACGAGA
This sequence comes from Anomoia purmunda, assembly GCA_951828415.1. Taxonomy (NCBI): domain Eukaryota; kingdom Metazoa; phylum Arthropoda; class Insecta; order Diptera; family Tephritidae; genus Anomoia; species Anomoia purmunda. The sequence continues at coordinate 619,199 of OX639996.1, forward strand.
GAGCGACGCGTTGACGTAACGAACGCTACAGATGTGCACAGTAACTCTTAAATATGTGCACACCTACATATCTACATACAATACATATGTATCCACTCCGACTGGCTGGTGCATGGCGGCAAGCAGCGATCACGGTGCACGAGTGTGGAGTAGTTTGTTACCAAAACAAACAGAAAATGATTAATTGATTTAGACTTGTTGCGACGGATGCGTTATGAGTGAATTAATGATGCTGTAGAGAGGCCCATATTGGGCCAGCTCAGAAGCCATGCCACTGGAGCACCTGAGGATGCAGTCGCTCCAATTGGCATTGCATATATGTACATATGTATCTAAATGTCTCCAAGCTCGTAAATATATATGTACATACATACATATGTACATATGAACTATGTTTGTATATGCAAATGTATTTCAACGGGCTTCCGAGAAATTTGTGGGTTTCCCTACCGAGGCTCATAAACGAAATCATCTAAATACGTGGATATTTCACGAGACACAGTCTAGCCGTATCCATCATTTGTAGGTAAAAATTGTGTGATAAAAAATACAGGTATGTTTGTATGTATGTATATTTATCCAATTACGTTAATATAATGTGGCACCCAACGCAGACGTGCTGATTGCTGTAGCAGTTAAATACAACTTTCGGAAGATATTGTTCACATAATCTAATGTCGGGAGGTGTGAAATCTAAGGTAGGTGGGTACTTATAAATTTACGTTTATACGTATGTACATATGTACTACATATGTATGTATGTACATAAGTGCATTTGTCAAAGTCCAGTGGAGCAAACAACATGGGTAAGAACAAGTGTAAATCAAACGAACAAAGGGTAAAGGGAAACGAAGGAATGAGAAATTTTTGGAAAGACACCGTTGCCGTGGCCTTTGGTTCTTTGTCGCCGAAAGCTATGACGGTTGTGTGTACTTTTATGATCGCATTGGCGCCACTGCTTCGAATGACGCTGGTTAATCCCTTTGTGTCGTTTTAGTACATATGGGTGTCTGCATGTGAGATTTTCCCAAATTAGTTGCATGTAGGTACATACTATTCGAAGTCTCTCCATATCTATTTTCGGAGATCACCACCCGCTGCGATCTTAACGCGTTTCGATCAATGATGATCTGAGACGCAAAAACAGTAACTCAATGTGGCGCAGAATAAATATGTATGTATGTATGTAGGTAGGCATGTGAATACTCGTATATACCCATGGAACTACATCTATTTTTACATGAATATTATTATTATTAAAACCAAAAATAGTTTGACACACTCACGAAATCCTTGGCGTTTAATTACAAACTGTATAAGATCTACAAATGATAAACTCCATTTTTCACATAATTGCAGTTAGTTCGCTAATTTATTTGATTAAAAATTTAATCATAAACACTATGAATTATAGATATGGAGATAGTAGAGGTGAATCCTACGGCCGGGTATTTTAAGTGAGCCCGAAATTTCCGAACCACACTTAGTTTAATATTTTTTTTACAATTTCATTTTGAAATAGAAAACAAAACGCGTGCTTTCAACAACTTTGGAAGTGTGAACCGTTTTTTTTTGCAACTTAAAATAAATTTTTCATCGTCTGAATTGATATTGTGTGCGGTTTTGTTGTCGCATAGCAGCGCATTTGTACATCTGTTTCTTCTTGCTCTCGACGGCCCTGCAAGTACGCACATGTCTACAAATGTATATTCAGTAGGCAATTTATATGAAGACTTTTTAAAAAGCCCCTCGTTGTGGATGTCGTACTAGAAAATCTTCGAATATCGTTTAGATTTGAAAGCTGGTGGGGCGAAGGTGTTATTTCCATTAGCAGGAGAGAATAAGAAATTGCCTGTTGTCTATTTCAATTTTCTACCGACCATTTGCTCCCTCTAAAAGCACGTCTGGAAAAGTAGGTCTTTGCATACAAAAAAAAAATTATAAATTTTTAAATATCAAAAATTTGCGCTTCTAACACCCCATTTTACAACTCATTTTGCAGCCCAGTTATAATATTTCAGAATTATAAGTTATCATATTCAACTCCACAAATCGACTTACCTTCCAGTCTTTGTAATGATCATTTCCGTGCCAATTTTATGGAACTGTTTCCAGAGTTCGTCGTTCTCTAATTTTGCCTCCACTCCTGGCAATGTGGGTCGTTGGGGAACAATTACGTGATGTTGCATATGGAATGGGAGCATGGGTGGAAACGGATCTGTAAAAGACATTATAAATCCGAAATTAATTTTCTGGGACTCCAACATAAAGAAGTGCCGACGGCAAATTTCGCTATCCGACATTCAATAGACTTACCCGGTATGCGCTGCATAATCTGCTGGCGATACATCTCATGTGCGATATGCTGTTGCATTCGCAAATCGACCAGTTCATTCATACACAACATTTTTTGATTAACACTTGTATATTTTTAGAACACTTTTGTAATTATTAGCTCACTTGCTCTTAATTTGCTTTGCTATTAATATCTTTTAAAACACACAGCCCTTGGGCAACGTCTGAGCATTCAACTGATTAACGACCGCGTTTCGTCACTACACTGTCACGTTCAATTTCAAACTGACTTCTACTTTACTTAATCTTCTCCTATAGACTTGAAGTTTCCGATCCGATCTTCGGAGCGACTTGTCTACATGCGCACTACACTTACAAAATCCACTTTCATATTAAACCACTGCCAACAGTTGAAACCTGTTTTTCTACACACTGGCGATCTTCTTCTATCTGCTTCCTCTGCATCTCTGCACTTTTCATCACTCTTCATTCGACTTATCTCTCACTTTTTCTTCTGCTCTGCCTGATTGGCTTCGGCTGCCAGCGTCGGTGGCATTACGAGGGGTAAATTTTCTTGTTAACTTCTGCCTATTTGCTACCGACACTGATCTCCATTTTGGAAAATCAGACAATAACTAATTGCCACAATATTCACTCTGTTGATTTACAACACCAACATCTATAAAGCACTACGTATGTATCTATGTCAGAGGTGGGCACAAGTTGATTTTCCTATGCACGCGTGCATAGGGCCTCTGCTGCGACGAGCAGCACAAAATATTACGCTATTTATAGAATACGAACGATCGGTAGCCCTCGGCACAATGAAGACTGAATGCTATCATACCAGTGGCTATGGGAAAGTAAAACAGTCGCATGCAAACACTTGTTCAAGCAACACCACGCTGCGCTATTTCAAATATACAGTGAGAGCTAACAATGTTTATGCGCGAATGGGAAGAAGATTTTTTCTTTATAGAAAATTTGGATGGAAGAGCACAATGTCTTATTTGTTACGACATTGTTGGTCGCAATTCTAAATTTTGTTTAAGCCGACATTATTAATTAAATAATTAATAAATAAATAATAATAATGAAAAATAATAATAAAATAAATATTAATAATGAAAAATAATAAATAATAATAATAAAAAAAGTAATAATAATGAATAATAATAAATAATAGTAATAATAATAAATAATAATGAATAACAATACTAATAAAAAGTAATAATAATGAATAATAATAAATGATAATAATAATAATAATAATAAATAATAATGAATAATAATACTAATAACAAGTAAAAATAATGTATAATTATAAATAATAATAAGAATAAAAAGTAATAACAATAAATAATAATCATGAATAGCACATTTGTACGCTAACTTGCAAGACTCAGTGTACACTGTTGTTGTGCCGAACGACATGCTCAAATTCGTGCTTTCGCTGCTTCACACACAAATAGTAATAGTATGCGTGTAAAAATGTAACAATATGTGTGAGTGCCCACCTCTGATCTATGTGAAGCAACCGCATTTTGCTCTCTCGTATCGATTGGCTCCACCTACTTAATGGTGGTGAGTGAGTGCTGCTGTGTGCGCTTGAATGCATACACACATACATATGTATATATATAATATTTGAGTATGTGTGTATATTTTTTTGTTTGTAAAACATTGCAACGCATCCCGAAGTTAGTACGACAACTGGGAAATTAGGGATTCCTTAGCTGGCGTTTTCCATTTGCGGACTTACATACATCGGTAGGTTCATCTGCTTGCCTGCATTAGCTCCGTCGCATCACGCCCTACACCACCGCCTAAGATGCAGGTTACAAACACATTCTAATAGATTGCAACATTTTCCTACATACCTGTACCTACATACATATGTACATCTGTAAATGTGTATGTGGCTGTTTGTACTGCCGCTCCATAGATATTTATGAGCATACATATGTATGTACATATGTATATATGCATGTATGTAAAAGAATTACATATTTGTAAACGCACTTAAGTAAGCAGAATTCTTACACATTTTTTTATCTGCCAATGTCTGCACACTCGCACACAGATACATACATATGTATGTATGTATGTACATATGTATGAGTTGGTTTGTTTCTAAGTATATACAATGTACTATACATATATGTATGTATGTATGAATCCATCTATAACTACATATAAACATTATAGGTTTAAAGTCGAGTTTCCGTACAGCGGCCTAAATGTTTCAAGGTGTTTAGAATGGCGGCTTGACTGGCTCGATTTGCCGTCTGGAATGCTGCTGTCTGCATAGCTCTCTTACTGTTTACGGTTTACGACGACAGGTGAATATACATTTGCCGCAATTTATTTGTTTGCAGGTTAACAAATGTGTGTTTGGATCGCACTAGGTAGGTACCTATTCTGGCAGCAAAAGCGTTGGAAGTTCTTATGTTCATAACTATACATACATATGTACATACATCCATACATACATACTTGCAAAACACAAATGTTTAACATCGTGAAACTCAATTGTTTTGTTTGGTTAAAAAATACATTTGGACATCGTAGACGAGTAGTTTGATTTTGCGCTCAGCGTTAGAACTTTACTACAACTGCACTTACTCGTAGTATACTTACTTTGATTTACGAAAATTTTAGATATCTACTACATCACCATGATTCAATAATAGAAGGTTGGATAACCAGGCAGTTTTTTGCCTCCCACTTTCTGTCTTAGCCTTTATTTATTTTTTAATTTGTAGAAAGTACCACTAAAATATCTCCTGGCATGGATCTGCTCCCCAAATCCAGACCTTAGCAAATATGGACAAGGACATACGTACATAATACTCGTGCCAGGGCGCAAGGGCGACAGGCGTTGCTCCACTTTTAGAAGAAAATTTTTCTGAGCAACAATTCGCCTTGGGGTTATACCATTACCTCAAGGAAATGTATACATTCTAATATATCCAGCCGTACCGATTGAATCAGGATATAAGTGAACCTTTTTTCAGGCTCGTCAGAAGGTAACATTATGAGCTCACAGATGAAATCCGAGCGTACACGATCCGACCACTGGCTGCAACAGCCTACGGACAGGGCATAAAGAGCATTCACCTTTCTTTCCTTTTCAGAATCAACCCCAACATTCCCAACATATGCCCGACATGTAGAGATTCCCAATCATTTATACCCATGCTAGTCAGGGGAGGGAATGCAGAAGAATATTTCATTATATTATTTTCCAAAAAGTCGGCCTGATTTGTAAACGATTTGAATACGATAATGAAGTGATGAAAATCAGAATAACTTCTCATCAGATTCAGCGGTGCAATGTGGAGACTAGCGAGATTGAAGAGTTTTATCGGATTTCTTCTGATACACCCTATATGGATTATTCGTAACTCATCTTACAGACCATTTTAAAAGCACCATAAAATACCTTGGAATTTGTATGTCTTTTTCCATCGAATACTCCAACTCTAGATGAAGAAACCTGCCAGCAACTAGTTGAAAAATACTCTTCGATTTTGCATGACGATTGTGCTGTAGTATTTGTAAACGAAGTAATACATATGTATGTACTTTGGCGAATACAAATTTTGGATTAAAATATCTACAATTATATTAAAGCATATGATGATTGCAACGAAAGTGGGCATCAAATCATGCTTATAATAGCTGCTCTACCAGTAACGACATCGACGAACGAACGCTGTTTTTCAATACTGCGTGAATTGAAAAATTATCTCCGGTCTAAGATGAGAAAAAATGAAATAACGGATTGGCTGCACTTAACATTCGTCGAGACGTAAAAGTTGATGAAAATGCAGTATTAGGCGACTTTTTTCTTTACCCCAACGCATTAATTTGCTAAATGAATAATTATTTCGAAGTCTTGTAACTTTAACTTATTCCTATTTATGAACTAATAATAACTAATCACATCCATATAATAATTGTTTTTCTTTGAAGAACTTCATCCATTTCATAATATGAACCAATCCTGGGCACGGGACCCTGTTTTTCTGCGCCTTTTCCTTGTATTTCTTTCGCATTCTCTAGCTATTATTACGTCACCCTCAATATGCTCGATGTGCAAAAGACAAAATCTATTTTCTATCATTCTTGTATAAAAATCACTGCTGTCTGGTATTCGTTAATAATATTGATTATAGCATCACTGTTGTTTTTTAACGATCGTTTTATACGAGTAAATTTCTAATGTGTGGGACGCGTATTGCCACGAGGACTATGGGCATATATGAGAGAAGTAATACAACTGGCCGACCGAAGAGTGAGTGAGACCGATTCGCATTAGCCGAGGTGCAAAATACATACATATATTATATACACGGTGTACTGAATGCAGAAGGCGACGCCTTTAGAGGTACCGCTACTTTGGTTTTGGGGAGTTTGACAATTCTCAACTTCACCTAGACAAAGCATTTTTCACTTAGGAAATTAGGAAAAAGAGCCACTTTCTTTTAACATTTTTCAGATCTATTTATTAAATCTCAGCCTATAAATCCATATGTTTACACTTTAGAAAAGTTAGAACACGTTTTTCACTGAAATATTGGAAATTATTCAATTTTCTCTCGCCCGCATTTTTGTTTACTAAAGGCGAGTTTTGTCACTTCGCCGTGGGAAGGCGTAATGTTGTACGAGTATTATATAGTGACGTCACATTACGAGCTCTCTCGCACGCCGACTAGTAACCCAAGAATGATAGAATACTAGATTACGACAACGCCGGCAGCGTACAAGTCACAGCGGTCTCTGCCACAGGAACAGCTAGAAGAAAAGGAAGTCACCTTTTCGCTGCAACTGCTACAATACAAAGCTCGGCGCTTCACATTTATTATTCTGTGTTTAACTTATTGTAAAAATCACTCGAAACTCTGAAAAATGAACTTTATAAGGGTCATTAATGACGTCAATCCTCCAAACGATGCAAGTAGGAAGTAACGGAAGTGCGTTTGTCGTCACCTTCTTTTCTCTGCATCGTACTAGTAACTCGTACACCTATTCGTCTGGCATAAGTGTCTGGGGCATAGTCCTTAGTACTCGGTAAGACTAATCCTGTTTTCGTGCGCACGAACATTTCCAAGCGCGTTGATTGCAAAATCACGAGCCCCTTTACACAATTTTTTTAAATTTAAAAACATGTGATTAGTTAAGATAAAGAAGAGACAAATGTACATTTGCGCTGTTATGCAAGAACAAAAAGTACAAACAGCGAACCCAACATTGATTCAGGCGATGAAAACTTACACAAAAATTGGGGATGTTCCAAGGTACATTAAATAGGTAAAAGCGGTAGAAAAAATATATCATCAAATGTCAATAAAAAGGTACAGCTCGAGATTAAAATCTATTACAATAAAATGTAAACCAAAATTTGAGATTTTTGGCTTCTTAGTGTGAAAGAAATTGAATCAGCTACTCTACTGATACTACCTTTAAAGATTTTGAAAGCATGCTCATTCTGGGAAATTTTGTATAATTGAAGCTGTTCTTAGCGGTCATTGTATTATTATAAAAATATGAATTCCGTTATAACTAGACAGCGGATGTTTATGCATTTTTAAGCTAAAACACCAAAGTGTACAGCAATTAAACATTTTTCCGATTTTATGATGCTACATACATATTTTTAGGCTTATTTATTAGCTTAAAAATTCATAAAAATCCATAGTTTAGTTACAACATAATTAGGTTGTTCATCTAAAGTGATGAACTGCTGATAATCGTATAAACCTCATAAATAAACCGTTTTTCCACACAAATATTTATATATTATTTTTATATCCACCATTGGCAATTTTTTTTAAAGCATTACTATTAATGTTAGTTCAAATCCTGGATAACAGTTTAAAAAAAATGTGTGAAATCAGTTTCATATGAACCTTTTTTTACTTAAGCCCTTTTTAAAACTGAACTTAGCAATTTACTGAACCTTAACTTAACTCAAGCGATTATATTGAAATGAAGTCTGTGAATTGGGCAGCGTTAAGTAGATATTAGTTGTTTTATTTAAATATACATATACTTTTTTTTTAAACATTGATATGTCGAGTACTAATTTCAATTTAAATTGTTTAGTTAAATGATGAATATGTAAATAAAATAACAAACGTAACTTGGTTTAAACACCCACCTTATGTGGTATTATTTATATAAAGGATCCTTTAAAAGGGAGTGAACATTTACGAAGATCTATTAAAATACTTTAGAAATATAATTTACAAACTTTACCATTTTTGAATATCATTGCAGTTTTTTGGCATTTTTTGTTAATTTGTTTGTCTAATACTAATAAAAATACTTCTACGTAATATAAAGTACTGAAATAAAGCTGTTATGATGAATTCAATGACTTGCTATTTTTATCAGATGATGTCGAATGCGCAACAACCAACTTCACATGTATTTTGTTTTTAATTTTACAGCTTGAACTGTCAAAATTTATATGTATTTTGTGCTTTCATTGCTTCCGCTGTCATACTCGGGGATGATGAGAGGGCTTTATATAACAAAACATTTTCTTATTTAGATGTCGTAATGTTTTCTTCAAATTGCGATTTTTTCTCCCGACTGAGTAAAGGTTTTTTCCGAATTAATAGAAACCTAAATGAAACTTAGTCTATTTCCTCCAAAAATAGTAAATATTTCTTAAGCGCCATTTGATTCCCATTTTTTTGTGTGAGGGTACTACGAGCCGTTTTAAACAAACGAGGTTTCAGACAGGGTGACTCTCTTTCGTGTGACTTCTTTAACCTTATGTTAGAAAAGATAGTTCGAGCTGCAGAATTGAGTCATTAGGGCACCATATTTTATAAGAGCGTGCAACTTCTGGCGTATGCTGATGATATAGAAATCATTGGCCTCAACAACCGCGCCGTTTCTTCTGCCTTTCCCAAATTGGATAAAGAAGCGAAACATTTGGGTCTGGAGGTGAACGAGAGCAAAACTAAATACCTCCTGTCATCAAATAAACAACAGTCAGCTCACCCGCGTCGTGGCTTCCGAATCTCTGTGGTCAATTACAATTTCGGAAAAGTGTAGGACTTCGTTTATATGGGCACCAGCATTAACACCTACAATAATGTCAGACTCGAAATACAGTGTAGAATTTCTCTTGCCAACAAGCCCTCTCTCGACAGTCCAAAACCACTCTATATAAATCTTTCATCATGCCCGTGCTATTGTATGGCGTTGAATCATGGAAACTGCCAGCTTCGGATGAGACGGCCCTTGGAGTGTTCGAGAGGAAGATTCTCCGCAAGATTTATGGGCCCCTTCGTCTCTGCAGCGGCAGACGATGTAACGATGAGCTGTATGAGCTTTAACGCGCCGTAGACATAGTCCAGCGAAGTAAAATACAGTGGCTACGTTGGCTGGGACATGTCGTGAGAATGGACGAAAATGTTCCAGCCAAGAAAGTATTCAACACGGTACCAGCTGGTGGGGGTAGAGGAAGAGGACGGCCTCCTCTCCGTTGGAAGGACCAAGGGGAAAAGGGCTTGGCGTCATTTGGTATTTCCAATTGGCTCAAGTTAGCAGGAAGAAGGAGTGACTTTCGCAATTTGTTGAACTCGGCCAAATTCGCTTGAGCGGTTATAGCGCCAATTAGGTAAAGTATGTAAGTAATGCTGGTTCGTAATTAAATAAAGTCCTCTACTTTTTCAACAGAAGGTACTTCGTTTTAGCCTCGTCCATTTCCAGACCCATTCACTTCTCCTCATTATCCAGTTAGGAAGAGGCAGAAGTAACGGAGCGGTCATCAGCATACACCAGCAGTTGCACGCTCCAACCAGTATTGACGCGATTCACTTTTACGGTAGCCAAATTCCTCTTAAAAACGGTCTAACGGTTGGTATAATGTATGTGTATATAGTTTCGGAAAATACTACATAAATTACTTAAAAAATTTCAGTTATTGTCACATCAAAACAGAGATGCCAGGTTTTTCCATCGCTGAAACTACGGATAGAATTAATAGTTTAATTCTTAAGACGTTCGCTTTATGAGTGAAAAGCTACATCAAAATCCCATAAAATTTTGTCCATGTCAAGGGCTAAAAAGGGTTGTTGGCAATTTTATATTTCCCTGGGCAAAAAAAAGTAAGTGGTAGATAAATGTAGCCACCAAAGGGCTACGTGAAACCTCGTTTGGTATTGAACTTCCTTCCTAATTCTGGCAGAGTTGGTGTGTTATTCCACGTCATTTACATAGACGTATTAGTATTAATGAGATTGTCAATTCAGTTTCCTCCTCGTGCTATCGAAAGCGGGTTTAAAGCCGAAAAAGAGATGGTGTGTGTCGATTATTTTCTCTCGGGCTTTTTTCAAAAATTTAGCGTAACAGAATTATCTGATGGGTGGTAGATTTACTAGCTCTAAAGTGGCACTGTCAAGGTCCAATCAGTTAGTTGAATCGAGTCTTATATGCAAGGTTTAGAAGACTGATTCCGTAGTAGTACATATGTATGTGCATACATGCATATGCTTGTAAATACCTATGTATCCATGTATGTATGTACATACATAGTGATCTCATGAACAAATCTGGCAAAAAACGGAAGCTGCTTAACAAATTACTTTGCATTTAACTTAAATTTATTCTTATCGCAATGGAACACATGTCACAGCTACTGTGCGAAGGTCCTCAGGCGGCAATAGTGACTCCGCCACATAAAAGAGAGATCCGAAGCTAGAGATAAGAGACAGACAAGCTATATAGCTCGTATAATATTCCACAGAGCGTGCTTGTGAATTCGACATGCCTACCTATGCATGCGAGAATTTTACGAGTCCTGTGGGCTGCACTGACTGCGCAATAGCGCTGTACACAAGTGTGGCGCCACCGTTGAACAAAATATCGGTTGTGTAGACGACGACAACAATAGCTAACCAACCGTGGGCAGATCCACGGCTGGCATCCCGCGCCACTTGAGAGGACATATTGCTTGCTATCCACTTGCTATGCGCATGCGTGTATGGGTGTGTAGGTTTGTGCACTTGTCCCGTCTGCTGCTCGATCTTCTTCTCTTAATTTTATTGCCAGTCTACAAAGTTATTACCTCACTTGGCGACATACATTCGGTGGTCACACACAAACCAGTCAAGTGCACACACAGACATACATATGTATAATACGTAAATGTGTGAATGTACGTTAGTGCAAATGGATGTTTGTCCGTTACAGGTATGACCCTGCTAATTCAAGGCTCTAGGTCGATATTAAAAGACACCGCCTTCCCAAAATTCACACTCCACGACATTACCACAATAAGCACGACAATACAAAAGACACTTATTATCTGAGTATAAAACATAAAAAAAAAACAGAAAATACCAACGAGTCAAGGGATCACATCTTGTCGCTTGTCGTGTGCTCTTTGTCCTTTGAAACGATGAAGGATCATCAAAGGCTACTGATTTTTTGTTCCAATTTTAGGACGCACTAATTTCTATTGTACAGCAGCCTGCAAATAAGAAACCTACATATGTATGTATGTATGTACATAATTCGTATTGTTCATCTATAATATGAAGTATAATGCGTGTTTGTATGTATGTATGTATGTATGTGCAAACATACGTACATATGTCGACACAAAACCATAAACAATATTTGAAATATCCAAATCGTGCAAAGATCGCTACTGACCAGACGACGACACAAATGCCATAAATTCTATAATTTTTTTAGTTCTCATAGATTCCGTCCGCCCCTGTCTCGGCACATTTGCGAAAGGAGTGACACGAAGCATTACAATTTCTTTGCAGAGGTTTAAATAAATCCCCTCACTTGAAGCTCGAATGAGTATCGTCTTCGCTGTGCATCGACCCTGATTTAACAGTTTAAAGAATCAAGTGCGCGTCAAAATGTGTTGCTGTGAATATTTCTGGGCGGAAATCTCAATGCCACATTTGAAACATTGGCGCCACTTGACGCACGTCGTTGCATAATACCAAGGCTACTAAGCCAAATTGCGATAGTCGGAGCAATCGAGAATTAAGACTTTACAGACCATTGGGAATTCTCTCATGCCTGAAATTAAAATTCGTTTACAAATTTAAACACTGAATAGGATTTAGGAGTTGGATTACACCCGAATTTTCGCCAAGGCAATCGTTTCCTTACTTTAATAAGAATCGAATATGGCTACCATGTTATCTAATATGAGGGTGATTAGTTCCAGGAGCAATTAAAACTCTTGATTGGCAGTATCGATGCTAAACGTACCCAAAAGGGTACGATTCTCTAACAGATCGTCAGCACCCGATTGTTAAAAATATCGGCTCTGAGTTTCCATACACAAATTAATTCAAAAGTAGTACTTAGTACCGATTTAATGTACTAAGTTTCGAATAAATACTTAAAAGATCTGAGTCCTAAACAATGAATTGATACCGTTATTCCCTAGTAAAAATTGCCTGGCCATATCGAAAATACGTTATCGATCATACACAGACATTACTACAAAAGATGAGATATAAAGCTAAGGCATACTGTTTATGTTTTCTCATGTACATAAAAAAAATGTTTGTATTCAATGTTAGCTGTAGAGCATAACGTACAAAAAGTGCATGCAGCAAAAGAACATAAAAAATTCTGTAAACTTATTTTCATAAATTCAAAAAATCGAATAAGAAAAGTTACCATTTTATTCCCGATGTCCATTCAAAGCTAACCGCATTATTTACTATTTACGACGTTGAATAAATCAAGTGTCGCAGATTCAAAACAATAAATATGGTAACTAAAGTTATGGGCCATTAATATTTCGATTTGTTGAAGGCTTCACAAATAATCACACGGTTTAATAATAAAGAGAAGTGCCTAATTCAAAATTTTGGTTTTGTTTGAAAATTTAATAAAAGCCCACATATGTACTACATAGTTGGCATAGAAACAAACTTATTAAAAGACACGAGTATGTAGGTGTGTGCATCTTCATTACTTTTGTGGGATTTAGTTTTCTGTTAGACTGAAGATATTCCTCAGCACTAAGCTAATTAGTTTTATGATAAGATCTCCAAAAACGTTAATTTTGGATTAATTCTCTTTATTAGTTAACGTGCAATATGTATGTAAAACATATGTGTATACGAGTATGTATATATGTAACTACAGCTATATGCATATAAGGGGGGGTCAATTTGTATGGGAGATTTGTTCGACTCTACTAGTATGACACAGGAGTATCCTGCATGAAGTTCTTAGAGAATTTGGCAATGGGTCTAAAATAAATTTCGAACTTATCAAATTGCAAAAATTGGTTTATGGGTTCAGGTTAACGTAATTAAAAAAAATAATTGGGCGCGCCAATGGTGCTGAATGTTACTGAGTTCGATAGACTGAAGAACTTCAGTATCTACGTTACATAAAAAATAGAACTTACATCACTTCGGATGCAGAACATCTTCTGGGAACAGTTCAAATTTTACATTATTAAACAAAAAACAATAATTCAGATGTGTAAAAAAACTTTTTGGATTTTAACTACATATATAAAACTTTCCCTACAAAAATTTTGAAACTAATTCTACAATTTTAAAATCCTGACATACAAGCTCTCTTATATCTTTCTCTCAGAACTTCTTCGGATATTTCTTTAAGATTTTCGGAAAAAATATTTAAACAAATTTTTAAAACAAAGTATTCTCAACGATACGCTTTTTAAGTAATCTGCATAAGTGAAAACCACCATTTTGTAAATAAACCCCTACATAGGATTAGTAATTACCTTCTCCCATAAATATCCGCTGGGGCTACGCTACGCCAAAAGTTTATACATATCTGGAGAAATATTAACAAATTAAATAATTAAATTGGAATTACTTTCTTTTTTGTATCATAATTATTTCAATTTCGTATATAACAAAACGTTTTTATAAAATTTAAAACCCAACCTCGAGTATGTCACTCGGAGTGCCCCAGGTTCCATTCTCGGCCGGAGTAAGTAACACCAAAAATTATAGATAAGCTTTTTTTCTAATAACGGTCGTGCCTTGCGGCCGCCGTAGCCGAGTGTGTAGCGTGTGCGCGCTTCATTCGGTGGGTCCCAGGTTCGAATCCAGTTCGGGGCAAGTAACATCAAAAATTCTAGAAAAAGTATTTTCTAATAGAGGTCGCCCCTCGGCAGGCAACGGCAAACCTCCGAGTGAATTTCTGCCATGAAAAAAAAACTTCCCACAAAAATATTCTCCGTTCGGATTCGACGTAAAACTGTAGGCCCCTCAATTTGTGTTGCAACATCAAGACTCACACCACAAATTTGTAGGAGAAGTTCGGCCACAATCGCTTAAGCGGTTATAGCGCCAATTAAGTAAGTAAGGTCGCGCCCTGCAGGCAATGATAAACCTCCGAGCGTATTTCTAACAAGAAAACGAAACTTCTCACAAAAATTATCTGTCGTTATGTAAGCGCCAAATTATTGTTATTATTATACCGTCGTCAAAGAAAGTTCAGTTACATGTCGACCGAGGAATTGTGGCAAACCATTGAAAAGTAGACAGCAGATACCTCGAACGGAAATTAAATACGATTTGCAGAATCTATAATTTGAGAAAATATAGTCAATAAAATAGAAATGTTAACAAAAGATACATTTCTTATATTTGATGTTGAATTTTAGTTGTATAAAATTTTAGTTTCTTCAAATTTCAAAGAAAACCAAAGTAAAAATATGCGTCCAAAAATGATTTCCTCATACGAAAAAGTCTCTTGGAGAATGCTTTATATAAAACGTAAACACTTCTTTACGACAATGTAGGAAAATAAATCGCTGTTAAAGAAAAAGTCTTTTTTGACAATTTGGTAAGCTCGAAATTAATTTCGTCGGGAAATAATCTAAGAAATTCATGTAGAATATTTCTATACCATACAGGCATAGTAAAAATAAAATTGGTCCGCCCTAATGTATGTATGTATATACATTCATGGAAACAATACAAATGTCATAAAGAAATCATAATAAAATACTAGGTATGAAACAGCAACTAATCAAACTCCGCCACGTTTCGTAGACAACGGCTACAGTCCTTTATTTCATTTTTCTTTCACCAACCAATTGAGTACGATGGATATCTGAAAGCGAACCCCTGCAAGAAATTCCAATATTTCCTGGTGAATTAGGAACAATGACTGCTTTTACTATGGAAAATAAAAAAAAAAAACAGGAAAGCAACATCCATATTTGAAAACGAGCTGCTTTGAAGATCTACATATATACCAAGGGTAGATTAGATTGCTGCGGCTGCCTTAACCCTTGCTCAGGTGGGGGAGGCCTTTGGGCTCGTGATACCATTGTGGAGGCTCCTAGTTCTGCTGCTCCAAAAATGAAACTAGTTAGTTAATTTAGTTAGTTAATCATTATCTATGTAATTACAGTGGTCGAAACCTTAGACTTCTTCATCATGGCATCCGCGGCGGAAGGCATTCCCAATAAAATCTGCGTTCAAAGTAGTATTATTATTATTATTATCAATTTTGGTTTTTGTTATCGGTTCTTACCTCATCATCGTTGGTCTCCTTGGCGTGGGGATGAGGCTTAAGTGTTGGCACGGTTGTTCCTTTCGAGGTCTTCCATGCCACCACGAACTAAGAGGGAGGCTCCATATAAGAATCAGTGTAGGATTCGTTCTTGCACTGATTCTTATGTGGAGATTACCGTACCAACATCTCTCTGGTCCGCATACCCTGTATCCCTCCTAGTATCTCCCAGCTCTCCTTCCTCTCTAGCTAATCCCCCCCCCCCTAATCCAGGGTGTCAAGCGTTACCGTGCCCATTGGTCGGTTTGCAGCCAGGGGGTTTAAATTCCGGCTGTATTTTAACGGCGCCTCCCTGACACCGGGCCACCTCAGGGAGTAAGTTTGGCCTTACCGCGGCAAGGGGCGCTGTCGTGGTGTACCACCCATTTCCCCCTCAATATTTCTAGACCGCTGCGCTTGCCTCGTCGAGCAGGTGGTCGTACGACCAAGATGAATAAAGCAACAACAACAACAAAAAACACAAAAAAATTGTCTTCCCCATCTCGGGGTAAGACAAGCATGAAATTTTCTTCTTCCCCATCTCGGGGTAAGAATGCGCAGGCGCAAGCGCCTAACGCGCCGCTTCGCTCCGATAGGAGCTCTTCCGGGCTGGATGTGAGTGTTGCACGCCGGCCCGTGACTTCGGGTGTTATGGCGGGGCCTAGCACCAGCAAAGCTGCGGGGATTGTGCTGGAAACGGCAGATCCCTCCGTGGCACTAGGCACTAGGGGCCCGTCAAACACCGGCGCGGCTGCGAAGCCTAGTCTCGCGAAGGCAACGGTCTCACGGCCTGGCCCGAGTGGACTAAGGCGACAAGTAGCCGCACAAGATAGTATAGAGGGCGTGGCAGCGATGGAAACTACGAGCCACGCCCCTCTGATGTTGGAGTCGGAGCGGTTCAAATTCGCTGACAAGCGTAAGGCCGCGAAGACGTTAAAAAGATACGACGGGGTCCCGTTGGAAACGTTGTCCCAGAGCGCGAAGGAAGCGGTGGAAAGGGCGAAAGCCCTGCTGCCTAACTTCCGGGTCACTGGGGCTTCGGTGGAAAACCGGGTGCCTCCGTCAAAGCGACAAAGATCGGCGGAAGAACAAACTCCGGCCTCTAAAAGAATCCGGCCGCACTCGTGGGTGGGCAGGCCTAGCTTTGCCGAGGTTGCGAAGGACAGGATCCTTATTGGGGTCCTGGACCGAGGCAACGAGCTCGGGTCCATACCAAAGGACCAGTGGAGGTGGGTGAAGGCAGCTCTGGCGAACGTCATCTTTGACGTTCTGCTGGAGAACCCTGGAACCCCCCCTGCCTGTAAGGACGCTGGTTGGTACCAGGGCCACATTAAGGTGGTCGCCTGTGAGGACCTGAGATCGGCGGCGCTGTATAAGGCCGCCGTTGCAAAGGTGGGCCCTGTCTACCCAGGGGCTAAGTTGGAGGTGGTAGACTGGAAGGACATTCCAGTCAGACCCCGGGCGAGGGCATGGGTTCCGGTGACACCATCGGCACCGGAAAGCATCCTAAAGATGCTTCAGGTGATGAACCCGGCCCTCCCAACAAGTGATTGGAGGGTCGTCCGGGTCGAGGACGCGGAAGGCCCTTCGAGACAAGTGGTCTTGTCCCTAAACAAGGAGTCCATCGGACTCCTTGAGAAGAGGCAAGGCCGCGTCTGCTATGGCCTCGATGAGGTCATCATTAAGGTGTACCGCGGGGACGCTCAGCGTGCCTCTGGTGCGGGTGCAGCAATGGACGTGGACATTGAGGCACCCGAACCGGAGCCGGAACCGGAACTCTCCGACGCTGAAGGCAGCGTCTCCTCTCAGACAAACTTTGCACCAACAATGCACAGGATGTTTGCGGAGGAGGAGCTGCTGCTCAGCGACGGAGAGAGCGTGGCTGATGTCACCGTCGTGGCTGGAGGGGAGGCAGCGGTTTTCTCGCATGAGAATTCTGCAGATAAACCTCCATCGATCTAAAGCAGCCTCAGCTGCTCTCCTAGGTCGCCTGAGCAAAGGCGACGTTACGGTGGTACTCATTCAGGAACCCTGGGTTTGTAACTCAAGGGTATGTGGGTTGAGTGCCACCGGCTTTAAGCTTTTCGTGGAGCGCGGTAAAGGTAAAATTAGAGCCTGCATTCTGGCTAAAGCAGATTTAAATATCTTTCTTTTACCTAATTACAGTGATGGCGACGTCACGGCAATTCTTGCGGAGATAGGGGGAATGTCACTGGTGCTGGCATCGGCTTACATGCCGTACGAAGCCGAGTACCCCCCTCCCTCTATGGTGCGGAACTTAGTGTCCAAATTTGAGAGCGGACACATGTTGGTCGGCAGCGACGCAAATGCTCACCATGTCAACTGGGGGAGCACGGACATCAATGATCGAGGTGAGTTACTCTTCAACTACCTTCTAACTACTAACCTACTTATATGCAACAAAGGTAGGGATCCCACCTTCATTACTAGCAATCGTAAAGAAGTTTTAGATATAACTCTATGCAGTGATAGTCTATCTGAATTGATCGAGAGTTGGAGGGTTCTAGATGAACACTCCTTCTCTGATCATCGTTATATTGAAATCGTATTGAACTTTTCTATTACCAGCCCAAAGGTGCGAAAAAACCTAAAAAACACAGATTGGTGCTCTTACAAAATGTTATTTGAGGATAGGCTAAACAGCGAACCTCTTATTGAACCTAATTGTATCGGGGATCTAGAGAACATGGTGGACGTTTTTACGCTGACCTGCTCAAATGCCCTAAATCAGGCTTGCCCTGAACCAAAACAATGGGGCAAACGTAAACCCCATTGGTGGTCACGCGAGTTGGACTCACTACGAAAATCTTGTAGGAAAAACTTCAACAAAGCCAAGAGACTTAGTCTCGAGCTGGTATGGCTAGAGTACAAAAAGTCTCTTCAGACCTATAAAAAAGCTTTAAGGGAGGCAAAGAGATCCTCGTGGAGAAACTTCTGCGGCGGCATCGACCGCCTCAACGGGAAAGGAAACCCTTGAATTGTTATTAGATACCCATTTCCCTGGTAGTACAATTGCGGAGGAAGGAACTCCTCCGCTCATCTCCTCCAACCCCGTTAACATACCGGTTTCGGAAGAAAAGGTTAAATGGGCTATCCAAAGCTTTAAACCATACAAATCTGCTGGGCCGGATGGGATAATACCTGCCCAGCTAATTGAGACACTGGAGCTGTCTGCAAAATGGCTCTGTACTATTTTCAGGGCCTGTTTCAAACTAAATCACATACCGTTGGCATGGAGAAATGTCACGGCTGTCTTTATTCCTAAAGCCGGTAAGGCCTCACACACAAATCCAAAGGATCTTAGGCCTATCAGTCTATCATCCTTTGCTCTTAAGGCACTTGAAAGGATTATTAGTAGCTACCTGTCCGATACCATCGACAGTAGACTACTGTCTAATGACCAACATGCCTACCGCAAAGGCAAATCTACTGAGACTGCACTCCATAGCTTGGTCGGCTATATTGAGAAGTCTCTCAGCGTTAAGGAATTCTGTCTTGTAGCCTTCCTGGACATTGAAGGCGCCTTTAATAACGTATTTCCAGAAGCTATAACTGGCGCCGTTAGGGATCTAGGGGTTGAACACTCACTGGTTGACTTTATCGGCCAGCTACTCTGTTGCAGAGTAGTAAGGGCTAAGCTGGGTGCGAGCGAATTGTCACGGCACGTGTCGAGGGGGACGCCACAAGGTGGCGTCCTATCCCCACTCCTATGGAACCTCACCGTAAACACGCTACTGCGAGATACGGCATGGGGTGGCGCAAAAGTCGTCGCGTACGCCGATGACGTCGCGATTGCAATCAGGGGGAAGTTTCCGCAGACATTATGCGAGCTGATGCAACGAGCGCTTCGGGAGGTATCCAAGTGGTCCACCCATTGCGGGCTCAGGGTCAGCTCAAGTAAAGTGGAACTTGTACTTTTCACGAGAAAGTATAAAGTGCCTTCTGTGACTCCACCGGTACTAAACGGTACCCGGTTAAGTCTTTCTACAAGTGCCAAATTTCTAGGCGTTATTTTAGATAGGAAGTTGAGCTGGAAGGAGAACCTAGTTCAACGTCATGAGAAGGCTTCTGTAGCCCTCTACACATGTAAGAGAGCCATAGGCAAGAAATGGGGGCTAAATCCCCGGATCTGTCGATGGATTTTCACAGCGGTCGTCAGACCAATACTCCTGTATGGGGTAATCGTGTGGTGGCCTGCATTAGAAAAAGAGGGTAACCTTAGACTACTCAACAAGGTGCAAAGATCTAGTATGATCTGCATAAGTGGGGCGCTCAGAACTACTCCAAATGAGGCCTTGAACGTCATTTTAGACCTTATTCCTTTAGATTTGGTTGGACAACAAATGGCAGCGATGACTGCTTTGCGACTAAGAGAGACATCCCAGTGGCACCCTGAAAGCCAAGGGCACTCTTGTATTTTGAATAAGTTCCGCTCTATTCCGAGCAGCACGGATCGGTGCGCCTTGACATCGGTCTCTGAAAGTAATTTTACTACACGTATTCCAAGCAGGGAGGAGTGGAAACTTGAGTTTCATACTCCACCTGATAGCATTGTCATCTATACAGATGGCTCGAAACTCGATAATAAGGTAGGAGGAGGCGTTTTCTCACGAAACCCTCTCCTGCAAATTTCCTTTAGGTTACCAGATCACTGCAGCGTCTTCCAGGCTGAGGTCTCAGCTATCAGGGAGGCGGTAGAGAAGATTGGGACCGGGATTACAGGAAGAGACATCTTCATTCTTAGTGACAGCCAGGCTGCAATCAGAGCTCTGAGCTCTTTCACTTTTAACTCTAACATCGCGCTGGACTGCCGCCTATCTCTGCAGGAGATGGCCAAGCAGAACAGACTGTACCTCATTTGGGTCCCTGGTCACCGGGACATAGAGGGAAACTGCATGGCAGACGAACTTGCAAGACAAGGTACGACCAAGCAGATTCTTCAAGATAAAGAACGCATTGGTATGCCGTTTGCCACTTGCAAACTGCTACTCAGAGATTGTACATATAAGCAAGCTGACAATAGATGGAGGCAAAATACGACCTGTCGAACCTCAAGGCAGATGTGGCCTAAATGGGACCGGAAACGGTCGCGCAGCGTTCTCTCTCTAAGTAGGGAAAACATTTCCAACGTCATCGGGGCTCTAACAGGGCACTGTCTGATAGGGAAACATGCTGAAAGGTTGGGAGTACCCTTCCGAAGATGCTGTAGGAGCTGCAAGAACGACGAGGAGGAGGAATCGATCTTGCATTTACTGTGTAAGTGTCCTGCACTGTGTAGAAGCAGAATGCGATATCTGGGATCACCGTTTTTTGATGACCTTAGTGAGGTTTCAATTGCCGAGGTAAATTGTCTGTTGAAGTTCATCAGCGAGGCAAAATGGTTTGGTGAGGGGTAATTTTTCCTTTTGGATGGTACAAATTTTTCCTTGTGGTAACACAATGGGCCTCCTAATATTGGCCTAAGTGAGCCGCTGTAGGCGGCTGCCACTCCAACCTACCTACCTACCTATCGGTTCTTAACAAAACTTTAATTCAACAACAACAAACAATTCATTTTGAATGCAGGAATGACTTAATAACAAACATTTTTTGTAAGTAAAAACTATGTTTATATGGGCCCGTTTCTTTGTAACCTCGGTAAAATGATATCCGACCTGAGTTGTAGTGTTGGGAAGTGAAAAAATTGCGCTATTGTGAATGAGTCATAAGAAATTAAATGGGAAATTTCAGTTTAAGACCTAATACGTTTTAATTTGCATAGTATTTTTAACTATATAAATACAACAACCTAAAATTTGTTTGCACAACTATTTTTTGCTTTTAAATAGCACAAAACAAATCACATCTTTCAAGAAAGATGCGAACAGGGTTGCTTTTGCAAGTGGAGTACAATAAAACGGGCCCTATGTAAGAAATTTATTTTCACTTAAATGAGACATGTGCACTATTTTATATGTATTATGTGCAGTATAGAGCAAGTTGGCATAATATTTTACGCTTTACTTTCGGTTACTTATCGCTTCTCTTACAAAAGATGTTTGGTTCGGGTGATTTATCAATATGAAGTAGCTCTCATACAACGTTCAATTTTAACTAGATATACCCTCATATAGTTTCTTCGAAATTAAAATTAAATTCATGCACGAAGAAAAATATAAATGTATAAGAACTGAACAATTTTCCGAAACCGTGCGCACCGATATTCGATCGGAATACCCTGAATCTCAGGGTGAAAAACCCAGTATGGCAACCCTACCTGGTATCTATATAACTATATAAAACCTGTCTACACTCGATCGCTGTGCTCATATCATGGATATTTTCTTTTAAACTGAGGGCTAGTTTTCAACTAGAAATTCGTTATAAATTCAGAATTTCTCCGCAGGGTTCGAACAACTACATAAATATGTACATATGTACGTATGAAGCGGCCTAATATTCATGTATATTACAAAACGCATATATGCTTATTATTAGACATAAAGATTTCTTCCGATAATTTGAGGCACAGGCGCCTCCGACAAAATTCTAAACGAGTTAAATCTATCGATAAAGATCTGCGGGCGGCCAGAGCGGATACATACAAATATACATACATACATATGTATATATATAAGAGTCGGGTAAGCATGTGAGAGTTTGATTGGTGATGAGATGCGTTTAAAATTAATAATCACTATCAGGAATGGGTAATTATTGTACGTACCTTGATCTGAGTTTTCTGAACCAAAAGGTATGTACATTCGATACAATCAGCACAATTTCGGTCCAATTCAGTGATAGTCAAATACATTTCTATATTTAAGAATATATATTTCCATATGTATGCAAATAGTGTATAATTATTATTTATTGTATAATTATTATTTAATTATTATTAAATTGAAATTTTATGAATCGTAATTCAACAGTATGGACATCATTAAAAACTTTTTCGTTGAAATAAATAATATACAAATTTTCTAGCTTTTACCCGCAGCTACGCTCGTACATCACGCATTCTGAATTCTTGTGTAACAGAAAAGGAAATAAATAATTCCACCTATTTAAAACAAAAATCTACTCTTACTTCGAAATCCGTTTGCTACTGTTTTGTCATTGGAAACTGCGCAGTGTGCCATTCGGGATTAGTGCAACCCAATCTATTCTTAGAAATGCACAATGCAATCAAACGAAGTCTTATTATCGTATTCCTTAAACCTCCTCCGTTTGAGACCCATATTTCAATATTTAGCTTTACTTATTATTATTTTAATAATTTTTTTAAACAGATGACAACCCTCCCCAAACGTAATTTTTAAATTAAGCTTTATCAAAACTTTTAAATTGGCTTTCATAGGGTTAAAGTTTAAGTTTAATTGAATTCACCCGTTTAAATAAGTGGCAGCTCCCTTTAAAAAATTGACTCTATGGTAACCCATATCTCGGACTGCATATGTGGCAAATCTAATCCAAATCTGTCCACTCGTAGCAATATGTGATTTTACTTATTTATTTAATTATCTATAACATTTTTAACAAGTAGCGAATCTTTTTGAATATACATACCTTATATGTTAATCCAGGATACAGGTAATTTGTGTGCCAAACTTTATACAAATCCAGCCGTTTGGGTGGGAAAAGATACCACATACCCACTCACACGCATACTTTCACATTTATATAGTAGGATTGGATAGTCGGTTATCTATGAATTATAAAAAAAATAAGAAACACCTGTGAGCTGCTTTTCAAACACACTTTGCAACAAAACAAAATCAATTTCTGTTGAGAAATTAGGTACAATTATAAATTTTGATTTTCCATTCCTGTTAACTATCCGAAAAACCTTCATAAACGAAAATGAGCATTGAGCAGATGATGGCATCCATGATGAGCATCACACTGAAATGCTGCTGTTGATTGTGACACTGGCGCTGTTTGGCAATGTTTTATTGTTGTTCGTTTGCGTTAATACTATGGTAACTCTTTGTCATTTTAGACGCTCATGACGGATGGAGTAAGCGTCAAGATTTAATGCAGTAATAACAATTCTTATAACGAGTATGTGGCGACGTATCGCTTATGTTTTTTACGATGATTTAATTATCTTGAACGTTCTCTGTTGTTGGTTTCCTCCGCGTGATGTTATAGCTATTTACATACATATGGACATATGCACACACATATAGTACATATACATATGTAGAATATGTGCATTTCTTCTGGGCACTGGCTAAACGGTCGAAATGATCGATGATTTTCGGTGGTAGAAATGACTGGTTTCCGTGCAACTACTATGGAGTTCTTTCCCAAAGTCGATGGATAGTTGGAGATCATTATACAGATGTGGACGGTGCGAACGAACGAAGATTTTCGGAAGCTAAAAAATTCATATTAAGCGTTGAATTGTGTTGCATCGTTTTTCATTTCTTCGTTTAAGGTCGTTTTTGTCTGCTGGTGACTGGTGGCTTTATGGCTGATGATGACTGGCTGGTTACTTGTCAATGTTTTGTGGTTACCTATTATACATTTCGTGGGCTGGCGACTGGCGACTTTTGATTTCTTGATTATGGGAATAAGAAATATCTAATTTTAATATGTGGGAAATTTAATGGAAATAGAAAATGCTGACACGAAGTCACCAAGCTTATTTGATGTAGGAGTGTGGAAGGATGCACACAAAGTGCAGGCCCATTAGTTATTTGTCATAAATTTGACAGTTCCGTGACGGTCGGGGACCATTTCAGAAATATGCAAATTTTGCAATTTTCGATGTACTAAAACTTTCCACTACGAGTCAATCGCCTTAGACGTTTGTACTAAGTAATCCATGTACTCTTACTTTTAAAAATAAACTATTTATGTGTCAAACTTTATTCATTGGTATTTGTATTCAGTCCGATCTTCACACTCCCGTTGTTGCGCGTCCCAATTTTATTGCCCTCTAAATGAGCCAGCAGATGTTATGCACTACATATTCGCAAATGAACAATCAATCGGTGTTAGAAGTAGTATATTTTCTCTTGTCGGTTTTCAAATGCATTTTGTAATGTGTATGTGCTTGCAGCAATTTGAAAGGTTTGTTTCAATAGCCTTTATCTCCGATGGCCTTTCACTTATTAGCATTCGCTCACTTAAATATCGATTACCTTTACTGCAATCTTATTGTCTATTAAGATAAGCTCCAACCATTCTGAAACCGATACCGGTGAATACAATACATATTGCTTCGATATGCGAGTACAGTGAGTACAAATTTTTGAAATAATCCTGAGTTTATTACATCAGTTAAGGAAATTTGTTCCACTTGATTTGGTATCAAATGTCGTATTGATTCGTTTATGTCAAATAATGACCACCCTATTATGTAGACCCAGATACGAGTGTACTCGTACCTATAACAATTTCGAAAAGATTATGTTTCGGTTGCGGCAATTGCCTTTCATAATTCTTCATCTGCTGTTACTGTCTTTTTGTTCTCGCGAAAATCATCGATCGGCTCTGAAATAATATTTGACTACATCCTGTACCTATGTACTTCATGGAGTGCAAGTGCCGGAGCTGGAAGTAGAAGGACAGAGCTATTAGTTACTCCTACTTTGTTATTTTATGAAATATTTCTATATACATATTTAAATACACGCGAAATGCTGAAGAGTGCAAATCTTTTATTTATATTCGAATAATATTGAAACATTAAAATTTCAAATTTGGTTTTAATAACTATAATAGTTCAACATTCCATTACATATCAATACTCTTCATTTGCAAAATTACTTGTTATCAATACTTGGTCATTTGAGATAACTCTGAGAAAGTAATTTATGTGTCTAATAATAACATTTTCATTATGCGATTTAGCAGATAGATTGTAACAATTTTTACGAACTTTCACGTTTTCGTGTTAATGTATTAAAAAAACCTGTACAGTAGGGGAAGTTGAGTGATCAAAATGACATTTCTTTTGGAGGAGAAATTGCAAATTCTTGCTAAACAATTTTTTACTTACAACAACTTGCCAGTAAGGAAAACAGCTGCTCCGAAAAATTTGTGAATACAATAAGCATAAAAAAGTTACTTCTTGAACTTATTTAATAAAACGAAGTATAGAAAAACAAGTTTGCAAAGCAATAGGTAAGTAAAAATACATGGGCAAATGATTTTTCAAGTTTATTTTTAGTTTTGGTTTGCGTGCCGACAAAAGAACTGAGCTGTTCGTAAAACTTGAAAAATGTTATAAGTAAAAAATGGATATAAATATAAACCATAAATTACAGTTGACCCTTTCTATTTGAAATCAACCAGTCCACACGATTCATATTTTTGTATTTTGATAAATATGTTGTTTTTTGGTTGATTTAATAGAACACGTATTTTTTTTTTTTTTGGTTAGAAAAAATGTTTTTCTCCCATTTTTCGAAATTATTGGTTTTGCTGTAAAAATCGATTTATCTTGTGGCTCAAGGGTACTTTTTTTTTGAAACTCGCGTAACTTGATGGATTCTAACAATTTTTTTTAAAATGTTTATAATCGTTCATACTTTAAGGCCGAATTATCAACAACTGCCAAAAATTTCGTGACTTTTTATTCGCATAACAATAAACAAAAAAATCCACTTTTTTCAACCATTTTTCTTCAAAAAGTGTATTTATTTCGCGAAAAAGGTTTTGTCAATAAATAGATAGTTTGATCTGTATTCTGGCAAAACGGCTATTAGCGATTTTTTTTTGGCAGTTATGATCAACAAATAAAAAATGGTGTTTTTCTCCAATTTGACGCCGTTCTTCTGAATACAGTCGTCTCCTATAGCTATGCGTATGTTAATTCTCACTCAAACTTAATAGTTTTATTCTATTATAGTTTCAAGCATAATGTTAGAATAATTCATCATTCACTCTATTTTCTCTACTTGACCAGGTTTGACAGACATAACTTCTTTTCACCGTTATATTTACAATAGTTTAGACTGTCATTCTATTTTTGTATTTCCGTTCCATTTTTGTATTTTATTTATAGTATTTCTTGTAATTTCTTTTTTTAAATACAGATGAGGTGAACCCGTTAACGGCATATCCAGAAAAAACAGGATGTGTTACGATGCTTAAAAAAAGCTTTAAAAGCATCGAAATGTCACTTTTGCAATATATGAATTATGTGAAGCCAGCTATGGAAAATTTTACGAGATTCTTTATTGACTTTCTCATTCACGAATCGGCTATTTACCTCCAAATACTTGTGATAGCAAAGTTCACCGGTCAAATTGTTCTTGGAATAAACAAAGGCCGCAAACGGTGACTGAGTTTTTGGCTGTGCACTCATATTTATGTATTTAGATATGTATATACATAAATTATTGTTTTTGTTTTTATTTAATCAATAAAGTCCTTTTGAAAGTTTCGGTATTTCGTTTAATGTTTTGATAACTTTTGTGTTAACCGTGTGGCAACCGTAATCGTAAAAAATTAATGTTTTGAAGTAAGTTGATAATTCATTTACTACAGAATTGATTTGTGGTAGTATTTTTGCAATTCTGAAGCATATAAATAAAACAAATATAACTTTCTGGTTGGCTTCAAGTTATAAGGCACATGAGTCGCTGATTACGTCCCTGTTATTTATAAACATGGTCGTAGAGGCGGAAGCACAAGGAATTCCTGTCATGTGTGGAGCAGATGCAACTCAGTTTGAGTCACTCTTCGAATTTATACTTGGCTATAATATTCAGATGTGCCAAGTTGGGGATGCTCCTAAATTTATAACCTCACTAGAAGGATGGTTTTAGAAGGACATAAGACACAGCCCTCGTGAACGAACGGCGTGATATCAATCTAACAACTAGAAGGTATCCGGGGAAAACTCTACCTCTGACCATATCACATCAGCTTTACGCTATACATTCCTATTAATGCGCCTAAACCATTCACTAATAGAAGACGAACGAATTGGGAGACTTTCAAGCGGAGTTTAATCAGATAATCTGAAAGACAAATGCATACTCGACTCTACAGATGACGACGTCACAAAGATCAAAAAAATAAACATCACAAAAAATCGATCAAATTTGATCGGAAAAATTAAAATTAAAAAATAACGATCAAAAGTGATCGGAAAAATAAAACTCACAATATATGCATACATGTACATATATTGAATGTGATCGAAAAACTAAAAATCATGAAATAACGAAAAAATCATGATTTCTTTTAATAAAAATTTTAACCGTTACGGTCCCAGCCTTTTTACATATTTACGTATCAGACTCGAAAAAAACCAAAGTATAAAAATCAGATGGCTCTTCCTGGATCCGGAATTAAGAAATAATTTGGAGAAACTTCACAACATTGGGAATCCACTTCCCGCTGTCACAGAACGTTAGTCGTCACGTACAAGGCGTTGTGAATATATGCTAAGTAAAAATCGAGTTGCATTGATAACTTTAGATGGGAATGAAGATTGAATGCAGATATAGAAAATCAAATTGAGTTTATTCATTAAATTTTCAACAGAGTAGTCGTGATCTTTAATCCAAACATACATACATATGTATAAATATGAGCACATGTACATATGTATGTATGCATTTATAGAAACATACATATGTATATTTCATTCGTGTGAAAATCACAAGATTTTGATTGACGTTATTCTTCGATATCGAAGGAGGATAAGCCGCAGCAGGAGGTGCAATGGCGCCCATGGCATTCACCCTTTTGGCTATCTTTATTTGTCTGATTCATTTTCTCTTAAACGAATTCATTTCCTATGTACTACAGTCTGGTCTGGCTGAAGTGAACCCCAAATATTATAGATTAGAAGATTGTGACATATTGCCTACTTTGACGGCCCGTGACGTCATAACGAAACAGAATAGAATACATTCGCTGGTAAAAGAAAAGTCAAATTACCTACGTACTACCTACTTAAACGAACAAGTGATTTAAAAAAATTAAGTGTTCAGTGGCGAATAGAATGAATGATTCCGAAATATTCATATATTCAATATTTTGCTTTTACCGTCGATACAGAGGCTGCAAACAAGTGAATTTTGTTTTTGCTTGATTTTTGATCATACTTTTTCTTTGTTTGCTGATAGTCTTGCGGATTTTATTTAATGTAACGCATGCACAAAATGATATTTTAAAGGAAAACAGTAACATGGAAAATCTTGCCAATATGGCAAAAACTTAAACTGCAACTGCACCATTTCCTCTTCGAGTCACTGGACATGTAAGTAAATATTTACAATAATACATACCATATGCACCAATATGGAATGAGTGTAACATAATATGTATTTATGTATATACATAAGTATGTAAATATATAAGATTCGAGACGGACAAATAGAGCTAAGAAATAAATCTGAAAAGTTGCAAAGGAGCATTCTGGTATTCTGGTATTTTGGAATTTTTCATGGCATTTAATATATATTAATTAGCTTGAATGCGCCTTATACTCATCGGCAATTAAGTGCAATTATATTTCTTTGCTATGTCGTGGCGACAACATTGCCATATTAATTCAATAATACAAATATTGGTCCCAACCGCGCGTCAGGGTATTCAGTTCGACAATTGCTTAAACAAACACATACACACACACACAAAATCTTTAGCAAATACGCATTTTTTTAAAATTTGTCAAAGCTGTGCTTTTTGGTAAGCATTTTAAGTATATACATATGTACATACATCCATATATTTGCCACATACAAGCGCACTGATAAACAAATGAAAAAACGAAAAGACGCAAGCAAGCAACGGCCGTAGTCGAAAAAAATTTTCGAATCGCCTCTTCGCGCTATTTGCCGTGGCTGTGGAAAAGACAAGAAAGAAAAAGACGAGAACGAATTGGTCAACTCATTATTTATTATGAATTCTATAAATATTAATGGATCTTTAAATGCAATTATAACAGCTAATTAATAATGTGCATTTTAAATCGCAACACCAGGGGATGCCTACATCCATCTCGGCCTGGCTACTGGGCATTGACAATTTAACAGAAGGGTTGTATGTACTCTCAATGAGCTCTGATTATGGATGTAGCTTTACCTGCGCTGGTATTTTGCGTATTTTTGCTTCTGTGGCAGTCTATGGTGGTCTGACGTCCCAGTTGACGCACTTGGATGCTTTTTTTTCTGATTTCTTGTTATGGAATTCGCATTTTTGGCAGTTCCAAAAAGTACCTAAAGTTAGGGCAGTGCGCTTCTACAAACCCCTGCTTTAATTAATCAGACAAGATGTGACTGAAATACATACTTCAGTTATGCTCGCTCACTCATCGGAGATAAAAAAAATGCAACGAATTCTAAGTTTTTACGATCATTTTGATATAATTTTTTTTTTTTTTGTAGAGCTTAATAAATTTGTAAGATGTTTAAATTTGAATTGAATTTGCACTAAATTAAATAATACTGAAGTCTCTATTGGATATTTATTTTCACATGCGTATACTATGTAACTAATAGTTTTGTGTACAATACGCATTTTAATGATCTTTCAATCTTATTTTCTATATGAAACATTGATTTCGGTAGGAAACAATTTTTCTCTTTACAATAGGTCTGTTTTTTCGTAACCTACCAGCAAAAGAACAGTCAATAGGATAACGATTTGCATGTAAAGCCACTACACAAAATCGGAAAACTATACGAGTTACGGCAACTCGTTAATATTATATCCGACCATGAGATAGATGCACTTGGCCTTGCCGAAGCCTTTACATTTTTCGTATATATCAGTTTAAGAAATGCATTGTTAGCGTAAGAACATTCAATTTTGTAAAACTATTTACTTTTTGTATATAAAATAAATTAAAGTATGATAGAACACATTTTTGAAGACAAATTTTAATATAATATATAAAAGCGAATGTAATGATATGAAGCGTTAGAAATAAAAAATACATCTTCAATCACAATTTGTTGTATGGAAATTTTCTCATAATGAATGGAGCCCAAGATTTCAAGGAATTCTAGAAATGTTAAAGTCTCTAACCCTCACAATGTCACGGTTTTAACTGTCTAAATATAGGAGACCTAAAGTAAAACCTCTCATCCGAACAATCAGTTGAATATAATAACTAAAAGGTGTTGCAAATTTCATGTTCTTAGCCGCTTCATATCTGAACAATCGGTCGCATGGGAGCTATAAGATATAGGGGCCCAATTTTGATAATTTTCAGTGTACACTTTTAATTCATAATCAGTGAAAGGGGTGCCAGATTCCATGTTCTTAGCTCTTTTAGTGTAGGATTTATAACGCAATATTTTATATCGGAACAATCGGTTGATCGGAACTATAAGTTATAATAATCCGATCTTGGTGGCTTTCATTAGACACTTTCAACTTATAATAGTTTTCAGGAGCAGCGAATTTCATGTTCTTATCTGCTTTGGTGCAAGGGTTATAATGGAAAACCTCAAATCTGAACAATCAGTAGTTTAGCCAAATGATTAATAAATTAGGTCAATTTCTTTGTACCCGAGTTGCGAAAGTTGCTCCAACTAGCATAAAATTTCTTTTAGTTGCAAAAGCAACCCTGAAACATACGATTTATTTAGAGCTATTTAATAAAGGAAAATAGTTGTGGAAACAAATTTTAGGTTGACGTAGTTATATATTTCAAAACACTATGCAATTAAAAATCAACTAGGTCTTAAACTGAAATTTTCCATGTTTTTTCTTCCGCTCATTCACAATAGCGCAGCTTTTTTCACTTTCCAACATTACATCTCAAGTCAGGTGTTGTTGCTTTACATATAATTTGTTATCGTACCTAGCGTTCTGTTGCAACTCGGTTAGAAAAAATAGGGCCTATTATAGAAATACATCTGTCTACCAGTTTTAGTCAGGTATCTCAAAAACTGAGGAATTAGTTTGCGTACAAATCAACAGACGGACATGACTAAATCAAATTAGCTCGTGGTTCTGATCATTTTGGTATACTTGGGAATGGGTCTGCCCCTTCTTCTTCTTATAGTTACAAACATCAGACCAAAGCTATGATACCATTTTATTTTAACGAAAGGTATAAAACTGCGCTATATTGTGAGAACATGCGAAATTTCAGTTTAACACCAAAACCAATTTTTTGTGTATAGTATTTTGAAATACAAAACAAAAATTTGCCAGCACAACTACATATATTCCGTTCTTGAATGACACCTAACACATTGCAATGAAAATATAACCAAATGTGTACGATATAAGTCAAATGACAAACATTTTTGTATTGCAAAAAATAAAACTTAAGGTAGAACGCAAAACGCCCGAGACAAACTTTAAAAGTAACAATTTTAATTTTTGTTTAAAATAAGTAATAATTCTTTGCTAAATCAGTATATTTTTTAATCAACATCATAAAGCAGAAATTAGTAGGCTTTAAAATATATTCATTAATGTCATAAAAATAATAATCAAATAAGTCTATTTTAAAGAAACCCAAAATGCAAAACATAGACAAATTCGAAAAAATTTACATTCATTTACTTACAAATTTCGACATTGTATTACCTACGTTTCTTCATGAAGAACAAAAATTACTGAACAGTAATTTGTGGGCTACAAAACATACCAGAATTCTGAATAATCTGATCAAAACGTTGAATATCGCCAAGAAAATAAATAAAAATGTTGTCTAACATCCTAGTTTTTGTACAAATAGGTTAACAAAATAAAACTTTTCTTGGGTGTCCAATTTTGAGTGCGACTCTTACTTACTTACTTATTTGGCGTTATAACCTCTTAAGAGATTTTGGCCGAGTTTAACAAACTGCGCCAGTCACTCCTTCTTCCTGCTAACTGAAGCCAAGTGCAAATACCAAGTGACGTCAAGTTCTTTTCCACTTGGTCTTTCCAACGCAGAGGAGGCCAATCTCTTCCTCTACCATCCACCATCTGGTACCGCGTTTAATACTTTCAGGGCTGGAGCATTTTCGTCCATTCGCACGACATGTCCCAGCCAACCTAGCCGCTGTATTTTAATTCACTGGACTATGTCTATGTCGCGGTAAAGCCCATACTTAGTATAGTAGACACAGTTAAATAAAGGGGATTGATGTATCTGAACTTCGAGGGCTGAACTCTTCCATTTTGTTCGAGCATAGCATTCATAGAAAGATACTATTGTACCCTTTTGTACCCAAACGGTTGTGAAAGTAGAGTGGTCTCCTTTTATATCCATTGGAACTAGCGCATTTTATGCCTCAAAACTACAAATTATTTTGCACATCAGGATGAGATTAGTCAGAATTTATACCCACGGCCATAGTCGCTTCTATTGCGCTTGAAGCAGCTACTTGTGGTTGTTGCAACTCGCCGCTCATTTGTAAAAAAAAGGGTTTGTTTGCTTTTACTTGAGAACTGTCAAAATCGGTAAGAACACAGGAGCGCCACCTTCTGCACTTCCTTCAGTCCACCATGATTCCTAAAACCTCTAGCACGTGTGACTAAGATACAGGGAACATATTCGTATGTACAGTTATCTCAGTTTAATAAAAAAAGCGAAAACATGTTTTCCCACATATGACATCTTATGTACATATATATAATTATTTTATTGGAGTAAATACATATGAAACATATATAAGTCGTATAGTAAATAATATCGGCTTTAGGGTGTACAACTTGAACTTATTATTTACTTGGCATTCCTATCAACACTCTTTAACATTCGGTTGATCATATATAATATTTCTGTGTGTAGGTAGTTATCAAAAATAAATCTGACTATCTGCCAGGGAAGTCTCTGGCTTTTTATGGTAATCAACTTATTTACCTATTCACTTCAACAGTTGACCTCGGCCATATTGATGAAGGCGAGATGGTGTAAAATTTTTCACCCAACAACTGAAACGAACAGACTAACGAAAATACGTGAACAAACTGAAATAAAATGAAAACATTAATTGTCATGCAAATTAATTTTAACACCTTCGATGATGATAACCCAAACACAAATAAGAGTTGCAAGCCAACTATCCGAGTTAAGTTAGTATGTAGTATGTATTTTTATTTATTTTCGTTTTTTTGTTGCTTTCATTTTTGAGCTTTTTCGGAATTGTGGGTCCGTATTTAATTTTTCTTTATTGAAACTACAAAATATTTGACAGGTTAGACGAAGTCGACAACTTCAAGGCAGCAATTCGTGAGGCGTGAATTAATTCAATTGAATTGAGTTGAAATTCCATGAAAACATTAAGGAAATTGTTGGCACAACAAATGATCACCATTTATGGGCTCATTATGCGATTGCGTTAAGCTGTGAAATGCCATGAAATGTTGAAGAGCGTTAAATGCGCGCGATAGTCCATCCGCCCCCCCCTCCCGCCCCCCTTCTATCGCCTGCTTTTAAACCAAATAAAGGAAAATTTTCCGGTTTTGCCATTTTGTTGTACGTCGCCAATCCATATCAGCACATAGTTGGATTTATCTTTCAAAGTTATAAAATTTTCTTAGACCTCACTTTAAATACTACTTGTGGTAAATTCCAGTAGTTGCTTTCAGTCATGATATCCATAAAGAAGCAATGAGGCTGATTTATAACTTTTTATTTATTAATAGACTGCGAGCGGGGATAAGGACAAATTAGCATTGAAATTCATTGGCTATTTAAATTGGTGATTCCTGGTGCTTATTAACCGGCGATCGCAAACATATTCCCACCTTTATTGTAACAACCTATTATTATTAGTAATGTTGCTTATCTTAAACTACAAAAACAACGTAACCCAGCAAAAACAATATAACAACAACAATGTGCGGATTAGAGTGCGGCGGTCATGATGACGCAGCTTCCAGCACATTGTCTCGCCATCGCCGCTGAATTCGACTCAGGTATTTTAGAAGATTTTGTGCCTCACAGACTTGAAACGTATGAATCAACCTGTCAAAAGGCTCGTTAGCGCCAACAGCATTTTTACGGTTGCAGCCCCAAATCGAAAACGATTGCTCCAAAATGCACCTACATCACATACATACATACATACATACATAAATACTGTATGTTGTTTACGAAAGTTGAAAAGCCAGAATTTGACCACATCGCCGAAGGTCTATCGCCACCACACAACCATACCATACCATACAAACCTATCTACATACGTACATACAAACATACATACATACACGGCAATTGTAGGAAAAGAAACAAATGCTCGAAGATTAAAACAAATGTTGAAGAGGAAAAGAAATTTCATTAAGAGTGCGATAAAGTTGACCTGGCGCCAAATCAACCAGCCAAGTTTGTTTCCTCACCTTTTTTATTATTTTTCTTTGCTGGTAGTATGTCTGCCACTGTTGTTGAAATATTTATACATATACATATACAAATGTAGATATGTATGTACATATGTATGTATATGTATGTAGTAGGTTCACACATACCCAGTATAGTATGTAAAAGCGCACTTTTGTAGCGGCGCATGTGCTGTTTGGCAATCATGCCACACACAGGCGCCACCAGCACAGTCTACAAATCAATATGGATACCTTTAAGCGTTCATAGTACGAGTACCCAGCAGTTTACTGAAGCTGGTTCCGAAATATACAATTATGAAGCCCTAGAGAAGTACCATTAGTTCCACGCTAATCTACATACTTCTTTCATATTCGAACTGACGAATTTAAAATGACACATAACCTACGAAAGTGTTAATTGGTTCTCCTTTGTATTACGAGTAGTATAAAAAAATTTTTGAGAACATCTCCATTACTCCTACATATATACATACAAATTCTTTTCGATTTATTAAGAAGAGTTTAGCAAGTGAAATTTAAGTGTTTCCTTTATACTAGTCTATTTATTACGCACTGACATATTTTAAGCCCCGCTTGTTACCGGTACAAATACATTCATAATATAAATAAATACTATATTCGGTTACCGTCTTTTTAGGCGGCAACAACATGGTAACAGCGACAAACCAGACGTTTATTTACAAAAAAAAAAAACAAATATGTACAATATTTAAAACATACACAGTTTTTGCTTGCTACAGAATTAATAACAAGACTCAAACATAAAATTTCACTGTGTTTCATTGTTTATTTCTCATAAAAGTGGTTCTTAATAAATTGTGGGTAGTGTCATTTGAAAATATGTATGTGCTTTTCGAGGGATATTTTTCAGAACAAATTTGCACCATCACTTGTTTAATTTGCTTTGATTCCGGCGTTGTACCATCTTCAGGATAATTTTGTCATTTGCTGCTAATGATTGTACAAAAATAGGAAACAAAAGCTAGAACACATTAAAGAAAAGTAGGATAATCAAAAACATGTTTATTATATAAAAATGAAAGCTAACGATCAATTATACTTCAATTGCTTTTTTCATTTATTGAAGATAGGCAGAATTTTATAAAATTTTCTTAACTTCCAAAATGTTATTTTATTGGAAACTAGAAAAGTCAGTAGATTATAATCATTGAGCAAAAGATAGAGTTCGAACACTATATAGGGAATTATACGAGTTGTGTTCAACAACTTCATTTTCTAAAGAAATATTTTATTTTATTAATATATTTGTATTTATTGTTTTAAATAGGTGGCAACTCTCTGCAAAATTAATTTGTGAAATTAAGCTTTCTTAGTTGTGTATAATGTGAAATCTCATTTAATTTAATAATTTAATGTAACTTTAAATAGGTGGCAACATTCTTTTACATAATTTTGAAAACTAAGCTTTATTAAAACTCTTTTACTTTACGGTCTTATTGCAATATTTGATTTCATTGCTTAATTTATTTGAATTTAACATTTTAATAAGGTTGCTATAGCATAATCCAGATTATGGATTATCAATGTGCAAAATTTTATCTAAATCTGTCCAGTTGTTATATTGCAGAATGTGATTTAACTATAATACTTAATTGAATTTAACTTTTTAAACAATAATATTAAAAATACTTTGCTTTAATCAGGATCATAAGCTATTGATGTACCAAATTTCATCTTAATCAGTCCCGTCGTTTCGACGTGAAAAGGTAACAAACAAAGAAATACATTCACGAACTTTCACATTTTTAATACTCACATTCTTTAAAAATTTAACAAGATCTACTCCGTTTAGTGCTTGCTAGGGAAAATGTTCTAAATCAAGATAAGTGGTTTTATCAAATGTGAGAATGGAATTTCGGATATGGGGTTCATAACTGAATCTCACTTATTTTTGATGGCATTGAATTGAAAATGTTAAGTTAAGATAGGACGATATCTGCAGGCAATGACAAACCTCCCAATTACAGGCATTTCCCTCCTTCAATTCTCATCGCGAAGGAGCCTTTTTTTAGAAGCTTTGCCCTCACCCTATACACAAAGCATAAAGAGTGGCGATTTTCGTTATGATAAGGGGATACTACTTATCCCGTTTCTTGGTTATCCCGTTATCAAATACTCGGATATCATGCCACCAAATCTATCCTTCAATAAACACTACAAGGGTAATAAATCCTGAAAGGGACTGCTGAGAAGAGATAAGATGCGAACAATATTCGGACCAAAGTTTCGGACATCCAGTTGTATGAGGGGTTTGAAGACAACAAAAAGTATCGGTTTGCTACTTACTGTCCTAATACAAAAGCTAAAAAGGCAATCGAAGAGGTACATACATATCTCCCTCTCGGAAGATCTCTGAGTGACTTTTGAGTCTCAGCCGCGAAAGTTTAAGAATTCTTACTGGTTACCTCACAGAGAGCTACAAGTTAAGATACCATCTTTGTAAGATGGGTTAGCTAAAGAAGCAAGCTGTAGATTGGCTGACGAAACGACAGAGCATGTAAAGGGTGGTTAAATTTTAAGGGCCGATGTTGATTTGAATAAAACACAAATTATTTTGGAAATTATTGTAATTTCTTTTTGTTATGATAATATGGTGTGGTTCAATTATGTATGGAACAAAATATCGGCCAAATGTCCGCCGCGACCTCGGCGGCACACCTCCATCCGATGGTCCAAATGTGCCGAATTATCTCATCCTTTAGCTCTTGAATTGTTGCTGGCTTATCGACGTACACCTTTTCTTTCAAATAACCCCAAAGAAAGTAGTCCAACGGTGTCAAATCACATGATCTTGGTGGCCAATTGACATCACCACCACGTGAGATAACACGGCCATTGAATTTGTCGCGCGAAAGAGCTGTGTGGCAAGTGGCACCATCCTGTTAGAACCACATATCGTCCACATCCATATGTTCCAATTCGGGCCATAAAAAGTTAGTTATCATCTCACAATAGCGAACACCATTCACAGTAACTGCCTGCCCGGCCTCATTTTGGAAAAAATACAGCGCGATGATGCCGCCAGCCCATAAACCGCACCAAACAGTCACTCTTTGTGGTTGCATTGGTTTTTCGACAATCACTCTTGGATTACCATTCGCCCAAATGCGGCAATTCTGCTTATTGACGAATCCACTGAGGTGAAAACATGGCTCATCACTGAAGATGATTTTCTTCGAAAATGCCCGATATGCATTTTGATTTGAACGCCCATTTTCATAATAAGTCTGAATAACTTTAACACGTTGCTCGATTGTGTATCTTTCCATGTTCAAATTGAGTTAGTCTGAAATTGAGAAATGTCAAATGAAATGCAGAAAACAACTTGACGTTTAGGTGTGGTTCACATTCTACATCGGCCCTTAAAATTTAACCACCCTTTATTATGTGACTACTCACGTGTTGTGAGTCTTAGACTATTAGACCTTGAAAAGCGACTATCATCTGCATCAAAAATCTGGAATATGCCACCATCCGAAACGGTAAACTTCTTAAGTAGCCTAGGGTTGGAGTGATAATATATACTATACCACACCATCCGAAGAGCTTACATGCACGTCTGTGGGGGTTCTTATTTTTTAAGGGTTAGCACAAAATACCTCTTTAGGTCCCATATATAATAATAAGATAATATGTAGTCATGATTGATTTTTGAACAAACAAATCTAATGAAAAAAATGTCTAGATGGATCATCCTACACATACATATGTACGTATGTACATGAATAAGTGTATAACATTTTTTGATTATATTTTTTTTTTACGAAAGAGATACCTTAGCATACACATATGGATGTATAACTACTAAATAGTGATACACCTTTTGGCTTTCAGGAAGTCTGCAAAGTTTTAAGCATTTCAAAAAAAATATTTTGAACATTCATCAGAACATATACTCTTACTATTAAATGTGTATGCCTTCACTACTAATCAAAATAACTTTTAACTTCACAGATCAGATGATGCGTCATCAGTTCGCTAGCCGTGAGCAATTATTCAGTGGCAACAATCGGTAGCGCTGCGGCTAGATCACAAAGTAGTGCACTTTATTAACTACTTGAGATTAGGACCGATAAAGAGATTATCCTGCGTCGGCTGTTTTGATAATAAAGCGATCTGCCGATGCATACAAATTTCACTGGCGGTGCTTCTTCTGTTCTCTCTGCTTCCGAGTGATCTTTGTTGGCACTTGAAGTCGGTAGCTGGCTAAGTGTAATAGCCATACAAATTTCGTTGTCCACCCAATTGACACACCGAGTCTAGCCAAAGCGAGCAAAACCGAAGTGAAGTGTACCATCCTGACAACATTCTTACATACTTGTGGACACATATACATACATACTCGTATCTACGAATACCTAGATACTCGTATAACTAGGCTTGAAGTCATGAAGCATAGGCAAATGCTAGGTACATAAATACAATAAGGGTGAAGTGCGTTGCATTGTTGCTGAAAATGGATCAGAGCATTCCGAGCGCTATGTGAGGTGAGATCAATGACAGGCTTATCTCTATCATCTTTTCCTACGAGCCTTTTCTCTTATCCGTCAAAATAGAGACTGGCAGAAAGTGAAATAGATCACCACGCACTCACATACATACACACATACATATGCACATAGTGTATGTAAGTTACACTAGGCGATGCGATTTAAACCACAAACGTCTACTTTCTCCGCTTCGTCGGGCGGCTTTTTTGTCACTACTGGTGTTGGAAATGGCGGCTACTGTTTCCACTTTGATCATTGAAGCGAAATTTTAATCCCGATCCCTGACCCTTTGCAACTTGCCGACACCGCCACTATTGCCAGCGAGGGAGTCTCTTTATATTATTTAGAGTTCTTCTATATACATATATGTATATGTAAATACATACATACACAAAATAACAAACACATTTGTATGCAGGGTTGCGTACGTCCTCTCATCCACATCATCACATTTATAGAAAAAAAGATATTTTCTAATTTCGGTCGCCTTCTTCAGGCAATATGGCAAACCTACAATTTCATTTCTGCCATGAAAAAGCTTCTCATAAAAATCATCTGCTGTTTGGAGTCGGCTTAAAAGTGTAGGCAAAGAAAAAGCTAGACCGAATATCCATATATGTATGTATGTACAATGTGGTGACTGAACCGATTTGTTACCGATTATTATTTTTTTCAAATGAAGCATTTGTGAAAAACAATAAGATGTACGTTTTTTATGTTGGTCCCAAGCTTATTTACATAAATAAATTATTTTAGTACACAAATACATAAAGTTTAATGCGGTGTATTTTATGAGGGGCAACAAGGATCGTCGAGCATTTGCTAGTTATAAAGTAAATGTTTAATTATATAAGACTGTATTTTTCTTCAAATTGCTATATATTTCATAAAAGGCGTTGTATCTCAGCGACTATTCACTCTAAGTCGACCGTATCGGACTCGCACTCGAAAACAGATTGCTTCTTTGAAAAACTACTTTTTATTTTACAGCGAATTACAAATAAAATTTACTGCAAATCCTACAAATACTACAAAAAAAGTTCCAGGAAATGATTTTAATAGTGAAATTTCGCGAACTTTTCGCAAAATCTAGCCTTAATTACAATTTGAATTGCAAGTATTAGTGAAATAAGTGAAAAATAAAACCATTAACATAATTTTTGTATTTCCCAGACGATTGCATTGTATTTCCTCAGCTGTGTGGGCGCAGGTCTGTATTTTCGAACAAGTTCACTGATCCGCCGTAGCGAAGTATGTAGCTTATGATTGCCTCACCCCAAGTGCCCTGGTTCAAATCTCGGCTGGGTCAATTAAAGAAATACTTTTTTCTTAGAGCGATCAATACTCGGCAGGTATTGTAAACCTCCGAGTGCATTTCAGCCACGATAAAACTTGCCACAAAAATTATTAACAGTTCAGATGATTCAAACGAATGGAAAAGTGTGTTGATCATAATGGAGAATATTTTAAAAGACAAAAACAACCGCTTTCAACCACTAATATTTACGTTTCCTTTATTAGGTCAGAAATATATGTTAATAAAAATCTTTACATTTACCTGTGTAAAGAAAAAAGTGTTTTTTCGACTAGTGGTCGCCACATTAATAGACGATGGGTGGCCTTCTATTTGTAGAAATAGTGCATTCGCAAATTACTCTTTTAGTTTAAAAAATAATATGTATTTTCAGAGACATCCTTCAGTGAGCTGTCCCAGAACTTTGAGATCAACTTTCCAACATCAAAGCTTCCGATTGTTTATCCAATGTAGCCAATTTTTAATTAGAGAATGCAGACTAACAGGGACTGAAGAAAGCGCAATTTCCTGTAGTGTAAGGGTATCCACCCTGGCAGACAGCTTAAATGTGGAGAGCTATGTAAATCACAGATAACACAATTCAAATATGCAAACAATGCAGCATAAATTAAACAACACAAAGACGACTAATGGAAGAACAACAAGCAGTAGCCGCTGAAGATGTGAAAAAGCTTAATTTTTAATGCGACACATTTAAAATCTTATCGCATAGCATTATTTATTTGTTCATTTATTCTACATCTTTTCACTCGAATATTTTTACATTTTTATAGTAATCTAAATAAAAGCATGACCACAAATGCTATATTGTCTACGCTCGCACCTGGCATAGTCTTAGCATACTCGTACATACCTACATATGTATATACTTTATGCGGAGAATGTCTTTTTATTTTAAAGAAGATGGTTAGAAGAGAACAATAATTGTAGCTAGTAGCTACATTTTTGTCAATATATTTAAACATGGCTAAAGTAAGTAACCTTTACTGCTAATGAAATCCCGATTTTTTTAATTATGTCTTAAATCTGCGACTCAACTTTTGCAGCTTCGCCAAAAATGTTTAATGATCTTACCCGGTACCACTTTATTTATACAGACAAACAATGTTCATACAGTATGGCTTCGCTAAAAGCAACATATCTATTTTAAACATACATACATAATTAGCTATAGTTTCCAGTTAGAACAAAGTCTCAGTTTCACAAAAGAATCCGGGTGAATTCTGTTTATTGGATTTCAGTTTGGTTTTAGTTTAGTGATTAGATTTTTTAATATAGCATATAACAATGAACTGGCTGGCTGTTATCAGCGTAAGTTTAGACTTGGTAATCCATTATCGATCAGATATTCACGATACGTCAAATCTTGGAAAATACCAGTAAAAAATCACCACTCACAACTCTCTTTTTGAGCTTAAGGTCACCTTCG
Source organism: Anomoia purmunda (assembly GCA_951828415.1). NCBI lineage: Eukaryota > Metazoa > Arthropoda > Insecta > Diptera > Tephritidae > Anomoia > Anomoia purmunda. The sequence goes on from OX639996.1 coordinate 661,566, forward strand.
ATAGCACAAGAGTAATTTGACTATAATACCATGTTCACACGACAACGAAAACCAGTTGTTTATGCCTCATTCGTGATATTATGTGAAAAAAGGTAAGAAACTGCCTTACTTTACTACGAATCAGATAACCTCGAAAACAATGAAATTTTCATTGTGTTTGCATTCCTAAGCACTCTGGGTTTCGATAATTCTGAAAATTCGTTATATCGAACAAAATTGATTCTTTAATTATCATGATATAAATAAATAGCAGTTTCATTTTCAGCACTCACCTTCTTTTAAAAAAAAGTGAGATTTAATAAACAAATCTGCAAAGTAAAAAAAAGTGTATGATTGCTCCAATTTGTGAAAGAAGTTCTATCTAGTTGAATTTGGGACTTGTCAAAATGGGCAACACCAAAGTAACGGTACCTCAGAAGGCGTCAGCTTCTGTATTCAGTATGCCGTGATAACCAATAACAACCACACTATTATGTCCTAGCGCCAAACTATCGTACTTGAATTTGCGTTTGGAAATAGTAAGAGAGCAAAGGAACAACAGTTTACATGGCTGTGAAAATGGTGGATTATAGACCTGCGGAAGTCGAGTAAGAACAAGTCTGGTGTGGGCGTGTGGTAATCTTCGAAATATCAACTATAACTTCCACCGCTATGACTGTTGCTACCTTTTTCCAATAACTTTCAAATAAATGAAATGACCTTAAACACAAACAAATTATTTTTGATTTACATATGTATGTAGATTCAACAATGTATTGAAAAAAGTGTTCCTTATTCAGGAGCACTACTGTAATTGGTACCTAAGTATAATGCTATAGGAGCGGCAGCCATCAAAGTCGCTGATCAAATAGTAGCACCTAAAAAGCCGCCGAAAAAGCCGTCAAATTGTTACTCATAATGGATGTCTTATCAGAAAAGTGTCTTCGACTACTGTATTTTCTACATATTCTTGGAATTCGTGTGAGCTGTAACACCGTTGGCGCTGCTGTTATGCCATGGCCATTTAATCAGGCAGGTAGTTTTCTTTTGCCGTCGATTTTTTATTGTTCGATAATGGATTGCATTAGTTTTAATTGAATTTCCTATTTCATGCATCGACATTTTTTTTTAATGACAGTCACACATTATTTTATATATGTACATATAGTATGCATTGGCTTTTAGAGGTACTCGACTGTCAAAAAAAATAAAGCTCTAGTTTTTTATTCGTTGTTCGATTTGTATGGCCATAACTTCCATTTAATATTCCAGAGAGTCAGAAAGATGATTTCAGTTATGTACGCTTGTAACTAATGAAAATTATTTATTTGAATGGAAATTGATTTACAAGCCTACATACATATTGTACATAAGTATAGTGGAGAGCTAAAGTGAGTGATGTTCGTATTTCGCATCCACTTTTTCTCCATTATTGACCGACGCGTCGGCCCTAGTACAAAACAAGTAAATAAATTGCTGCCTTCATACCTTTCGTTAATATAAAAAAACTTAATATTATTTTTAATTACTTAGTTTTTAGGATAAAAATATTCAGTTGTAAGATACTATGTATTAATTTTTTTCATATATGCACATATGTAATGCTATACTATTATATTGATTATATGGAGAAAGTGTGTAACCTTTTGACACTCAAAGAGCTGAACCGATTTTAATAATTTTTTTTTTTACTGAAACATTTGCGAAAGACAATATAGGGATAATTATTTTTTAAATTATACAAAAAAATCGGTCCTGTTTTTCCATTAGAATTATAAAATTTATTATATCTTAAAACATCAACCAACCTATTTCATAATAGTAACACGATTTTTTGGTGTCAAAATAGTTTTTTTATACATAAATAAAAATAGTTTTTTTATAAAAAAAATATATTTTAAAAATATTTCAAATACACGCCTCAGCTCATAAAACAATTCACGCTGAAAAGTTTTCCACAAAAATATTCAAAAGTTTGTTACACTGTACCATCTCAAGTGTTTTTTTTTTTAATTAAAAAAATTATATTTTTTTTATAGAAATCTCCACTTTTGGAGAAATTTTCAAATCGATTTTTCCGAAATATTTTAGCGGAAGTCTTGTTTCTGATGAGGCAAAATATGTATAATTTTTTAAGTTGAACCCAAGTTTTTTTGTCTGAGTTCAATACATAAAATTTAGTGTGTTGTACATTTTGAGGCATAACAAAGTACGTCAGATATTTGGTATTAAAAAAAATGCAATTAAGGAGTTAAAGTAAAACCTCTTATCTGAGCAATCAGTACTATGGTATCAGTTATACCTTATAAACCGACACGGTTCTAGCTATATAAATGAAGGAGTTTTAAAACAAAACCTCATATCTAAACACTCAGTGATCCATGTTGGTGGGTGAAGTCGTCTCTGGCAAACGTCATGTTCGACCCAACTGGCGTGTCAAGATGCTGGATGGTATCAACGTCACGTCAAAGTAGGATGCTTGTGAGGATGATGAAGTTGGATTAGCTGTTTGACAATCAGGAGAGTCGTGGTAACCAGCACTTTCAGGTGAACATTTACCTGCGTGCCTTCAAGTAGGCTTGTTGTTCTCCTAATTATCCACTGATGCTACTACAAAGAGATGAATAGGATTGTGTAGGCAATACACAGTAGCTGAATAATCTGTTTGTACACCACTTAAGTAGACTCATAATGGAAACTACTTACCACAAACACTAAAGGCATCCCGAAGTGCATTCGCTTACAAATTGTAGTCTCAAACATGTGGAGGATTGACAAATTGTTGGTACACATAATCGTATGTACATATGTAAATATGTATGTACATGTCTAGCATATTGCACTTGAAATGCATAAAGACCATTTGTACATCCTTTGGTATATCAGGACGAGAACTATTCTAGTTTAATCAGGAGCACAATAGGGGTAGTACAGTGTATAACTATAAGAAATTGCTTTAACACAATGTGTTCTTTCTTAGTGTGTTATCACAAAACAATTTGCTACTTTCGATTAATCGACACTTATCCTTATTTGCTTATTTTCTTAAGCATTTGCATCCTTATGTTTCCATTTGGGCACACAAACCAATAAAGGATTTGGAAAAATGTCAAATGAATTCTTTACATCTAAGTACTATGTATGCTTTTCTTATGTTCGAGTGTTCACATTCAAAATATTCTTTGGACAAAGAGATTTGTTGTTTTCTTAAATTTGTTTTCTTCTGGATTTATTTGTGTGTTGCACTAAACTGGATTGTGGTATACCATAAACAAATCTATTCTGTAGTTTTCTAGAGAAAGTAGCCTTTTGTTAAAATTGCGATTGGATTGCATTCATTTCTGTGTTTTGTACATATGTATGTAAGTACATACGTATCTAAGTAAATATATTTTTAATCGGGGATATTGGACCCGTTGAAAAAATTACTATGGTAATATAAACAAAGTGTTGAACCATGGGAAAAATACATTTACATTTATTGCACATAGTACATGCAACACTGAAACAAGAAAAATATTATAAGTTGGCGTTGGAGCATAAATCAAATTTTAAATAAGTAGTAGGGTTCTTTTGTCACTCGGTTTTTTAGAGAGCAGGGATGTTGTATAAAAAAACCAAAGAAAAACGTCAAAATGCGGGGCAATGAAAAGAAGTAAAAATCTGTATATTCAAAATAATGTTTCATCTTTACTAATAGATTAAAGAAATTTGTAGTAGGGAAACAAGATATCTTTCTGGTGCTCTTTCCCACCCTAAAAGATTGGCGAGATGGCCATAGGTTTTTCGAGTTCGAAAATTATCTCTCTGCGTGCTGTGTACAACAACAATTGTATGGTGATTGTCCATCAAATATAGTAGTATAACAACAAAAAGTAATTTTTTAATTTCATTTCTAAATAATTCAGAATCCTTTGTAGTTGATTTATATATGACAATCAATCCTCTTCACTGCACTTAAATAATATACATAAATGATTGATGCAAAACAGTTTTGGAAAAATATATTGTGGTTATATTGAGTAAAGTCTACCATACCTTTCGGTTTAAATGAGTTTTGACACTTTTATAATACCATACATAAACGGATCCCGTATTTTACGGGTTTCATTGCCATTTTTGGTTCTAATTTATATAATAATTTCCTTTATTGTAGCCAATGTTGGAAAAGTAGGGATGATTTTTACAAATTTTTAGTCGTCTTTAAATGAATTTCATCATTACCATCAGTTGAATTGTTACCGAGATTTAGTATGTGAGATATTGGCAAGACAGCGTTATGTTGTGGAGATACCGAAATCCGTCGAGACAACGAAGCACTTGAAGTGGTCAGCGCTTATGTAGGTCTAACTTGTTCATTCATTTCTTTTTAATCAATGTAAATTTCCTTTGTATTTTCTTTACATATTGAAAAGTTAGCAACAGAAGAACAAGAAAATCCACAATCTGCGCTTATTGGTTTTTTCTCTCTCTAGAATGTCAAAATTAGTTTATCTCCTCTATGAATTGTGAGGAATGTAAACAAAGCTTGAGAGTCGAACAGATGACAAAACGATTGAAAGTTGTGTACGAATAAAAAAATTTTAGCATAAAAGAACTAATTACTTTTATGACGCCAGTAAATGGGTGGTTGCTCTCAAATCTACTAAGGGAGGATAGCGGTCCGCGAATTCATAATCTTCTATTACGAGGGTTGCGTTTCATATTTTGCGCCTAATAATGAAAACACAGTCAAATATAAAGGAAAATAGTTTTATTGTTTTTCAAAATATTCTCCATCCAAGTCAATACACTTCTGCATTCGTTTGAACCAATTTTCAAAGCACTTTTGCCACTCAGAAGAGGATACCTCTAAAACGAGCTGTTTGAAGGCTTCTGCAGCTCCTTCAGGCGTTGAAAAACGTTGACCTCGCATTTTTTTTGATGTTCGGGAGTAAAAAGAAATTATTAGGTGCCAAATCAGGGCTGTACGGCGGATGACCCATCAATTCGACCTTTTGAGTCCTCAAAAACTCTCTTGTGTGAAAACGTGAGAGCTCGCATTGTCTTGGTGAAGAATGATTTGTCTTCGGCGGTCGGTTTTCCTTAATTCTCCGAAAACTTTTGGCAAACAAATGGTTGTATACCACTCAGAATTGACCGTTTTAAGTTTATCTAGTGGAACAGTAGCGACATGACCAGATTTTCCGAAAAAACAGGCGACCATTTACTTTGAGGTGCTTCTTGCGCGAACAACTTTTGTTGGATTGGGCTTGCCTTGGAACACCCATACACTCGATTACTGCTTTGTTTCCGGCTCATATGCATAGATCCACTGTGAAGTGTGGTGATTCAACACCAAAAGTAGAAGTAGGTTGATTGATGCACTCCTGTCTCGATAATCCACGTCGAAAATCGTAGTAAATCATCGCACGAAAATGTTCACGGGTTAATTCCATTTTTAGGGAATATGAATTTTTAAACTCACTATAAATAAACACAAATAAAACTCGTAAGTGAAGACGTTATATGCAAGTTTATGCCAAAAAATACCAACCTTTATGATAAAAATATCTAATTACAGCTAATCACAGGCGCAAAATATAAAAGGCAACCCTCGTATTTCATTCCTGATACAGCTTTTATTGTAGAATGGAAAACTAATGTACGTCAACTTCACGATGAAAATTTTTAACATTAAATTACCTTTCAGATATTGAAGTTTAGTACTGAGAGTAATTTCGCAAATAAGATTTAATCACAAGTTTTATACCAGTTTGAATAAAGAAAATTGGATTTTCCCTTAAATAATGCAGTTGTTTTTTTTAGAATTAAATGCACATGGCGGCCGCCGTAGCCGAGTGTGTAGCATGGTCCCAGGTTCAAATCCAGGCCGGGGCAAGAACATCAAAAATTATAGAAAAAGTTTTTTTCTAATAGCGGTCGCCCCCGGGAGGCAATGCCAAACCTCCGAGTGTATTTCTGCCTTGAAAAAAACCTTCTCCAAAAAAAAAGAAACATTCGCCGTTCGGAGTCGGCGTAAAAACTGTAGGTCTCTCAATTTGTGTTACAACATCAAGTCGCACACCACAAATTGTAGGAGAAGTTCGGCCAAAATCGCTTAAGCGGTTATAGCGCCAATTAAGTAAGTAAGTACATAAACTTTTTGATAAAAGTAATGCAGACTAGTCATGCTTTCTTCACAAATTTGAAGGTCACCAAGCTCGAAGCCAATGGGTTTCCCAGCAGGATATATGACTTTTAGTGCCGTACAAACGTGCAACATAAAGTCGGTTAGGAGCATTTGTAATGGCTGCATTTTGATAATTTTTGGCGCCACCACATCGTGTTCTTTTCGTTACTTCTGTTTGTTTTTATTTATTGTTTGTTTTTTTGTAGGCAATGTGATGCCGCGTCATTAAATAAAATCTCTTCGCTCGATCATTTTAATATGTGAGGCATTTGACAGATTCTACCTACCTCCAATTCCAGCATCCGTCCGTCCGATCATGGTATACAAAGTCAGCTTAGCCAAACATAAACATTTCTTGCAACACTATACTACATACGCATATATACACATACGTAAATATACAAACATACACATACATAAAAACATAAACATACATACATACATATATGAGCGAGGCTTTATTTCAACTCATTACATATTCTTCATTTTTTTATTTGCAGAAGATTTTATACATACACATGCATATTCATAGCATGTATGTATGTGATGTATTTTAATATATGGTGATATGTATGTATATGTATGTTTATGGGCATATCCACAGCAAGGCATACCGTGATTGAAAAATAAGTTATAAACGTAAAGTCATGTGAAAAAAAATATCATTTGACCAGTTTTGGCTATTCTTCTTTTACTCGTACTTGTTATTTTTATTAAACTCTAATTCATTACATAATAAACACCATATCAGTAAGTCCAAATTTCAAACTTTGTACATTTTTTTTGTTTTTTGTGTTTAGTGTTTTTAGAAAACTTCTTGATAGTTTTTGTTTTGCTGACGGTGTCACGCATATTAAAAGCATTTATTTGACTTCACTTGTGTGTGCTACATAAATCAAAATACGGCGTTGTAAAAGCATTTAAAAAAAATTATATTCTTCATTTTTATGCTGTAATGCATCTTTATGCTCTAGGTCCATAGTTCATGTATGTATACTCACTCTGTTATTAGATTTGACAAGGTACCCATACAACCCCTCATAACGAAATGAAACGAAATTTGTTTTTAAATCTATTAATTCTCGAAAGTATTGAATATAAGTCATGTGGGCATATATTTTCAAGGCAGAGATTAATACATTCATTATTTCTTTGTAAATGAATATATTTGCCTTTGTAAATTAATTTAATATACTTTTAACCAGTTGTACTCCTAATGCCATACCAAAAGTGTTCGCCCCAATTTTGACGAAGTCCTGTGTTTTTAATTCATATGGAGCGGTTGATATGAGCTGGTAAAAAGCTTTCTGATACTGTTTTTAAAGATGATTTTAGAAGAATTCTAATATTATGAAGGTTTTTACAATATCATTTTCGTTACGTGCCTCGCACTGAAATTGGAGTGAATTTGTAACATACATAAGTATGTATGTTGAAAACTAGAAAAAAAATCGAAATTTAAGGGAACATTTTTCGCTCTGCGGCTTGTTTACTGAGTTACTTCCAGAATATAAATCGTTTAAAGCATTGATATCATAAGCTTTAGACAGAACTTTAATTTATTCCTATTCGTTTTATATAAAGTCTAGGAATTACGATAAATAGCTATATAATGCTGCATTTACGGAATGCGCCCAACGGAGGTCATCTTTTTAAGCGTCAACTTCTCTTTACATCAAAGAATTGAAGCTAGTATTATCGTTAATGGAGACCGTTTCGAGCGGTTACTTTCAATAATATAATTTTGAAGCTCTGGAACAAAATGCATTTTTAAAGTTATTGATACAGAAAATGACTGCTAAATGCACTAAAATCGTGATCGATGGATTAAAGTTTTTTTGTCGGGAATTCAAAACACCTCAAATTCACCATATCCATTCTTCAATAACGATTTCAATGTTTTAATCCATTTATCTTCAACAGGCCGTCACTCGGTAAATATATAAATTTTGTTTTTGGTTTCATTCAAGGAATACATGTACTGAATATTTGTACATATGTATGTACGTACTTTTAAATCATCCAGTATGTGTGAAGAAGTGCGAACTAACTCTAATTTTTTGTTTTATTCAAAATAATTCCGTTGTTGAATTTGCAAAGTTTGCCTTCAACTTGACAGCCATATCTTGGACGCATTTCCGAAGAATTATTCAAAATTCATCCTCAATTCTCACAACTGGCTTACTTAGTTAGTGGCTATGTAATTATTTGCATATTTGCGGAAAGCAAAACGGGTTTGTCAATAAACGCAGGCATATTGCTAGTTTATGAGGAGGTAAGACGTCTTTACAACTTGTACTAAGTTAGATTGAGACCATTGTTTAACATTCAGTCCGTCAATTGGTCAGCGACATTGCGACGTTGCGACGATGCGACGAAAGAAAATTGCTGACGAATTGGTTAAAGTGTGAAAATGCATTTGCATAATCAATAATCATCAATTTTGAATTCATAATTCAATGTTAAACAGTAATAATAATAGCAACTGTGGATGTTGGCAGTAACAGCAGCAGCAACACGACGGCACGAAGTTTCAGGCAATAATGACAGGGCAGAAAACTCATTAGGCAATGGGTGTACTCGTACGATTATTATTGTTTGTATTTATATTGGTACTGTACGCGAAAAAACAACAAAATTTACATAAAAAAATTGGTAGTCACGAAACCGCGTCTCGGTTATTCAAATAAATATATTGTTCAACATATATCAAAAATAAAGTGGCCAAGTCTCGGGCATCGTTTCGTTTAACGATGCATCAGTATGTCACAGTCGTTCAAATTGATATGACAAATAAAGCGTCTCGCAGAAGCCACAAAATAACACCAAGCTGGATAAACAAGTGGAAATAAGTGAAGCCACCGACCCGCAACCGCCAACTCGCGAATATCCAATGAATAGCCAGAGGCTCTCACTAATTTGACACGTACCAGTCACTCGAATGCAGTAAATTCATCAGGCTTGATAGAAAATCCAGATACCCAGCAAACATTTCGGTTTGATATGCAAAGTGCAAAAATTGTCTAAGAAAATTAAAGGAGAGTCAAAATTATGTCTAAGGAGTTTCTTCAAGATGAAAATCTCTTTATGTAATATGTTTTTAATAAAAGGGAACTTTTATAAGGTTACCTCCAAACAAATATAAATAGAAATTAAAAACAAAAACGTATGTATTAAATGAAGTCATAAAATGATTTTTCTCAATAAAATCTGGTTACTCTATAGTAAATATTATTTCTAAAAGTTCTTCAAAATTTTTATATAAATTCTTACGTGGAATTTACGTATGTCTGTATGGTCCCATTTAATGAGATATTCTCAAAAGTTTTATACATCCCTTGCTGGGTTTGAGGCCCGTACTTATACTGATATGTATTGGGTGTGAATCCATATGATCATATCTTCATATTTTCATATTCTAGATACTTTATTTACATAAATTTGTATGTACATTTATTTGCACCTGTAAATGTAAACGCTTTGTGTTTATTTATAAACAAGAATAAATAAATCTTTGTTATTTTTTTAAATGCGAACAAAATTTACGTTGTTTACTGCCGATTGATGGAAGATTTTTCTTTCGATTTTGCACAAGTTCGTCCGAAATTTTCCATGTCGACGAAAGCATTTTAAACTTTGTGATGTGAATGCGCTGTATTTGTTTTTTGTTTTTTGTTTTTTGCAAATTCCTCATAGAGACATTCAACGAGAAACGCTATGCATACATACTTATTTACAAAAAATAGTTCTCAGGCACATATGTATATACTATGTACATACCTACATTCATATGTATTTACGTATCGTTACCTGAAATCAAAAAGGTCGTAACTAACAAACATATTTTTTTCAGTACAAGCCAATTGCAACTTAGAGTGTTTTAGAAAGAAACCCCTTTCGAAACTCGCTAATAAAAGCGATAGTTTTAATATAAAAATGTATGTATGTATGTATATGCGTAAACGTTGTGGTAATTCGGTATGATGGGGCAGTTCGATGAAATGTATCCTAAGCGATCAAAAGGCAAGTTTTGATTAGTTGTGATTTACGGTATATTGCATTTTAGGTGAAGATATTTAAGTACATATGTACATAGGAGTATACTTACACGTTAAAAGAAAATGTTTTTCTTAAGTAAAGATATTTTCATAAGCTTACAAATGTTTTATGTTAGTACGCATGAAAATATCACTTGAATATAAGCGCCAAATTGATAAATTATTATTATGAGTATAGTAAAAGCGGGATTCGGAGGGTAACACTCCACCATTGCCTTTTTTATTATTGAGAATTTGTATTCATTTAACATGTCAAATATGTACATATGTATATGCTGATTGCCAACACAGTACATAAAACATAAACCATAAACCGTAAACCAACACATGCGTGAGGAACTTTAAATGCAGTGTATACTTTTTAACGCCCCAAACCAGCAACTGTTATTAAACAAATCAATAGAGAAATACCGCTACTAGATGTTGAAACCCCCAAAAATGGAAAGTGTACCTACTCATATATTCCACGAGATGGGTACAGTGTTGGGAAGCAATTGACACTAACAACTGAGTTAAAAGATCAGCAAGTTTCTCGGCTTTTCAGCTGATCCAAACGATGACGATCGAAACATTAGAACCTTGCAAATCGGTTTAAGTAAGCGCAATTTTATCGGCCACTAAAATAAATTTTGAATTTGTGCGTTGCAGTAAAAGAAGTATTGAAAATTAAGATATTAACACATAGAGCTGAAAAGTTTACCTATAATTAAAGAGATCTACGTCTAAAAAAATTGAAGGCCAAGGAGTGCGAGAGGGAACAAAATCGAAGAAATTTTTACCATAGCATATTCTTAATATTGCTTTAAATTTCTTCTCAAATTTATTGAAAAGTAAAACGGCGGGAAATAAAGAGATAACTTCTGGTATCTTTTTTTTTTTTAAATTCAATTGCAAGAAAAAACTCTCCTTGTTTTTACGTTAAAAATCATATAAAGGAAATTAATAAGGCGATCTTCTTATTTTTACTAGAATCTTATTGAATTTATGATAAGGAAAAGTTTTTACTTTTTAAACGGCCCTTTTTAATTCAAATTTTGTTCTTAACGTCTTAACATATTTATGTACTTTGCGAATTATCTACTTTATATTGTTTCCAGTTTAATATTATGAATATTGTTCTTTGGATTTTTGTATTTTCAAAATGAAAATTTTTGATTTTCTTCAAGGCAAAGTCATATAAGGTGTAGTTACTATAGCAGCCGATTTGATTTTTTTTTATTCACCTGCATGTATTTTGATTTTGCTTTTGCGCAAGAGCTTCCAAAAGACGTAAAACCAAAAAAAAATGCATGTAAATTTTGATAAATCTTACCCAGAAGCAACAACAAAATACATAGGAATTTTGTAGTAGTACTTATAAACCACCTTATATGAATTCGCCTTGATTTACTTATTTATTGTTCAAAAAAACAGAGAAAATGAATAGAGTTTCGAAATTTTCAAAAAAAAACATGATTTGAGAAATAAAATATAATTTATGAATAAATGTTTTCAAAAATAAATCTGTCTAAACTTGTATTTATTAGAAAGAAAGAAATGGCACGTGCCATACTACTTATCTATACGCATAATATTATACACTAGTTATTATAAATACTTATTTTAACTGCTCTTATATCTTATAAAAACAAAGGGAAACCCTTTTATGATAATACATATGTATATACATAAGTATTTAAAATTATTATAATTACCTATAATCTACTTCATCTACTTCAAAAAAGTGCCAATAATTTTAACTTGATAAAATCTTGGGCTTATTAAAATTAAGAGGAGACTCTAATGAAAACCAAGATTTACTTTTTAATTTTATTAAAAAGTTTTTCATCTTAACTCAACGGGTTAATTGCATTGAAAATTTTTCATGTTAGTTGATTTTATCTTGATTTTATTGAACAGACATACCCAGTCGTAATAAGAAGGGCTTTTTATTGGAAACAAATCATAGAGAAATCCGATAAATTTTGTTCGGATTAATAGGGTATTTTTGGTGGTACGAGTATTTCCGCCCTGTGCAGAAGTAGAAATATTATGTGTTACTCACGACATCACTTAGTGATTTCGAAACGAACTAGCAATCTCACAAATGTAGAGACTTCGAGACTTAGAGTATCGTTTTTCGAATCAGAATCAGAACCACATATCACTCTCTTATGTGCTCCTATCAGAAATATAAGTAAATTCACCTTGCAAAATCTATCAAAAAATTAAGAAAATATTAGGTATTTTATCAACAATCAAGAACCAGAACAAAAACAAGACAGTGTCACTCTAAATTTTATCGATAATAAACGAAAAATGTTTTCTCCAATAGACAAACTGAAGGATGCATCTGAAATATTAGTCTTTCATTTTTTCCTCTGATCAAAGAACTAAGCACCCTTGTGACCACAAAGCTGTCCAAATAAATTAGGTATGACACTTTTGAACGTACTTGGTTTATGCATAGTAATTTGAAAGAAAATAAGTAATCTATATTGTTATGTGAAAATGGTTTTAAACTTAATATTTTGAAAAAAATTTTGAAGTTGGTACATGCAAAGGTACATATGTATGTATGTATATACATATGTACAAATCGATGATTAACATGGAAACATTGTAGATTAGGTTAATTCATAAATGAAGTGACTAAAACTCTTACAGACTCTAGATTATTAAGTAGCTTATCAAAAAATTAAAGTAATCGAGAAAATTTTTCGTCTCGCCGGAATAATGTACTACCTCTTCGAGTGGGCGCCACAGCGTATCGAAGGTCTGAATTGCACACCCGGCGTTTGCAATTGGATGCGCTCGGAAGCACTTGACTTGGAGTGCCAATGATTTCATTAGCTCGCGTATTATTATTCCTCGTGAGCGGACAGACAGACAGCGGAAGCAAAGTGATGCCGCATCAAAATGGGTAATTGAGCAGATTGGAAAGGGTGAAAAGGCGACAGTGACTTGTGTGTCGATTTACCATGTTGCTCATAATTAAGCCTACAAATAAACCTAAATATGTATGACCAACAATATGTATGTATGTATGTATGTACATATGTATACAAGTTTATATGTACATATGTTTATACTGAATTCGCCTGTTGTAGAGTTCTCTTCATACATGAAGAGAATACATTGCTTCAGTGCCAAAAGGAAAAAAATATAATTGCCAGAAAAATATGCCAGAACTGTAGATATACATTTTGTGTTTACAAATATAATACTAAAATGTATTGACAAGTTTTGACAACGTTCTATCTACTTACTTATTTTTAGTAATTATTTATAAAACTAAAATTAATTCTATAAAAAAAAAACATATTGATCGAAGATTCAAACTTTCAGGAAATTTAATAAAAACTCGACTCATATAAAAACAAATGCTATCAAAGTTTAAATCAACAAAAATATTTAGTCACTTACATATTATAGTAAAATTTAAATTTAAAACTGAATACTTGAAGATTTTCTAAAAATTTGGATTAAAAAGTTAGAAATTTTGAACACATTTTTTTTTTAATTTGCTGAATCTTCATAAATTGTCTACCTACAAATTTTGAAACTTCGACTTACATGGTTTTCGTTATAGAATTATCAATATTTTTATAAAAAATAATAAAATTGTCAAATAAATTTTGCCATTTTGATTACGAACACAGCTATATATGTATGTATGTATGTATGTATGTATGTATATACTGATATATAACCGGCTTAATTTTTAATCAGATAATGTATCTCTAAAGAAGCCGTTCTGACCGAGTATTTCGCAATTTTTTTCCCGATCATCACTAAAATAATTCATGGAGCGAGTTGCTCGCCGAATTTATAATTCAAATATCTGGCTTGAATACTCGTAATATTCCCAGCCTCTAACGGTATTCCCTAGTGGGTGCATACGAGTACAGGAGTCGTCTATCATACAATTATATGTAGTGCGTTTACATCTTTGTGCTTTCGTATGGAGATTTGGTTTCAATGGTGACAACTCTTTGGATGAATATTCCTACTGATAGATGTAAGTAGGTATGTACATACCTATGTAGTATGTAAAAGCAATTTACTGTGCGCGTGCTCATTTGGTTTCTGTTTTAAAATAGCTCTTCACAAACATAAATACAATATATGTACTCATTCACATATAGGGGGTGAAATTCATATGCGCTTTATTGTATGGATGACGCGCGATAAGGCACGTGTTGCAATAGTTGATATGTTTGTATGAATTTGTGGCAGCGCATAGAATTGGTTAGCGGATTGCAGCTGGGCGTTAACCACAATTGTCGCTAATTGATCTATGTCACATATGCAGTGTCGGACATATCATATTGGACAAAATTCAATGGAATACATTTTGTCACTCTTATGTTCATTAGTTTATTTTTAATAATCGTTTATAAAACTATATCTCACTCCATAACAAAAACTTTTTACGAATAGGAATTTTTAGAAACTTTTCGAGTATACTGCTTTGTGGCCAATTCCATTTCAATATAATAAGGTGCAAGTTTCAATTCACTAAAACTTTTCGTTGATATTTTTTTTTTTTTTGCTGGCGTTGTTGAGCATATCCCTCCATAAAACGAATGCTCGATTCTTTTTTTTTGCATGGAAGAATATGCGCGACACCTTTAGCAAAAGTAGATTAAGCTTAAATAAATTTGTGTAATATATTTTTGAACAATAACTTTAAAGTTGTTGGTTGTGTGAAATATTTTACTTTTGATTAGTATTTTTTAAATTGGAAAATACATTTTTTTAAATTTCATTGAGCTGGAGGGCAGTTTTTATTAAAGAATATTACGAAAAAGCATGAATTTTTCATATGGCAGCTGCTATTTCGGAGATTACTACAACTTCTCATCAGAATTATTTTCTTTATAGATTTTACCAAGTCTCGAACCCTGGAACACGGGATTGCTAGGCAAGTATTCAACGGCTGTGCCACGCTTTATTATTGTCCCTATCTCCAACAATACTGCTAAGTATTATATAACAGCGTGTGTTGTTGTTAACAAATTTATAAGTACATTTTTTTGTTAATTTACAATTCTCTTTTAGGCGTGCTCGTCCTTTCTGTAATTATTATCGTTTTTACTTTCATTATTTTTATTTTTAAGCCCAATAATATTGCACAAATTTCTAAATAAAAGGCCGAAGAAAATATAACTAATAAATTTTTTTTTAGCATAATGCATTTTATATAATTATTTTCCATTTACATAGAAAATATGGACAATTGTAAATCAAGAAATAACCTTAATGAAACAAAATGAAATTTATTTAAAAGAAGTCCCCTGAAATGATATATTCCAGTGCATATCATAAAATGTGTGTACATTAATCCATACAATTTAAATAACACATGAATCTATTTAGCTATATTTTCCAAAGTCATACGTTTTCAGATAAAAATCGAATAGCAATCATGGAAAATTGCTGCAATTATCCCGATTATCATACCAAATAAAGCAAACTACCTAATTTCCAATTATAGGCCTGTTTTCGTACTATCTTGTATGTCAAAAGCCTGGGATAAGATCATTGGTCGTCGTCTTGTAAAGTTTGCCCAGCAATATATTTAACCTCTTAAGTCCATAACATATTGCATTTCAGAAAAGCTCAGGTGTTATTAAGCCACTTGCTTGGCACTTCGAAGCCATGCGTCGGTACATAGCATAGACTTTGAAAAGTCGTATGATAGAATTGGCTTACACGTTGTCTTGGAAGAGCTTGGGCGCTGGAAGGTCGGAGATAAAAGTTTTAAAATTATAAAATCATATTTATGTAATCTTATGTATCTTTGTGCGTGTAAACAACCACGAGTCTAATAATCTCTCCTTTTTCTACGGAATACCGCAAGCATCACCTCTCTTACCATCTTGTTTCTAATAGCCTTCTCCTTTATACTCCTTTATACTCCAATGTCGAACATTTCGTTTATGCAGACGTTGTGCTGATTTTTTTTTACAAAAATATCCAAATTCACAAGTGTCAAAAATTTGTTTATTTCCGTCCTCGCTTAACTCGAACTTTGGCCCAAACCATTAAGAGCAAGTATCTCGATTAACAAAAGTTCCACTTTCCATTTTTGCTTCCCATCCCCTTTTCCAACATCACATTTCCTCACAGTAACACCCGATCTGCGGACACCTCCGCCTATAGCTTAAAGCAACTAGAAGCAGAAGGCCTTTCCAGCTTCTCCCATAAATGAGCCATCTTAGCGGAAGCAGTTTTGCCTAGCCTTCTGGAGGCTTTTATATTGTAGAAACAAGTTTTTGTTTAAAAATGTTTCCACATGTCAGCATACCAAAAGTAAAAATGGCCAATTTCAAGTAATTTAAATCAAGCCAAAAGACTGGATATACATACATACTATGTACTCATGTCAGCTGTTCATGTAGAAAACTCAATTCATCAAGAATAGATGACACCAACATATTTAGCCATCAATAATCTACCTACACCGTCAAAAATACGCCACTAACTTTGATCAATACAAGCAAATATGTTTGGAAACTCTTACCCCTTTAAACTCAGATTAGGAAATCAAAAACGTTTACTGTGACAAACGAAATAGGTTCCACCACAGCTATTGGCATTTTACCAAGTTACTGGTCAATTTTCACAGCCGAAGCTGCTGCGTTACTTGAAGTGGTACACTTTGCTTCCCAAAAGAACCAAAAATACGTAACCGCAGTGACAGCAAGTCATCAATCGAGGCTATCCAGAACCCAGTCAACAACTCCCCAGTGATCACAAAACTCGGCAACATGCTCAGTCAGCACAAAGGTTCAGTCAAAAATTATGTGGGTTCCGGATCACAGTGATATCAAAGACAACGAACAGGCGGATAGTAGAGCTAAGCAGGCAAACGAAGAGCCTTTATACTCTTTGAATATACTCTTCCTGGAGATAAAAAAAAAGGTTAAGCGCTCTAATTATGAAGCTTCTCCGGACTAATTAAAGCAGTACCAATACTACTATAAACTCTTCAATCCTGCGAGGCTTAAAAACCAATACTCGACAACCTCATCATGCTGGGAAATTAAGACCGTCGTTCGTCTGATAATTGGCCATACAGTTTCGATCCAATCTATTTACTAAGCGATTTGCCGAAACCGCCGTGCTATGGTCACGTGTCTTTAATGAGTTCACAGTACCCCACTTCATGGATACCTGTTCAGTGCTTCAAAGTGCTAGGTCCTCGCTGTTTAAAAACAAAAACCTATCAGATCTGCTCAAGCGCACAACGGATTATAGTATCAGGGGCATAAATCTATTTATTTCACACTGTAAATCAATGAATTAAACTCACGGCTTTCCTACCACATTATTTAAATTTTGGAGTGGTCCCCTATATCGGAACTACATACTGAACTTCCATTTTACTATATGTATCCTTTTAACATCTGTATACTCTATTGTAAATATAAATCCAATCTCGATCAAAATGTATGAACCTATATTTACACATGTACATATATTATGCAGAACTAATATTATTATGTTACATAGTAGAAACTAAGTATAATGTTCTTTACAATGTTAATTTAACCATTAGCTGATTAATTATTTATAATTATTACTATTTTCTATAAATAAATAAATCGCATATTTTATATTTTTTATATAAACAATTTCTTTAAAATTATGGCCGAACCATGCTAAGAATCTTTGTCTGTTTGTTTATATGTTTGGACTACTATTCTTCGAAATTACTGAAAGGATTGACTAGACTAGATAGTTGGGTATATTTTATCAAAATATTAAATGGAAAAAAACATATTTTTCGTATCAAAGGTTTCCAATCATTTTATTTTGAATACTAGTTTAGTTTTACAATAACGTCCACGCCTGCATAGCGGTGAACGCTGGATATAGATAGTATTTTAAAATTGTAAATTGCGGCGGCCGTAACTGAGCGTATAGCGTGTGCGTGCTTTTATCAGTTTGCGGGTAAGTGGATGTGGATTAAGTGGCTGGCGTCCCACCTTTTACTGATATGGCTTTGGTCGCTCGCACATCCCAAAATTTGTAATCGTGATTTCCGTCGATCACAATGTGACCCATTTGGTTATGGCGTTTCCTATCAGAAGACGGCCACCTACCGTGGTACATCTTACGCTGTAACCTGATGCTATACACCATATTTTGCGTTCCAGTGAAATCGGACAACTACGGCACCAAAAATCCCTTCATTACCCACCCTGGTAAAATCGCAATCATTGAAACGGACTTCCGCACTTCTGTTTCGTCGAGGGTTGGGTGTAGATTGTGTGAATCATGTCGAAAAATTTTACTCTCATGCGGATTGTGGCGAGCCACTTATTCATCGCGGTAGGCGACGTGAGGGCTGATGCCCCTTTTATCTTCTCCCTCGCATTTCTCGCACATGAATTGCTCACGTTTGAAAAAATTATTTTTAACCGGGTGAAAAGAAAATCGAATTTTTAATTTACTGTGCTAGTATGCGAGTACACTTATACTTAGTTTTACATGTTTATTTTGCACGTATGGTATAAACCTTAAAATTGATCACTTTATATTAGTCGCTCAAATTAAAAAAAAAAAACGAAAAAACATTGGAAAAATTATATAAAAATGTGATCATTCCTTTAATAGTAATTTAGTATTAGGTTATTTTCTCTTATTTTACCTGACCTCAATACATTTATTTATAATTACATGGACTTATAATTATAATTGCATATAAGCTATGCAGGCTAAGAAAAGCAATTGTATAGAAGCGTAGATTTGATAACTAATTATAGAAATGCAATATTTCGGTTAGTTATTTTTGAATAAATGACAAAATTTCAGCTGATCTCCATGTAACGTGAGCTCCTGAGTTCAAATAACATCGCCATTTTCGCATTATTTTTATTTTTAGTAGACAATATTTGTATTATCTCAGAGTCGTAAAAGAGATTCGATTGTCGACTTCGTAAAAAACACACATTTAACTTTTATGAATAAAATATAAGTTAACTACAATTTAATACTGAACTTCCCTAAAATCGAAGCGTGGAGTGATATTTGCACTTGTTTTTGACAAAAAACTAACCTCTAAACTAATTTTTAATTAGTTGAATAGTCTTGCAGAGTGGGACAATTGACTACCGCCTAGGGCGAAGACATCTTAAAATAGTCAGTTGACTCCATTAGAAATAATCCAAATTTCAACCACAACTAGTTGTAAAATTTAAAAATTTAAGTACATTAAAAGTTAGCCGAGTTGCCGGCGGGCAAGTGACAGACATATGTTATTTATTTATTTTTAAATTTCTTTTGTACTTTGTTTTACCTGATGAGTTAAAAAAGCAAAGGTTTGAATTGGAAAAAATTGTTATATACGGTTCACCAAAAATGGTATCAAATCATGTATATCCTTCGAATTTTGCAGTATAGTATTCTCTATGCTGTTATTTAAACGTAGAGCATATACACATATATATATATATATATATGTATGTATAAAAAATGCTTTTAGATGACTATCGCATCATTCATTTTTATATCTGTGCCTTCTTTCACAGTTTCATTGTACGTATTTTTGTTGATGTTTTTTTTAAGAAGTAAACTGTGTAAAACGAGGTTCAAGTGTACTTATACATGATAAGTATATTTAGATAATTTGCATATTGTTTATTTGTACGCGTTTGTGGACAATTCCCTTTCACTGATCTGTTTTTTTTTTGTAGCTAAAAAGTAGCTAAGTGTTTTGTTGTTTTTTTCTCTACGAGGATGGACGGAGAAGTCAGCGGCGGTTGAGTATCACTCAAGTGACCACTTATTAAAGCGAGACTATTACACACTTAGTAGCGACGGCGAGACGGGAAGACCTCCAGTAGTGATTTGGCACTTAATCGCCTCTCTAAGTGGCCCACGAAGATTCCGAAGTTTTTATGGAATATGAAAATTGACTGTTTGGAACCGGTTCGTCGTTGCCACATTACCTATCACTGTATATACATACATATGTAACGTGTATATCTGTGTCTCTACGTTTGGCTTAGGAGCGTCAAAAATGTTGTAGCAACAAAGGTGTATGCCTTCATATAGTGACAACAGTAGCTGAAGCAGCAGTTAACCAGCAACACTGAAATAAACAACACCGTGAAGTAGCGCATTTGCGACTTTTACTATTTGTTTATGATAAGTCGAGAGCCAACGCACAATGCTTTCCTTCCAAATACGAGTAAAATGGTAGGGAAAAAAGACACTGAAAAAAAGAACGGAAGAAAAATTCCCTTAATTTTGTTGTCATAATCCTTTAAAATGAGTAAAAGCCTACATAAAATGAAATATGTTTTATCCAAATTTAGTAAATATTTCTTAAGTACCAAGGTTCTTTTGTTTGTTAGCTACATATATTGCTTCAATTCATAGCATTTTTTTTTTAATTTGTTGAGACTTGTGCACGGATTTAAATGAAAGTTTGGAACGCTGCATTCAAAAAGGAAATTGGTATGTTTGTTTTTTTTTTAAAGAGTTTGAAGATGAACATTTGTATTCTTGTGGCATTTAGCTACATGTTTATTAAAAACAAAATTCGTAAAGAAAATTTTATTCAAAAATCAATGCCACTAAACCTGTCCGTTCTATAAATCTCTGATATATTTATATTCCAAACTACGTAGTTAAACTTTCACGCGCCGTAACATCAAGTCAAATGTTTTTGTTAATATCATCGATATTTTGTAAAAAACTGCTCGATTTCGAGTAATACATTTCTGAAACTTCAATAAAGTCAGTATATGAGTACAATAATCAAAACTTATGTAACAAATAAGAGTATGTAACAGATATAAGTACGATGTCGTTTAAAAAAAAACTTGTGAGGGGATTGCTAGTGATGATGACCCTATGTATGTATATACAAATAAATTTTAAAATTTACGAACCTATATAGTATAAGTATACGTATACAATATATAAAAAAAACCTTCCAATACAACATGGATAGTTCTTGGTTAAAAAAAAAAATGTTTCATGCATTTGCCAGGAATGCATTATTTCAAAAAGTTCACAAAAATTGCATGATTTTATTTTCTCTTTCGAAAACTAACAGTTATTTCGAAGAAACATTTGATGAACACATTGACAATTTTTTTTTATATGGAAGAAAACACCGTAAGCAAAAAAAAATTATCAACAGCATTTTTTACCCACTTGAAATATAATGGGCTATTAAACTGCATACCGTAAAGAATCCGAAAATTGAAAATTTTTGAAATTTGTTGAATTTTTGTGAATTTTGTATAAAGTGTAAAACTGTGGGTCGTATGGTTTAAGTTACAATTTAATAAGGAAAACTACTTGTTTATTGTAAAAAAATGTAAATTGCTTAAGTTTGTGAGGAAAACCATAAAAGAGTACTTAACAATTCTCCTTTACTTTCAGTTACTGAACTATTTAAAAATAAAAACTAATTCTTGTAGTTGCTAATGTTTTTTCCCGACACTGTATATAATACAAACTTAGACACTATGTGCATATGTATGTATATATCTAGAGAACGACCGAACGTCGGCTTCGACCATGCTCGGCCAAAAAATTCGGTTCGACTTTGGCCAAAAAAGCAGAACTTTGGCCAAACATTTCTAATTTCTTATTAATATAAACATTTTATAAAATTTCCCTTTCTTTCCTCTTTCTTTGGAAAAAATTAAATAAGCCTTTCGGATTTACATTCATATATGCTAGCGATATGATTTCCAGTAATAATATAAAAGTCAAGGCGAATTCATATAAGGTGTAGTTACTATAGCAGCCAATTTGATTTTTTTTTTATTCACCTACATGTATTTTGTTTTTGTTTTTGAGTATGAGCTTTTAAAATCCGTAAAAGCGAAAACAAAATGCATGTCAATTTTGGCAACTTTTACGCAGAAGCAAAAACAAAATACATAGGAATTTTGAAGTTGTACTTATAACACCACTTATACGAGTATGAATTCGCCTTGATAAAAGTATTAAGTTACGAGCACTCAAAATAAACGATTTTTATTGTTATTTTGAAATTGAATTGTTATTTTGAAATGTATCTTTGTATCTTTTTCAATGTCCATAAAAATATATAGAAGTTTTTAGAACTCCTTGGAAATGTTCGGTTCAGGTTCGACCCAAATTGGGCGAAGTTCGGCTCGGTTCGGCTCTAAAAATCCACATTTGATCGCTCTGTACGTATGTATATACTATCTATTTATCTGTCATCGCCAGTTTGCCTTGTGGCAACCCGCCATATCGGGTATGCATTTAAATAACTATATGTACTTTACAATGCATGTACATATGTAAGTAAATATATGAATATATGTAGGTCCATGCATGCGATCAAGAGGCATCTGTGCACATACATATGTATGTATGGATGTACATATCTATTTATGTAGATTCATGCTTATACAAAATGTTGATTCCTTTATCACTGCACATGGATACATCGGTACAAAAATGTGCTGTGTGCTATAAAAAAAAAAAAACAAAAAAAACTGGAGGCATTGAGAGCATAAAAATGCGATTAAACACCTCTCAATTATTTGAATACACGCTTTTTTTAGGCATTCATTATATGCATCGCATTGTTAATTGTACATTAAAGTGTTGAAGCTGCAAATTGGAACATCCGGTAATCTCAATAGTTGGCCACATACCTAACTACATATCGCTATCAACGATCCACAACTTGTCGTTATTATGAGTACTGGGCAATATCAAACGCATATACAAATCTACATACGATTTCCAAGTATGACAGCCACCATTGTCATAATCGGCATCACAAACAAATTATATACCTACAATAGCAAATATAGCTCTGTTTTATAAAGATATCCTCCACAGACAAGTCGAGGCCTCATAGACTGATCATATAGGCGGCAAAATATCTATGGACTTTAAGAAAAAATTCACGAAATTTTGGCATTTTTACTTTCCACCTTATAATTCTGATCTTTCGCAAATACGATCTATAACTTAAAATTATAAAGCAATAATAAGTTACACATCCTCGTATTTTATTTTAATTTACACAGACATATTTATGATTTGAGATTCAAACAAAGAATCTTTAAAGCAACACCTCTTATATAAACAATCAGTCGAATGGGAGATATAAGTGGACACTTTCTATTTATAATAGCTAAAAGGTGTTGCAAATTGCATGTTATTGGCGGCTATGCTGAAGCAGATGTAATTGAAAACTTCATATCTGAACAATCAGTTGTTTAGCTGCCAGATAATGTCCGATCTATATATCTCAAAAACTGCGGAACTAGCTTGCGTTCAGACAGACAGACGGTACTGATAATTTTGGTACACTCGGGAATGGGCGTATCTCTTCTTCTTCTTATACTTACAAATATCGGACCAAAGCTATGATAACATTTTTGAAGTTTCCCATTGTTAAGCTAAGTGTCCGGCAATCCAGCTCTTAATAAAAATAAAAAGTTCTTATAAAAATATACTCAAGAAATCAACAAGCAATTTTCATCTACTTATCTCTCAAAATTTCTTAAATTTTTTAAGTTTGCAGTTCTCGAGGAATAAATACGTGTATATACAAGAAAATTTACTGCAACGGAGACAAGGAAACATATTTCTTGTGATTTTTCTTGAGAGCCAATATTTATGTAGCTTTCAAAATGAAATGATATGACAAAGTTCGCAACTTAAGTCATTAGTTTTAAAAACGTTTCTTCTCTCACAACTTTATTTCAGTAATGCTCTTAACATGAAAATGTTGGAAAAAGATTTTTAGTTTAGTGGAGTTAGTAAATCTTGGATGATAGCTCGGCTCGACCATTCAAATTTTTTGTAAAGCATCATTGAGCGTTTCAGATAAGTTTGGATAGAAGGGGAAGAATATGTCTTTTAAAATACAAGAGATGCGGATCTATATCCATGACACCTCCCGTGGAGAGGGCAAAGTTAGCAATTTTTTTTTAAAGAACTTCCCTTTATTTTTAGTTTTACCCAAAATAAATTTACTTAGTAAGGATCGGTTTATCTTTTTCTATCGAACCTACAGAAATCATAAGCAAAATCTTATAATTTGCATTAGAAAATCCTATTCAAATTAATGTTACTTACTCACTTGTATCGATGGCTGTATGCACTGCATAGCTTTTGCCGCCTTTCTGTTGGAAAAAGGTAACTTCAGCAAAAATTCCAAATTTTAGAATATTAATGACAGTTATTTGTATGAATGTTACGGTGTCTCGTAAATTTCTCGAGAATTCTCTTCACTCCAAAGGCAGTAATTTTGCGTATTGCCTTGTCTATTAAGAAAAAATAGCATCATCACTGGGCATTTTTGACTCGTTCTCAAAATAGCTACATATTATGAAAGATCGTTAAAAACGGCAGTTAGACGGTTCAAATGTCCCTCAAAAATTTCATGGAATATGAAAAGCTCATATGGACTAAAATATGTATGTACGTAGCATACATACATCTCAGACAGAGTTGTCTAGAGAAAACTCAGGTAATTCAAACTTTTTACTGTTATACTCGTACAACTTCAAAACAGTACATACAGCGATCAACACACACATGATATCATTTTCTGACGGGGTAATCTATTGACTGATCGCCAAGTATAATTGATGTTCTCACAGTTCTAAATATAATAATATTTTGAAATAGGTTCTTGTATTATTTTTATTTATTTACTACTTAAATTTAATTCCAAAAATAACTAACAACAAGGAATAACAATCAATTATCGACAAAAACTGGCCGTGCTAAGGCATTATTTTGAACCCTTTAAAACCAAAGAAATGGGATTCTTTGAAATTATTAAAAATTTTAAATGTAATTTTTTTTAGAAGGTTTATTAACTTAATTCAGATCTAATAACAGCAGTTTCAAGGCGAAAACGAACATAATAAAAACTATGATAACTTCCTTACTCAAATAAACAATTATTCGTACTGCGGTAATATTGTGATAAGAAATGAATCACTATAGACATATCTATGTACTACACATACAACGTACATCTTTAAAAATGTATGCGTTGAAATATGCTATATATTTACATATATAATATGTAGCACATAAATATCCGAGTGGTAGGAGAATAGTGATAACAAGGCTACTAGACAGGTACATCGAGAAGTCTGCCAAAGACATACATATTTATTTACCCACACACACAAACATAAACTTCTATGTTTTATCAGAGGCGGAAATTCACTGATCTACCCACACACTTATTGCCTTGGCGGTGGCGGTCTTCAAATCTGGATTATGTGCATACTTGGTTTATTTGTTTTCCGGTTCAGTTTCCGGTAGTCGGCGACTGAGCATACTTGGAGGTATACCACCTACTGGCTACAAGACGCGACACCTAGTCATTCAATTACAATTTGTCAGCATTGCTAATTGCCCAATTCCTAATTATCTGCAGGGGTAGGCGTACTTCCGTCCATTTGGTTGTTTGGTTAGTTGGTTGGTCGGTCGGTGAATCAGCGTAATGGATATTGTTCGAGCTAAAATTGGGAATATCACAATTAACTAAATGCTTCATTTTATATTTATAATCAGAGTAGCAAATTCTGTTGGCGCCGCGCATTCGCATTTAAATATTTTTAGTTTACTTATCCATTACAAAAAGTGCCAGTTAGCTACTGGCCGGCTACAGAGAACGACTCACCGGCGGCTTAGCTAAAATCAAGGCATTTGTTGGAAATTTGTTGTCTTTATAAATAGCGTACTGCCTAACTTAACTGAACTTATGGAAGCTTTCAGACAATCAAACTGTGCCCTTTATTTACACAAATGATTTCTTTGTGACTCCTCGAAATTTTTTGTGCTAGGGACCGTAACTGCTATGATATTTTTCAAAAACGCCAATCAATAATCGCTACTTTTTCTCTTTATGTTTCCAATCAAAAATATCAATTAAAATTTAACTTTAGTTTTTCCAGGGCAAAAATAACGGTTAAAACTTTATTTGTTTTATTAGTTAAACATTTTTATATGTTAAAATTTTACATGTATTCGTTCATTTTTATCCAAAAAATAAAAGTATTGTTCTGACTCCGTCATGTTGATTGGCTTAGAAAACCCGTGTTATGTGTTTTATTAAGTTGGGGGAGATTTTGTTGAGTAGTAATAAATACAATTACTAATATTATTGATACGATTCTTTTTTAGTTCGAATTCATTAGTGCTGCATTTGATCAATTTTAGAAAATTTGTCTGATGCATACGAATTAAGTCTTACGTTGTACATACAGTACAATTTTTCATAACTGGGCACCGGTTATGAGAGGAGCGTACACATTTTGTTTGAACTCTACCCAAGTGATCTGTCTAACCGTCCATCTAACGCATTAAAATTAGGTGCACCCAATTTTGGTGATATTCCCATTGGATTTACCTTAAGAATCGGGCCAGAAATTAACCTTTTTAATCCTTCTAGTATTAGCGAACCAATCAAAGCACATTTTATCTATATGAAATCCATCTTATTTAAGAAAATTTTGCTTTTGATGTACGTTTACTCCAGACACGGGCTTAGAATGAATTGTTTCTTTATTTTTATTGATTTTTACAGTTTGTGTTTTGTCAATATTCAACGTTTGAAATCAAAAATCTGTGCAGGTTTCTTTTTTATGGGAATTAAACCTTGCCATTTGAAAATTATATAACAAACTGAACGGAAAAATTGCCTTCTATTTTACACGTTCATAATAATATTCAACACTACTTCAAAGCGTGCATATAATTTTTTTTGGATTTATGAGAAATTTTGTTTATTAAAATGTTTTGAAATATATCATATGTATATGTATATGATCAAAATGGTTTGAAAATTAATTAAGTTTGTGTGTATGAAATTTGTCTGGCTATTGAAGCTGCCCAGTTTGAGGACTGTCCGTAATGAGGAATTCCACTGGTAGATATTTTTTTAAATAAAAGGGAAATAAGCACAATTGATATGATGTCGAAAATGTCATTTATTTCAGTGAGATTGTTCTTCGTCATCACATTTTGAGTTATGTATATATACATGGAAACAACTTGAAAGAAGCTGTCTATTCCCATTAATAAATTACAAACGTAAAGAGTGCAATTAGTTATGAATTTATTTCCAATATACTAAACAAACAACACTTTTTCTGCTACTTTAAACAAGCAACGTTGAGCTAAGGCAGCATCGAAACGACCTGTCACTACATACATCAACTTTTTTAAGGCATCATGAAGCAAAACAATGCTGCAGCGAAAGTTTGATAATCAATTCAACATTTATCTAAAATTTATAAAGCCATTACCAACATCCCTAAATAAAGTTTTTTACAAATATATAATTTGTTTCTTATATATTCCCTTAGTGGACAGGATTCACAACAAAGTTTTCAACGGTATCTTTTTGCAAAGTACTGGAAGAGAATAAGCTTTAATTGGGATTTTTTACTATGACAGGATTTTTTGGGACATAAAATTACAGATTATCATTCTTTGATTTCCAAAATTTTCATCCTGGAGTTTTCTGCCACAGTTGGCTCTTCAGTCGTTCCTTTAATTCACGTAGACCACCATCGACGTGTCTCAGCTAGTATTACCAATGTGCATAGGTATTTATTTACAAATGCATATATGTACATACATACATATGTATGTACATGCTTACACATACTTATGCATTATTGTGTGTACGTACATACATATGTACATATGTATATATATAGGTCCAGAGGTACAGAGCAGCTGACTTACATAACTCCGTTGAATTGTTAAACATCATGGCGCGTAATTAAAATGTACCTATTAGCTATACAACGTGGCAACAAATATCCAACAAAAAAAAAAAAACAACAACAGACGAAGATTATAATAATAACTACGGTAACAGCTTGTGTAACATGTGTTTGTTTATGTATTTTCTATGATGCCTAGCGAGTTCGCACTTTATAGTTAAGTGAGTTTACAGGCGAAGCGACATAAACGACACGGTACATCAAAAACACAACAACACAAATAGCTTTTGTCCTTTGCTGCGAATGGATGTGTTATACATACATATAAGTATGTACATACATACATACATATATGTAAATATATACACCCATCCAAACAATAACATGCCTGGTAATTAAACGCAGGCAAGTTATTGTCATTGCAATGATCACTACCGGTAAAGTGCCAACAACTACTCGATAGGGGGAGGAGTCTAACTGTGATGACAGAGCAGAGCTATGAGAAAAGAGACACCAACGCGCATTGAGAGAAACACCAACCGATACGGAAATGACAATGACGTCGCTGGCGACGGTGTTGGAAGTCAACAGCTGGAAGCGTCAATATCATCACCAACGGCGAGAGTGTTATTTTCAAAATGGAGGCACAAACAAGCCAACCAAACAACCGGAAATTCAAACGCAATCTCCACACACACTCACACATTTCCACTTGAAATCGCAGCAGCCAATCAAATCATTTCACAGTTTTCTCAATTTCAACACTTACTCATTGACGCTCTCAGTATGTCTTAAATGAAATCACCGTTGTTTTTATTGTTGCTTCAGTGATCGTACGTGCATTGAGTGCACGAAGCGAGGGAAAGAGGCTTGGGAAGAAAGAAGCGACTACAAATATTGGTGTCAAGCGTCTCCTCTCCACATTTACGATTACCTATATGTATTTTGTTAAGCAAAATGTTTCACATCGTACCCAGCGTGTAAAGGCATTTTTACGCTCACTTACACATCTGCGATTACGATCGGATCCATTGGAATTGCTTGCTCAGCACAGTGTGCCCTCAGTGGCAAATCAGCGGAAGCTCTTTGAGGAATGTATTGAATGCGCAAACTTAACCGACGGTACGCAGTTGAAACGAAAACTTTGCTAAGAACGGGCACGACTGTCGGCCGGTTAACCACCGCGTACTCGATCGCAGTTACGAATGTATATCTACATATTTGAAATTCTATTTGACGCTAAATCCGTCGACTTACTACGCCAATGGTGTTACTATTTGATTAGCCAAGTGACAACGCATATTTGAATTTCGCTACCATAGCTGTTGTATTGGCTTTGGTTGAATAGTTTTATCTCACGCGATATTTACTTGCATTCACCACTACCTAAGTACTACTGACGTGCATACAGACGTACATACATATGCACAATGCAATTACATACGGATGTGTGCATGGGTGTGTATGTTTGCATTTGAATCATAATGCCATTATAAGTAGATACATATGTATGTACATATGTGCACAACAATTTACAGTTGCGATGCATCATCATCTTTAATATTTACAAAATAAACAAAATAATCGATTAACAGTTTACGAGTTGCCGATCTACATACATAAGTATATGTATATGTACATACATATGTATGTATGTATATAAATACCGACGTGTGTAACGATTCGATGTGTTAACGAGAACACTACACCTATGGTAATAGCGCCTAAAATACCGCTAGCCAAGCAAAGGGCCGACGGGACATTAAATCAGTGGCAAACGTTAAGTGTTGGTGTACAAAAGTACTGTACGCAATTAAAAATTTTTTGATATACTTATGTACATACATACATACATAGTATATGTATATTGTACATACAATGTGCATGCAGTGAAAATAATTTGTTAATTAAGAAACATTAAACTTATTTGGTAATTGAACGAAAAGGGCTATAACATCTAAATTCAAACACCAGTTGCGGTATCGAATCCAATCCAAATCATACAATATGATGACGATGAACGAATTAGTGGACCTGCGAATGCAGCAACAAATTGCACACGAAATATACCGCCAACAAATTATGCAACGTATTCCAGGTATACACACGATAATATATATTTATATTCCTTACCAATACTTTGTGCACATAGTAATTATATCTAGGGGTGGTAGTTACTGTCGAAATTAGGTCATACATTAGAGTTTAATGGCAAACAACTTCTTTATAAATAATAATTTTTTTTCGTTAAAAGTCGTTGGTCATCAAACAAGTGAAGTTGGTCTGAAATATTTACAATATAGAACTGCAACAAGCCAAACGTACGAACTCTACTGGCAGCAACATACAATTTTTTACGATAAAATAAATTAGTTCATAATAAAGCACCAAGTTTTTTATTCAAATTCGAGAGCCAGTTAATATGGCACAATCTAAAGCAGTGGTTCCCAAACCTTTTTTTTGGCCAGGAACCAATTGTATCTAATTATTATTAACAGGGACGACTTTGTTAAAAAATAAACTGTGTCAACCTATAAATAAATCGTAAAATTAAAAAGTAAGAATAATTCATTTTTTATTTTTAATATTATAATTTAAAACCAATAACTCTGCGTAAACTGAAAATTAACTTGGAATTAGCACATATTGTGGACCTAGTTGAGTAATAAAAAACTGTATACGCAAAGTCCGAAATAACTTTGACATTTCTGAATCGCTTTAAAATTTTTATGTGTCGCTGAAAACAGGATTATTTTTTACCCTACAATAATAAAAATAACTAGACTATTGCCAGGAACTTAAGGGAAATGTTTAATGATTTTTTCGATTTTAATTTAATTTTAAAGTTGGGTTCCATATTTACATATATTTTATATGTTGTTGTATGATTTTCAAACTACATTTAATATCGAATAAAATGCGATACCCCACTATATATAATAAAAAAAAATTTTAAGGCTTAAATTATCATTTGAAACTGAAACTATTGTAATAATCTCAATTGTAAAATTAAAAATATTTCATGCTTTTTCAGATCTTGAAGCTGTATTCGTGGTTTTGAGCATACAGTTTTTTGTTACCTAACAAGGTTCACGATATGTGGAGCAACGTTGTGGTTGCAGTTTAGGAAATCTGGAATAAAAACTTTATATCTACATTTGAGACCACCCTAATGTGTATCTGCATACAACACCAGGAATTCATAGATTTTCATTTTGCCTAAAATTGAGCTTTTTACATTCAAAAAACTTGTATATATTGAAAAAAAATATCTATGAAATGTAATAGGGCTAGAGACATATTTTATGTTAGGCAGGTTGTTCTTCATTCTGTTCATTTTGAATAAACCTTTACTCAATCGAGAGACAACATCTCAATTTGAAGCAAAATTATGGAACCAAAATAAAGAAAAAATTTCTTCGGTTCTTTTTTTGGTTTGAAAAGTTAAACTCAATAAGTGGCACTGGGGAAATTTAGGAATTTATTGTTAAATCGTACTTTCTGTTCGATTTCTTTCGCAAATGTTGACTCTCCCCGTAAAATTGGTAAGGACACAATTTATTAGGTTCATAGATTGGCCCGGGCCGGGCTTTATAAGGGAGCCCGAAAATTTCAGAGCCATTACATTTTAATTCTAATTTGTAGCTTGAAACTATGTTTTAGTCGTCTGCATTGAAGTCGTGTGTATTTTTCGCTTTATGTCCTGTTTTGATGTTGTATAACAGCAAATAGCCTGAATAACTTTTAGAGAAAAGTTCAATTGCATATCTGTCTCTTACTTTTCTGAATTGATCACATTTAATTCACTGTCAACATTGAATATCTAAAACTATAAGATGATGTAATTTACATGAATAGTAAACATGATTTTTGACTCAAAGAAGACTCTTAAGTTCTGGGACTCATTGGGACTATTGCGCTGTGAAAGTAGAGTTGGAGCACTTACTGCAAGATCCATTACCGTTTATAATAACCGTTTATATATAATGCATACCAGAAGTTGCAAAAAAGGCCAAGAAATATGTATTTATATATATAGGCTGAACTCTTCGGAAAGCGCTTCCAAAAAAGACATTATTTCATATTCAACTAGAAAAAAATTATCCGAATATAAAAAAAATAAATAAGAAAAATAAAACTGCAATAAAAACTCCTAAAATCCTTGCAGATCTTTGTGATCATGTCTTAGACCTCATACTTCGCAGTATAGTTACGATTTTTAATTCAAGGAGGTTTACTTTAGATAAAATATGTACGAAACTTAGTCGTTACCAAGTTAGGTTATGTTATGAATAGGCGCCTCATAGATGCCAACTTTACTTAGATATAAGAAACCATATTCGGGGATAAACGTGGGTCCAAGAAGTACTAAATTTAAGCACCGAAAAGGTGTAGATTTTGTTTTAAATTTAAGAGATCAGTTTCCCTCATATTTTGAAATAAGCCAAACATACATATAATAAATAATACAGATTTAATATGAGCACTACGTGCGCAAATATAAATAGGACAGTTTTACATCAGATTTCCTAAACCTCAACTCCTAAGTCGATACTATTATAGTCGAAGGCATTACATATAAATTTTGGTCTCGATTGGATTGTAAGGCGTACCACTTAGGGATCAAAGTTCAGATTACCCTATTAAGACTTAATCGGGACCAAGATTTATATATGATATCAACGACTATGTTAATATGGATTTTACGTATTAGATACAAAAATAATAATTTAAATTTTTTGAGTCTTCATAGGATAATCTGAAATTTGACCCAATCTCCAATCGAGACCAGAATTTATATGTGACATATATGACCGTCATGGTATTACCGATTGAGTGGGGGACACTAAAAAAACCTTCATTCGATTTTTTCAAGGAGCCCCCTAAGGTACATAGATATCCAGTTTTCTTATACATAAGTATGTATATATATTTCCAACTTTTATTTAACCAAATAAATTATAATAAACAACAACCTATCCACACGTATCATCACATATTACAACTCAGTTTGCATCTCATGTTGGACTCACAAACCCAAATCGTTTGCCAAATCCTTGTTTCCGAATAAATCTGCCAACCCCAATAACTATGCGTATGACAAAGCTTACTGCGAGGATTTTCTTTATGCTGTTTCGAAAAGTAAGACTTTATAAAAAGGTTTTGCCTGAATGGTTTTGTTCAATGAGAAGGGGTCAATTATCCGAAGGAGGAGAGCTAACTGAAGCCTTATTATATTTATATTATTTGAAATGTGTTATATGTTTTAAATAATTATCTATAACACTGTGCAACAAGTACTGGTACTGTGTGCGTAGAGTATTTGGTGAATTCAAAAATAATACTAAATTTTGAACGAATTTTTACCCTATACTAGTATACTGGGATTTTGTTTAATACATTTAAGGTTAGTGATTTTTTACAGGGGCAATTGAGTAAAATTCGATAAAACTATATTTTGCTGTGGAGTTCTTCTAGAAAGTTGTGGTATTTTACAGTTTTTGGGATCGAGGTTTTCATTTTTGATTTTTTTGATTCTACTCAATACTTACGCTAGATGGCGCTGTCGTACAATTTTTGCTATTTTCTATTGTTTTTTATTGAAAATTATACCTGATCCTCGTTATACGGGATCTTTTTGTATGTGGTGTTTTAAACATCTCCCAGTCACTTGTATTTTTCTTGGGACCAAAGTTGAATTTCCAATTGGGATGCTTTAGGAGCTTTTCGGTCGGTTATGTATTAAAGCAAACACTTTTGGTACGTGATTTTCCGAATTTTTCGTACATTTTTTACTGAGTACTAATATGTTTATTTGGTCGTTCATTTAATAGACCACTATGTACATATGTTTTTTATGTGAAATAGAATTTTTATAGCCAAAATAATTTTTTGAATTAAAATAATTCGATTTTTTGCGAAATGCATTTTTCGTTTATCTGTAAAAAAAAGAAAGTGGTGTAAAAGAACTTTGAAAATATAAATGAACTTTTTGGGCTTTTCAGAATATGTAAATTTTCATCATCACTGTTTTACAATCAAATAAACATCAACAAATCGATTTCTTCAGCAAGTGCAAAAACTCTATTTTTTTGTAATGCAACCCCATAACAATTACCAAAATTTGCACGACGGCGACATCTAGCGTAAGTTTTAGGAAAAATCATAAACAATAAAATCCTCGCCTCGCGAATTTTTCGTACATTTTTTACTGAGTACTAATATGTTTATTTGGTCGTTCATTTAATAGACCACTATGTACATACATATGTTTTTTATGTGAAATAGAATTTTTATAGCCAAAATAATTTTTTGAATTAAAATAATTCGATTTTTTGCGAAATGCATTTTTCGTTTATCTGTAAAAAAAAGAAAGTGGTGTAAAAGAACTTTGAAAATATAAATGAACTTTTTGGGCTTTTCAGAATATGTAAATTTTCATCATCACTGTTTTACAATCAAATAAACATCAACAAATCGATTTCTTCAGCAAGTGCAAAAACTCTATTTTTTTGTAATGCAACCCCATAACAATTACCAAAATTTGCACGACGGCGACATCTAGCGTAAGTTTTAGGAAAAATCATAAACAATAAAATCCTCGCCTTCAACAACAGTAAAATATTATAACTTAACTTTCCAGAAGAATTCCAGAAAAAAAATTATTTGATTGAATTTTACAAAATTTTTCGTGTATATAGGGTATTCTAAAAATCACAAACTTTAGATAGGTATAAAAACTACCGGATCTATAGTATAAAAATATTTTCAGGATTCTGTTATGAGAGGTTTAAAATTAAATGAGAGGATTTTTGTTTCATTCGAAATTCGGTGATATAAATTCCCATTTTGTATCACAGTGTAATTAGGTAATTTTATTGCATTATTTATGGTTTGAAACGTTAAACTATTTTTTTTTTTTCGAAATTTAAATATTGTGAACGTTTATTTTTGTTTTCATACCTTGCATCAATTTATGTATATATTAATTCCTATAACAGATCCTTTCCCGCATATGCTCCCAATTCCGATTCCGCGACACGTGATAATGCCACCAAGAATCTCTTTGCCGGGAGCAGAAGTGACATTACAAAACGATCAGCTTTGGAAGCAATTTCATCAAATCGGCACGGAAATGATAATAACAAAAAGCGGCAGGTATGTACATATGTATGTGTATATGTTGTAATTGGAAGTGTACATTTAGATATATGTACATATGTAGCTAGCTGTATGTATTTAATAGAGATTGCAAAGCGTTAAGGCCAAACAAACAAAACTCCACTTTTAGTAAATTCTTCAAATTGTAATGTTAAAATCGCAAGATACACAAAACTGGTTATTTGTACAAATGTATGTGTATATGTAGGTATGTAGGTATGTATGTATGTATGAGCGTATAAAAATTATGTTTGTTCGCTTGTCCTTAGCAGCCGTATATGCCGACTTAACACATCGTTTCGGAATTAGACTGTAAATGCGTCGGATGCCGCCACAAGCCAGCGATGCGCACTTTACCATCCTCAATGGCGCGACGACATTAGTCAAAAATGCTGTTAAGTGGTCATCAAAGAATGGCGCCTGTGAAGTGTTTACGTTGGTACATAATGGCGGCAACGGCGACGACGTTGGCGCGACAAGAATTTCTCACAAACAAATAAATGACGCGAAAATTCTGTAGTAAATGCCAAGTACACGCAAAATATATACATATATAGATGTTTGTATGTAGATATATAGAGGGAAATGGTGTTGCCATCTCGAATCGAGACAACTGAAATTATATTTGATGATTTTGTAAACTTTGTACCTATTTGCTATAGAAGAATGTTCGTTAAGATCTTGCTCAGTTTGTTTGTAGAGGAGGCATCGCGCTGTTCAAGTACCGATCCTTTAAAATCAGTCATAAGCTAACTACTCGTTCTCATTAATTGTTACACTCTTTGAAATTTAATTAAATTACAAATATATACATATATACAATAAATGTATTTATTTAAAGAATCTCTTTAATCCGTATATTAAAATTTACTTTAGATAAAAATTTTCTATAAATAAGTACTGTCGGAATGAAATAAATTAGAAAAAGTAAATTAGAAAAAAATAATTAGAGCCGCCCTTCAGTGGATTTCATGTTGGAAGACATAGATTTAGTTTATATAACCAAGTCGTATAGAGAGACTATGTATTTAGTTAGTCCATGGTTGGCCGCTTGTGTTACCAGGGTTGTATTTTCTTCGTTGGACGTTGCATTCCAGTTTTTTAGATGGCTTAGTAAATATGTAACTACACTTTCAGGTTTTGGGACTGCCTTAAAGATGAAGCAATTTCTTTCTCTTTCGCCCATAACGTGCCCTATAAATAAGATGACCTACTTACGTAGAATGAAATTGAATAAAGTTTAAAATCATTTTATTCATTGGAACTTTAGTACATAACCTATAAATATGTGAAATACATTTCTTTTGTAAACCTTATATTTTTACCACATTTATAATTTAAATAAATACTTATTAATTGAATGCATATTTTTTATCAATGCATCTTCTTCTAACTATATATATATTGGTAATATCCGAGCAAGATATATTTTTTATATTTTACGGCAAGTGCTGCAGGTAGAGTATCAACGCTCAATCCAAAATTTGTACGAGTCCAAAAAAATTTGCAATTGAAAAAACTCTTAAATTGCTGGATTAGGACAGCACAATATAAATTTGAAAAATAATAGCAAAATAGTCAGGCGGAATATGTTCATGTATGAGTATTTCTACCCATCTTTTACTAATTCCAATGTGTTGATTTCCCATTGCATAAATTTTTTTGAATTTAGATATTCTATAGGTGCAGTCTTCTAATTTCTTCAACCAGATAATTGTTGTCTGCAATTTTTTCGAATACTAACCTAGGACCAGATTCAATATCAGTGCAATTTGTTTGCTACAGAGTAAAAAACACCACTGAAAACAGTTTACCACCGAGGGGTTTGTTTCAGATCATTCTTCAATGTATTCAAAACATATTTGGTAACATTTTTGTACTTCTTTGAAAAACATTGCCGTTATAGCTGTATTTGATTTGGCTAAGCGCTACTTTTTTAGGAAACCATCGTACTTTTGATTTATCTAAAAGTTTCATATAACTTCAAATACGAAAATTAACAGGACAAATATAATATATCAAAAAAGGAAGACATTTAGGGGGAAACTTTTCAGAGCAGCGCATAGCTCAGAAAAGAGGGGCTGCCCTTACAAAAGGAAGACGGTTGGTTATCTTACTATGTAGGATGTAATAAGGATTTGGGTAGTGTAAAAATTCCATATGACCTCTTGTTCAATGCTTGCGGCTGATCAAAGTTGGCAAAATATAATATGTTATGGATTTTTAACATTTTCCTATCGAATAACAGAGAATGGAGAGTAAGCAAATTCAGTTTACCGCCATGTTTTCAGATAAAAATCGAGCGGGTCTCACTTATCACAAAAGTCATGTCTACTATTGACACCTGCATCTTAAAATTCGGAATGTGTTTCGGGAGGTGTGCGTGTATATTCACATACATACATAGATACAAAAATGTGTAATAAAAAACAGTGCATATAACTACTATTATAAAATGCACTGCCAATGTAGGTATTCATTCGAAAATTTTTTTCAGTGCGTCGATTTCTTCAATCAGTGGTCATTTCGGCGCCAGTTATGTGTCGTTTCAACCTTCTGTCGTTCACATAAAAAATGATGCGTTGACAAAGTCCGCAGCGTGTCATCCATTGTCCGACAGATACTACGAGCATTTCACACTTTCAACAAGCATTCTGATCGGACGGCCGATAAGTAAGAGACTGCACCAATGCGTTAAACGACCGTAAGGTATACCACGCAAAATCAACTGTCTGGCTACCGTGGCCATCAGAGCTCCTCCAAACTGATCACTTTAGTCGGTGTCTGCGCTGCGATGCTCCAATGCAGTGCAGACAATTTAACTGAGGTTTTTTTTTTTAATTTTTTTTTTATTTGGTAGCGTTTCAGGAATTAGCATAATTTGAAGTCGACCAAAATCTCTGGACGTTTTTTCTCACACAATCGCCCAAATACTAGCGGGAATGAAAAGTTTTTAGATGGAAGCTGAATCAGATTGCATGAATTATTTATGAGCGGTAGCGTGCCACTCATATGGCCCAAATGGGTCCGCATCAATGTATACATATCTACATACATATGTACATATGTATGTATGCGTGTTTCCATGATATATGTATACGGTGGTAAAGCATGCAAAGGGTTCGAAATGAGTGTCAATGATGTGCAGCAAAAGTTTTTATTTGTTATTTGTATTATTTGAATTTTTAATTGTTGGGCGCCAGTTGTGAGTTGATGTTGTTGGGAGATCGAAATGTGTAATCGATATCTGGCCGTAATATGACATGTGACGGCCACGGACGTATGTATTTACCAACATACTCGTACATAGATACATAGATACGCTATCATGATCACAGTGTCGAAAATACTTGCCAAGACTACTCAGTTGCTCATTAGCCAAGCTGCCGTTTGTGATTGTAGATACCTACTTGTCTACATACTTAGATCTGCGTATTGTACCAACAAGTGCACTGTGCAAAGTAACCAAGGAAGGTTTCGATTTGTGTAGTCGCTTATCCGATAATCAATTCCGATATTTAGCATAACTAATAATGTACTACATATGTAGGTAGAATGTTTAAAAACGAGCTGATTTCATAATTAATCATTCATCAGCTATTCACTGACACTTTGTACACTACGATCCGCATACTCAGAATTTTATGCACTTGCACAAAAATCGGTATTGCGCTATTTTGAAATAGAGTTGAGGGAATAATTGATATATATATATATATATATATTGGAGCCACTTTCCATTATCCCTTGTCAAGTTTGATTTGGTTTGGTGTCATGTTCTCTGTTATTTTTCATTACTGACGGCGTACGAGTACACTGATCAAAAAGGTAGTAATAATGTAGAAGAAACAAATTAGTTATATACATACAGTTACATAAGTGAAAAAATAGAACGTGAAATTTTGATCAGTTTTGGCTATTCTTCTTTTCTTTATTCTATGTTTGCTATTTTTTCCCATACAAGTCTAGGTCATTATATAACAATCACCGTATAAATCCACATTTCATATTTTGTAGAAAAAAGCAACGAAACATGCAAAAATTTTTTGTTGATTTTTGATAATTTTTTACTGATGCCGTCGCGCATTTTCTTCCATAAAACAAAAATTCTCGGGCGTACTTTGTTTGAAATGTAGATTTATACGGTTAAAACTGGTCAAAATGTCGTTCCCCTATTTTTTCATTATTGATGTCCTCTCGTACTCCTCTTACATTCACCTTCCTAATTATTTTGCATCCAGTTTTTACTGGTTTATTCCAATAAAATTCGCAGATTCGCTTAAAAGTAGCATGATTTTAGAATCCAAATTCTTATTTCACGTACGAAATTATATACTCGTATGTATGTGTGTAACTGTTATTATTTGTAGCGAATAAGTCCAAATGAAGCTATGCGTAATAGATCCGAATAAAGAAAAGTCCCACTAATCATGTTGATATGCTATGTTGAGTTATACATGTCTTAACAAGTTATTTGTTTTATTTTTTTTAAGGACATATAAAATAATGTAATAGTAGAAGGAGGATTACACGACATCAGCAAGCTGGTACAATGAATATAAAGTTTGTGCGGCAGTTTTTATTGATATTGCTTTAAAATTTAAACGAAACGAAATTGAAAAAACTTTGTTTGAATGAAAAAAGTTAAAAAAAAAACAAAGAATGAATTCTACCCCAAAATAGTTCTTCTTCTGAAGTTGCAAGTCTTGCGATGTTTACTATTTGACGGCATTAATCGGTTGAGCTAATTTTACCATGCACTGCACCATCAAGCTGGTACAATCATAAAAATATCAAAGTCAACTTGATTTTGCACCAGCTGGTACAAACACACCACAAGCACGTACACGGTCACTCATCTGTCACACACATTTGATTGCGCCAACGAGTGAGTGTCGTGTATTCATTCCCCTTTTAACTCAATTCTTCCATATAAAATTATTCAAATGTCTCAGGACACACATGAACTGATAAAAAAATTGATAAAAAGAAATTGTATTGACTGTAATACATATATAGAGCTTGAGGCCAGGTTTGTTTTAGGGAATAATATGAGAAAACAACAATTTTTCAAAGTGGTAGAAGTGATAGCTGCTTTTTCGGAGATCATCACTTCTCCTCATCAGACTTCTTTCTTTCTAGACTTTACCTGGCTAGCCAGGATGAGGAGATGCGGTGATCTATTGAAAAATTGTTGTTTTCTCATATTATTCCCTAAAACAAACCTGGCCTCAATTTGTAATTATTACGAATTAGTTTGGTTTAGATTTTTGACTTAAAAAAATTATTAATTAATAATCGAAGTATGTATTGGTTTCTTGTAAAAAAACCAAAAAATTATGAGAATTAGTGAATTTATTTCAATTATTAAACATAAATCAAATAAAAAAAAATATTGTATAATTTAATGTATGTTTGCTTAAATAAAAGGAGAAATATTCACAGCAAGGCTGTCGTTACAGGATATAAAATTTCAAAGATGCGTTTAACGAAACTAAATTTTAGGACACAATTTTAAGTTAATTTTTTGTTTGTAATTCACGTTGATAAGAAAAATATGTCATTTGAGAAGGACCATTTTTAGAACTAGATTTTTAAATCGCAAGAAGAATGAAACCATAAATTGTATATGACCAGTTCACATAAAATGAAACAAAAAACAACGAAGGTTTCTTTGTAGCATAAAAAGATAAAATATGATGAAGTTTTCTTTTACAGTTTACATACATTTTATAAAAAAAAATAATGTATTGGCTTATGATTTGAAATATTATCGCATACGTGAAAGAAAATACTCAGAAATTTTGCATCAAATTTGTTTACAAATATGCTTGAATGTAAGTGTAAAGTAATGAAAAAAGTCTTAAACTTTCAATTTATAATTTAGCTCAGTGTAGCCGTACAAATTGGGAACGAAAAAATCCCAACTAAATATAAACTCCTTGACTGGCGCCAAATGCTTGGCCACCTGCTGGCCGCTCATCGCATCCTTTTTGGCCGTTAAAAACAATGTGTACTCCACTCATATGAACATACACAAGTATACATACATACATACATGCAAACACATTTAGAATTGATTATTCGAATACATTTGATTAAAGAACAACGATATTTATGAGCATTTGTCGTGTCAATATAAGTAGATATTAGTTTCTAATATTTTCACTCACTCTGGAAACTAACAACAACAAAAAAGGCAGAAAACTGCGATTTGCAATAATTTGCGACTTTGCAAAGAGTTAACTATCGAAAATTTTCGTACCACCGGCTCAAAACTGTGCAAGTGATTAAATGTTGTACATACATACATACAACACTAAGAGTATATACATATATTTTATTCGCAGACGTATGTTTCCTTCAATGCGGCTCTCGCTTTCCGGCCTGGATGATGAGTCTAATTATTGTGTTTTACTGGAAATGGTTCCGATCGGTGATTGCCGCTACAAGTTCTCTGGATCCCAATGGATGCCTGCCGGTGGTGCGGAACCCCAGAGTCCCCAAAGAATGTATTTACACCCTGATAGCCCAGCATCTGGGGCTCACTGGCAGGCCCAACCTATCCTCTTTAACAAAGTGAAACTCACCAACAACACACTGGATAGCAACGGTCATGTAAGTGTTTTGACAGTATTAGATACAAATGCATACTCGTATATAAAAATAATCATGTACATTGGTACTGGAGATGGGTGCGGGACTAAATATTCGGTCCCAATCCCGCCCATACCTCACATACGTAAAAAGTTCACCAATAATTAAAGAGATCGATGTCTAAAAAAGCTTGGCGGCTAAGGCAAGCGAGACCTTCTTAATTTTATTTTGAACTTCTTCTAAAATTTATTGAAAAGGAAAACGGCTGAAAGCAAGGAGATAACTTCTTGTTTATTCATTGCTATGTCATTTTGTAAATGTAAAACTCGGTATAATAATATATAAAAATTTTAACAATTTAAGTAAAACTTGTACAAAAATAAAAATAAAAATTTTCCTACTTCAAAAACTTCAGTTTGATAAGATTGTCGGCTTATTAAAATGAAAATCAAGATACCCTTCTTAATTATATTGAATAGATTTCCGTCTTCCATCTTAGTTTTACAGGATATCTCCTAGATTTTTTCATCTTAGTTCTACGGGTCACCATTACTTACATTGAACAGTTTCCATCTTAGTTTTGCCACTTATCTTCTTGATTTTATTTTAAAAAATGACAAAGAAACTGCAAAATTTTAATCTGATTTATAGAGCATTTTAGGTGATATCTTCGCTCTGTGCTACATTCAATTTTTAAATCCACAACTCGCCCATCCCGACGTTGAGTCCCGACTCACAGAAATTTCAAATTAGTTAAAAATAATATGTTTTATTTAACATGCATTAAAGCGATTCGAATTTTAAATACTGCACATTTTTTTCTTTTTAATTCAAAAATGTATAATCAGTTTATTTTTACCTTTACTTGTTAAAATTCTTATTTACAAAAAAAAAAAAGAAGATTTTTCGCCGTTTTTTTCAAGTAAACGTGTTCTTCTTTCTTCCTAAATTTTATTACAAGTGTATTATTATACCTGTGGCGCCCCGCTGCCTATCTCGACCATTTTGAAATTAGTCCATATGTATGTAAATATGTAAAATAGGTATTTGGTTGCTCCTCGGAGAGAGTTTAATGCTTGGCTTTCGCTAGGTCAAACTTGACGTCAAATGTAGAAAATTTAATGACAAAGTGTGGCCAAATAAAGTAATTTGTGTTTGCTGTCACATGTGTCCACCCACGGTCATTTAAACTGACAGCGGACTGAAAACAATTACATTTTTTTTTTTTTTGACACGCGCATAGCTATTACTGCTAAAAATAATAAAAGCCAACGCTATGTTGTGCTTAAAGTTATTGAACTATAAAATTGCACATTCAATTTTTTTATATTCGGTTAAAAAATTTTGAACACAATTTGAAGAACTTTAATAGCTTTATTATAAGCCGCAGTAGCTATTGTAATATGGTTTTGTTTGTTTCTTTTGCCAAAAACTTTACTTTTTCCAAAAATTTGCCTCTTATCAGCTAATCGGATGTCAAAAAATTCTACTAGTTACACATTAGACATCGACAATGGAAATGGAAAGTCAGCCAACTGACTCCAAAACTTGACCTTGATATGAACCTATAGCTAGTAATTTTCTAAATATCTCGACTGGAAGAATAAATTACAAAAGTTTCATTAAATCCATTTTAATTTGTTCTAAGCCAATAATTAGCAAATAATACGTATATCATTTAACTTATATCTGATACTTGGGAACAATGCATAGCTTTCCATTACATTTTAAATATAATTAAAAATACCAATATGGATTTAAATTATATTTGTATTGCGCGCCTGTATAAAAATAATAAAAAAATAAAAAAAAATATATTCTTTTCATTAATTAATTTTAAAAAAATTACAAAAAACTTTTTCTGTAGGACCTCCTATGATGTCGTTGCTCAGGACAATCCCGTATTAAGTTCCAGCAGTAGTCTCCCATCATGTGGTCGTCCCATCGACCTTGGTATCTTTCTTCCATTATTTTTATGTCCTGGTGGAACCGTTCACCTTGTTTCTCACTGTAATCGCCTAGGTTGTCCGGGAGTTTGTCCAAATGACTATGTAAATAATGTAATTTAATGCTCATTTTAGCTCCTAGTTTGCGAAAATTGAGAAGCATATCAGCAACTAGTTTTGTATAGTCTGGTGATTTATGATTTCCCAAAAAATTTTTGACTACATTAACAAAGCTTAGCCAGGCTTCAGATTCGATTTGTGACATAT
Source organism: Anomoia purmunda (assembly GCA_951828415.1). Taxonomy (NCBI): domain Eukaryota; kingdom Metazoa; phylum Arthropoda; class Insecta; order Diptera; family Tephritidae; genus Anomoia; species Anomoia purmunda. The sequence continues at coordinate 705,445 of OX639996.1, forward strand.
GGTTTAAGACTTCAGTGTCTTTTGGAAGGGTACGAATTTGAGGGCCATCGAAGACTCCTGCTTTTAATTTTTCCATACTAAGGACTGGAAATTTTTTGCACCCATACTCAGCTTATCAGTTGGTCATGAACCACATTTGCTGTTCCTACCTCCATATTTTCTCTCACCGCCCAGTCCTTTCTAATCCAATGTTCATTTCTTGCACGACTGTCCCATAAACATATAAAACAGGGGTATTTAGTATACCCACTTTGTTGGCCCAATAAAAAATTCACCATCTTAATAACTTATTGAGGAATTATTAAATTAATACAACTGGAACTGGGTCAAGAACTAGAGCCAATCCAAAAAAAGTAAAAACACAGTTCGTAAGCCTACTACTAATGTCAATAAAAACTATTAACAAAATCATGACCGCAGGTTTTTTTTTAAATTTTTCGTTACGCAGTGTAACCAACGTTCACACTTTTTAATTTTTTCCAGACTGTTTTGGCCAGTATGCATAAATACCAACCACGTATACATGTGATACGAACTGCAGACTTAACGCAAATACCGTGGGCACCACAACAGGCCTTCGTATTTCCAGAAACTGAGTTTGTAGCTGTAACTGCCTACCAGGTTAGTATGAGTAGTAATTAAATATATGTATGTACACATTTCGCGCATTTGCAGAATGTGGCATACATATTAAACAAAAAAAAAAACATAATAAATAAAAATGGTTTTGAAGTTTTTCACATCGAAAGTCAAACATTGACAACTAACAATCAATAATAATAATCAATCAATGCGTCATTTTATTTGGTAATTTTTTTTTATGTATATAACTAAAGAACGACCGAACTCCGATTTTGGAGCCGAATCGAACCGAACCGAACTTCGACCAATTTCGGACAAAGCCGAAAGCATTTACAAGGTCTTAAATAACTCAATGAATTTTTTAATCGTTTTTATCGTTGCAAATTTATCCTGCAGCACTAAATAATTGCTCACCAGATATAGTCGATGGAGGAGCAGATAGATATTTTAAAGCAATTTTTTCAATAGAAAATATGGGCTTAAAAAATATTCAAAAATTTCGTAATTTCTTGACAGCAGAAATTTTTTTGAGAAGAGTGTCCAATTCGGAATAAATAATTTGTTTCAGTATTATTATTGCAAATCATATCGGTATCATGTAAATTCGAAAGGCCTATTTGACTCTTTTCTACAGAGATACATGTTAATAGTAAAATTTTATTAAATCGAATAAAAATTTACAAATGTTCGGCCGAAGCCGAAGCCGAAGTTCGATCGTTCTCTATATATTTGGAAAAATTTTTTTAAAATTATGTGTTATCCATTTTTGACCATTTTCATCTAAAGAGCTACGAGTAACCGATCCGGAATATTTTACACATCACAACATAAAAAATAGGAAAACTTAACCTAAATGACTTAATCGAATCAAACTTTTCTGCAAGTGCTTCTTAAATAATGACTTCAAAAAAAAGAAGGCAAGCAATCACTAGGGAAAAACATACACATAACTTATTTATAAGATTGGAACTCATGTACTCATTTAAAATAAAGTGACAAAACTATAACAAAACTATACTTCCTTACTACCAGCTATTATATAAAATCGATTATATTGAGAATGTTGCATACGATTTTATTAATTATTTTTTAAATTAACATCCACCAAAATATTTTACAACAATATTAAAATTTAGGTGCGTTGGAACGATTTGAAATTACGTCCATTTCGGTTGTTTTTTACGAAAAAATATTTGAAGCTCTGTTCACTGGAATCATATGGCAGGTGTGTACATACATATGTACATAAGTATGTATGTATATTTTTTAATATTATTTATTGCATACAATCGAATACAAAATTTACTGGGCTCTCTGGTCTCGTGCTAACTTGTGGCGTTCGTAAAATTCGCTGGCGAATTACAAATATGAATATTTTTCCAGTGATTTTATTCAAATATTGGTATACATATTTATATGTATTTGCAAATATTACTTCTAGTTTAATATAAATATCTATATTAAGAAGATATCGTAAATTTCGATGAATTCAACAATTTAATCGGCATCGGATTACAGTAACCAAAGCGGCAGTTCAGTTCAGTAAAGCGCTTACTAAATGTAAATGATGAAAAAAAATCCTTTACTGAAGCAAAGTCAATCAAAATCCTCATGCATACATATAGATATATATATATGTATGTACATACATACATAGGTATGCAAGAATGTGTGATTTAGCTAGATGTTCGCCAAAGATACAGAGGTACAAAGAAATGCACACTGGTCGTCGATTTCAAATTAGCATGTAACGCCTACTCTTGACCCAAAATTGCAACTAATTTCAATACCGTCATGGTGAGTTTTTGTGCCAGCTCTATGTCCGAATGGATAATTTGAGCACTTGCTGTGTTTTTGTTTTCGTGTTCGTCTCTTGGGGCGCCAGTCTGAATGAATCTAATTAACCAAATCAATGTCCGCTCTCTGACAGCGTAAAAATGCCCTAAAACTGTTATGTCATGCTATTGTTGGCTCCTTATGGCTCGCACACACTTTCCTGAAAGATTAACTTTCTTGTCTGTTGTTAGAAACAAATGTACAGAGGTGGCACGCTAATTAGCACACTCTGTTGCGAATGACAAGAAAACTTCATCATATTTCTGGTGTATCTTGAACCCAAGAACGATAGATAACAAAATCGCAGTGATTTATATTAAATTTGGGATAGTAACTTTTGCGGTAACGTAACATTTTCTTGTTAAACACATTCGAAAAAATTATTACTTACTATTGAGAGAATACAAACACGCAGGGTTGACGTAGAAAAATCAGTTGTTTCCGTCATGTATGTGGATTATCTTTGTCAGAAGAACATCGTACGTAACTTCAGTCATCAGGTTCGAATACATTGAAGAAAGAAAATTTATTGCAAACAACAGGTTTGTTTATTAAAATACCAAGGCCTCGTACATTTCTTTAAAAAATCTTGTTCAACAAATATAAACATTAGATGTGAACATTTTCAAAGTGCAGTTCTCCTTTTGTAAACTATACCTTTATCTGGAAAATGTCCTCCCAAATGTCCTCCTTTTTTGGATTTTTTATTTAAATTTATATGAATTATCGTGTGTGAATACAAACAACTTTTGTGATATTCAAGAGGACGGAGACACTATCTTAATTTATGGCTCATGTAATGTGAACATGGCTTTATGTAGATGGCTTACTCTAAAAAATATTATCGTACTTGGGCAAATTTAGTACAGGTGTAACGAAAACCTTTACCAAAACAGGTACAGAATTTTTACCAAACATATTTTGAATATACTCGGATTGAAGAATGATATGAAGCAAACGGAAAGTTATTGAATCTTATGTTAAGATTTTATCAGAAAAAATTATAGTTTACTAGCAAAAGCCCGCCGGTACTTTTTAATAGTTGCATTTGTGGTATACCTAAATTGCTGTCCTTAATTCGTTTTAACTAATTTGTAGCCGAGTGTGTAGCATTTGCGCGTTTCATGCGGTGTGTCCCAGGATCAAACCCTGGTCGCGGCAAATAACACCAAAAATAATAGTGGCAAGTGTTTGCTAATAGCGATAGGCAATGGCAAACTCTCCGAGTGTATTTCTGCAATTAGGCAAATTATCATTACTAATATTATAATTATTATTATTTTTCATTGTTAATATTATTATTATTATTATTATTATTATTATTATAGCCATATCTACATACATACATATGTACATACTTGTATGAACAATCACCATTGTATGTAGATAGGACAGTCAACTCTCTAATTCCTCGTGTACATAAAGTAAAGTCGTGAATCGTATCGGCTATTTCCAAGTGTACATATATGTCTATGTACATAGATACGACTGCGCATATACTACGTAGTTGAAGCAGTTTGATATAAATACCTATGTAGTATATACCTTAATATGAAAAGGGCCTAACTTATCGAACTTTTTACATAATCGGATGGAAGCCTCCATAAAACATCCACTAAAAATTATACATGATTGTAACACGAGTACTAAATTTAGGCCCTAATGTATGTAAACAAATAATTACGGTATTTACAAATTTTCTACAGCCCAAATATTTCTTCTTTTTTTTTTTTTGGAGTTGTTAATGAGTTAAAGCCCGTTCGTATTAAGATAAAGTTATATACTAAGTATTATAAGTTTGAAATTTTAATCTTTGCACTTTGCATTTCGCAGAATGATCGCATTACCAAATTGAAGATAGACAACAATCCATTCGCGAAGGGATTCCGCGAAACAGGCCAATCGCGAAGCAAACGTAAAATGTCTTCATCGCCCTCCGATGAGGACTCTGACCAGCAGCAGCCGCAACAACAACAACAACCACAACAATGTCATAAACAAACTGGGCGCCACCATGGAGTGAGACAATCACAATCGCAGTCTCAAACTCATTCCCACAGTCAGCGTAGCGTTATGTCGCCGACAATACCAACATTGGCAGTGACCAGCGAGTCGGGATCATCAATTTGTTCCGATAAGGCGGCGCATCCCAACAGCGACGACATCGCTTTTGTCGACGTTGACAATGTAGTGGATGCCGATACCAATGACGATGGACCGCAAATTAAGCGCTTGAGATCAAATGAGTCCGCCGGCTCGATAGCATCGCCACCGCTGGAGGATATGATCGTTAATGCGCATATGGACAGCATGCGCGGCCCTCATTTGTATGTGACTGAAGAAACAAGTTTGCAACCAACTTTATTTGAATGGCCGCAGCAGATATCAGAGCAGACTGCTGGTGTTGCCTTCGCCAACGGTGGTCACACATCGTTCATGCAACATTTACAGCAAAACATGCAATCAATGTTGCGGCCGTCGCTGGTCGACTTGGCATGCACCTACTTCGGCCGATCACAGCACATTTATACACAACATGCGCACCCACCACCATGTACAGCCACCGAAGATCAAACGGTGTCCGCTGCAGTGTCCGCTGTTGCAATGCCACCAGCTACCGAGCCTTTACCATATCCCGCATTCGTCGATTCTTCGACGCCAATACATGTTAACGAAAACACCGGACATTCCCTTGGCACTGACACTGAAGAGTTGACCTCGCGAGTCGTTGACAATAACGAATTGAAAACAGATTCCCCACTGCAGTCGAATGTTACACAGGTGTTTCAACTTGAGAGCATAATGAGCCAATCGCCGCCAAAACGGAAAGGATTTAGCATTTCGGCAATTTTAGGAGCTGGCAGCTAGTGTCATTAGCCCGCGTATATTTGAATTCTACTACATAATTTTTGAAGTACAAAAGTTACATAAATAAATACATACCTACGTACTTGCATACATATCTACTTATACTTAGCTACACTTTTATAAAAAATTTTTGAAAAATAACACTACTCGACAAATTTTGATCAACTTTAGTCTCCAAGAATAAAATAGTCCTTTCCTAAAGTGAAATTTTCTCCTGATTCCGAATATGACTTCCATTTTTTTGTGGCAGATCTCGTTTCCGAGATATCGGCGAAAATATGAAAATTCCCATTTTTGCAGAACACTACTTCATATAGGTACGGCAAAAATTTGCATTTTTCATTTTTTCGTTTTTAACTGTTGAATTATGCATTATACTAATTCCCATAAAAATTTCTTGCCTTCTTCGCCCTCAAGTATCTTCAGTAGTTTGGCCACTATGCCAAAAAACGTTCAAAATATGTTGAAAAAAAAACGAAATTTTTTACACAATTTCAGATTTAACCACTTTAAAATCGGAAAAATTCTATTGACGAAAAAAAGTTAGCCCTCCTATGTTGTAGGTAATTTAACTACGAAAATTTTAAGCATACCAGTACAACAATCGGACGTGCCATTGAAACTATAGCCCCGTTAACTTGCAAGCGTCTATCCTACAATTTTAGTATTACTCTGATAAAATTGGCGAGACATTTCATTTGGTCACTCTACCTTAGGGTCTAATAAATTTAAAAAGACATCAAGTATTTAATTGTCACTACTGTTTGTTGTAAATTTTGTTTTGCAAATTGTAGTGCAAATTTATACATACTATATCGGTAGATGTGTTTACGAAATGGCTTGTTGCAAAAGAGATTTTAAATGTAAAAATAATCCGGATGATTTTTGCTTTATTTGCGGACATTATATTTTCGGAAACTCAGCTCGGAAAATAACAAATTCTGTCAGAGATGCATACTTTCATTATTTCGGTTTCCGTGTAAAAAATCTCGATAAATCTTGGACACCTAATTTTATTTGCGCCTCCTGTAGATTAACTTTAATGAGATGGGTATCGGGTAAAGGTCATAACATGAAGTTTGGTGTTCCAATGATGTGGACTGAACCCTTTAACCACGACCAGTGCTATTTTTGCGTGATAGACCTTAAAGGTAAAACGAGAAAAAAGAGGAAATTAATAAGTTATCCAAATGTGGCATCAGCTAAAAAACCAAAACTACATGACCATACCTTACCCATACCTAGACCGCCTATAAGTTTTGAAGCCTCAAGCGAAAGTGACTCCGAAGCAGATAATTCAGAAAGTGGACAAGAAGGAGAGATCCCACATCGAGTCTCACAAGCCGAACTTAATGACTTGGTCAGAGATTTGAAATTATCGAAATTTGATAGCGAAGTTCTAGGATCTCGTTTGCAGCAATGGGGCAGCCTGGGCCCTTCGACAAGTACTTCCAAATTTCGAAATAGACACAAGACTTTCTCTACTTTTTTTACTAAAAGTGAAAATATTTGCTACTGCAATGATGTTCAAGGTTTATTTGAAGCACTAAAATTAGAAAATAAAGTGGATGATTGGCGCTTGTTTATAGACAGTTCAAAGCATAGTTTAAAAGCAGCATTACTCCATAAAGGAAATTCGTTACCGTCAATACCAGTGGCACATTCTGAGAATACTAAAGAAACTTATTTAAGCATATCAAATTTACTTGAGCTCATTCAATATAAACAATTTAATTGGAAAATTTGTGCGGACTTAAAGGTAAGCAGTTTCGGTGGTACAGTTTAAAATAAATAGTATATGAAATACATCCTAGGTTGTAGCTATAGTTCTCGGACTTCAAGGAGGTTTCACTAAATATTGCTGTTTTCTCTGTCTTTGGGACAGCCGTGCTAGAGAAACCCATTATATTCAGGAAAACTGGCCACCAAGAGCTGAGTACGAACCAGGTGCCTTCAATATCGCAAACCCGCCTTTAGTAAATCCCGAACGAGTTATTTTGCCAGCACTTCACATCAAATTAGGATTAATGAAAAATTTTGTAAAGGCTTTAAATAAGGACGCGCCATCCTTCCAGTACCTAACGAAATTTTTCCCTAAAATAACTCAAGTCAAATTAAAAGAAGGTATATTTGTTGGTCCGCAAATTAGAAAGTTGCTGAAAGACGAAAATTTTGCGAATCATTTATCATCAGTAGAAGCAGCGGCTTGGGACAGCTTTAAGCAAGTCGTTAGTGGGTTTCTTGGCAACAACAAAGATCCCAACTATAGAGAGATGGTCAAAGCCTTGTTGAAAAACTACAGTGCTATGAAATGCAACATGCCCCTCAAAATGCATTTTTTGCATTCACATTTGGATAATTTTCCCGCAAACCTAGGTGCTGAAAGTGATGAACAGGGTGAAAGGTTTCACCAAGACCTCATGATTTTTGAAAAGCGTTACCAAGGTTTTTGGAGTGAAGAAATGATGGGAGATTATTGCTGGACAATAATACGGGAGACAAACCCAGAAAATTATAAACGGGTAGTTAGAAGTACCCACGTCCCTCACTATTGACCACCACGGTAAAATCGCTCAATTTGACTTTTTTAGATGTAGATATGTATGTATTTAATGTTGTTGTCGTTGTTGTTTTTTACTGAATTGCTGATTTATACTCATATTACTCAATTGAATACAGTTTAACGTGCAAACATATGTCTATAATAAAACGTTATAAAAAAATAAAAACCTAGTTTGAATAAAAATTTTCTCTATAAAAAAATTGTAGGATAGACGCTTGCAAGTTAACGGGGCTATAGTTTCAATGGCACGTCCGATTGTTGTGCTGGTATGCTTAAAATTTTCGTAGTTAAATTACCTACAACATAGGAGGGCTAACTTTTTTTCGTCAATAGAATTTTTCCGATTTTAAAGTGGTTAAATCTGAAATTGTGTAAAAAATTTCGTTTTTTTTTTCAACATTTTTGAACGTTTTTTGGCATAGTGGCCAAACTACTGAAGATACTTGAGGGAGGTGAAGGCAAGACATTTTTATGGGAATTAGTATAATGCATAATTCAACAGTTTAAAACGAAAAAATGAAAAATAAAAATTTTTGCCGTACCTATATGAAGTAGTGTTCTGCAAAAATGGGAATTTTCATATTTTCGCCGATATCTCGGAAACTAGATCTGCCACAAGAAAATGAAAGTCATATTCGGAATCAGGAGAAAATTTCACTTTAGGAAAGGCCTATTTTATTCTTGGAGATTTTTTTTGTCGAGTAGTGTAATTAATAAACTTAAGTGTCAAAAAGTAGAATGTTGAATTTTGTTGCTTATGATGTGACAACTATTAGCCGATTTGAATAAATTTAGTATTGATATTCTGGCAAGAAAATCACCTTTCACCTTTCAGCTTTATATTTTTTTTCTTTTTTAATATCTTATTAAACAAAAATCAATAAATGACAGTAATCCATCTAACGACTTCGATCGTAGTAAACCTACTTTTTACTTTAAGAAATAAATGCAATAAATGTAAAGTTTGCCTTAATATAGATACTAAGTATGCATGTATGTATGTACAAATGTATATAAATCTATGGGTTAAGTATAAGATTTATTAAATGACATATATGTAATTAGTACATAGCTAACAATCATTTTTTATAAATTTGTTGATGAAGTTTTTGTTTGAAATACTTTTTAAACCTGCCACAATACAAATATAATTAGTATGTATACAAATACATTAGAAAATATCAAAATTTTACGAGGAACTTTCATTTTTAATTTTTCTTTACGATCGCCTTCCCAAAATGGTGCATTTGACTAAAAATAAAATATTACAGATTGTTTTACGAATTGCAAAAATGGAAAACGAACTTATTTTTTATTAAAAAATAAAGATGCACACATACATTCATAGATACATGTGTATATGTGCGCGCATATATGTACATATAAAAAAAAAAATAATTTTACTACAATAATTTTATAAAACTCTTTCAAATAATAATAAATATGAAAATTGAATAATTTAAAAAGAATTGGGTGTTACGCCATTTTTTCCGTTTACAGAAACAAATATAATTTTTTTGTATACATAGTTTCCAACCAAAAAGTGATCTGCAAAAAATTAAACACTTTTCTTTAAGTCGTATTTTCGGCTCAATTTGTTTTTATAAACAGAAACATTGAAACCCATACAATCAGATAGCCGACAACCTCCCAAATGTTGTGAATACCTTCCGAAATAAAAAAAAAAAGACATTCACACACATCGAAAATTGTATTTCTTAGGCTGGTCTGTTATGCTCGTAGTAAGTAAGGTAGCCTATGCTTATGATTCCAGTCTTTTAATTCAGAGTATTTTGATAGACTGGTTAAATTGATGATCTGATTGAGGTCCAAAACAAGTACAAATATAAATTACATACCTATGTACATACGTAATTAAAAATAAAATCAAAATAAAAATCTTCTTTGCATTGCAAAAAAAAAGTTCGAAGTATATTTAAATGAAAAATTGGTTTTCGTAATCTTCCAACGGTAAGTTAAAATTAAGCCAGCATGAATAAATTTAATTTTATTTTTATTTAATAATCTTTTATAATAGAATAATTCATTATATAACATTAACCATACAAATCAACTTAACCCATGGACTGTTGTATGGAAGAAAAAACACCTACATACCTTCAGCAAACAAAATTTATCAAAAATTATCTTCCCCAATTTTTGGTAACCAAAAATACTCTTGTTTTGCTGTTTTCTAAATAAAAGGTTTATATTTAGAGAACGACCGAACGTCGGGTTCGGAAAATTGTAGAAAATTTTAGTTTTAATATGTTTCTTTTAACACAAAAAGTCAAAGCGGTCTTTAGGATTGAAATGATATCGATATGATTTGCAGTAATACCACTGAAAGAAATTATTATGAACATATCCTAGATACGCCACTGCTTGGCAGAGCCGTACCATCCACTAGGCAGTGTAGGGGGTAAGGACCCCACACAGAGAGCAAATAGATTTCAAAATGTTTCAACGAATGAAAATTTAATGTGAAAATTCGCATCCTCAGACCTAGTTTCATATGAGCTATTTAAATTGAGATTGCTGATCAACTTTAAAAATTCATTTTCAGAACACATGTTTAAATTATGTATTTTAAATGACCGATACTGAATATTTAAATACGAGATATGCAACCCTGTATTTATACCAAACAACAATTAGCTATTCAGCACAAAATGTAAACAAACTAACAACTAAAACAGCAATTTCAAAACACAAGCAACGGTGGTGCCACTTGTTTGGCATGTTTAAATAAAGGTTTTCTGAAAACTAACGAAAGTTAAACTTAAGTGTCATTGAACTTTTTCATCTGAAATTGGCCCTCAATGAATATAATATTGTTTTTTATATTACAATGTGGTACAAGTTTTAACGGTGGCTAATCAGACAACCAGGATGGGTCTGTAGAAGACGTTAAGCTGAGAGGAAAAGAGAAATTCAAAATGGAGACTTATTTACCCGTACTGGGCATGCTGTATACAAAATTGTCGCGGCGACAAGAGGCTTATCGGGAAATCAATACTGTTTGTATTTCTACCAGATTTCTTGACGAAGTTTAGTGAAGATTATTCAGAGGACATTGAGTCTGAGTTTATGGACGAAATTGTGCAGTTAAAGTACATCATTTTACAGTTAGTGGGTACGGGGAAATAATAATATTGCAAATATATAGAAGTCTGATGATATCAAAAGCCACGAGTGAACGCAACTTTTCGAAACTGAAACTAATAAAAAACTGTATTCGTTCATCAATGTCTCTTAACCGTTTAAATTCATTGGTGATAATCGCGATTTAAAATAATATATAGGAGAAGGTCAAACTTTAAAGATGTTCTAAGAGATTTTGTATCTAAAACAGTTAGATACGAGTAAGTTAATATTTAAGCAAATTGACTATACAAAACTATTTCGTTTTAAAAACACCAGCTACTCGAAATCCCATTATTATTGCATTTAATAAAAAATAGGCTTCGTTAGAATATATGTAAGTACTTGCAAGAAAAAATTTACTTGCAAAACTCACTTGAATTAAAAGGAAGGGGCCTATGTAGATTCTCTCTCGCTGGATTTCGCTTATAGCATAAAATGTTTTAAGGCAGCCCGCCTTTAGAACATATCTATTAATATATTTAAACTCTTCTAACAGTAGGAATGTGCGCGTATTTTACCCTAAAATAAACTCATTATGAAAATTGACTTTATCTGGAGAATCTATTCAATTTTGCTGCAATAAAAATATATATTTAATTCTTAAGCCTTCATTTTTACCTTCAAATACAAATAGATATCAATGTATGTATGCATGTATATATAGTAAATGTAAATGTACATATATATATACTATATACTCTCGCAAACGCAATATCAATTAATTTATTAGTAAGTACCCGCACCACACCACACCACACCACACCACATCGCCTCGACTCGACAAGCACAACATCATCATTAGCATCATCAGCAAAGATTCTCGTAAGTATATAGCATACAATAATTTTCCCTATCCGTGCGTAGTATATAATACAGTAACAACCCTTGATGGTATCATCCACTGACAGAAGTCAGTAATCAGCAATCAGCTTTGTTTATCTGCCTACCTCAAGCCTCCTGCGTTTAGAATACTTAAATCTCAAGGGGCAAATGAGGTAGTAATCTATTAAACCAAAGAAATATTTAAAAAATTTAAGTGAGTGCCACCAACATGGATCTGTACAGACATACATACATATGCCGAAATGCTTAGTTAGATAGTATTTTATATGAAAAGAAAATTATTGGTGAAAAGTAAATTAGCTATTTTGTGTGCATCGGTCCAGACGGAGGCAGGAAGCCAGCGGTGCCTCAAACCGAGTTTACGATGACATGCAGAACCGCCCCGCTCGTTCGTCGCCGAGCAAGCAAAGAAAAACATACACACACAATTTATACAGGAACATAAAATCAGAAAAAAAAAACAGAAAAAAAAACAAAAGTTAGTGCAACATGTTGCGACGTCTGAACAAACCACAGCGATGGCGACGTAAGATGAGTTGTAGGAGGACCAAGACAAACAAACACTAAGTGAAAAGGCACCGTGAAAAAGTAAAGAAAACAAACAACTATGTTGATAAAGCATGAAATTGGCCATCGGTTGGTAGGCCGACAAGTCGCATCGCAGCTGCAGTTGGCGTCGCTGATACGACACCGCCAACAATAATGCAATAGCAGATGTCACAGTACATACTCGTATGTACATATGTACTCGTTATTGTTGGTATATTTGTGGTGGATGCCACCGATTTAATGCCGGCAATTGACAGTTGAAGATGTCAAACGCAACACGGTGTTGGTGTGGTAAATGCCGCATTTGTTATTGGTACCGTCGCTTACATTGCGGCTGTTAGTTGCTGCTGCTGCTGATGTTGTTGTTGTTGTTGTTATCGCTGCCACGTTTATGCTCGTTTATTTAATTTTATAGGCTTGTAACATTTCTCCCATTAATTGTTACTATTACTGTTACTACAGATTGGTTAGAGGGTGAAATCCGATATATTTAAATAAAACAGAAGAAGTAAATTATTGAGTCAAATGGGTGCAACCGGGAAAAGTAAAGTAGTACGAGTAGTAGAGCTAATGGGTTGAAATCTTACATTCTGTTATTTGTTTTTTGTTTTTGCTTGACTATTTCATAATGTCGAAAACAACACATGAATCAGAAAAAGTATTCATTTGAGGCTAATTGAGGATTAAGATATTGAGTTCACTGTTAACATATGTACATATGTGTGTACATACTATGTATGTATGTACTTATGTATGTATGTATGTATGTCCATAAGTAATGTTACCTTAATATGTCGAACACTACGTAATAAACTTAGTAAATAACCAAATAAAACACAAAACATAAACTACATGCCAATTTGGAATAATTTAAAAAGCGGCTGACTGCCTATTCAAAGCAGCTCGATGCTTGGGTGCCACGTGAATTAACACAAGCAAAAAAGGATCAATCCAATCTTGGCGTGCGTGCTGTATCAGAAAACTTGAATACATAATACATGATATTGATTTTATTCCCTCGCTTTTCTCTCATGTTGAAACTGAAAGAGAATATTTAGAAGTTAAAGAAACGACGAACTAGCAGAAAACAACGGTGCATGTAAACACCGTTTTTATTCAAATTTATTTATAAATACGAATATATAGTGCAACAACGCGGCAGCGGACAAGTGTCCCCATAAAGTAAAGTTACTAGTTCCAAGATAAGGGACAACTGTTCACCGGCAATAATGAAACCTCTATGTTGATGTAGAAAGTTGAGGCCGGCATGAGGGCTGTACAAATTTTAAATAAATTTTGAAAATTTTTAAAGATCAGGCAAAAGCGGAATTATTGGGAAAAATATTCTGAAAGAAATAGGAAAGTGGTTCTTAAAAAAATATTGCCGAAACGTTAATGTGGAAAACGTTGTAAGTGGAAGAGCTGAGTGTGTGTTAGAGTTTCAACTGCGATTACTCCCGTCAATGCTCAAGCTTCATATTAGAAACAATTCAGACTTATGTATTTCTCAAATTCTTATAAAATGAACTATGGAAATCATTCAAATTTCTTACACTCTTTAATCGAATTGAAATATTCGTATTCACTGTTCTTCGTATTGACAACTGATTGCCTTGTACCTCGGCACCAATTCTACCATTTTTGCATCTAAAGCAACATACCCCTTACCCCAATGACATATTCATTATCGGGATGGACGGGATTCCGAGCCGCCCGATCGTTAGATATCCTGTTAGACAAACGGTGTGCCTAGGAGGTTGGAATGAACTGGATGAACCCGCTCCTCGGCTGCTTTTCTGAGCACTCTTAGGTCGCTTTGGGATTTGCTGCGCTCTGTAGCCGCGGCCATATGGTATCTTATGAGATCGTTCTGAACGCGGGGCAGACTTTAAAAGCACACAATCGGTACGTAGTGTGTTTCAATACGTCACTTCAGACAGTCACCACGTAGAGGAGAATAGACTTCACCACCCCAGGCAAAACCAGTCTTACCTGCTGCCTTGGTTCTCCGCTATGCGCCATTCATCTAGCCAGGGCTACCGTTAGAGCTACCGTGATATATGAAATTAGACTGTATTAATTCTGTCCATATATTTCAATAAAACAAAAATGCTTAAAATTTATTAACCAATACTTTCCAAATAGCAACCGGAAGGAAACAACTCAAATTTTGCATTTAAGAAAATTAAATACACAATATACATATGTATGTATTTGAGATTTTGAGTAACATCAAAATTGTATGACGATTGGCCTTGTTACGAGCGTAATCGATTCCAACTTCACCAAATCAAATTAATCAGTTTGTTGGATATATAGCAATCTTATATTATTTGTTCTATATTATTTCAAGATTATAGTGAATACATATGTACATATACTATACATATTTATACACACAAGTACATAATTAGATATGTACGCGTATAAGCATATGGAGCTATATTCAATGCATTTCATGCTGAAGAAGAGAAAATCCTATTTATGTTGAGTTTGAGGTAAACAAACGAGACACGCACCCGGCGCATCCTAAACAAATCACATGCTTTGTTCTCTCAGATTTTTGCCCATGCGACGCAAGGTGGCTACAATAAGATTTTACTTTCTTTACAATTACTTGCAGTGGAATTTTCAAAGCAAATAAAGGCTCACAAGTGGTTCCATTATGAATATCTTAGCGATGAATAGGGATTTGCATATATAGAATACTATATATACATAAATGCATATGCGGTTAGCCGAATAGACGATATCCATGATCCTCTAATTGTTGTCATTGTTCACGCGAAGTGCCTTGAAATGTAACACGCTCAGTAATTGCCAACCCAATTGTTGTGTTATTAAAATAAATTACGGATTTGCATAGCCTCCTTTAAATATCTTGTGCATTCTTTATAAAAGTATTGGGCCAAGAACTATGGGTTGCCACTTGAGTTTCCATTCTAATACCTCTCAAAACAACAATGCCCTCAATATTCACTTCACTTCAATACATTCAACATAACCTTTTTCTAACTAACCTAATTGAATGTACATATTTATCTGACGAAGAATAAAACCTCTCCAAGAGCTATAGGTATCAGGCGACTTCGTTTTTGTTTGTGTGTTGGGTTTGTTTGATTTGAATACCTGGTCAATATTGTTAGACAATGCTCAAAAATAGTTGTGGCCGCAAACTTTTTGCTTTCCTTCAATAACTTCAAAGGCAGTTAGAACTAATTTATATGCAATCGACTTTGTGCAAATGTGCATATTTGTAAATTAACATACATACTTACACAAATACATATGTACGTGGGTGTACGACTATGTGCGGTAATGTTTGTTACTAAATCTATTGCAACAGCGACCATTTTTGTTAAACCGAAATCATAAGACAACCCAATGATGTTGCAAAAACCAATAAAAACAGTTTGAATAGGATACCCATGAAATAACTCTGAAAAAAAGTAAAATAAACATCTCTTTCTTTAAAGCGAATACTTCCGTTTCGCAAGGAGTTTTCTTATCCTCTTCCTAGTTGCTCGTCAGAATGTGTGCGATTCTCCTTTTGGGGTAATACATGTAATTGACAGTAAAGTAAATGATGTTTGTTTGAATGGTAAATGTCATACTGGCCTCCAAAAAGAGAAGAAATGGCGTAAAAATTTTAAAATGCAAAAGCATAATTTTTTTTTATAGAAATAAAAAGTCAAATAACATGCTACTTGGCAAAAACAATACTGTGTTAATTGTAACACAATAAAAAAACCAAAAAAAAAGTAACTTTTACAAAGAGCCCTAGTCATTCGCTAATCACCATAAAAACGATCTCGCCTCATGAGCATACAAAAAAGTTCACTGTACACCCTCCTAGGTAGGTATGTATGTAGGTAGGTAAAATGGTTGCGAGCCATGTCGATCAAGTAGCAAAAATACTACCCTCTTGATGACATAAACTCGATTAAACCTACTGAGTAATGAAAGGATGTGCATTAAAACCAGCCGGAGTTGTTAACGAAGTCTACTATGTTTGAGGTCTCGATCCTAGATATCCTAGATTATCCAGAAGAAGACCCATGAATGCCCATTCCGCATGCGTGCCCAAAGTTTAACCAGTGTATACTGCAATAAATTTGTGGGCAACGGCCCTAGACCTACAAAGAATACCTCTGGTCTGCTTCTCATTATAGTCCGGCCAGCTAGATCTTGATATCCTGGTACAATCCCCTATTTAAGATATATTGGGATTTTTTGTTTATTTTTTTTAATTACTTTTGAAAAATACTTTAGATAGGGGGTATTTTATTTCTTCATATCTTCGGGACTTATAGTCGGATTTTAAAGTATGATACATCAATGTTTGCTTCGCGAGGAGACAATTTTTATTTTGGAAGTTCGTTGGGCTCATGAACTCCATTTTAGTGACCTTTTAATTTACTGATATTAGGTGGGAACGTTAGGGTGGTAGTATCTGAGTACTGGAGAACTTGAGGTATCTTAGAGTGATTTATCTTCTTCTTCTAACATGGCGCTATATAGCTAGCTATATTATGAAGAGGGTTACCACCTGCTTAAAACGAATTATAATAATAATAATATAATATTTAGGGTGTGCGTTTTTATATTGTAACACAAATTGAGGGACCTACAGTTTTCCCTCCTCCCTCAAATGATTTTTGTGATAAGTTTTTTCATTACTGAAATGCGAGCAGGATTTGTATCTGGGACCCATCGAATGAAGCACGCACGGCTACGGCGGCCACCGAGTTATATAAAATTTTAAAATAATAGTGTGAAACAGTTCGTTTTGGCGAGAAGGTTCTTACTTTATGGGGGTTGCTACTTATTTATACATAAAGAAAAGAGTGGCATACTTTTCGATTCGCTGAAGAGAAAACTTATAGCAGATAGAGGGTTGCCGCCTGCTTGAAAACTCGAATTCAATCAAATTATGTCCAAGTTATATGAAATAGTATATTGTCAAACGTTTATTTTTTTGCTGAGGATAAGGTTAATAACTGGCTGTATCTCAAAGATGGTTACCACCTGATTTAAATTTAAATGAATTATACACAAGGATACAAAATATTAATATATGAGTGTCAAACTGTTATCTCGGTGAGAACAAGGTATAGACCAAGATTTTTGTAATTTAAAACGAAGTTTCAACCGTCAACCAATTGGAGTGTTTAGATCGCTGTATGCACTATTTTGTTGTTGTGTAAGAGTAAAAAGTTCAAATATATGTACATCTGTCTCTTTCTTATCTGGATTGATCACATGTTTGGAAATGAATACAACTTATGTATTTAAAAATGGGTCCGAGTTTTTTCATATGTACAAAACTATACAAAAACATAAATGATGTGAATTGAAATTTTATTGCGAATAATATTTATTTTCGTAACCTGGTCCAGGCATTGACGACTTGCCGCAAATAGTGTTTGGGAGATGCTGAGACAAGTTTAAAAAATTAAATCTTTACATACACCTGTAGGCACATAAAAATATATGTACATATATATTGGAAAAGTCAGAAACGACAATCGAAAACCAACATCCAGCTATAAACATCGACAGAAACAAATAAACCAAATCAAAAGAGAATGCAACAACAATGACATGAGAATTGGGTATGGCTGTTGAGCTTGGCGCCATCACTTAAGATGCGGCATTCTATGAAGTACTGATAAGCGAGCACTCAATCACTATTTACACTCTCCTTTATGCTCATTTATGTATCTGCATCAATAAGGATAGAATACGTGTACGTGCATGTTTACATACATAGGTATGCCACTTTGTATGTATTTGTGTACGAATTGCTATATGCACGAGCATACATATTATTCGTGTTTCCCGCTACTGAGGTCAAACAAGGGGGGTACGAAATTTATAAATTTATAACCACTGCGCTGAACGGTTAACAAAGTTAGTACATTTGTATCCAAAATGGTACATTCGTTTCTGCTACGCACATTGGTATCAAGATTGAGAGAATGCAAATGTTGCGCCCATTGCGTACCGCTAATCAGCTCTGAGTGAGTTTAACAGAATCAGCTGTGTGCTGACGTCACAATCGTGTAATTTTTGATGGTTAAAGCTGGATTTGCCGCGCTTGTCCCGAGAAATTTTTGTTGGTGTTTTATACGTTCCTTTCCAATTCCGTCTAACTGAGAGCTCTTTCTGCCCGGACCAATATTGGCAATGAATCACCATCAACTAAATTCTATTTATGTACATATGTATATACATATGTACATATATCGGTGTCAATTCTGCAGTGCGATTCACTAACTAATTTTAACGATAATCGCATGGGTAACTCATCTTAACGAAAATTTTAGCGATATTGCTATTCAGCAGCCATTTTTTAACGATTTTTGCTATCGCCGAATCAGTTTTTGTCGTTAGCTAGTCGATTATCGAATACTAAAGGACAACAAATTTGATGTTGTTAAAAATCGTGATTTCAACTTAAATAAAAGATAAATTTAAAATTTAAAAATTAAAAATTTTATGTGATTTCTTTTCTTGGCATTTAAAAAGGAACATTAAATACTGTCGCTTGAATATTTGGAATATGGCTTATCACGAGGTGACGAAAAAGTAAGCGCTCCAAAAGTGGATCGAAGTTTACTCCGGGACGTGGACAATCGCCTTCATTTGAATGCAACAGAATTTCATAATCTGTATCGGTTAACTCCAGACTTGGCTGAAGACCTAATTTCTCAGCTGGATAGGTTTCCTATGACCCAAGTGAATCGTGAGGAGACTTATGTCAACCACTATATCGAACATTCAATTAATGTGAAAATGGTAAAAGCAAACTTTTATCAAGGATTCAAATATAAAAACAGAAATATAGTTTATTTTTAATATATAGATAAATGATCTCTCTAAAAAAAATTTAAATATAGAACCTAAATACCCTGGAGCAAAATACGATGCATAATGGAGCGAATTTTGAAAACGAAAATCATGGCACATTTGCAGGCGATTCCGGATATTTCTAGGAGTCAATTTGATAACTCTTCTACCAAATCGCTGAAAGGAGAGTTCGAAATTCTGCTACCATGGAACACTGCAATATATATACACAATTATTAGTATTGTCTTATTTCACAATCAAATATAATAAAAACGTGGCCAAATTTATATTCGACAGCAAGCATTCTTTTTTGTTTTCTTCCATTCCTTTGTGATTTTCGCCCATTTCGGCATTTAGTTTGAATAAATACAACGAGACAGCTGCTAAGTGCCGTTAAGAATAAGTTAGTGAATCCCACAATCGTTGGTGCAAACGACAAATATTATCGATAAAAATTGCGATTGTAGATTCGTTTAAAGTTAGTGAATCTTTTTGATCTAAATATCATAATTTCACATCTAGGTAATAATATTGCTGCTTTCAGCTATTTTTGGAAATTATTTACTTGAGAACAAAATAAAATGTGCCGAACTAAACGACGAATCGTACTTCAGCACAGAAAAAGTTTTCCGGACCAGAACGGTGAATACGTCATAACACATTGCAGTAAGCTGACCTTACAGTATAAAGAATGTACATATTGTATGAATATGTAACGAAAGTTTCAAATGCACTCTGTATATCAAACCAACGGCTGCTAATTTGCATACACAATAGAGTCTGGATATAACCAACTAATTAATGCAAGGGGTGTTCGGTATATGCAAAAGTGAGTACATAGTGATTTTTTTCATCAAAATCATCATAATAATATGAATGAAAAATTCACAGTGTTATTCATAATACATTTTTTTGTTAATTTATTTTAATATGACAAATTTCAAACTTTGTGGAAAATTTATAAAAATTCAAAGACTTTCATCAAATTTCAACTTGCTTATGAGAATTTTTAAGAAACTCTCGCATATGCTGATAAATTACCCATCTAATTTTAATATAATAATATGAAAATCTGAAGTGGCGGAAAATTGCCTTGGATTTTTGACATTTTTTTGAAATATGTGTCTTGGAAATTTTTTATTTTACGCATGTAGTTGATATGACCGAAAATGCGCAATACCGTCTGGACAAAAAATATTTAAAATCATCAGGAATTTAAATAAAATGCATCCAACCCAAAATCTAAAATAAGCTAAAAATTTTCTAAATACTCTTTTAAAGCTATAAAAAGTTGAAAAAAGTTTGGATAAAAGTGCCCAAACCAAAATTTCATAAACTCGTCAAAATCAACGGGAAGTTTTGGCTACCTAATTAAGCTAATACCAAATAATTTTCTAAGTATTCTGATAAAAAAGTTGAAAGTAAAAGAAAAAACTGTTTAATTCAATATGTATGTTTGGATTTTGTTAGATGTTTACCTTTTATTATATAATGAACGATATTTTTACAAAAAATATATCGTAAACATATTGTCAATATTGTAAGAAACCAATTGTGTACTCATTTGTGCTTCCCACTCTATTTATATATAATATGGTTTCTCATTCGTTGACCATGAAGATAATAACATTTGGTTTATTCTTTTGTACTTGAGTTACAAATATCACTTGGTAGAATTGCATGCAAAGCAAAAAGGAACGCGTTATAGAATTTTGACAAGTTTCCGACTCTTCGCAGTTTATTATAGGTTTTCTCTTCTTTCATTGGGTTCTTTCGCTCTCATTGAATTCTGATAATTTGCTTAAGTTTTTTTTTACTAAGTGAATTAAAATATTTCAGTGTGAAGATCATTTTAATTAAAGAAATCATACTTCATAATATCGTACTTTTCGATATGCGCAAGACCTCTGAAATTATATTATTCGTTATGCTCGACGGCCACTGTTTTGGTGGGAGATTATTTTGAATTTGTTCGCCGTTTTAGCATTTCTCATTCTCTCAATCTCTTACCAGTGTTACGTCACACAAGATTACTTTCAAAAATCATCTATGGTAAGCGCAATTTCGTATTCTATCATTCTTGCATTGGCACCTTGCTTTCCGAATTCAGTAACTTTTTAAACGACTAAATAATTTTAATATGGAACGATATCCTTCCAGAATGACAGAGTACAAGATCGCCCCAAATCCAGTAAACAAAGAATATGGGGGAGAGAAGAAAGAATAACTTCCAGTTTTTAAGTGAGAAACGTGTTTTAAGTTTGCTTCAATTTGAAAATTTGTAATTTGTCAACACAAGAAATAGTTTTTGTTTCTCTTTTTGAATCGCAATATACTTACATATATATACACGTAATTAGCCTGGTAAAATATTAAATTGACAGACTGATGCGAATATAAAAGACGATCTCTTCCGTGCATTTTCCATTACATTTCGTTGTCCTTTAACTAGACAATTTAAATATACAATTTTATTAAGCAAATTTTAAATTTCTTCCACAAACAGAGCGGAGCAATACCAAAAAGGATTTTAAAGTTTATCGGGGTTTTCTTCCAGAAACTCTCCAGTTAGCAAATATTTTTAATAAAAGCTTCTGTGGTTCATTGCATTGTGTAAAAAATAATCTTGGTATTTAAGACAAAATAGGTATCCAGATGGGAATTTGTACTTACCGCGCTATCGCAAAAAATTTTCAAATGTAGAAAACACGGAAACAAATTTTGTCAGATAATTCTATCGTTTTTCTTTTTTCGTCGCCTACATTTACTTATTACGCAAAATCAAGCCATATTCTGCAAACCTACATATGTACATACCGCTACATAGGCACCCAACACTTCTGTGCTTTCTTTGTGTGATTTAGGTATGTATGGATGAA
Organism: Anomoia purmunda; assembly: GCA_951828415.1. Classification (NCBI taxonomy): domain Eukaryota; kingdom Metazoa; phylum Arthropoda; class Insecta; order Diptera; family Tephritidae; genus Anomoia; species Anomoia purmunda. The sequence continues at coordinate 727,565 of OX639996.1, forward strand.
TGTATGTAACAAATACGAAACAAGCTTGTGTTCAGCAATGGCGAACAGAAATGGCAGACCAATTTATTAGAAAGAGAAGTAGGGAATAAACTGGCCCAGCCAATCAGAATCAAACTGAGTTACAACGGAAAAAGCAGTAGAGTTGCCAAAACAACGAAATATAAAAATTCTCTTTAAATATTGGGCATTCACAAGGACCGTTATTTGGTCATATTCGGTGTTATTTGTTGTATGTGCTATAGTTTCAAACCAGTTGTATGATTAGCACTATTATTATTTCACGTACAAAGTTTGAATAACACCAATATAACACATATTTATTGAGAGTGCCGCATTTCATCAGTAAATAACAAATACAACATAGACTTAAACGGGGTGTGCACAAAGTACTTATTTTCATACACATCTCTGTTATAACAAACCGCAACAACCTTGTTAATTGCCCCAAATGTTGTAGATATCCCCAAATCTGTGCAATTATTTCAATGCGAATCTTTAACATTAAAAATTACTCCCGTGCCGCTGATGATAGCCTTTTACGAATATGTGCGGTGACAGACTTCGGCCATTTTGATGTAAAGATTTTTGCGACCATCCACAGTTCCCCTGTTCTGTCATGCCAAAATCATAACCTGCTGCATTTTTAGATCGTCAAAACTCAATCAACAATTTTTGTAAAAAAAAAACAAGTATAATTTTTTCGATGTTCGATGTGCGAATTCATTTAAAACTCTACATATAATGAGTGTCCAAAACTGTTTGCAAGATTCGAATTAAATAAAAGCATGTTTTTTATGTAGTAAGTAGGAAGATAAGCAAGAAAAATATCATAACATATCAATCAAATATGATCGACAAATTTTTAATCCAAAAATAACGATTATTTTTTATCGAAAAAATAAAAACCACAAAAAAAAATACTCTGGACCATTTTACAAGCATACTTTTTCATTATCAACAGATCGTCAAATAAGAAGCTGCTGTAAGTTGTGCGAGATCCCGCTACGATATACGAAATAAATCATACGGCTTAATCAAGTAAGCAAGAATTTAAAACAGGTGAAGGCCGTCCGACAGGGTGGGGTTCCGGTAGGTCTAGAGGAAAAACAAAACTTCTTGGTTGCTATGATCGCTTTATTTAAATTTCGTTTTTACATATACACATATGGTACATACATATCTAACTTTTATTTATATTTTCCATTAACATCAATAATATCTGTAAAGGAGACAAATATTATATTCCGGTAATGTTATGTAAACTTGTTTATCACAGTTATCTAAAACTCCCAAACATAATACATTTGCTCGACATTACAGAGAAAATTAGATTACAAACTGTGAAAATGAGCCATTTATAATTTTTGTACACAGTGAAAAAAAAAATTAAGAAGCCAGAATTTAAATAGATATTAAATGATACACCTTTAGTTTCTTTTAGAACACCCACTGAGTAGGTGGCGTGCAAAAGAATTTTGGATATGCGAATGAATATTGAGGAGTATAGTGCTATTCTAGTGACTTAAAATTAAGTTCTAAAAAAAAGTATTTATTATTTATTATTTGAAAATTGCAAAAGTACCCTTATGCTGGAAAAAATCGGAACATATAAATCCACTTTTCTCGATATTATAATTTTTGCCTTAATAAAATGACAAAAATATTTTCTAACTTGGGCCAAGGTGAATTCGCCATGCATTCAACTGTATTATTTGCTTGATATAAATGAAATCAATGAACAATTTACGACTCAAATATACATTTTTGATTTTGCTTACATGTACCCTTTTACGCGCCACCTCCTCAATCATCAAATATGATTATGAATATATACATATATATTTAATTATAAAGCTTGGCGTATCAGTCTGCCTTCAAAAGTACTTATATGTACATATGTATTTAGCATATACCGCTAAAGGTTCAACTGCTTAAATTTGAAGCTAGCTGATATGTAGACTCGAAGTGGTAGTCGATGTGATTGTGATACGATATTACTAAAAGTGCAACTCATTATAGAAACCATCCATCTTGTTGTTGTAACAGCAAACAAATCATTCCCAAAAAAATGTTAAGGAAGGTTGCTGAAATGACAGTCCTTGGCCAGATATAACTCCAAATTATTCCGGTATGTAGACCCAACTGTCGTTTTATTCTGTTGTGACATTTTAGTTCAACAAAATTGTTTAAGATAATTCAAATCCAGTATTGCTGCTGACTGCGTAACGTAATTTGTCCCGCAGCGTTGATTTCTTCTGGTAGTTTGGCAACTTCAGTAAATTAAAACAGGTGGATGATGTTGGTAAGCGATTGAGAGGATCCTTTTTGCGTATAGTAAAAAAACCACGTATGACACTACCAATAGTGTCGCCAGTATCCTCGTCGTCACCAACTTCGACACAGCGAATAGAAAAGGGCGGCTCAAGATTGGCAAACCCAAGCAGTGGAGGTTTTGAACAGCTGGTAACAAACTACAAGAAACAAAAACCACGAACATTAATAGCATTTGATAATATAAAAGTTATAATTTTAAAACCTTTAGAAATAATTTGCGCTCTTCTTCGGTAAAATCTTTGGCCAAGATATCCCACAACCAGCCAACTACCCGGTGTGAATCGTGGAAACCGCCATAATACTGAGTATTTTTTCGTAGATCTCGCAGGTCTAGCGGGGCGGTATCGCCAGAAATAAGACGTTGCAATTCTGGTGGTGAAAATAAAGACAACCATTCTGGATTAACAATACTACGAAATCCACGATTAAAAGCCTGAGTTTGTTCACGAATTTGCGTGTTCATATGAAAGTAAGCCATGTAGTGGATATAGACCAGTTTATTGTGATCGGTGACGGCGCGAGCTTTCCCACCGGGATGCAACTCATGTGTCACAATTTTTCCCATAACATCCTGATCCACCGAAAACGTTAAATTCAAATCTGACACATCTTGTTTATAGTGTTTAATGAAAGTGAGACTGCGATATAGTTCATTGTCTAAGGAAGGCAGCTCATCCATGCAAGAGTACAGCGCCTGATGTGTCTGACCCAAAAGCTGAGAAAGAAAGAACGAAGCAAATGGAACGTCGACAACTATACCTTCATACACTGCTTTTCCTAACATTCGCCCAACAAACTCAAACAGCTGCAAATGATTGTCCTGTACGTACGATATTGGAGAGGGATATAAACGCTGGTCTGAAGTCGTTTTGAATAAATTTAACGACGGATCAAACACTTTCTTGATTGTTTCCTCGAGGAATTCTTTAAAGACACCATCTTGATCAATACCAGCCTCATGCAAGCCTTGCTGGTTGATGAAACGTACACGAATAACACCCTAGCAAAGAAAAAATAAACCAAATGCTTTATTCATGCATTCATCTATTAAGTTTGATACACATTTTACTTCATATTAATTTGTACTAACCTTCAGTGCATGTGGCCTCAATGCTGCCAACTGTCGGTAGCCGTCTTCCACAATGCGGTCGCGATGTACAACGATCAATGCGGAACGTGGGGAAGCACAAGCACTCTCCGTTAAACCCATGACAGCCTTCTCATTTTGGACGAACTTTCGAAACAATTTAACACGATCTTCATGAGGGATAATATGGGGCATTTTCTGCAGCAAAATCACAGCATGTCTTTTAGCCTTTTCCAAATCACTGATAAATGTCGAAGGCTTCACTTCGGGTACAAGCCAATGGTTAATTGGCGCAAATGAACGGCGGCAATCACGCCGATAAAGACACAACAGCAAAGTATGCAATGATATGAATACTGGACACTGAGTCACGTTTTTAGTTGCTATGGAAGAAAGTTTTTAATTTTCATTTTATAAACAACAACCCGCAAATCTTTCAGCATGATTATAACTTTAAATTCAACTCAATTTACAAATATTCAAAAGTTGGGTTTTAATTAACGCGACCTCCATATTTTTAAATTGCCGGTCATTAGGAAATATTTTTTTTAGTTTCGCATTGGTACTACGTCCTAGAAAAGCCCTTCTGGAAACCCTTCTGTATATAGAAAAATAAGAAGGTCTGATACGTCCTACAAACACCCTTCTGGAAACCTTTCTATGGGTAGCGAAAGCAGAAGGTCTTCAAGAAAGGTAAAGGGAATATGGAACAGAAGGCTTATTGGCTCATAGGAAGGCCTTTTGGAAGGCCTAGTTTAACTCACGAAATTATCTACTGGAAGCGAGAAAACAAAACATAATTTCCGAAGAAAACTCTAATTTTTTTCTGAAGCAATGCTTCGCAAAGCTAGAAATATAAAAATCAACCGAATAAGAACTGCATACATAGTAATACCACTTACCTATCAAGTTGTCGTTAATAATTTTAAAGAGCATGTAGTTGAGGAAATATGTAAGCATAACGAAGTCATTAAGAAGAAATGGCTTTTGTTCCGTATACATTTCATACTCATCCAAAATGCTGTAAATAATTGTATTAGCTTTCTTTCTGAATGTGAATTGGAAAATAAATTAGTACATACGTCACATAATGAGTCATACTATCACAAAAAAGCATCAGCATTGCAATTTGAGGTTTTTTCAAAGAGTTCTCCTGCCTTAACAGCTCCATAAATTCCTTCATACCACAATTCGGTCCCAGCGATGTGAGAAGTAACCAAAGATCGTGTAAAACGTTATCGTTGTAACAGATTCCTTGAAAGAAAAAGTGTACGTAATGAAACCTTTAACGAATACATAGAATACTTGTATAGTTTTATATTTGCTTTATAGGCAATCTAATTAACCCGCTTTAATTCTGTTGTATTAGCTATACTGAGCTCTGTAGAGATCGGTTTGTACTACAATTGTTGTCGCCCAGAGCCCCAATAAACGTGCTGTTTCGACGGGGTTGTACCAGAGAGATGTTAGATGAGTGGACGTGGTGATTGAATTCCCATGATGGCATTCATAGGGTGAGAGGAAATCAAGGCGTTGATATACTCCCAATTAATGTCATTTAAGGTCTGTCTGTAGTCCGTCGGGTTCAGGTCTGAAGCTTTGTCCATTGAGTCGTTCTACGGACGTTGGCTGGGCAATCGGCATGAATGTTGGCTTTTTTGCGTTATGCGCTCCAATAACTTTGTTGAAGTTAATATAGCTTCGGTAAAGCGCTGGAAGACAAATAGGGCAGATTTGTCGATCGAGATAACATTGGGTGGGTGGTATCTTGCGAGCGTTATCATAGGTCGTCAGGTTATGCTATTTATTAGGTCAGCGCTAGCGATTGAAATGTCGGAAAAACTGCTGCAATTGCGCACTATACGGGTGGGGGTACCGTCATGCGTGGTTCAGACCATCGAATCGTCTATCTGATCTTACAATACTTTTCTCCTCGTTTGGCAGGATTGAATACTACAGATTGGTGATACGGTTTTCACCTTTGAATAAGCCAGAGTGATATCCTGCTGGACAACAATTAACATGGGGTATTTTGGCAAATATATGTGGAGGGAATGCTTGATTCTATTATATTGTCAATAACTGTACATATGTTCCATATTTCGAACTCGAAGCCTGATAGCCATATGCTCATATTCTAGGGTCCACAGCTATTTTTATGCTATACCAACTAATGAGGAGTGTTATTTCTGAGCTTTTTCTTGGAGCCCGTTTCAGTTAATTTGTAGTAACTTAGTTTTCCTCTGGGTATTTTTAGCGCTTTGGGAAATAGGGGTAGTTGCCGCTACAGCACATGACCAACGAGAGGCCACGTAACACCTGAACGACTATCAACATATATCAGGACCTGAGACAGTCTTAAGTTGGCTCCCCCCGTTGCGCCAGTTATACCTAACCGAAGTTGAATTCGGACGGACAGTATCTGTTGTGATTCTCCGATCTAAAGAGTCCTTGATTGGGAAACCGCCGGGTAGGTAAATGTAACCGACTGTCGTGGTAATGTATACAATATTGTGAGGATTTGTTATTTATTACCCGTCGTATTTATTACCTGTTAATATATCAAGCCTGAGTTGTGAAAGCGTATTTAGCGCCGCATAAAACATCGAGCACACACGTGAAACTTGTTCAACCTCATAACAATCCAGTTTACGCCATGTTCTACTGCCTCTGGTAAAATTTCCTCGTGCTGAGCCGCGATCCAAAGCTCGTCGGATTAAATTACTTGTAGATGACTGTGCTGGCGGTTGAAATTCTATGCGTTCATAAGTGGCATTAATATTCCGTAGCAAGTCAACTAATAAGACTTTAATACATCGATGGCCCCATAGCATATGAAACTGCTTTTTGATCAAAGCTACATTTTGGTTTTGTGCTGGATCCAATGACGGAGTATGCCATCCTAGAAGTTCATGCCATTGGGTGAAAACTCCTTTACTGGATACCGTGTTGGGAATATTTTCTAGTAGTATTGTAGTTGCGTTCTTTTTGTTTTTAATAGTTTAACAATTAATAGAAGTTAAAAATAGGCAAAAATGTTTTATCTAAATATTTACCGTAAAAAGTGGATATGCAATCTCTTTCGCTTCTAGCGGGCTTTCAATCGTGAACAGATTAACAATATTTCCTAAAAATGCAAGCAATTTAGTCCCCTGAGAGATGTTAATATAAAATGAAATATATTAGATTCAAATATGAATACCACCAGTATCAATCCACTTACTGGCATACTGTTTATAAACTCTGAAAAAATGTTGACATCCTCAGCAGCTTCGAGAAACCGCTTGAGTATCTGCATCGATGTTAATTGTTCGATGCACTGCGGTATGATTATATTTAAATGGTATACCAATGCTGGAACAGATAAAATTTCGCCCAAAAATTGAAACAGTAAATTACGACTGAAGTCACCGTCGATAAGAGGGCGGGTAGACAGGGTCATTATAGCTTTAAGTGAGACAGGTTTAATTGAGAGATCCTCCCGTGCTGTGCCTTTTAATAGAATTGACTGTTGACAAAGTAAAATAATTTATGCTATCAATATCAATATATATGTACATATCCATATATTCAGAAAATATATGCATATTTTGGAAATGGTTAATGGACCTATATCCAACTTACGCGCATAGTTTTGAAAAATCCGTTTTGTACTAATTTTCCCTGAATATTGCAGCATACTTTCTGCAGCGCTGGATACAGTTTCTCAAACTGTTTGCTCCTTAGTATACCCCACGATTTTGGTGACGTAAAAACGACCAATGTATGCAAGTACAATGCCAGTGATATGCTGTCCGTATGATTTTCTTTTTACATAAAATCGAAAAATTAAGTACAAGAAATATTAAAAAGCATGTTTTAAATATATGTACCAGGTTTAATATCCTCCAGCATTTGACAGCAAAGACTTAGCAAAGATTTGATATGTGCCAACCAAGGCAGACTGCAGGTAAAGTATATACTCGTATTCAATATGTTTCTGGCAAACCATATGAAGTTTATTTAGCTTACCTCTTATCCTTATGTAAACATAGAGCTGCGTATGACATTTTTGGAGAATCTGTCTCCATGGCTTTATTGAGATAGCGACATAAACATTCGAACTTTTCACGAGACGCTTCAATCTCGAGCGCCTTTTTTTTACACTGAAAGTATGTTAGGAACCGACGCACCACCGGATACACAACATTTGATGGCAAAAGCTCAACATCCTTTTCATTTCCTCCGTATGTTATTAAATTATCGAAATCGGTGCTAAACGCATGAAAAAATAAACTTTAGAAATATACTTGTTTTGATTTCAACCACCCACATTATCCTATTATGATACAGCCTACGCGCCACATATCCCTTCCATTGTGCCTGTATATGCAAAGCAGCTTCTTCACGTCGCTTTTCCAATGCACGCTCCTCTCTAGCTGCTTTGGTGTGTTCCAAAAAAGATTTTTTTTGCGATTCAGAAGAGCCAAACATTTTCTTATCTAAACTGATATGGGAATCAAGGCGTTTCGTATATTCCTATGAAATTAGTTCTGATTGAACATATTGCTTTATATATTTAACTTCACATGATGAATCTTGTATTGGACATTTACTAAATTATACGCAACGTTTTTATTAGATTACTCTATTTGTTTTCGTCTCTATAACACCAGCCCTACTTGTACAAAAATTTATTAAATTTGACACCAGGGTTTACAATGGTACAATTTCGGAGTAGATCCATGGAAGAACTGTAGTATAATTCATATTTTCACAGTAGATCTATTAGAAACACTTTGGAGAAAGTGCATATAAATTTCAAATAAAAATTTTGTAGGTTTAAGTAAAATGAACATCCTTTGAAGTGAAACAAAACTTGTGGGAACAATTAAATTATTTACGTACTTCGATTTATTGCTATTCTTAAAAAACTTATATGAAAAGTAGAATACTGCTGTGAAATGGAAAGTAGCACATATTTAGTCATGTTTGTAATTCACTTACATTTTTAAAATACTCATTGAAAATCAAACGATTAAATAAGACAAAACATTCTATTGGATTGTAATCAATCCGCAGCAAGAAGTTAAATTTCTATTTCGACTCGAAAATGCAGTAAATTTACGAAACTTGCAGGCCAAACACTTTTTGAAATTCGTAAGGGATAAATTAAATTGGCAGCACTGGATGGCGACGGTCATGTCGTCATGAACTAAATCAAGAGCGATAGAATCAATGAACATAGAACATAGAACTACAAAAAAGTACGTTACTTTTGCTTTTTTCTTAGATAGAATACACTATTAAAAACCATAAAAATATGTTCTCGAACCCACCGTTGACCAAAATCTAAGAACATTGTAATCAAACACCGGGCATAGAGTAAACGCCTTTTCAGCCAACATCTGATTATGCTAAAATCAAGTTTCTGGTAAAGCGTTTATTCAATTTATTCGTTTGCTCAAAGTTCATTCCCGGGTTTTACCTGGCCAAGGACTGTTGTTTTGGCGATCTAACCCTGTTTAGATCGGTCTATCTCGATTAGGTGCAAAGTCTGATTAGGTGCTTAATCAGACCTTAATCATATATTGGATTTGCACAATGGCCGGTAAATGCACATCTGTCAGATAAAAACTGATTGAGTTTATCGGAGGATATGAAGCCTATAAGTTGCTAACCAGACGAAAGACGACAGATTATAGCAACATAAAATCCAAGTACCATACTGATTAATTTATTAAATATTTGCCTGTAAATCATATTTTTACACTTAACTGGCAATTAAATGATCGTCTTGATGGACGAACGCGCGATCTGGCATTCTATTGTTTTTTGGTCTGTACATGTAATCTCCTGTAAAGAAGACGAGAAAGAAGGGAACGTATGTTAAAACTTATAAAATATTTGTTAGTATTTATTGTTTGTGGAAAGAATAGTAGCATAAAAAAAAATATTTTTATTTTGATAGAGAACAAATGACAATTCACCGGATGTTTACACTGGATAATAATCGATCAACAATTGAGCGATACAATAGGCGATAACGTGAAAATTGATTGTATAGTTTGTGTGTCGGTAGTATCAGAGAACTTAAAAGTATGAGAAGCTGCAAATTGAAAGTGGAAACTATTCGGCGATGGTCGTTAACAGGGCTGATACGTTTCCAAACTGGGTCTGCACCACACTGTTAAATTAGCATTTTTAAGCCACCAAAAATGTTAAATTTAATGTTAGCAGGGAAAAATATAAATTTTGATGTTAACAAATATGCAAACGAATGAAGATGAGAATAAATAGAAAAACTTAAGAAAGTAAGATTGTGCTGATATTCAGAACAAAATAACTGATTTTGAATCAAGAGTAATATTAAAAATAAAATATGAAATTAAAAAAAACTTGCAAAAATATATCTATACTTTTGCCCAACTGTGATTTGAACCTAGAAAAAAGTTGTGAAATGAATGATAAAGCCGCGCCTATACCAGCAGCACCACATCACATACTATTTTCGGGCGTCTAAATCACTACTTAATCGTGAACTTCTTACACTACATTTTAAAGTATTTTATATTTCTAACATTAAATGTTTAATTCAACATGCTTCAATCTGAAACAATTCTTCTATTGGTTTGCCAATAATATTAACAAATTTTTAGAAAATTCTAAATATCAGCAATAATTTTTGAGCTCAAGGCAAATTTTTTGTAATTGTAAAGGATTAATACATACATACATACGTATGTACATACATACATATAATATGAAAATTCCATATAATTCAATGTTCATATTTGTTATATTATTTATACTATTATAACTATAACTTATAAGTTTGGTTCCAATTTAATATTTGATCTATTTTCTGGGGGGGGTGGGGGTTTGGGGGGGAAGGGTGTTTATTTAGATTTTTACTTTTTTGCAAATTCTTGCACTAGCATACATACATATGTACATACATATGTAAGTTGATATATGTATACTACCAGAGAATACTACATAAGTACATAACTACATTTGAATGTACAGTCACAAAAAACTAAAATATCATCAAGTATACAATCATATATGCACACATCTATGTATATGTATTCATATCTATGTATGTACATATGTATGTACATATAGGTACATATCTAAATACATAAATTCATATGCATCCATGTACAAACATACACACATATGTACATATGTACATATCTACATACATACTTATGTACTTATGTAAGCGCATGTGAAAAAATTCAACCTTGACCTACGCTTAATCTAAGTAAATCAAATCACAGCGCAATCACAACCGCAGCTGCACTTGTGCCTGCGCTGGCGCCAAATATTCTCAAATATCTGTAACTACATACAACAACAAAAAAGTCATTCATAAACGCGTGCGCGTATTCCTAAACACAAATGCCGTTCATTCATAAGCGCAAGCATTTCATCTCCCCGCGCACGCAAATGTTCCCCTCAGCGATCTTATTCGCGACGAACACAAAAATGCTAAAATCTTCAATTTTACAAACCATCGACGGTCATTGAAAATTTAAACACCGCAATATCAGACAATAATGCAATTTGCCAACGTAGTCTGACAAATTGCTGCCATTCTAGAATGTTCTAGAACATTCTAGAACATTCTAGAACATTCTAGAACTTCTGCCCAAATGCGCATCAATTCATTTGCGTACACGTGCACGCGCAATTGGCGAATCGACACAAAAATTGCCGAAAAACAGAAAAGAATATTCTTTTGCTTACCGTTCCCTTTCCCTTTCAACCCTTCTCTTATCAACAATTGTTGCATAACTCCTCTTCCGTCTCTACTTGCCCCGCTGGCAAGCAAGAAACAGTTTTTTTCTCGGGTTACTACTTTTTCTTCTTTGTTTCATTTTTAGTTGGATTCGTAAATTTTTCTTTTTCTTTGCGTACACATTGCTATGATTTGCATAAATAGCCGTATAAGCGAACTGCATAAAATGTCTGCTGTGGCTTAGCGCGTATAGTCGCCGGCCACATTATCATATTGCACGTTTTAGCTTTTGCCCCATAGTTCGAATCCCAGATTTTTTTTCGTGCCATGTCTAATTTTTATATTTTTTTTAATTCAATAGAAAATAAAATATCATACAACTTATCCTTCATTTTATGGACATCATTTTTTATTTCATTACAAATGAATATACAAAATCGTGAAAGAGTTTTCACGTGTCGAATTTTTTGTAATAGTTTGAAAAGCGAAATGCAAACATATTACATATTTTATTTATTCAATAGGATATAAAATAAAATATTAACTATCCGTGCATTTTTTGTACTTACTCCGATCCCTGAAAACAGTTGCATCACTTCACAAAAGTTCTGATCTGTTTCTATTTAGGTTCAAATGAATATGATACTATAAAAACTCTAAAACTAAGTAAGGAAATGAAATTTCAAAATTTTTACAACATCAGTTTAAAAAAGCAAAATTATAATAATAATATTGGTAGGCACGCTGTTAATTGTCACATCTTAACATAATAAATATATGTTCACGACATTTTCTTACTGACCTCTCTGTTAGAATGTTATGTGGAAATGTTAAATAGCTGTGGGGAAACCCAGTTTGGAAACGTTTCAGACAACATTTTTTACAGTCCACAAATTTGCAGCTTCTCATAATTGTAAGTTCTCTGGTAGTATCGCGTATCGCATCGCTGAAGAATCTGCGTGAACGTACTTATTGGAAATCAATTAAGAATATCAACACTGTCAGCATGCAACTCTGTTCAAGTACGCGAACTACTGTCAAACTAATAGATGTCGCTTTGCTGAACTTTCTACGAGTGGGAATGAAAAAATTTCATTGAATCAATTTATAATGGAAATATGTCGAAAAATATAAAAAAAAGGAAGTGATTGGGTTAACTCAAGTGTTAAACTTATCATCTAACTATTTCGTTTGTGTAAAAATGTTTGGCAAAGCGTCTATTTTATAAAGCAGGCATCCAATTGTCAATGAAACGATAGGGCGGATTAATCGGAATACATTACAAAGAAAACTCGATGAAATTCAAGGTTTTCACCGAGTGCGTTTTGTGCTGAAATTTTTTGGTGACAAAGAAAAATAAACTAAAAGGAATTTCGTCAGCAAAACCTTAAGCATAGGTCCAACAAAGGGCTAGTTAAACCCTGATAAAGAACTGGAAAGTCTGGAGATGCGACAAAGCTTCTGATATCATACATATACTCAGTTCCAAGCAGACTAGCGAAGAGTAACCGCAACGAAATTATTACATACATACAAACATACATATGTGAGCTACGGCAAAAAGTGTAAGAACTGTGCCCATTATGTATTAGGCACTCTGCGGAAGTTCAATTTGCCAAAGCATTCAGGACTGATTGAAGTTTCGCGCGAAGTTTTCCTTTCCATTGTTTTGCTTTAAGCCTTCATATATTCCCCTACAATGTATTACATTTTCCAGCAAGATAAATGGTAACGGCACTTGACGATTGAAGTAAGAAAAACCTATATTTAACGCTCGATTCTACAGATTTGATGCCAATACCGACCTCGTCATATTGGAAATATTAACAAATAGCTTAAAGTAGATGGACGTCGATGCGATCAGTTTAGAAAGTTTTCGGCAAGTCATGGGCTCAAACCTTCCAAGCACAAAAGGCTAACAAATAATAGTTGCGCAACATTACTCCAATAAAGTTTTGGATTTGAGGGATCTCCTAGATCTCCATACATTTTCCGTAAAGTTATTTTGATATCTAATATACATAATATATACATACAAACGTGCTAAGTGATAATGAAAAGAAAAGATGCAAATATCGGTAATAAACTAGTAAATAAAAATTATCAAATAGTCGTGCAATCACCATAATTGTAGACAAAGAATCACTGGCAGACTGCCTCTTAAACAGTGGCAGAAAAGAAAGCTTTCGTATAATGACATTAATTTCCTGGAGAAATTAAAAAAATATATATGTATATCATTTGCTATATTATCTGACCATCATTAAAGTCAAGTAAGTATCAAACAATTAAAAAAAAAGTATGTCGAAATTATAAATTGGAAACCTGTACTACATATACATATGTACTAGGCGCAGCTATTTTAGGCCACATTTAAAAAACTGTATATATCCGTTACTTATAGGCATCCTATATGGATTGTTATTGTTTAAGTTACTTACAGAAATCTATGCAATATGTATATATGTATGTATGTACGTATGTACATACATATGTTTGTATGTGTGTTTGGATGTTCTGGTGACATTTTAAAATACTTGTTAATCCAAAGTTAATAAATTGATCGATTTAATTTAAATGGTAAAAAATAACATCACAAGAATTCAGGGTAAAATTAAAATGCAAACTCCGTGTGTGAGAGGTGCTAACGAGCAGGTATCTCTGTTTGTCGTTTATTAGATAAGCGCGATTCGATCGACGAACAGCAAACAATCGAAATTAACTGCGCCAGAATAGTGGAGATCAGCCGATGGCATTGTTGTCGAGCATCGCGACAAAATGCTTAAATGTTAAATGTTGATAAACGGATTTTTTCTATGTTAAACATACACATTTAGAAACGTACATTTGTACATATGTATGTACATATGTATGTTGTACAGTATTTTTACGTTAATCCTCGAAAGTGATTTCATGATATACATATGTACATACATATGTATGTGCACATATGTGCTATGTATTAAAGTTCATATATGTATACATACATATAATGTGAACTGATCGGTATATGTATATTAATTAGAGAGAAATATTATTTTATTACTTCCATTTAAGTAAACAAATTTTATTTAATTATATCTCCATATCGTTTGGTATTTATCTTCAGCACAGATTTGAGGAAAACTACAATAAAGCAAGTAGAAGAATATACTAAAAATTAAATAGCCGCTATGAAGTATGCGACAGGAGCAAACAGTGGCAGCAGCCACATTATCGGAACTAATGAAGTTGCGCATAAAGAAAGTGAAAGAAGTAGCAGAAACTTCAGTCCGGTAACTTTTAGCGATCAGGTAGCTACAGTAACTAGATGCTTTGATGGCTGGAATGATTGCGAGCGAACTGTTGTTATATATGCTTTGCTGAAACGTCTGAGATATCCCAGTTTAAAATTCTTGCAATATGCTATTGACCACGCCCTGACGCAGAGCTTAGGCTCCGAGGCCAATCTTAGTAGCGTTATCGTCGACATAAATGCGAACAATCCATCATATTTACAGAATTTATTGAATGCTTACAAGACGTTGCATTTGAACGAGGCCGTGGATGTTTTGACATCGGGCTCATTAGACAAGGAATCCATGCCATGTTATGGATCTGATTTTCAAATTACAAACTGCGATGAACGCAAATTGTACGATAAGAAAAAGGAGATACTGTGCGAAGTGTTGAATATGTTGCCGCTATTAAAACCGGGTAATGATGATGCCAAGCTAGCTTATTTGGCCCTTATCCCAGCAGCAGTGAGGGACACTATGAATCAGCGTGTTCCCACAGAATTGGTCCAACAAATATTTTCGTACATGCTTATTCATCCAGCTATAAGTAACGAAGACCGCCGGTAATGTTTGCAAATTTTACCTTATATGTAGGTCTATTATTAATTCCGAAGTGATCTAAACGCACGTATTACGATTATGAATCGTCTGTATAATTTATAGAGCTTGATGCTGAATCCTTTTCAGTAGAAATGCTTTAATAAAGCTTACAAAATATCCGTATTTTTTTTAAGTATAATATACTTACATATATTTATTTATATGTATATTTCCTTTAGGGTGCCTCACAAAATTTATTATTTTTTTAAGACATCCGCCAAAATATTTCACAAATATTAAGGTTTACGTTAGTTTAAAATCTAGTTTTTTTTAAATTAATTTTTTTAAACTTTATAATATATTATAATATTTTTTAAACATTATACAAATTAAAGATTGCTCCTGTTTTGACTGAGTTATTCAAGTTGTTCCTAAACCCATTTTCCAAAAAAGTCCGAAGATAGTATGCAAAATGTTATTATTATGACTCTGTTAAAAAAAATTTTTAAATATTTTTTATTGCAAAACTTTTAAACTTAAACCGTTAAATTCAAATCGGTCCAGGTCACCTTAATCCTAATATTTTGGTTAATGTCTTAAAATTTTCAGAATTGTATAATTCCGATGGGAAAACAGTGGCGATATGTATGGGAAGAGACAAACCCTAATGTACATATTCTTCGCAAAATAAAAATGATAAGAATACCAAATTCGAAAAACTTTTATTAAAAAGAAAGGAAATAATTATAGAAGTCCAATCTTTGTTAGCCAAATTATTACAAAAATTCTCAACAATAAACAATTTTATTTAATAAGTATAGATAACGAAC
Source organism: Anomoia purmunda (assembly GCA_951828415.1). Classification (NCBI taxonomy): domain Eukaryota; kingdom Metazoa; phylum Arthropoda; class Insecta; order Diptera; family Tephritidae; genus Anomoia; species Anomoia purmunda. Next base: position 743,360 of record OX639996.1, read on the forward strand.
TACATTTTTATTATTAAAAATAAATTAATGAGCATAAGTGGCGATATGCACAACACTGAATGTATGTACAAATATTTACTTTTAAAATAACAAATAATGGTAATTTTATTGTACATATGTATGTAGTTCGAACATTGTGCATGCAGATAGAAATTCACCTTCGAAATGGCTAATGAAAATTTCCCGTTTTTGTGGCATGCGTTATATTCACTTCGGAAGTCCTTTCGTAATTAAAAATAGATTTATAAATAATATTTTGTTTAACTTATTTTTAAGATCGCTTAATGTTTGGTTGCGACATTTGGAAGATCATTTGCATGCTAATGACAAGTTAATAGATCCAAAATTACCCAGCAACTATACTACGAATCAGAACATTGTGGCTAGTTCGGATGCGTCTGTATCGTCACACACTTCGTCTTCATCCATGTCAAACAATTCAATGTCATCGTCTGGCAGCACCGCTCCGGCCCACGGGATGCCCACACGTAGTTTGTCTCGTAATGTTGATTGGCAAACAATAGCGCCTCCAAGCAAACAAAACCACCATATACAACAAAACCCGCTTCCACAACCAAAGTCATTGCCTGACTGGTCAAGCTTTTTGCGGAGGGATAGCGGATTTTCTAATACTGGCCTGAGTAATTTAAGCGGCGTAAGCTCTAGTAGTAGCGGCAGCAGTTGTAGCAATCGCCGTAATAGCAGCATTACAGACCAACTCTGTGATAATTTCAATGGTATTAATTTAAACGAATTAGGATCTAGTCAAAATAAAATGGGTCTGTCTTTGAGCATCGCTACAATTGGTAGTGATACAAACAGAACGGAATCATCATTAGTAAATGGTGTAGCTGCAGCCGCAGTCGGAACTTCCAGTACTGGAATGCCTGGAATTTTTGGTAATAATAATACCCCAATCATAAATATAATGAGCAGTGGTCGTCCTAGTGATTCAAACGTATGCGTCAATAGTAGTACCAATAATACTAACAACGATGAACATGACACATCCTTTTCGAAGAATGGTACCGAAATCATCGACTTTGAACCTCATATTACTATTAACGTTAGTGAAGATTGTAGAAATGGTTCTTCAGACCAAACTGGAAGCAATGGTGCACAACAAAGGGTAATTAAAAAACAAAATTGAGTTTACATATGTGTATATATATTTTTTTTTTTTTCACCTCTTGCTTACAATGTCTGCCTTTCAGTCGTTACAGCCTCAGATGGCTTTTACTTCCATGTTGGTTAGTAACTATGAGCAAATGGACGTTGCACGCTGGAGTTTGGATGGCAAATTGGCTGCATTTAAGACTCGTCGATCAAATAGTCTTACGACACAAGCAATTTCCACATCCTCATCATCTTCTAATTCCTCGGTGATAACGGTCAATGACAATTGTTCAAATTCAACTGAAAATTTGGCACAGTTTGCAAATAAGCCGCGAAGTTTTTCGCTTTCTATAGAACATCAGCGTAGCGCTTTAGCTAATAGTGGTTCGGATACACGTCTAGATGATTTCAAACCCGGCTATATAAAATTTCAAACACGAAATGTTGGCATGTCCAATATTGGTTTATGGTTGAAATCTTTACGGTTGCATAAGTATATTGATCTCTTCAAAAATATGACTTATGAGGATATGTTATGCATCACCGAAGAATATTTGCAAGGTCTTGGCGTCACCAAAGGTGCTTCGCATAAGCTAGCTCTCTGTATAGAAAAACTGAAGGAGCGTACAAAACAGCTAAATAAATTAGAGCAAAATTTGTTAAGTGGTCAAACGAAAATACAAACGGTGGTTGAGGAATTAGCAAGTATGGTACTCTCACCAATGAAATCTGTTGAAGCTATTACTAGTGGAACAAATGAGGACAATGTGGCGTTACAATTTTTGAAAGTTATTGATACGGGTATGTGCTTCTTCATCCTATTTTTAATAGACTTTTTCAAAGATGTACATTTTTTGTTTTTGTTTTTTTTCTTTTTGCAGTGGGCACTATGATTCAACATGACACTTGTGCGTCCCAAGATGAAGAAAATATTAGTATACTGATGTGGGTACTTGACCGTACCATACACAACGAGGCTTTTGTGAACCATTCAACTCAACTTAAAGATCTAAAGTTCAAACTGTCCAAGCTAAAAATGTCGATAGGCCAAAAAGTGCACCATGTGAAAAATGGAAGCGCCGCAAATTTAAATAAACCTAGGTAATTAATAGTGTATTCCTATCGAACTTATACTCACTCTGTATACGGCGATTCCTTCAGGTGGGGTGGCAAATCACGCAAATGCGACATAAAGAATGGAAGCAACGATCGCATCAACAATAGAAAAAATTCAAATGACACGCTAAATTTCTCGGTGAACGGTGTCTCCATAATCCAGCAGCAACATCACCATGGTGGTAATCACACACAATCGGGCGATTATGAAAAATTCACTCACTTAGTTAATGGTGGCATTGGTGCGAACAACAGTGGCAGTAGCGGTGGCAGTGGCAATGGCGGCATTTCGCAGCATCAGTATAAAAGTTCGTCATATCCCAATTTTATAAGCAATCAACATCAGCAGCCGGGAAAGCAGCAACACCACAATCATCATTCACAATTATCACAGCAACAGCAGCAACAACAACAACAACAACATCAGCAACCACCGCCACCACAACAACTGCAACAACAGATGAAACCATCAGTTTTGTCGCAACACGCGCTTTTTCCAGCGTTGCCCTCGCACCAACAACACCAACAACAACAACAACCACATCATCGGAGATCGCTCAATAATTTGATAGTGGTGGCGGGAGGGCCGCAACAAGCGCAAAAGATGACCTTTAAACCAGGACAAGGGATTATACCCTCTGTGCCGTCGCCCAGCGAAGTTCAACTGCGTCGGACTAGTCTAACAACAACGATCACTAACCAAAGTAGTAGTAATACCAATTTACCACCAACATTTAACCCAAACATCGGAAATGTAACCGGAAATGATGACTCCACAAAGCAAATATTAAATGTAGCACCACCAGCACAACAGCAACAGCAACAACAACAGCAACAGCAACAGCAACAACAACAACAACATCCACCAAATAAGACAGTGGCAGCTGTTGTAATGGTTAGTAGCGATGAACTTGCTGTCAGCGGTGTGATTGGTCCACAACAACCACAACAACAATCACATCTAATAAATAACAACAATAGTAGTATGCTAAATAATAATTTACTGTGTCAACAGCAGCAGCAACAACAATTGCAGCTATTAGCCGCTGCAGCAGCAGCTGTTGGCAATAGCTGTCGAAATAATAGCAACTTATTAAATTGTTTGTGTAATGTAAATTCTAATAGTAGCAAGAGCTGTAGCAGTAAATGCAATTGTTGTGGTGTCAGTAGTGCAAATAATTGTAGCAATTTACAGCCCAATTTCAACGAAATTCACAATAGCAACCAACAGGCGACCGTATCATCATCACCAGCTGCAACAATGCCACATTTCACCAAGATTAATCTGCAGTTGAAGGATACATTTCCTACTAAAGGTCCTTCGTCTAGTTCAGCTGCAGTGGCCATGAACGATATTAACAGCTTAGATCAATTGGAAACGCTTTGTCTACAAATGACCGAACAAGCAATCAACTAGAATTGCTAGTTTCTTTTATTTATTTGATTTTCATATGAATATCTTACAGGAATTAGTTGCTTTTTGTAATGCAGATAATACAGTCGTGTGCTCAAAAATTAAGGCCGCACGTGAAATTCTTACAATTGACTTCTAATGCGTCTAGGTGTATACACGACTTGCACAAACTTAAAATAACGGCTTATTCTGTTTATTACAATTAAAAACATATTCATGTGTGAAACAATGTGGCCACTTAAAACACTAAAATAATTTCTTTTTAATGGGTAGAATCAGCTGTTTGTTACGAATACTCGTAAGTGAGAAAATCATGCAAAACTTTTACAAGAAATGTATTTAAATCATCAATATTATTTGGCCAGATGTTTGGTGTTGCACCTTCTAACATTTTACAAGCTTTTCCAATTAATTGTAAATCTGAACTACAGGCTACGCTAGAAAAACACTTAAAACATTTGCCGTGACAAATACTTGTAGTTCGTCTTAAAATTTCATTTAAACCTAACTCTCGCCTAATGCTCGCCTTGACGGTCTTGATATTTTACACACGACTGTAGTTTAATTTTGTTTGACCTTTGATATTTATTGTAGATATGTATGTATGTATTTTGATTCTATATTTTATTAACACTTCTTCTGTTAAAGAAATCAAAACTACTAACCTAGGTAGATGAAGTTGTTGATCCTATGATGCAAATGCAAATATTTACATAGAATATTAGTCAGTCAAAGACGTAGGCAACATACATATGTATGTATGTATTGTAGTTATGAGATAATCTATTTTTGCGTATATTTGTATATCTAATTATAATTGACTGCAAATTTTTGTTCTCTTTATGTTTTCATTGATTCAGGAGAATCTGTCAAAGTTCGAAGACCACTTCACCTTATTCTAACATATAAAGAATTGAAGTAATATAATAATGAACTTCCTCAAACCGAATACAGAAACAACTCGTAGTCATTTTTATAATCACTGGACAAATTTAAATTGCATGTGATTACTTTCCTAGTTTCAAACGTAATTTGCATTATTGCTATTGGATAAAGAAAACCGGGAAACAGAAATGATGTGCTAATCAATATATAAGAAGTAATTTTAAAAAAAAAAAATGCATCGCGACAATGAGACTGACTAAAATTACTTTCTGGTACTAGGAATAAACGATAAAAATGCCCATGGAAACTTTGACGCCCGATTGTTGACATTAATTCAAATTGAATTGAGGACCGGATGTAACCTGGATAAAACTCATCAATGTCAGGCACCACTCTCGTAAGGAATGTAATTGCTGAATTTAATTTTAACTAAAAAAAAAAACAAAAACCACACACCAAATTATTAGAAAACTACTTCAAATATTTTACTAAGGCCTTTAGAAGGAATGATACATTTTTGACTAATCAAGGAACACTGTGTAAAGCTGAACTTTCATTCTTAATATACTAGACGCGTATATTCATGTCAACTAAATTAAATAATATTACTAAGCTGAAATTATATAGTCATATAGCATATAGCCATTTTTTGTAAGCTTCTGCGTAGCATCTCGTCACTATATGTATATGTATATTGAACATATTATGTACATATGTATATTTGGTGAGAATTTCTCGAGCATGTTTATTGATGCTCACCCGAACGGGTGCTGCGCAAAATGGACACACATACATTTATATGTATATATGTATGTATGTATATTTGCAAGCTTCGGGCTGCTGTTTATATTTTTATTTGTAAAATTAAATCTTTTAACATTATGCTTATTTTAATGTAATCTAATTGTAATTGTATCTATATTTGTAACTGTATATGTATATACATAAATGTATACCTTTTAAGTGTATGTTACACGAGAATAATTATGACCACGATCAGCACACAACGATCACCCTATAGTCCACTACTCTTCTCTTGCATCGCCAATATATAGTTTGTATGTATGTACTATGTAGGTGTTCCCCCTCATCGCCGTGCAAAAGAGAAGTTGTAGATATTGTAAATAGAATGCAAAAATTTTGTTGTTTATTTGAAATACTAATGTTCATCATATTCTTAGAAACGCTGAGAAAAAGCTCTGCATAAGAACCAATAGATTTGAGTTCGCTACATTGGGAAAGCAAAACTGACGTAAGAAGTTGTGCGCGCAAAAAATCGCACTGTAGAAAAATTTTATTATTGTTTTTATATACTAGGAAAAATTTACTATATTTTAGCTTATCGATTTGGCCAGTTTATAAAATAATTTTAATACAATTTCCATCTTACCGAATACATGTACATTCGTTTAAATTCAAAATACAACATTATTTTGAATACTTTTGTTGGTGACATTTTATAGTCGAAATATGAAGGGAAACGCAATGCAGAGCAAAGGACGAATACCCACGCTAAGAGGTCTAATTAATGATGATAACTTAGTATTTGTGTTGACTAGTAAGAAAAATAATAATTCATTCAGGTATGCGATGTTAGTTAATTTGTTAATCATTTATTTATTTATAAAACTGTATTTTAGACGCATAAGAAAATTTAAAAGTAACTAACGAAAAACGAATCTTGTATCTTTGTGTAGTACAATAACAAATTTGAGCAGAAATAAACGTTAATACCTATATAAATATACATATGTATATCCTGGCTATTTTCTATTCATTTTTTTTTTACAATGATTGTAACGCTAAGTCGTTTTTGTTAATGTTTTATAAAACTTTAGTTTGTTCTACAACAAAAAGCATTTACATTAAATTTTCAAATTTTGTACAAAATTTATCAAAAATGTAACAAATTTTCAAACTTTTTGGTCGGAACTTTTAGAAAACTTTTCGGTATGCAGTTTTTTTATTTATGCTACAATCGTGCAAATGGTTTAAATTCCAATTGATTTTTGAAAAAAATTGGAAATTTTGGTTTCGGAAACTTCCATTGAACGCATCTAGTTTATCTGGCAGAAAATATGCAAGACCACCAGTACAAAAAGAGTAACGAAAATTATTGGGAATTCTTATAATTTATATCCTTTATATGGAAGAATTGCCAAAAATCAACTACAATTTGCAACCACTTTAGACTTGCACATTATTATGCTGAGATTAAATGGGCTTTAAAACTGCATATACAAAAGTTTTCTAATTAAAAAATTGTTGAATTTTTATAAATCGCGTACAAAGTTTGAAAGTTTACTTTGTATGGTTTCTGTTATATCACAAAGTGAAGTTTTTTACAAAAGTAACAAAAAACGACTTAGCGTTAAATATATTCCATTTAAATCACGGCGAATCCATAAAAGGTGGTGTTATAAATACAACTACAAAATTCCCATGTATTTTGTTTTTGTTTCTACGTAAGAGTTGTCAAAATTTAAATTCATTTTGTTGTTGCTTTTACGGCTTTAGAAAGCTCATACGCAAAAGCAAAAACAAAATACATGTATGTAGGTGAATAAAAAAAAATCAAATCAGTTGCTCTTATGCCATCACCTTCTTTAAATTCGCCCTGATTTAAATATTGCCTTATGACTGTCAACCAAAGAAAGTCATAGACGGGTCTGCGATACCGGAACCATACAAATTCACCTTATTTTTATTAACTTTATTCAACGTAACAACTATAGGGAGGTAAATATTTTTACAGAGTATTTTTTATCTTAAAACTGATCATAATTTTTCATTTATGTATTTAGTTGAATAGTTTGAAAATATTGGTTTGTTATATGCATAAGAGGCGTTAAATGATGTAGCCTCTATAAAAAGTTCGCAGCTATGAATAAATATGATATCCTGTACTGTCCGGAACTTGTAAATCAAGTATTTCCCGGCCTAACTCTTATGATGGAATACCACAAGATGCGTCAGTAGGGACTACGCGTTCGACGAAACCGGACACGGGCAGTCACAGCACTGTTGTTGCTACAACAATTATCAATTAAATTGATTTTATTTAAAGGTTGCCATGGAACTCGCTGTCTTAGAACAGTATGGAAATTCTATGTAAGTGGTTGCAGACACACATATGTACATACATACATACATATTTAATTAACAACTTGAAAACTGTATATACTTCCGACTGATTTTAACTAGCACAGAACCAGTAAGATTTTATAAAATTGTCAATTTTTTTTGCTTAATTAAAACAAAAATTGTAACTTCAGCCATGGCAGAAAAACCTCAAGGGGACAAAACTGCAATAGCACCCAAAGGAACAGCTTTAGAGATTATTGCGGGCGTGCAAAGTTCGAGCAATCATGCTGTGTTATGGCCGAGTGAGCGCATTCCACAAGGTGGTCTGTTCCATTCACCTAAGATTGAGTATAGCAAAGAAACCGCTGATTTGTTGCAAGGTTGGAGAATGTGTGTGAATGTTAGACAAGTGTTGGTTATTTATACATATATAATTTTTGTAGCCCTTATGGCCGAGTCGAAAATGTCGATGATGATGCGCAAAAAAATAAACTATCATTTACGAAACGGAGAACCATTACCGAAGCCGGAACCTCCACGTATTAACACGCAAGACCCAGAGGCTGGGGCACTTGATATTCTTCGGCGTGCACGTCTTGCAAAGCGAAAGAGCCTTGAACAAATTTTAGCCAGCGATGCATACAAGTTGCCCCCTTACCGTCCGAGACCAACCAATCGTATGCCCACCGAGAAAGAAAAGAAACTTCTACAGGAGGCCATGTCAGGAATGCGCTTGGCAGAAACGTCATTGAAGGCAAAGCGAAAACCAAAAGTCAAAAAGGATTTTATTACTACAGAAGAGAACATAATTGATGAACGTAAGTTGCTCTTTTAAGAATAATAGTAAAGAGGTATAGCCAATACTGTATGTCTTCATTTTACAGTTTTGGAACAGATCAATGAACGCGCCGATTGGTTAGCGGAAATGGAAGAATTGGGTGAAGGTAAACGCTTCAGAGATGAGGTGCGTGAGCAAATTGCGGAGCGCTTGCGCCACATAAAAGCATTAGAGACTAAAATAGAGATCAAAAAGAGTGGTATACGCTATGTGGAATAAGATGATTAACACTAAAAAACAATGCTGTGGAAAATATATTTAACAAATCCGTTAAAAAAACTACTATTACAAATTGACGCATTTGGACACAAGTTCGATAAAAAAAAATTAATACATATGTATATTTAGAATTTTGTATTACTTGCAGCGAATTATCAAAATAACTCATTTCTTGTATCATTGGATAACAAAACCGTAAAGATTTTCTACTCAAAATGGTTGGTTTGTTGGTGTTACTTCGGCAACTAATATCTATTGCTTCATTACCAGAAGACATTGATGTTTTGCATTAGTGCGATTTCAATTTATATATATATTAAACATTTTAAAGAGACTATCAGTCAATCAAACAAAAAAAAAACAATTAATATAGGCTATATGTATTAATAAAAAGCAAGGGGGATATGAATATCTTGTTTATTAACCTTCCTAATTTTTAATGTGATGTGATGAATGCACAGACCACAGCTACGGTTGAAATGTAAACGAGTAATATGGATCAACCGATTTAAATTATTTATTTAAATTTCTTCAATTAAATGATGTAAGTTTTAAATATTAATATTTGTTACAATGTATTTATTTTAGTGCTTAAAATTTGTCTCGCATTTATGATTTACATTTTGGGGTTATAGCCTTTTGTTTGATTGCATTCCTCGAGGTTCAAGTTAAAAAAAATATAAGTTATCCAGCATCTTAATTCAATCAATTTTTGCTTTAATGCTGATTGGCACTGCGAAACATTTAACAAGCCGGTAAATGAAAGTGAAATTCCCCAGCTGCTTCTGCAAACCGATTGCGTATCAGATAGCCACTAATCACTTCGGCTACTTCGTGCGGGCGATCTTCATGGACAGCATGTCCACATCGCGCTAGTACTTGCATTTGAAAGCGTCCTTAAAACAAAAAAATTTAAAATAAGTTGTGTTATATATGTAAGTACATGCCCACCTTGCATTTGGCCTACAGTTAATGCTTTATCCAAACCATCAATGCTGGCCAGCAAAAGTTGTTTGGGTACGCGTAAATTTAAGAACTTTTCACTTAAACCGGTAAACCAGCCTACCCAATATTTTTCTGATTTTGACAGGTCAATACGCCAAGTATATCTGTTGAAGATAGAACATGGTGCTGCTTATTATTTATGGTTGTTATAAAAACTTAAAATAAAGAGTATATTCCATTCGAAATATAACCTAAATCAGATATGTTCTAGCTAATTTCCTTGAACGCTTTTATTCGAAACAATCGCCCCTTTCACTAGTTATTGGGGAAGATATAAATCTGGAAACGAATATGCTTTTTTTTTAAATAGTCAATAAATAATTCATATTTTTTCACCGATATGTGTTCAACCAAAAATACAATTTAAAACTGGACTTTTATTATTTTTTAAACCAAAGAGTTTGAATATGACTTTAATTTTTAAAAGCAGGTGCACTTTTTACTTTTACCCCCAACATTTTTTCTAAAAGCGGTCTAATTTTTAACCGGAAATACAAGTTAAAATTTAACTCTTATTTTTAATTGAAAAATATCAAACGATTAATTGCTGACTTCTTTGAAAAAACAATGTAATTTAAATCGTAGAGGATTAATACTCCTTGGCTAACAAGCTTCACATTGCTATATACAAATATCAAAAGATAAATTCTTTCCGACTGATTTTCTGAATAAAATATAAACAGCGTCGATATAAAAGGAACTGATACTTTGTACTATTGCGTTCAAGAAGATAGCCGTTACCAATAAAACGGGTATACCTTTTGGGCGAATCGTCATGTACAGTGAATGGTTTTTTAAAATCTGAAGAGTCTGAAGAACTCTCATTCTCGCTGCCGGTTGTATTAGTGGCTTCCGAAGTTGTTGGGGCGCTTCCGTTATCATTGCCCATTTCTTCATCTTCGGAAATACTGAAAGGATGTGTGAAACAGCCTCCTGTAGCGCCATCGTCAATTTCATCTTCCGACAGAGGTAGCTCATTTGTAGCTAACAGCTTCGTTGTGCAACTGATAATAAACGTAAGTTAAGCATTTGAGTTATACATTTTAAAAAAGATAGTAAATTTAAAAAAATAATTACTTAATAATTTGTCCCGGCATTGAGACCTTAGCGCTATCCACATTGCGTATTTGTCCACTACGTATGCACCATTCAATAGCATTTGGTATACTTTTAAAGTGAGTAGGACGCGAACGTAGGAAGCTTTGCATACTAGCTAAAGCCTCCATAGCGGTGCCTTCGACTACGTCAATTACCGTAATGCCAATTATGCTGGGGATGAGCGCTTTGTGTGCAACATGGACGGCAATAGCACCTCCCATGGAGTGGCCGACAAGGTAGATGGGCGGCATCTCTTCTGGATAAAGTTTCAGCACGAGATCACCAATATCTCTATAAAAATCAAGAATCATATTTCATTACATCACTTTCTGTAATTAATTGATTTTTACTGTGCTAGAGTATCTGAAGAAAGATCATCTTCTTGTTCTGTTTTGGTGTCACCATGCCCGCGTAAATCAATTGCAAGACACTGACAATGAATAATACGAGTTATTTCCACCTGAAAAAAATGTGACACTGACGAGTTTGAGCATTAATTAGCATTGCAAGATCTTACGCAAAAATGTGACCATGTCAAGCCAGAATATCCACCGCCATGCAGCAGGAGTAAAATTGGTCCAGACTTTTGTGGTTGCTTTGTGCGGTAAATGCGAAAAGTGCGGTTTGCGTCTAAAACGACATCATCCTTTTCGGCGAAGAAATCATCCCACAGCGCCGGTTTGAAGTCGCGAATGCGAGACTTTTTGAAGGAATCACTGAAGCCAATTTAAAATCATCGAAATAATAGAATCACTCAATTGACCAAATATTTACATCTTACCTTCTGCCAATTCGTCCACCAGGGATCGTGGGTGGTAGACGACTTTTAAGAATAGTACGTTGCAAATTTGACATTTTTGCAGATTTGTTTTCAATCTATAAAACTTTTAAATTATATATACTTTTCTTCTATAGCTGAGTATTCTCGGTAATTCGGATGAATGGGTCAATGAAAAGGTCGCCTGTGTAGGCGCCTTTGTGGTGCTGATTTCTAAATATTTGCAACGCTTTAATTAGTTCAAGTAAACCAACACAAAACTTATAGATTTTGTATGAATTGTTAATTTTCTTACGACGGATCGGAGAATTTTCAACTTGTGTTCGTTTTATTCTTCGTGACTACAGAGATGCTACAACCCGGTTATTCTAAATCGAATACTTAAAACTCGTTTCGAATATACCATGTAGATATGAAAATGATTGTCATTGAAAATTGGCTGCATACTCAAAGCGCGGCGGAACAATATTATTTTAGGGCTTATTATTCATGTTTGAGTAAACTACCCTGAACATCTGTCAATAAATAAATAAGATATCAGATAATATATCATCAATCAAGAACAAATAAATGTCGCCATTAAATTTTATCGATATAAATCGAAAACGTATCTAGAAAATTTCTTTGTGAACTTAATTATTTTGTAATTTGCAATAAAATTTAAATATAATCAAAATGTACACAATATTTCACATTTTTTCCTTTTTTTAAGCAACTAAACTACCCTATAGCGTAGTTTGCACATACATACATACATTTCATCATTTTGGCAACACCGTATATCGCAGCACACAGGAATGAAGATGTGTGGTATATATGTATGTATGAACAAAACTCTATCTAGTTTGCGTATACCGCTCATAATAAAAATACACCATGTAGAGACCAAAAGTGACGCTATAAGTGGTTCTGCCAATTTTGACAATCCAAAAGTAAAACAACACAAACCTTTGACAATTTAAGCAATTTTTTCACACTCTATATATACTATATATACTCTTAGTTAGGTGATAATAAATAAAAAATGTTTGTGCACACAAAATTGATTGATTGATTGTTTTGTAATATAAACTTGATTTTTCCTCAATTTTTCCAGATATATTGAACATTTTTAAATAAAATTGAAAGAATTTATATTACTTATCGAATAGCATACAGAATGTAAATCCATCAATTAGTTATTGAGATATTTTGATTTAAAACTTGCTTAATTTGTTCTTTTGACCTTCGATAACGGTTACAGTTATTTCTTCCCACGAAAAACAAAACGTTATTTTGCTTACCTAAAAAATTTCTATTGATACATATACAAATTTTTTAAATCTGAGGATTGTAATGCGGCATATCTGTATTCTGAGCATCGTGTATGCTCGCAAAAATATCGGCTGAATCTGGCTACGCCATTTCCAACTGTCAATCTGTGTACTCTGGTGAAAAGTTTGGGAACTCTGATTAAATAGAGTTACCTTTCTTGTGAAGTTTTATAGCGGCGTTTTCGATTAATTGCACGTTCGTCATTTTAAAAACTTCAGTGTTTCGTTTTCGCTGGAATAAAGTGTTAGTCAAGATGCTATATGTTGTGCGCCGCGTTTTTATTAATTGAAATGTGATAGCAAGTGAAACAAATATTTGTGAACAATAACAATGTTTGTTTAATGTTTATTGTGGTGCATATTTTGTTGGTGAGAATAATAAAGGGGATAAATAAGCACATTCGGCAAAATTTAAAAAAAAATTGAGGGTGCGAAATGTACCGAAAGCAAATTGCATCGGCAAGCAGAAAATGGAAGAGCTGGTTGTTTGTGTGAGTGGAGTTTAAGAAAGAAGTGCGCTGAAAAGGTGGCAAAAAGCAAATGCAAGCAAAAGAAGCCATTAATGAGTGTTCGGAGTGAGGGAAGTCAAGTGTTGTGTTCGGGCAAAAGAATAAAAATATACCCAATAATTGATAAATGATAATAAGAGTTTTTTACAATTTGATGTAACTGGGGAATTGGTTTTAACAAATTAACAGGAAATGTGAAGTAGTTTCGGTACTTAAACGATAAATATAGGTACGCCGCTGTTCTTGAAAAATGATTAGCTTAAAACTTGATCTGATCAAAGTCCAAACTGTAAACTAATCAGCAATATATGTACATATAATACATATATCTGTACGAGTGTATGTTTTGCAAACATAATCATTAGCAAATATTAAATATTAACATGAAACTTGAATAAATGTTTAAAAAACAGGTGTTCTTATTGATAACAACATGTAAATTGTGGTTTTTTTTTTGGTTTTCAACAAAATGGTACTCCATTCGACCGATGTATCCTTTACCTAAAATAACTTGTAGGCCACCAAACACAAACAACAACAAAAACTCTAAAAGGCAGTCGAGCGGGTAACGAAAGAAAAATAAACATCCGTCGAAGCCATAACCATTGTGAGTAATAAAGAAGAAACATTTATAGCAACAAGAAAAAGGATCGTAATCGACAACAACAAAACTTCTGAAAGCGAAGGAGGAAGAAGTAAAGAAGATAATGAAGCATTGATAAAATTGATAGGAAGGTAAAATATTGTATAAGAGAACAAATATGTAAATATCACAATTTAAAAAACTGCAAAAGTTGTTCAAGAGTATAGATTAATCACAACTGAGTACTTACATATCAAGAATGATAGAATACAAGATTGCGCCTTCCCGCGGTGAAATGACAGATCTCGCCTTTAGTAAACAAGAATACGGGAGAGAGGAAATTGAACAACTTCCAATATTTCATTGAAAAACGTGTTCTAATTGTTCTAAAGTGTAAAAGTATGAATTTATAGGCAGACATTTAATAAATAAATTCGCAAAATACTAAAAAAAGTGTCTCTTTTTCTTAATTTGTGAAAAAAGCTTTGTCTAGTTGAAGTTGAGAATTGTCAAACCCGGCAAAACCAAGTAGCGGTACTTCTAAAGGCGTCACCTTCAGTATTCAGTACACCGTGCTTACATATGTATGTAGTATGTACACATAAAAACACTGTATCGTTATCAATAACAATGGTGCAATGGTGCACAATTTTCTCGTTGTAAAAGATCTAAATTTAAAAACAGGTGCAATACTGAAACTTTGAGCAGCCCCCTTTTTATTAACATAAGACGACTTTCATTAAATATACATATGTATGTACATATGTACATATAATTATAAATATTTAAATTTTGCTAAGTTTTTTTGGCAATGTCCTTAAACCTATTTAGTATGTACATATATACTATGTACATATTTATGTATGTACTATAAAATTTTGAAAAAACGAAATTCCGCTAATGTTTTAATACTTATTTATGTTTGCGATGGATGCATCAAATAAATTCAGACACATGCAAAAGTGTAATGATTTCTGTGGAGAATATTATACACATATGTATATACATATAGTATATGTACATACATATATGTACATATGTACATACAGCTATGGCAAAAAAATAGAAACATCGTCCGTGATAGTACATATTGAAATAAAATATATATGAAATATATTTAGATTTGATTTTAACCGCGGTTGCGCAACACTGGTCAATCACCTATTTATTCCACTTTAAATAATTATTCAACAGTGTCTGCATTTCTAACTGTATTCTTATTGTTTGATTTATTAAAAACCAAGTTGGCCAAAATAATAAACACAAAGCAAAAAATGTTTTAAAACTAAAAAAAAAAAATTATGAAATTGAGTAAGTATTCGCGAAGGTGTATCCATAGAATTCGGTGTTAAATAGTTGTTTTTACTTGTTTTAACAATTTTAAAACGAATATGATATTTTCACTGGTCCAGTTCGAGGAAAGTATCTTACTTCTACCGAACGAGACATAATCAAGTTTTTCCGGCAAAGTGGCAAATCCATAAAAGATAATACTTTTAGAGCAAGCGTTCAGCGGCAAAATGTGCTTTGGAGTGACGAGACCAAAATTAATTTGTTTGGGATGGATGGCAAAAAGAGTCCTCGCCGTCCTCCAGGCGAAGCTTGCAATCCCGGATATATGTACGAAGCTCACTATAAAGCATGGTGGCGGAAGTATCCTGTTGTGCGGCAGTTTTTCGTACTATGGAGTGGGGCCAATCTTTTGTATCGATGGAAAAATGACGAAAGAAAGTTATGTGGATATTTTAGCCAACACAATTAGCATGGGCCGAGGAAAACATGCATTCAATGTGGCGTTTTCAGCAGCATAGCGATCCCAAACATACCGCCAAATATGCGAAAAATTAGTTTCACTTGGAAAAAATTGATTTTTTGGATTCACCATCCAATCACCGGACTTACATCCGATTGAGAACTTAAGGCAAACCTAAAAGTTGAAATTGGAAAACATTCACTCTCAAATTGAGCTGAATTGTGGAAAATGGTGCAGGACACGTGGTTGTTGTTGTTGTTGTTGTTGTTGTTATTGTTGTTGTAGCAGCTAGTCACGCCCTGTAAAGAACGGGTTCCCCAATGGTCCCCCAGCTCCACTGCAAACAAGGAACTGCTTGCTGAGCATGAGGATGTGCTCTTTAACGCGGAGCACACTGAGATCTTGGTGGAGATGCTCCTCAGGCGACATCAGCAGGCATCCCGTCACCGCACCTAGTGCGGAGTTCTGGCAGGTCTGCAGCTTCATTCACTGTGTCCTACTGGTACCCGGCGACCACACTGGCGCAGCATAGTTTATTACCGGCCGCCCAATCGCCTTGTATGTTGCCCACAACTTTTCTATGTCTTTGCCCCTAGAGCTGCTGGCGAGCGACTTGAGGACATTGTTGCGGCTCTGTAGTTTATTGGCGATTGCAGTAGTGTGCGCAGAAAAGGATAGCAGGCTATCAAATGTAACCCCCAGAAACTTCGGGTGGTTAACCGCCGGAATGGGGGTGCCATCGATGTGGATGTTGAGATCCAGCCTGACCTCCTTCGTCCAGGTGGTAAATAGGGTCGGCGAGGACTTAGCAGGGGACAACGCCAGGTTTCTGCCTGTGAAGAAATGGGCAAGATCGGAGAGATATCAGTTCACTTTCGAACACAGGTCATCAATTACATTGCCGGTTGCCATTATCGAGCAATCATCGGCATAAGAGACGATTGTGACTGCCTCTGGAGGTTGAGGGAGCTTTGAGATATAGTGATTAAACAAGAGTGGAGACAGGACGCCACCCTGTGGTATACCTTGTTTAGTCCTCCTTGGTTTAGATGTTGCGTCTCTGAATGATACCGATGATTGGCGACCACACAGGTAATTCGCAGTCCACCGTTTCAGTCTGAGAAAAGAACACGTAAATTTGACAGCCCTGGCACGGTGCAGATTAAATGCAACATTATTTCGAGAAGAGAAAAGGCTATTAGAAATACATTCAAATCCATTTTCTGTTGACTTCAATTTCATTTATTTCACGGCATCAACGTATGACGGTGTTAATTTTTTTGTATTTGACTTTTTAAAGCGTGGTGGGCTAGTCATGAATAAAATGTGAATATGTTTATTTTAGCCCTTGCTCAACTTTTCTGTTTTACAAAAATGCCTTTCGAAATCTCACATAGAAGCCATTTAATTAAAATAAACGGACATTTCCAGCCAAACATCATTGACCTCAATTCAAAATGTAGGCGAAAGACCAAAGATAAACAAAATCGAACTAAATCATATACAAACCTACACACATACTATATACATATGTATGCACTATGTATGCAAGCTCATGTGTGTTTTATAGACGCCATCAGAACTCTAGTAAATGGCCAGAGGTGTTTTCCTTTCCTGTGGGCCATGATATCAGCATAACATGCGCCCATGTAGTATATACACTACATTTATTAATTGGGGTTCCAAATTTTTAAAAAAGAATAACACTGAAAATAATATTTCCCAGCAATAAAAAAACCTAACAGAAAGTGCATAGAATAATTAAGAGATAATTCTATACAGGGTATGGTTTAAATAATTTCAGTTTAGGTTAACTCGCCGTATCAAACATTGCAAGGGTTGTGTAGAAAATTCGCATGGAACAAGAAATTCTGAGTTAAAATTTACGAATTGCTGACTAATGTTTTTTAAAGTTATATACTGCAGAGTTCGCAAAACTTGTTTTTCATTCCAATCTGTACGTGTTATAACAATTTCTAAACCTTGGCGAAAGTAGCAAAAACAAATTTTTTTTACGTTTTTCTTGCATTTATCTTAATTAGATCTTAATGATTTTAAGTCGCAGCGAATTCACTGTGCGCCCTTTCCGTTGTGGAAATTCTTCACAGCTAATTTCGCATTCTTACCAAAACATTTTATTTTGATATTTTAGTGTGGAGCATCTCCAACTACGCTTTTAGAAATGTACTTGAAGATCTCTCAAATTGAGTAGGTATTATTAGCATTATTACTTCTTGAGGAAAACAAAGTACGCCGGGTAATTGCAAGGAAACAATACAATCCTTTAAGATTTCTCAAACAGATAAATAACTGCATTCTCAGTTTAATGCCATCAAGTAAATTTTCCTCGAGACATTTTTTAATTTCTATTGTGGTAGAAGAAATATATTTGTTATAAAACACCTGTTATTCGCATATTTAGAAGTAATTTTCACCCACGTTTTTAAAGAAAAGTATCCTAGATATTCTATTTGCAAGGCCTTTCCAGGACCAAATTATTTTACAAAAATGTTCCCAAGAAATTTACCAAACAAAATAAAACTTTACGTTCAAAAGCCTTAGCATAAGTATCCAAACACTTTGGTAAGGTCGATATCTTGAAAATATCACGTGATAGAACAAAATAGAGAAAACAGTTTGTTTAGATTTGAATACTACTTCATGACCTTACATATTTTATACATAATTTTATATTATGTTTTTGGAAAATTTTAAATTACAACAGTGGCAATAAGGCATTACGAACACCCTTACATTTCAGTAGCCCAAAAATAGTTCAAGAAGAGTTCCCTTGCCCAAAACAACAGTTCCCGCTGAATTTTCCACCTGTTGCCCCTTATGCATTTCAATTTATACAGTGCAGGCATGGTTCCGAGAAAATTTTAACAGTTGGTCATGGGGACACTTGTCCGCTACAGAGTATTGCTCGAATTTTTTTGATTTAAAGTTAATGAGTTTTTTCGCTTCGGTGAAGAATGAAAATAATTTTACTGCGACAATTGCTTAGCGTTGAATGTTATGATGCATTGAATATATTTGTCAAGTAAAATACTGCTACGATATATGCTTGAATAGGGTTGCCAACTATTAAGAAATATAAAAAAATTTAATTGTTTTTAAGTAAAATATAGCGATATTGATGTCAAAAGAAAGGTGTTATTGAGAATTTGTAAGCGATGGTACCCAATTATAAAATTAAGAAAAGGTACGTTCATATGAAAAAATTGAGCATTACAACTAAAGCTTACAGAAATTATTTTTTGACGTTCTAATTCAGAATAAATAGAGTAGGGTACCTTGGTGCGTAAAATAAAGCAGTGTGAGCATAAAATGAAAACTTTTAGGATATATTTCTGCTCTGATGTGTTCCTGAACAGGTATGCCATCTAGGTAATAATAATAATAATATAATAATTTGGCGCTTACATCACAGCTTTTTGTTTGTGAATTTGTGTTTTGTGATAAAAAATAAAATATACTCGGATGTTTGCTACTACCTGCCGAGGAGCGACAGCTATTACAAAAAACTTCTCTAATTTTTGTGATTTCAACCCGGATTCCAACCCGGGACATAACGAATGAAGCGCTCACATCCTGATTTTGTGTTTTGTAATAAAAAAATTAAATATACTCGGAGGTTTGCTACTAAGTACCTGCCAAAAAACATCCTATAATTTACATGCCGTGCTTTATAGTTCCAATAGCTGTGTAGAAATTTACGCATTTGTTGCTTTTCCACACTTTTTATACTAAAAGTTTATCGATTTTGCATTTTTTTCTTCGTATTTTTTTAATTTGGTGATTTTTGTTGTTGGTATGCTAATAGTGATAAGGTTTATTTTTTTTTTACTTCGTATTTTTGTTGTTGCGAAATGTACTTTGTATTCGTTTCGGAGTCTGATTTTGTTTAGCGAGGTTACGTTTTTTATTGCGCGAATGAAAAATTATTATAGTTTTTTCTTACTTCTAAGTCGGTAGATTTTTCGATGAAAACTTTTGCACATTGTAAGTTATTTCACATTCTAAGCTCACACAAGTTTTCAGACTGTAAAAAGTTAATAAAACTCGGAATTTCGACAGTAGCGGGCACTCCTACTTAATTATAAAAAGGCGATATAATTCGGTATATTACTAAAATTATCGCTAATTTTTTATCCCAAAACTGGACGTGTACTATTAAAAAAAATAAAAAAAATAAAAATCTGTACGTTTTCTTTGCTCAATCATTTTTTTTAAGTATATATCTGCTCAGCATTACACTGGTAGTGAAGTTCTATGCAACTAATTTCTTGTTATTTCCACTCAATATATTCCGTAAGATCAAGACTTATTGAAATATATATTTGCTTATTTGTGAAATCGTGTAGGACGGGCACACACCTATTATTTCAATTTCCATTTGTGTACGATATTTCCTAAGTAAAGAAAAATGTGATATCGCACAGAAGAGTCTCTTAAAATATGTTTCTATAAATAGGCTTTAAATATTGGATTTTTATAAAATGGGAATTTTTAACTCAATGCTGCAAAAGCTTTAAACACATTACATACAAATATACCCATTATGTGCATTTCCACCAACAGCAAGATACCGTTAAAATAAAATGGCTTTGCATCGGGAATGCTTAAAATAGAAACTACTGTATGACACGCGAAGCTCCCTAATTTATGCGCCAGTTCATCAGAGTTATGTCTCCCAACGAAAACTAAGAAAGTCATCATACTGCTCCCAATTATACCATGTGTGTGGACAACTATGTACATACATACATATCTATGCATGTACATATGTATGTATCGTGTATTTGGATTTTACAAAAATCACCTTTTAAATACAAAATTTGAGTTATACATATTATATTCATTTCTTAAAACGATCCTCCATTGAATTTGTGGAACATTCTGCTGCAAAGTTCTACAAATTTGCATTTGCATTCTGATTCCGATTCATTTGCGTTTCCAAGACGCATTTGCATTAGCCGCCTGCTTCTAAATTAGAATATTTTCGTTGTTTGTATTCTACAGTTGGTTTGCTACATTCTTTTGTGGCTGCTGGGTGAGCAACAGTATTTGGAGGCAGATATGTATTTACATATGTATGTGATTGTTGTTGCAGCTGCACATGCCACATGTGTTGCCATGCCACATTCCACTGTGCCATATTAATAGCTGTGATTATGTTGTTCTCATTTCTTTCAAGTACTTTAGTACCCAGTATGAAAAACTTGAGTTAAGGCAAAGAATATCTGCTTTAGAAATTAAGCAAAAGCGTTATTTGTCGTACAATTAACTTTTCCAAACTTTAAAAAACCAAAAATTAAATTGTATGTAAATTTTGATTCCATACATATTTTTGAATTAATCAGAAATACCGATTTTCCAAAGAAATTAATTTCATTCTTTGGGTTTCCTTTGTTTCTTCCGACAGGGTATGCGATGATGTTTTTGGGAACGAATTTTCGAACGAACGCAACATGGCACTGAAGATTGTACAACGCTTAAACCGATTTATCTCCAAACTAAATTTAACAAGGAATAACGGAAATTCGTTCCCAAATACATCAAATTAATTTTAGCTATTGCGATTTTATTACAAACTAGCAAATACCCGGCGTACCTTGTTACGCCTCAAAAAGTAAAAAGTATTAAATTTTATGTATAAGTATTGTGTACCGAAACAATATATTAAAAAAAAAAACTTGCGCTCTACGCAAATAAAATAAACAAATGTGCATTAGGTCGCATAAAAAAAATATAAAATTTATTATATTTTAAGACTTTCGCCAAAATATTTTAAAAAAAATATTAAGATTTACGAGCAACAAAAAAGTAAAAATTTGTGTGGTCCACCTGTTCCTATTATTTAAATGCCGTATACTTAATCTTTTCTGTTCAAACTTTTATTACAGGGCGAAATGTTAGATTTCACAAAAAAAGTTAAGTATCATTTAAAGAAGAGGAAAAGACGGACCATCCCCATATATTTACTTTTTTAGTTGTTTACTTATAATTTATAATAAGTTCGAGGACCCATATTTCGATTTCGTAGTCTAACTTCGAAAAGTGGGGAAATTGCTTTTTAAAAAAAACCTTTTCAATGATATGTTTTAGTGAAACATAGAATGCCAACTTCTGCTCTTTGCTCGTTCTGGTAAAGAATTCCAGCTCACCGAGCGCTAAAAAGTTTCACCTCAAAAGCCCAACCTAATTTTAACGTTTTTCTTTGTTCTGCTATTGACTATGCTGGCTATTAACGAACGATGTCACGATGCCAATTACTACTCGTATATGCGAACGAGTAGCGATGCCACTTTCGCATGGTGGTAATCGTCAGATGGGTACGATGCGTAATATACTCGTGAAGTGCTCTAGGACATACATACATAGATAGTTGCAAATTCAGTAGAATGAACACTTTCCTGCCTTGGGTAGCAAATTGTCATTTTACGTATTCATTATTGGTAGCATTTGTCTAATTTTTTTTCATAGCTCTTACATATGTAGGTATATCTATCGATACACAAAGTATATATGTATATTTCATTTGTACACTTAACATTATCTCGAGAGCTAATTATTTCTTCACGATCCATATTTTGTAAAATGGTCAACTACTTTTGCCACACCCTTTCGATAGCCAGCCAACATTAGCTACTACTTTCAGCCTGCTTCCATCAGAGCTCATTATTTTCAATTTGTAGCACACTATTACGCATAGCCGATCTGTGTTAAATATCAAATTAGCATATGACGACGTTTCAATATACATATGTATGTAAGTATGTATTGTAAGTATGCAGATAAGTATTCATTAATCTATGACTATTTACATTGTTGGCTTATATTGAATATGCATTGTTGGCTTCGATTGATTTGGTAGCTGATTGCTTTGATTATCGAAACGCGCACACTGGCACCTCAATAATGTGATGTGGAGAAAATCTATAGTGCGGCTGCTGGTCGACAAGGCCATTATCGAGGCTATAAGATGGACAAGATCGGAACGTAATAATAAACTGGTAGATTGGTAGTCTATGTGTGTATGTACATATGTATGTGCATATGTATGGGTGTACATTGGACAACAACACAACGACGTTTAGCTCCACTCACTTTGCTTCCAAAAAAACTTTACTAATGTTTACTAATTTCTGGAAGCGTAAAAACTGTCTCGCGCAATGCATACTCGTATTACAAACGTTTGAGTTGGCGAGGCACATTGGAGTGGGAGGATCTCAAATCGTCCAACGAACGTAGTTGCGCCGAAATAAAGCGAAATGCTGTGGAAAACCTGATGCAAAGCAATTACATATTTGTGTGGTAATACATATAAACAAACATTTGTATTATATGTACATATGTATGTATATACGACTGTGGTTGCATATCCTCCTGCCGAGCTACCAATCTCTATTTCATTTGAAATCGATGGGATACAATCTTTTAAAGCACTGCCATTGCCCCGGTCCATTCCAAGAAATCATAAACTTGACTGAGGATAGCAAAAAAACAAAAACAAACAAAAATGTGCAAAGTTGCCAGTACACCTTTTTCCCAGGCACGAGAAGTTTTGTGTCCATCAATTCATCACTTTCGTTTTTCGCAACTGGAGATTGTTGTTATAGTAGTGACTGTGCGTTGTATGGCATTTACTAAGTGGTGGCGCATGCGCTAGGTGGGTGTTAAAGACGTTGTTGCGTTACGGCAAATCCGCCTTATTTATTTCACGTAATTCGCGTTGTTACGTTGAAAGTAATTGGTGGGATTTCGCTATGTTTCTTTCGCACTATCAAATATCTGACATAGTATGTTACACTTCAAAAATTACAACGTATTCAATTTTATGTATTGTGTACTGAAACAATTTATTTGAAACATCTTGCGTTCAAAATAAAAAAAATATACATTGTGTGTACATTAGGGTGCCTCGACAAAAACTTGCAGATTTATATAATTTATTATGTTTTAAAACTTTCACGAAAATATTTTGAAAAATATTAAGATTTACGTGAGCTGGATCGATTTGAAAATTTCAACAAAAATGTCGTTTTTTATAAATATAAATATTTGAAAAAAAAGCATTTGAGAATCTGGTCAATGGAATCATAATAGTAATATTTGGGTAAAAAATTTGGGAGACGTGAATGGGTTTAATATTTTTAGGCAGAACTTTTACGCTTAACTGGTTTTTTATGATCTTAGATGCTTTATTTTAAATCATACTTAAAAACTATGTTTATTTATAAAAAACCCCAAAAATGGTGGATATTTTGTAAATCTTAATATTATTACAATATATTTTGGTTGATGTCTTAAAATATAATGCATTTTATAGTCCCGATTGAAAAACAGCGCCAATTGCTTTTTGTATTTGATATAGTGATACACCCAAATGTACCTATTATTTAAGATATAAAAAAAAAAACAAAGTATGCCACTCTATTGTTTTTGGTAAATGCTTCATTTAAAATAAATAATAATTAAAATCGGTTCTCCATATAATCAGTTTTATATAATAAGTATCGATGGAACATGCTATTTGAAATGAAATAATTATGCAATCGCATTTAAAACTAAATATGTATAGAATGTGCGTAAGTGGAATCTTAGCATTGCGTTTACGAAATCTAAATTTCCATGTGTAATGTTGTTTTCCAACATTCCTACGATATGCAAAGCAGGAAAAGTGCACGTACTTCACTTTGGCATCGTTTACATTACATTAACGAGACATTATAAATTATAATCAATAACAAAATGGAATGGCATAGCGAAATCCCGCCGAGGATATTCGAGCTTTTTGCATTTCTTCGCTTGTTGAATGACCCGGTCGTCCGTATCTTGTTGACTTTCCCTTTTATTTGAGTATCTGAGTATTTAGGCTTTCTTAACTGAAAAAGGAAAAATTCGTCTATCTTCTGCCCATCTACGGCAAGTAATACGAGACGAACTCACCTATCTATGCACTTATGTATGTATGTATGTGTATGTATGGGTGCATTTATTTGACACATATGGAAGTATGTGGTGTGGTGTGGCGCGAATTCGTAGTTGGTTTGGCCTGGCCCGGTTGTGCACGTCAGCTTGTCTGGTCGCCTTGCATTCGAGAGCAAAAGTGCAAGTTGGCGAACTGTAACCAAATAATGCCAGACTTTATAAATAAATTTGTGGCAACGATTGCCATCACCCAGCCCCCCCCATCCTCTTACCGTGGATGCCTTGAATTCAAGCTTCATTCCGACAGCAACATTCGTAGGCATTCTGTAAGCTTTTTGTTTTTTCTATATTGCTGCTGTGATGCCTGCTGCAAAGCGAGAAAACGCGTCAGCTTAAACTAAATCGGTTAAATTGCAATTCTGAGATACGACACTAAACGGGCGAGTTTTAATTTTTATTCATGTTTGTATGTGTGTACGTCCATTTTCATACAAATGCGCTGTTGTTGGCTCGTCGTTAATCTGCGAGGATCTTTTGTGGGATTGGCTTTGTCACACTAACGTTTGCTCACCAATTGTCGGCATCGGTGCGGGCCGTGGCAAACTGTTGTTATGTACCACTAATTTGCCGAAGTGGCCGACAGCTAACAGCGAATAGTAAACAGCAAACAACACGGACTCACCAAGACTCACAATCAGCTATGATGTTTGGCTCCAAAGCAAGTGGCATTCTCTTTTCGTATTTCGCTGGCTGTTAGGATCCGAGATTTGTTGTCCGCGTCCCCGTACATTAGTTTAATGTCTTCATATTGGCGCAAATAGTTTACTTATTGAATTAAATAGGCGAACGAATAAGTGGCTGAATGAATAATGCGATAGACCCGCCTGGCGGCCTCCCATTCATTACGCCTTGACGCTGACGGTGATCTCGATCGAAACTAGCAGTACACACACACACACACACACACACAGCATGTTCAATTTTCTGCACATAACCTTTTATCGAATTGGCTGATGCAAATGTGAACAATGCAGCTGAAATATTTTCCATTTTACCTTTTCTCTGTTATATTTAGCCGTGATTGCTGTCATTTGGGCACTTTTCTAATTTTGCTAGTTTCTTTTAGCAAAAATGTTAAGCGCAGTAGTTAATGAAATATAATATCATTATAATCATTGTTGCCTCGGCTGGATGGCACCATATCCTCATAGTCATTTTTATGGATCTTGTGTATGCAAATTTTTTCCGAATTTCACGTTTTAAGTGTAATTTTAAACATAAAGTGTTTACAAGTTCACAGGTTGTAAACAAGCACTAGCATCGACCGAAAAGCTCCTTAAGCATCCCAATAGGAAATTGAATATTGGTCCAAGAAAAATATAAATATGTTTAAAATCGTAATATGAAATATGAGCACACCGAGTTTAAAAATGTTAGCGAATGTTAGTTGTCACTAAACAAACAGTATCTGCTGACTAAAAATCTATGAATGCTTTTTTCTACCCAAAAAATACTCAAAGTTGATCCGGCTGCAAAAAAATTAGATTTCATTTTGTTGTTGCTCCCACTCTTCCTACCGACATTTTGAATTCGTGTACGCAACGATTCAACTAAATTTTAGGACATGGGATTCTAATTTTCTACCTACTCTTCCTCAATAGGTAATTTAAGTTCATTAACAACAATTGATCTCTTCTCAATATGAAATACCTCTTGAGGTGGAATTGGTCTCTATAAGAGTGTTAATTCTAAGCGAGAATTCGGCAATTCGTAGGGCCACTGGAAGTAAAATTAACCTTTGTAAGGGGCGCAGAGGATATAGTTGCATTATCGTGCCTTGAAGACGCTACATACTATCGGGTGTTTTTTTTAGGGGTATAGAACTTCGAATTGAAATAAAACACAAGAAAATCGTTTTAAGGTCCATCAATTTGGCTTTATTGGAAGGATAATTTTATGCCATTAATGTTTAAATATGATTTCGGGCATGTGGCCGCCGCGGCTGGCTCGAATAAAGCCAATTCTACAGGTCCAATTTTCAACCACTTTTTCGAGCAAATGGGGCCGTATGTCGGCAATAACGCCACGAATGTTGGCTTCCAATTCCCCTAACGTTTCTGGTTTGTTGGCGTAGACGAGCGACTTCACATATCCCCAAAGAAAATAATCCAATGGTGTCAAATCACACGATCTTGGTGGCCAATTTACAGGTCCATTCCGCGAAATTATGCGCTCATCGAATGTTTCCTTCAATAAATCGATTGTGACGTGCGCTGTGTGGCATGTAGCGCCGTCTTGTTGGAACCACAACTCATCCACATTCATGCCATCCAATTCGGGAACAAAATAGTCGGTTATCATGGCTCTATACCGGTCTCCATTAACGGTAACTGCCTCTCCAGCATTATTGCGGAAGAAGTATGGCCCAATGACTCCACCAGCCCATAGAGCACACCAAACAGTCAGTTTTTGTGGATGTAATGGCGTTTCAAGGGTCTCATGTGGATTCTCTTCACTCCAAATGCGGCAATTTTGCTTGTTGACGTAGCCATTCAACCAAAAATGAGCCTCATCACTGAACAAAATTTTGCGATGAAAATCAGCATCGAGATCAATCTCATTTT
Organism: Anomoia purmunda; assembly: GCA_951828415.1. NCBI lineage: Eukaryota > Metazoa > Arthropoda > Insecta > Diptera > Tephritidae > Anomoia > Anomoia purmunda. The sequence continues at coordinate 770,632 of OX639996.1, forward strand.
CGGCCCATACACCAAAATCACGACGCATTGCATGGTCTCGCGGCTTTAATTCTTGCACAAGCTGGATCTTGTAAGGTCGCAAGCTAAGATCTTTGCGCAAAATCTTCCATAAAGTTGATGGACAAAGCTCCAATTGCTGTGCACGGTGGCGAATCGATTCATTCGGGTCCTCTTCAACACTTTGCTCTACAGCGGCAATTGTTTCTTCGGTGCGCACTGTTCGACGTCTCTGCGGATGCGTATTATCACATAGAGTAAACGTAGTGCGAAAACGATCCATGGTTAACCGAATTAATTGCTCTGATGGACGATTATGTCGACCATAAAATTGACGGAGCTCGCGGTAAACTTCGCGAACTGAACCATTATTTTCGAAATAAATTTGCACGATTTGCAAGCGTTGTTCTTTTGTCAACCTGTTCATGATGAAATGGCAAACCAAACTGAACATAAATGACATTAGAGTTGCCAGATTTGACCACAAAATGCCAGTTTTATCTCTATTCGAAAAACAAACCTGTAAAAAAAACACCCGATACAAGCAAACATAGTTAATTTTGTATTTGGACACACAGATGCACTAACAGATTTCATAATGACAGATGACAATCAGGTGCATTTCGACCAGCTTCAGGCAAAACCAAACTGCTCGCCATGTCTGAGCCCTGCTCCCTTTCGAAAAAATTTGTGTCTACAAGCAACAGCAACGGTAGCTAGCTAGATTCGGCGGTAGCAAATACAGCAACACCTCATTAAACTAGTCGAACTCGCTACATTCAAGGTGGTAGATATTATAACAATTTTAAGCTGCGCATAAACCACGATCGTGTGTCCCCACGGGCTTGCACTTTTGGTGCATATTCGTCGTTTTTGATGCGCGACCATTACATTGGAAACAAAAACTAAAGCTGCTATGATAATACGAGTAATTTATACTAGATGCTTCATCGATTCGCCACTCGCTAATGGATGGCGAAACGAATATGGCTATTGTGTTAAATGCGCAGCAAGCCTACTTGTGAAATGCCGATACACATTGGTATTGGTATGGAGATAATGATGAGTGATGAGCCTCTGCTAATTGATAAAAAAGTACTCTGGAAAGTAAATCTTTGACAACTGTGAAGAAAAATTTGATAGGAAACATAACCAAGAAACAGACGACATTAGTGTGTTTTCTGTTCTGACATTGCTAAAACGTCTACTAAATGCATGAATTTAATTTTCAGAGGCATTCAAATCAGCAAAATCAAATATTTGATACATAATTGCTGCATTTAATTATTGCCTTAACTCGTTCGTCTTCGTCACCATACAACTTTTCTATCAATTGGCACAGGCCCGATGAGTTAATGCTACTTAAGACTCTTTATGCACATTAGACTGTCTTCTGTATTGCCTATTATTCAGTCACCGTGAATATCGCTAATGAACGAACCTCCTTATAAACTTCGGATCACCTTTATTTGACGCTGTGTTCTTAAATCCGTCCATTCAATATTATATACATATGAGGCGGAGCAAAATTAAATAGAGCTTGAAGAAAATTGATATTTTTGAAAAGTCAGAATGTTTAATGTTTTACCCTTGTTCAAAATACACAGTACCTGACAGCTACTTATTTCTATAGTACTTCAAATCCTGTTATATTGGAGGGAATTTCCGTGAATATTTCATGACATTCTTTATCTACTTCGCTTCCTTCATATTCCGGCCTTAGTTTTAATACGTAACTAACAATTACGTACTATTTCAACACTACATCCGATTTCAGTTGCTATCTGCTTAATGGTAAGAGCCCAAACTAATATCTTCCTGATTTTTTCACCAGACACTGAACCATTTGATGTCATCCAAAATTCTAAGTTCAATTATATTCGTGTAGTGTTGAATTTTCCCCAAGTTGCAAAAGCAACAATCAACTTTGTCAGCATCTTCTATAAAACGTACAATACCTACATTACTGATATGAGGTGAAATATTCGAAAAGGAAAGAACATAGCAATTTTTTTAAATTTTTGGTTGAAATGAATGAAATAAATTGGGTATTAAATTGAAATTTACCAAATATATCAATGGAACCCACTCACTAAAGCGAAAAGTTTGGCTGAACTCGAACGTTTTTCTCAGTCTGTGTTGTTTCTTTGCAATTCGCTATCCTACCAAGCATTCTTTTGAAAATTAATCTTACTTTAAGTAAATTGATTTAAAAATCTTTTTAGCGGGTTTTACCGATATTATCAAAGTCATAACACATTTAACAAAAGTTTTAAGTCGCGAATCTTAAAAAATTACGACAGTTTTTACCGCTCCCTAATAAGTTTGTTCTGATACATCAATTAAAACACTATCAGTGTTTTTGTTATTTTTAAGACAATCTTTCCCGATTAAACCCAAATAACTTAGTGTAAATGGTTTTGTATTTTTCCATTGAAACATTTGCAAACATTTGATGTGCTTTTTTTTGTTGAGCTGAGATTGTGATATTGTGATTACCCTTATTATTTTAGAATAAAACTACAATTGTTTTAAAATTACAAAGTTCAAAAAAAGAAGAATTGAAGAAAACAGAAGTCAGCTGAACGGTCATATTTTCAGGTTGAACGTACCAGCATTCCAATCCAGCAAAAAAATTTATTGGCAATTGAATTTATTGTATAGTTGCAAAAAACAAAAGAGAACCAAAACTCAGTTCTGGTCTCAAGTTCATATAAAAGTTGTTGTTGTGTGTTAAAGCGGTACTTCGTTTGACAATTTATTTATCAATTTGCCAAATGATTGTTAATTCAAAGTTAATCTTATAAAAATTCAAATGAAAATGCAGATGTTTTTTTTTAATCAAATACTACGTATGTATGTATGTATGTATTTATGTATGTAGGTTCATACATATTTCTTTTTGGATGCGGGAATTTTGTATTGATTTTTTGTACGTGAAATTGCATACGGCCTTATTTTCGGTATGTGACCCACTTACGCAACTACATGTTGCGATTTTCCTCGCCAAAATCTGTGTTTTTTTTTACAAACAGTAAAAAAAAAGTGAAAAAGAAACTTGTTGCGGCTGAAATTGCACCTGATTTTGCAGCTCACAAATTTGACTTGGATGCGCCACCGCGGTGTGGCGTCTCCGTTCAGACGTGCGAACCAAAAGCAATCATCTCGAGGTGTGAGTGTGAATGGTTTACTCAGCGAACCTGTTTGCGCTTGTCGTGTCCAATAAAATATTTTCGACAGCGGCGTAACAAGAAATTACACCAATAATATTGCCATATGAACACTTGATTGGGGCTTGCGTTGGGTGTGTCCTAATTCCCACCCAAGCTATATCAATACCATTCAAAGCCTTCCAAATATGTACACGAGTATAGCTGTATGCAACTCCATGAGATGGTGAGATGTTGAGATTGTGATAAGGTTCGTTTTCGCCAATCTGAGAAACAATTACACAGTGCTTCCCATTATTCGTGCAACAATTGAAAATCGACTGCAAAGACTGAATGTCCTGATACAACCTGCCATTTTTTACAATAACGAAGATGACGAATTCCCTATCTTCTATAATAGTAGATCAAAGTTAACATATCTTATTTTGAAGTCAGTGTTTTCTCATTTATGAGAAAACTCATATCTTTTCAATTTCTCCAATATATGTACCATGTACATTTGAATAGTGCAAAATTGTAACCTACCGAAACTATGAAGATGTTTCACATCAAAAAGATAAACAAATTGCTAGAAATGGAGGGCATCCACACATCCGAGTACAAATGTGGTGTGAATGAAGAAGCTTGTCTATGATCTACTGAATCAAGCATTTCAATCACACATTAACATAGATAAATATAAAAATATATGAATATGTATGCATATCGTATGAACTTCTAAAGTATTTTTGTATTGTATCGCTTAACCCATTTCAGGCCTCACTCAAAGTTTAAACACACGAACCTGCATTGTTTCAAATCTTCGTTATGCAACATGCAACCCACAACCCACTGTTGCATTCGAATTCGTCGACTCGTACGTTGATCTCTTGACGCGAATATGCGACTGTCCTAATTTCGTTTGAAGCTGCTCATAGCAACGTAATCGCTGCTCCAGCTGTCAGGCGGTTCCTTGCTGCTCAATGCGAATGCGAATGCGAATACGAATGCGCTCCAACGCCAAGACACTGGTTAATAAATAGTGCGTGGGATTTGGAATAAGTGCGCGGAAACTTATTTCATATTTGCATTCATGCCCATGTGCACATTCATATGAAACATGTGTGTACATATACATATGTATGTATGTATGTGTACGTGATGTATGTATGTGTATGTAGTTATGGGTATAGGCACGCTTTGAATTCATTGCACTTTCGTGTCCAATTTATACACAACCCATTCCAGTATGATGCTATATGCTATAAGTCAAATCTATTAAATCTTACTTTGAGCTCTGCGCTAAACATAACAGTTTGCATGCTGATCGGGCAAAAATCAATTTGATACTTACAAATTCTGATTGTTTTGTTGAATTATTCTTATAGACCTAATTTACAAACTGAATTTTAATTTACACAGTAGGTAGTATATAGAATCATACATATACAGTCATGTGAAAAAAATAGGAACCTGACATTTTGCCAAGTTGGAACATCAAATGAATCACTTGTTAAATGCTAACATATGGAATACCAAACATCAGATAATCGACTGAGCAGTGTGCAAATAATTATTAAATGCGACCCTAACTTCATTGACATCATTTACGTTTTATGATAATGTGCCAATATTTAAATATTTTTTATAGTTCTCCAGAAAGAAACAACTTAAAATTCTTATTGCTTAAAAACGTACGCACACTGAAAAAAAGAACCTAAGAATGATGCAATTTTTTCAAATTGTGATATTTTCTCCCAATTGCGTAAAGGTTTCTTCAAAATGAATAAAAATCATACATAAAATGAAATCTGTTTCCCTCATTGCCATTTCTTATAGCGGTTTTACTTCAATCCAAATAATTTTTTTTTCAGTGTAATCATGGTGGTATGATTCGTCATATTAATGGATGGCCTTAGCCGAATATTGGTTTATCGGAAGGCATCAGTTGTGGCACATTTACAATTTTTCAAAATATTTCTATCGCTAAGCGGTAATACATACATAGTATTGAATACGTACAATTTGACGGTAAAGCTTCATAAGAAACTTGTGAAATAATGAAGCATTTGAACAGTTGAGCGCTATACTCTTAGCCTGTGAATCAGCATAGTGTTTTGGGTAGGTATTAAAATTATGTAGTATGTCGACAATATTAATTTTTTAACTCAAGGCCACTATAAGGAAAGTATTTTGGAAAGAAGAAAAAAACAGTCAGGAGTGGTAGAAATTATATCTATTTTGGAGATCACCACATCTCCTCATCAGATTTTTTTTCATGACTCCACCGGTTTGCGAACCCACACTTTTATTATTTAGTATTTTCGATTTAATATAGTGGACCACAAAATAATATTTGCATGAATTTTATTTAGTAAATAATAGTCATATTCTAAATAGTTCTGCTAAACTGTAATAAACCAAAAAAAATTGTGTAAAAAAGCCGATTATTAAATTTGCTTTGAATAATTCATTAAATTTGAAAATCAAGCGAAACCTATTCGGCATTGCAATCATCTGGTAATTGATACTGTCTCTCCATGTGGTTGTTGGCTGGCACTCAATTCACATTAAGCCACAGCATCGGCATCTATATATACACCTACATATATGTATTATATACTTCCACTTGATTTACCATTTGACTGTCATCTTTTGGTTCTGAAAATCTGAATGCAATCAGTGGTGCTCTGTACCAGTATGCTATGTTTTTCAATTCTGATGTTCTTAATTATTCTTGAATTCTGCTGTGGGACCGATCAGAACTTGAAGTAAACAACGCTCTACATCAAGTGGAAATTTGATACTCACATTCGCTCCATAGGCACACACATTTATGTAACAACAATAAAGTGGATGTATGGATTATTCTGTAGTCGTAGTGGCATGCGTGCGCCCAATTGTGGTGCATCATTACTTTGTGTCTTATCGGCGATTTAGAGTTCAAAGCGGAACTATGCTGCCTCATTCAGTGCTCATTTTTTGTTTTTAGTGGAGATAAGTGTGACCGTAAATATTACTATAAATAAAAACATAAATATGTAGATACGCCACTGCATTGGAAATGTCAAAAATGAAGTGTGTCAATGCGGGACTTAAGTGACTAAGCAAACATTGCTACTTCATGAGGAAGAATACTCGTAGGAGTGGCGGTGACAGACAATTTTTCAGCATTACAAGATGATTTGTAGTTTTGGCCACTTTAGAGCAGTAAGTAGTTAAATAGGGGCTCGCTTACCAAACTTTGTGCTAGTATGTGCGTAGTTATATACATCTGTATGTATGTAGGTATGTGTGTGTGTGTATATTTAGGTAAGCATAAAATAATACACGACTCACAACAACAGCGAAAACTAAGAGAGAAAACAGTAATTAGAGCAGATCGGCAAGAAACTCAACTAGAAACGGATATCTGAATTATAAAATTAATGCAACAACATTTGCCGTTACTCGGTGCATGCAAATACAGCTAAATACTCTCATATTCAAGTTAAAGCGGTAAATTATCATTTGGCCTCAATGATGGTCAACCAGCCACACAAGATTTAATATTGAGTGTTGAAGAACATTTTGCATGCACATACATACATACATACATACTTACATAGTACATAGTTATGTTTTCAAAAATGCACATTTTGTTTCAATTCATTTAGTACATAGTTGTTTAGCACCGACTAAATTGCCGAATTAAAGCAAAATCGTATGTGCAAATTTTATATGTTTTTTAAGCATATTTTGTTGAGTTATTCTTAACTCCATGCAAATCAGAAGTGACCTCTGGTCTTGGGACTGAAAACGTGTACTAAATTGTATCGGCCTAATTTTCAACTAAAATATACATTGTACATACATATGTACATACGTGTTTTGAAATTTAATTAATTTGACTTTTCAAGCCGGTAGCAATGAATCGCTTGACACCAATAATTTCATATTTCATATAACTAGCACATAATGTAATTAAATTTGACTTCAAACAGGTGGCAACCCTATCCCAAACTTTAAATATACTTTACGACCTATTCTCATAACTACCAAATATACATACAAATAAAATCTCATAAAAATCGTGCGAGCCGCCCGTTTGAGGAGGGCGACCACAAACACCGTCGTGACTCGAAATTTTTATATACATATACATACATACATATGTATGTATATAGATTTTTCCGTGATACATACTTACATAAAATTTGTGATTTTAAAGTTGAAAGTTTCACGGCTGGGGCATTTTCGTTCATTCGGACGACTTGTCCCAGCCAACGTAGCCGCTGTATTTTAATTCGCAGTAAAGCCCATACAGCCCATCATTCCATCGTCTGCGTATTCGCCGTCGCAAAGACGTAGAGATCCATAAATCTTTCGAAGAATCTTTTTCTCGAATACTCCAAGGACCGTCTGATGCTGACAGTGCCTATGCTTTAGCGTCATACAAGAGCACAGGCATGATGAGAGATTTATAGAGTGTGGTTTGGGTTCGTCGAGGATGGGCTTCACTACGCAGTTGCCTACTCAGCCCAAAGTAGCACTTGCTGGCTTGGATTTGCAGGCTGATATTATTGTAGGTGCTAATGCTCGTTCCCAGATAAACAAAGTCCTCCACTTTTTCAAAATTGTAAATGTCAACAGTGATGCGGGAGCCAAGACGCAAGTGCCCTGACTTTTTATTTGATGACAGGAGGTACTTAGTTTTAACTTCGTTCACCTCCAGACCCATACGTTTCGCTTCTTCATCCAGTTTGTAAAACATATGGTCTCCTAACGGTCCAATTCTGCAGCTCGAATTCTCTTTTCTAACATGAGGTTAAAGAAGTCGCACGAAAGTGTGTCGCCCTGTTTGAAACCTCATTTGTTTTCAAACGGCTCGGAGAGGTCCTGTGCGATTCTGACGCGAGGTGGAGGTGTTGCTTAAATTTATACTTTGCGGCAAATAAGCAGCTTCTTCTCGTGTTATCGATATGCTATGCTAAGGAGACTAATACCGCGGTAGTTGGCGCAAATTGCAGGATCGCCCTTTTTGTGGATTGGGCAAAGTACACTTAAATTTAAATCAGTTGGCATGCATTCGCTCGACCGTATTTTGCAAATGAGCTGGTGCGCGCGGCCGCACTTGAATAGCTCTGATAGCACTTGATTTATGTAAAGCAATTCCCATACAATTAAGAAATTTAAGCCATAATGTGAACATAGTTTAAGATTCCTTTTAATTGCCATTGAAAACTGGATTTTAAAACATCAGTATTTCTATATCTCAGAATTAGTTTAGCGGTGCGGAGGCTACTAACAACCGGAGTTCGGTGGTTCAAATAACTCAGCTTATAATCCGAATGCATTTCTGTCATGAAAAAAGCTTCTACATCAAGATGCACACCACAGATTTAAGCAGAAGCTCAGCGAAACATTCGAACAAAGTGGTGATGTAGACGCCAAATCGTTATTATTACTTATACAACTTAATAAGTATTTACTAATACTAGTTAGTGCGCACTAATACTAGTTAGTAAATATTGAGTTGTATAAGTGACTACTAATTTTTTGGGCTATGAAATGTGATCATGTAGATTATCTTTCAAATAATTGGAATTTTTTAACACTTTTGCAATGGTCATTATTAAACCTAATACCTGCGTAGCTAAACCCTGCAAGTTGATTTATTCTCTGCTGCACCAAGCGCCATACCCAGTTGAAGCATAAAAATGCGAGCATTGGCGTAATAATACGAACGTGCAAGCTTGCGTCGTGAGGTGCAGTGCGAAGCGTATAAAGTGTGTTGTTGGTATTGTTGACCAGCATACCGATTGATTGTCGTAAGCAGGTACGAGTGTGCGTGCGTGTGTTTGACGTGGCGACGTAGTTTTTTTTTTGGCTGAGTTTCTACGAGGAGTTTGGTTTCGGACATGTTTAGGTGAAACTAGGCCAACAGTGCAAGTGGTAATCCCACTTGTCTCTTTCCTCAAACGAAATTGTATGGGCCAACTGGTTGTTATGACAACAAAAGTGACGACAGAGTAAATCATTTTGGCTTTGTTTTACAGCGACATCCAAGCGGTTTCTCTAATAATATATCACCTATTCAAATAATTAGTACATTTTAAGTTGAAATAAGACCAGCATAATGTAATGCATGAATATTGAATGGAAATTTTTAATAATCAAGCTTATTTTTTATTTTTAGAATTTTTCCTGGGTTGGATGATACTCCTCTAAAAATTATCATGATTAGTTAAAATGGTAAGTTTTGTAGTTAAATTTCATTTTCCTACAATTTGTAATTTTTTGCTTACAATATTTGATCTGAGCAAGTCATAGACTTTTGTTCAGCTCATTTCTATGAGAACTGGCTGTTATTCAGAATTGATATACATACATACCTACAAAAAAGTTTGATCCAAAGTTGTTATGAAAAACTTGTATTTTTATTTAGAAGTACATCCCCCTCAACTAGGTCAGATTGTTTGTAACTGTTTCCCTCTTTTGCAAATAAAATTTCTGGTATTTCTTCCCTTAAAAAATTTTATTGCCACTTTACACGCCACAATTCTTTTAGTTTTTGGCGTTTCAATTTTATATCAATGATAGCCAGTGTCCGAAATGCTGTCCGTTAGCTTTTGGATACTTGTAAATATTTTTATTTATTAACTATGAATTTGTATATGCATACAATACGATTATAACATGACAGCTGGGCTAATGCCTTTATCAGGGGGTTCTATAAGTTGTGTGCAGCTGTGCAATTAAGCGCATTCAGTATATACATATGTACATATGTATGTACATACTTATGTGCCTTATATTTATTTATTTGGAATGCGGGGCTAGCGGAGAAAAAATTATCCTGGTTCCATTTGCGCCATTGATCCTCCCCTCACTGTTTACACTTGTACATATTTGCCAATGTATATAAATATATACATATGTACATCATATGTATTTACATACAGTTACTCACAAAAATGTTTGCTTTGGATTTTTATACATCATTCAAAATGTACATTTTGTAACAAAAAACCATACAAAATTTATAAAAATTTAACAAATCTTTACCTAAACTTAAAACTTTTTAATAAGAATTTTAAACATTTTTTGTATTAAGTGACTCAAATTTCCAGTAGATTTTTCATAAGATTTGTTTTTGCTGGCGGTGTTGCGCACTTTTGTCCATAACGAATGGTTAAAGTTTTTTGTATGGAAAATATCGCCAGTAAAAAATGATCGGAATCAACGAATAAACTTTTTGAAATACTATATATAGATGAAAATTTATCATGAAAAGAATTTTGAACGTAGTAAAAAAAAGTCAAGGCAAAATACTTTTGTGAGTAATTATATGGGCATCTAGATACTTTTACCTCAAAGTGTAAATATAATATTTTGAAAAATGTATACAGCTGTTGACATCTAATTAGAAACGATACCTATTTTAAAGTAAATGATCTTTTTCAACTAAAAGACTCATTTTATTTAAACATATGATAAACTTAGAAATCAGTAGAAAACAATTTATTCAAAATTCTTTTGTTTCAATAGTATTGTTTTTTTTGCATATACATACATACATAAATGTGAAATCCTTGATTTGGGTGCGGCAACTAATCAAAAACGAAAATATATTATCAGCGAAACATAATCGTATTTAGATAAGCTGTTTACTTTTAGTTAATATCTGGTTGCATATCCCTTTTGCTTCAACACTGCTTCACATCGATTGCGCATTGATGTAATAAGATTCCGACAGCGCGCTAGTGGTATTGCCTGCCATGCCGTTCTTACTTCATCAAAAAGGACATCCGTATTTGGGATATTTTTAGTGCTAACAGCTCTTTTAACGTCACCCCCAAGAGATGTTCTATTGGATTCAAATGTGGACTGGATGAAGGCCATTCCAAAACATTGATAGAATTTTGGTCGAAAAACTTTTTCGTTAACTTTGCCGAAAGCTTTGGATCGTTATCCTGTTGAAATTTCCATATAGCAGGTAAATTTTCCTCAGCCCAAGGGTAACAAGACGTTTTTCAGTATATCGACGTATTTCTCCTTATTTAAAATTCCATCAATCTTATGGAGTGGACCAACACCATTCCAGGAAAAACATCCCCACACCATGATTAATCCTCCACCATGGTTTACTACACGTGAAACATAGCGAGAATTGAATTCTTGGTTATTTGACCAGCAGGGCCTATGCGATTAATCTTCGTTTCATCGCTCCAAGCCACATATGTACTTCCATTGACTTAGAGTCGGTGACCAATGAATGGGATCTCGCAAAATCAACGCGTCGTTTCATTTGAACTTTAGTGCTTCTTGCGCGCTGCTCTGCCATGCAGTCCAGATTCGACCAAATGCCGAGCAATTGTCCTCTTGGCTACTTGGACATTAAATCCATCCTGAATTTCCCGTTGTATATCAGTGGAACTCGTTTTGGGTCTCTTCGGGAGTGCTGCGCAGGTGTACAGCTGTTGATTTCTCCATTAAAAATCTTGAAGAAAAATATTTTAATTGATTTTAAACAACAAATTTAAAATATATACTTACCAAAAAATCGGTAATATTGTCATTGAAACCACACAACGTGTCAAAAATATTATCTTTGAACAACAGTTTCTAATTAACTGTCTCACTTTATTTACCTTGCACTAACTGCTGGATACACTCTGTTAGAAAATATTACCAGTACATCAATTGCACAACTACAAAGCTTTTCGCATTGAGTAGTAAATAGAGTAACAAAAGTAATGGGAAGTATTTTAAAAGAAAAACTAACGGTAAATTTCAGCATTTTAATATTATGCTCATCAAGCGCTTAATAAAACAAAGCGTTTCTAATTAGCTGTCAGCAGCTGTATGTAAGTGTAATGGACTACCACTGCAAGCTGAGTACAAAAATTATTATTCAAATTTCAAAAATAAATAAAATAAATCTTTTTCTATTTAAACGTCTTATAACGAACTAAATTTGTACTTGTTGGATTTCGCATCATTCCCAAATAAAAAAAAAAAGAACTGTATACCTATAATTTCAATCCCTTCCACATGCAGAGTCTGCACGGCTGATTGCTATCCAACGCGATCCCAATGTATTTTGTACTTTAATTTAATATTTTTCCTCAAAAGTTGCAGAAAGTTTTCGAATACGCCGTAAAATTGGATGTTAGTAAAACTAAATGCAGGGACCGTAACGGTTATAACTTTTATTAAAAAACTGATTTTTTAATCGTTATTTGTTCCCGTGCAATGTTAAAGCAATGGGAGAAAGAAACAAATTCCCCGTCAGTTTCTATTCAGAATAGGGCTGATATTTTTTTAATATCAGAGTTGTGGAGCTGGGTACGTTAGCTGAGTTTAGGTAGAGGAAGGAAAGAGCTCATCTTCCCAATTCGCGGTTTGGTTTAACTCTGTTCAAACGGCTCAGAGCGTTACCTGTCAATGAAGATGGCAAAATATCAATTTATTATACATACTTAGTAGACACACTTAATATTTCCAAGACCGCCACTTTGTGCAATTCTTGTGATTATTGCAATACTAGCAGTTTCAATGAATGTTTAGAGAGCATATAATAAATACCAGATGAATGAATTGTAGTATTTCGCTACAAAAGCATTTTTACAATTTGTGGAATTTTTATATGGCTGCGAAGTAAAAGTCGTGCGGAGTATCTCATCAGTTGTCAACCATTGTTTGCGACTGTAACTCAAATGTGTTTGTAAGTGTGTAGGTTGACTCGTGGCATCTTCAACATACAACAATATATAGAGAAATATTTATGGCCCTCTTTTAGTTGCATCTAACGAATTACTTTGCTGCCAGTGGCTTTATGGTGAAAATCGACTCTCTGTCCACGGTGCAATGTAGTTAGTGTATCCAATGTTTCACTTTTTAATTGCCATAGACGATTGACATAAAAGTCGGTGGTGATTGATCAGTCGCTATGGTAAGGTGCTCGTGTTCCTCATTTGAACAGACAGTGCTTACTACCTGCATGGCTATATTTATCCATTCGACCTACAGCCCTGTTGGGAATTATGCAAATAATGTTGACTATGAGACTTCGAATTCGGCTAAATGCATGTATGTATGTACCTAATTTTTAAATATCTGTATAATCTCTATTAACTCAAGTGAAACATTTTTCTGCATTTTGTACAGTTCCAGCTAAAAAAATTATGTTGTAATTTTTTGTGGGTTTCCTTGTAATTTTATTGGGGCTGCGCCACACCCTCCGTTTGTCATCAGTTCGAAGTTGGGCTTTTGAAGAGGACTAATTTGAAACTATTTCCTACTGAGACTGCCATTTTTACCTAACGATGAGCGGGAACTAAACGCAATAAAACTTTTACTTTCCGCGCATGCTTTTCATGGCTATCGTAAGCTCAATGCTCTCATCTTGTTATTCGCAACGCTAAATATGCATGTACGTATGTACATACATACATATGCACACTAGGTTGTTTCAAAAATTCATTGGTGCTCTCACCGCCTATTTTTGGAATGAAAAAATATTTAGAGCCGCTCAAAGCGAACAAAGTTTTCCATGTACTTTATATGGAGCAAAAGCAATTTATCTTAAAAATGGTATAGAATCATTGAAAGTTATCAATCGGCAAACTCTATTCCTCTTTACAAGATTTAAAAATATAATACTGCATTGTTTATTTAACTAGTGTAATGGGTTCCCCAACAACAAAAAATGCAAAAATGGAGCATTAGTTTTGTTTTGGTCCACCCTAATGTGGATCCTATTTGCATTTGCTAAGCTATTACAATTTGGTTTCGACGTTGTTCAATTTTGGGTTATTTGTTAATCGATTTTCGAAATGTTATCAACTCAATATAATATGGGTATTCACACCAAGTTCGTTACTTTGTTACTAGGCAGCTTTACATTAGTTTTGTTTTTATAAATCTACCGAAAGCGCCGAAACGCCAAGTAACGAAGTGCTAAGGCAGTTTGACCGACAACAGGCCAAAGGGCAATCAGATGTTTGTCATTTGACTTTTTTTCCAGACTAACATAAATAGGCGAAGTAAGTTCGTTCACGGAAAATCTCTTTTGGCGGACTGCGGCAGTAACGAAGAAAGCGTGAACACCCCTAATATCTTTCCTTTAAAATGTAGCGAAGTCTCATGTTCGCAAACTTTAAAGGGCAACTGGTGATACAAAAGCAGATTGACGCTTGGATTTTAATAGGAAACAAAAGCATTCCCAAAGTACCTGAAAAAAAAAACAAAAGCAAATAAAAACTGAGGCAAATAATGTCTACAATAATTTCTTATCATATCAAATACGAGTATCTTGCTTAAATTTTGGCAGATAAACTATTTGCATGCCAGGATATCTTCAAAATTTTACAAAGGTTGATAACTTTTCCGAAAGCGTCTCTCTTATAAAAATCCATAACGTGATATTTGGTCGAACTTCTACATTTTGATACCTGGCACATCTTTCCGCCCTATATTACAATATATTTCAATCTAATTATGGACTAATCAGTCCAAACTTGTTTAGATTACTCACTTTAGATTACACACTTCAAAACATGACCTATGTAAAGGATCATAATTTGGATTGATTTTTTTTTTCAATTTATGTAAGACTTTCGATTTACATAAGTAATTTCAACAACTGTAGCAAATTTTATATTTTATTTTTTGTTTTTAATTTTTTTAAGATTCCAGCGCTACCCTATCGGAACTATTTTGCATTGAAAGGGTTTCTTACTACTTGGCCGATATAGAGTATGTTCGGAATATCCAAATTTATTCATAAATGCTCATATCTCGACTCATGCGCCACCTATCGGAAATAATTTGAGCCACACTCGTTTGTTTCTTTGAAAACAAGTCCTTTCCAAACCCTCACAACAAATTTAGATACAGTTTAATTTTCTTGGATAATTATTTTTTTTTAAATTCGATAAATTTATTTGTTTTTGGGTTGGTGTAAAAACTCAGCCAATGTTTGTTATCTTGAGACCTACTGCCAGCGATATAACCCGCCGTTGTATTTTTAACTTAAGTCGTTAGCAATATAATTTCTTGAATAAAGTGGTACCCCAAAAATCACAAAAATACCGTTATCCCAAAAGTCTGTCAATACAAAAATTTTGTTTTGTTAATTGTTAATAATTTTTCGAATAACTGTTGAACAATCTTCAACGCTATCGCATAAAACTGATAAAACTTGTGAATATCAACCGAACAAAAAATACTCCTTGTTCTCGAAACCAAGTTTGTTTATTTTTTCGCTTCATTATAAATTCGGTTGTAAACTTGATAGAGCAGTGCTTTGTTTTTTTGTGTGTGTTTTTTTTCAGTTTCTCCAAGTGATCGGCTTTTATGGATTTTATTAAAAGGAGTTTAAAGCTTTTTCTATTTCTATTTACTGCCACAGCTGCTATTGTTGTCGCTGATGCGAGTGGTGGCGTTGTCGGTGATGTCGATGATGGATGCAACATTAAATTGGTTGTAACAAGGTCATTCCTTGTATTGGTTTATTGCGCATGCGCCCGTGCATGTGACGTGCAGCTGCAATGATGACTTGTTGCCGGCTATGCGTTTTCGGTTTGTCGATTGGTCGGTTTGTCGATTGGTCGATTTGTCGATTTGTCGATTTGTCGATTTCTTGCCAGTTACACAGAGTTGTTAGGCCTGTGACTTTGCTACCACGGCGAGTGTGGGTCCAAATGCCAGTTTTTGTTGTTGTTGCTGTTGGGTTTGTTGCTCGTCAATTGCAATAATTCACATATTGGAAACATACTGCGCGTACTTGTCTGCTAGTTAGTTGTTTTTTTTTGTTTGTTTGTTTTTATCGTTGCTGCCATTCACTTTCCACTTCGCTTATCTGCAAAATATAACAACAATGCCGAAATGCCAACAACAGTGCAATCAATGAGATCTTCGTTCATTGATTTGAAAAGTTGTGTTTAGCTGGCATTGAGAGTAGAATTTTCTTTTTCGGGTTTAGCATTGTCATTCGTGTGGGGGGGTTGTTGTTGTTGTAGCGACATGTTGCGTGTAATGCGAAGTCTGGTAAGAGTGAAACTTTGGAATGTCCGTGCTTTTCTGGTTTCTCTTTCGTCTACTTTCTTTTGATAATTTCGCCGATAAGAGGAAAATAAATAAAACCTTTCCGATCGTTTAAAGTGTCTGTGGTGCACAAGTACTACTCGTTATGTCTGGGAACAACAAATTCAAGCAAGTAAACATAAATTACAAACCAACAGGTGCGAAAAAAACGAAATGCTCGGTAAGATAACTTTTGCGAGCTTCTACACTGAAAACGATTAGATTACCAAATAGTTGGTAAATATATACATACTTACATATATTACATACATACATATGTACATGTGTGTGTATGTACATATGTATATACTTATATGTTTTGTCATGTCTCCATTTAACTTAGACTATTATTATTTATGCTTTAAAATAATCTATATTCTTTCTACTTATATAAAACTGAATTGTAGTTTGTGCGGAAGCTTAAAACTTGAAAACGACTGGAGAAAATTGGATACTTCCTACTGCGGGTTTGTTCGTAATTGCGACGCAAAGGTTTAGGAAAAAGGAAAAGTCGAAAAATTCTCAACAAGTGGCGATGTAGGGGCACATTTCGTTTTTCAGTTCAATTCAATTACAGTACAACCCGTGCCGTTAAATCACATATTGCTAAATGACGACTGGGCAGATTTGGAAATGATTTGCTATATAAGTATGTATGTACATACATATATACATATGTATGTAGTTCATTGAATGGGTTCCCATATATGCAGTTTTTAAATTGAGTTGCCTTCTTTTTTTATGCAATATGGGTATCTAACGAAAGCTTCAATTTCAAAATATTTTGAAAGAAGGTTGTTACCTGTTCACACGTAAATTATGAAAGGCCAATAAGTTAAATGAAATTTAAAAAAATGTGGATTTCCAACTGAAGGGTTTAAGAAAGCTTAATTTTAAAAATATGTTGGTATGGGAAGCTTTTAGGCATGGTTTGTTTGCTTGGGAAAGAGTTGCCAGTCAAATTTATTTAAACTATACAGAAGTTACACGTGCGGTCAATAAAAACGCACCACCAAATATAATTGAAGTAAGATCACATTAGCAATTTGTTTATAAAGTTAGAATATTAGGGGGATTTTTATTTGTTTGGCCACATAGTGTAAATTAGTTATCCACAACAATTTTTCTCGAAAATGGGTTTTATAAGGAATAACCAATTAATTAAAAAAAATTAACAAAAATGTACATTCTATGATATTCATGATTAATTAAAAGAAAACAATGTGAAGTTAACTTAAAGCGACTAAATCATTTTCACTACTAACGGTAGAAATATAGACTTCGCAATAGGCTTTCCTAATAACGAGTCGTTCCTCCTTTAGCCTCAATAACTGCCTTAAATCTTGAAGGCATGGAATTCACGGTCCTCAATTGATTTCCTTATAACGTTAAATGTATTGGTCAACTAAAAATAAAAATTCGAGCTAAATAGGATCATATACACCAATTTTATATACATGTTTTATACGAGATTTGTTTCCAATCAAAACTTACCCATTTCGCACGATGGCATGACGCTGAGTTATCCTGGAAGATTAGGCGATTCGTATAAAAATAATGCTCTTCAATTGCGGGTACTAAAGAATTGTTAACCACTGTCGCATATTTTTGTGCATTCATTATTCCATCAACAAGGTCATGAAAAGCAGCCCCAAATTATTTGACTTTGGGGAAACTTAACTTTCTTTACTACACAATTATCCTGGAACCTCTCACCACCTGAATGGCGCACGTAAAGCAAATTTTGTGAGCTTAGCAAATTAAATTTGCTTTCGTCAGACCACATAATCTGTTGCCAATCATTTTGATCCCACTTTTGGTACTTTTTAGTCCAAGAAATTCATGCAGTCTACATTTTTTGTGTTAATAGTGGCTTTTTGACAGGGCCTCTTCCATATAAACCCACATCTCTAAGCCGTCGACGTATGGTTTCGACACTTAAATCCACTTGGTGAAAATTTTGCATCTCCGCCTTTATAGAAAGTGCACTTTTAAAGCGGTCGCATAAACTTATCCGCCGCAGTATGTTGTCTGTTTTCTCAGTTGACTTTCGAGGACGACCTGATCCCTCTTTACGCTCCAACACATCACCATTCTCTTTTTTTTTTGTAAAATACGAACAATAGTTGAATGGCTACAACCAATTCTAGCTGCTATTTGCCGCGAAGATAAATTTACTTCATCTAATACCAATATGCGAAATATGAGTATCTCGGAAGGGAGAAGCTTCAAAACCATATTTTGGAAATTGTTGCCACTTGCTTGAATAGCCGAATCTGATCAAATTATGCACAAGTTATATGAAACAGTAAAATAGGTGTGACAATTTGTTCCTTTTGCTAGGAGCCATTATAGGTATGTTTTGAAGAGGGTTGCCACCTTTTTGAAAAGTAAAATTTAATTTAATTTGATTATATACACGTTATTTGTGAGAGAAAACGAACTTCGTTTTCTGGGAACATAGGCAAAGGGCAATTAATAAATAAATATTAGAAGGACAATGTCCGTGGAGGTGGAGTCGAGATATTTCTATTTAAATTGCAGTTAAATTTAGTTCAAATTCAAAATACGTATTCGCCCCATGTGAAAATATAAATTTTTTTAAGTTAAGTTTTTTTTCTCCCAATTTGAAGGCTGTAGCAAATCGCGCCGGGTCAGCTAGTTAAATTATACTTATTTAGTAAAAAAAAATGTTTTAAGAAAAATCCCTCACGAACTTTTCGCACAGAAGAAACCACAGCTCGGAAATTCCTGATGCTAAACCAAAACTGTGGACGCGCATTAACAAGTGTAAACAGTAATGCTGGAAAACTCTGTTCCCTCTTTAAAAAAAAAAAACTTATAATCCCCAAATCAACAATAATTATTATAATAACCTTATAATGCATGCGTGTGACTAAAATTTTGTAACTTTTTTTTTTTTTTTAAGTTAAGCCGATAGCGGCAGAATATACAGAGAGGAATAGGGAAGTGCTTATTTCACCGTTTTACGAGGCCACTGGTTCGACAATGCAATTAAGAAGTGTTTGAAAGCCCTCTAGTGTTGGGTTATAGGCCAGTACATTTATAGTTATTTAGATTTGTGGTATTATTTAAATGTAAAATATTAGGTTTTCACCTTGCAAAAAATATTAATTGAAACAAAATTTTTTTATTCTCCCCTATGAGAGTATAGGCAAGTACAGTGCAACTTCGACAATCCGGACACATATAGTTTTAGGCTCGGTCGGATTATCGAGTTGTCCGGACTATAGTAGGTGAAGTGTTTGAAATAATTTAAGTGAATTAAAACATGAATTTACTCTTTTGTTGCAGATATATTTATTAAAAAACAAAAATAATATTAAAAATAATCCATATTTATATGTATATATACATTTATGTACATATGAGCATACATACTATGATTTATTAAAAAACGAAGTTATTTTGTGCTGACTAACTTTGTTGAGATGGTATATTTGTGCTTTTTCTTCTAGCCTCTTCAACAAGAGAATCTCCTGCAGATCCAAATTATTCTCTTCAGCCCACTGAATGCAAACTGCAAATGATTTCTTTGCATCTGCATTAGAGATATTTGTTATTACATCCCATTACTACATAGTCGTCTTCAGAGTCCGTAAGCAGCACTGACGATTCAATTGGTTTAGCGTGTTGTATTATTTCTTCATCGGAAAAGTCCAATGGAAATTCATTAGCACCAGTTGCCCAATCTTGGATATCTTCTTCAGTGATGTCAGTAGTACTGAAATTCATAGCTCCAATCATATTTTGGATGGATTTTATGTCAGCATAGATGCTATCAGACTGCAGTTCATGGCGCAAAACCTGAATATCATATCTTCATCATCCCAGCATGATGCATGTCTTGGCCACAATGCACACCAGCTTTTCTGAATATTTTTTTCGCTAATGCTTTGCCATGCTAAGTCCAAGAAGAAAACAGCATTTTTAAGGTTAAACATTTTTAAAACTTTAACCACATCGCCATCATCATCATTTTTTGATAAAATATGGTGCAGTAATTGCTTTCTGTAAGCAACCTTTACATTTTGTATTAAATTTTGATCCATAGGCTGTAAGATTGCAGTACAATTTGGTGGTAAAAAAAGAACTCTGAAATTTGGGTCAAAATTAATTTCATCCGCTTTAGGATGTGAAGTAGCATTGTCTAGTATTAATAATGCTTTCAGTGGTCTGTTAACCTGTACTAGAAACTTTTTTACGTCTGGAATAAAATGGTTTTTGAACCAGTCGAAGAAAAGTGACGTTGACATCCATCCTTTATTAGTTGCTTTATATACCACTGGAATCTTACAACCTTTAAAGGCTCTTGGATTAGCAGATTTGCCAATAACCAAAAGAGGCAGTTTATGTGTTCCTGCAGCATTTGAGCATGGCATAAATGTCACTCGATCTTTGGAAATTTTTCTTCCTGGGGCTGATTTTTCCTTTGCATGCACCCATGTGCTACCAGGCAAAACTCTCCAGAAAGCAGCAGATTCGTCTGCATTGTAAACTTGCTCTTCACTCAAATCCATCTCAGCAACAATGTCGGCAAACTTTTTTTTAAAAGGCTCTACGGCGCTCTCATCGCTGTAAACTTTTTCACCACAAACTTTTAAATAACGAATACCATGCCGTATCTTAAATTTATCTAACCAGCCTGAGCTCGCTGAAAAATCGTCCTTCCCCGTCATCTTTACATAAAAGAATTTGGCCTTTGCTTTTAAAATTTCTGATGAAATCGGGATATGATTGTTTCTTTGTTGCAAAAACCATGTGTAAAGCGCTTCCTCTACTTCTGGATTTTCTGCTTTTTTCATAACTTTTCTTTTTCCTAAAAGAAAGTTTTATATTATGAAAACGGTTTAATACATACATTATTTTGGTTCAAATGTTACCTGGTCCATTATAGGTATTCGAAATAAATTGTTTTATCTTTTCCTTATTTTTTGTAATGTCGCAAATCGTTGATTTGGGAACATAAAATTTTTCGGCAACCTGCCTAATAGATTTTCCCTCATCAAGACTTTGTAAAATATCACACTTTTCCTTTAAAGTTAGTGTTTTATGTTTGCGTTTATTATTTAAAAACATGGTACTTGGTACGAAATTAGACAAACACGCTTACGAGGGAAAGAACCGAAACTGAAATAATGACAGTGCGAATAGCAAAACATGCGAGGTAAAAACGGTTAAACCATAGTATAATTATAAAAGTAGTCGCAAGACGAGTTGTTGTGATTTGTAGAAATTTTTGTTGTTTTGACTGCACTGACGAGTGTCAAAATTAGCTGATTCTTGCATAAAAAAAAAATTTGTCCGGATTGTAGAGGTAAAAATTTTAAATGGTCCGAAATGTAGAAGCGTCCGAATTATTGGAGTGACCGGATTGGCGCATGTCCGGACTATCGAAGTTGCACTGTATTAACAAATGGGGCTACTTTTATCTGCTTACAAAAAGTTAAATTTATTTAATTTGTTTTGTGGAGTGTAACGAAAAATTTAGTATTTTACAATAATACGACTACTAATGAATTATATACATGAAACAAATTGCGCTATGTTGACTTTCTATATAAGATTTTAAAAGATTCGGCTCGTCAGCTGATACTTTTTCTGGGCAATGTATTACAGTTTAATCAAATGCTAGTAGTATTCTCCAAACGATTCACAATTACAACTTAAGACTTGTAGAGCGGCCGGAAGTATTTATATGTAAACAATCCATTCAAATGAAAGTGTTAAACTGAAAAACTAAAATAAAATTCGCATAAATGGTTTGGTTTGTGTAAAAGTTAATTGAAATATTAAACCCAACAATTTGACGTCAGACGCGTCTTCTCGATCTGCGATTTCTCCGCACTAGGTGTACTCTATATACATACAGATGCACCTAACAATATGTAGAATTAGAAAAACCTGAGCATCAAAAGAATGAGGCGTTGATTGTTTTCCTTTACTTTTGAATGGAACGCAATATAAAAATTTAATTCACAATGCTCGCGGTAAGCAAGGGATGGAACTGCAACGCTTCGCTTGTCGCTTAGCAAATAGTTAGCAACGAATAAGACAATATAGTTTAAAGACTGCTTACCCAGCAAGAAAGGCTGATAGTTCAGAAATACGAATAGTAAAATCGTTTACACCTCGTTGCATTATCCTGGGCTATAACCGAACCAGATGGAATACCCCAGTTATTTGAAGAACTCGCGTGTAAAGCAATAAAGACCAGCTCAGTACCATTTTGAAAAGTGTGTCAAAATAAATAAATTAAATTTGAACTATTCACTCTAAGCAGAGGAAAAATGTGAAGTCAGTTGGTTCTTGCAGGGTAACAATTAAGTATCCATTGCATATGTAAATTTCTACATACTGCTCGTACTAGCCCGTGATGGAGAATAAAACTTCTAATTTGGCCAAGTACGAGTAAAATAAGAAATGTACCCGATTTCGGGTTGATGTACCGAAAAATGCTTAATGTGTTATTTTATAATATAAAGTAAATTCGTTAATAAAAGTATCAACTCATCCGTTTGAATGAGGTGAGCTTTGCGCATTTTTCTAAACAAAAAATAATTTGAAGCACTGTCAGCAAAAACAAAAAAAAGGAAGAAACTCGAAAAAAAATTGTCAGCCTAGAAAGCTAGGCGATAGAAGTGAAACTTCATGGATCTAGATGGGCACTTAAAATGAAAATACTCACACTAGCAAGCAAGTTTTATGAGATAGAACTATTACCCCGATAACAGAAGCTACTATTCATTATTCTGGAATTTTTAAGGGTGTTAGGTCGCCGAAGGCTCATTACCATCGCCCAAATTATCGGACTGTTCGATTTCTTCTGCTAGTGAAAGGTTCGGAGGTGGTTGTAAATTGATAGCCCTCTTCCTTGCTCTGTATTCCCGGACACGTTCAGTACTACTTTTCGGGGTTTTTCTTCACTTTATTTAGTTTATTTTTGGCACGCAGTCGATCTCTGTATTCTTTACACGACTGAGCATTTGATTTAGGCATGATGTACAGTTCTGATTAATATTTACACTATTTAATAGTACTTCTCACTTCTCTATATAACCTCGAACACTTAGAAATACTATATAACCTCTATAAACAACAAATGCTGCACGACTGACGATACGTGCTAGGGATACTTTACAACATAGCTAATCCCCATGTAAATTCCCATAAGAACTCGCCATACTCGGGTCAATAGTACGAACACTAGATGGAGCAACGATATTCCGTGCGTACACGTACCTACATTGTGTGGTTATCTACCGTGCTACCCCCACCCCTTCCCATGACATTCATGGCTCATTTCGTCGGAGCTAATGCCCCTCCACGCATGCTACCCCTCTCTCATTTTTTCCTACTCCGAATATGTCGCGTTTTCGTTTCTCTCCCATGTCTCCTTCCGTCCGACTGCCCCACCACACGCGCCATCACCTCCTTTTTCCTGTCGCTTTTTCGTTTCATTCGATATGGGAATTACAGCCCAACGAGCGCAAAGAAGTTTCACTTCAAAAACACGCGTGCACCTAAGTGCGCGAGCCACAAGAGAAACTTCTTTCCCGATTCTATAAAGAGATATAGAAGGGAATGTGCGTTTTTGTTGTTGACCCGAAAACACATTTCGATTCCGTCACATATAACAGGTGGCAACCCTATCAAAAATAAAGGTATGCACCTTGTCTTCGGCGATACGAATAGTTTCACACCATTTTTTGATATTTCATATACATAACTATACAAAATTTCATAAAAATCAGTCGCGCCATTTCGGAGCAGTTCGACCACAAACACCATTCCACGAAATTTGAATATATAAGATTATTTTCAGTTATTTTAAATACATAGTACATCGGGCTAATGGAGAGTTCATAAAATTGTTTATCCAAGGTTGAACAAGGGCCGTGGGTAATTGTTAAAAAAAAAAATACTTTCGCTACTCTCGGGCTTTACTCTCTACTCAGCTTTTAAGTATAATTCAAACTTGCGTTATTGTAAAATAGAATTCCAATATTGCAAGCGAATAGAGAGAAAAATATGTATAAAAAAGCAATAGAGTTCGTCGAATCGGCAAAGATTATCCTATAAGGGTAATCTAGATAGATATACATATATAGTTAGGGGATTCACAGAATGTTGTAATGACATTACGACATGTCACGTTATCTTTTCAATCCCCTAAGTGTGTGTAAAATAATGTCGAGAGATTTTGTTAGCGATGTATCCTCCTTTTGATGGGTCCACGCGTATGTACCTATGTAGATGTTTTATGTGCACTGTGCACATATATGTTATCCATATTTTGTATGTATGTAAGTATGTACGTAAGTCGACCCTTTGTATTTAACGTTTCTGATGTGATGAATACGATTCTTTTGTTGCAAAATGGCAATTTGAGATCGTCGAAAGTGGGGAGTTGCATCGGACTGGGGAGGAATAGGAAGCGAATGAGTTTGCTTACGTGCCACTAGTACGTAGTCGTACAACCGCACTACATACATACATATGTATGTAATACTTGTAGTTCGCAAACTCATAGTGAGTGACGCAGTAGAAGTCATAACCGCAGTCGTGGCGGTAATTTCGTTTTGAGGTTTTGCGCATGCGTCGTGCGACGAATGAAGTTTCGTTCAGCTGGATGCATTTTGTGGAGTTGTGGGGCGATGTTTACCTAGTTGTGTCTGTGGCTGACGCCTATCGATTTGAGTTTGTGCAGCAATACAGTTGACCCAAATAAAGAGCGCTGTTAGCGTTGCCAGAAACTTTAAAATTAAGCTGAAACTTCAATACTACAAAAATGTATTGCTCAACAAAAAGCTGACCTGACTTTTAGACCTACATACATGAAGTACTGACTGGTTAACTGATTGCAATGTACTTTTCAAGATTAAACCAGTAAGTGGGCACAAAAGAGGGGATTTTAAAGAAAGCCTGTTTTTTGAGGATGGTCATCTCATAAAATGTGTGGAGAAAATGGTCATCGCCGACTCAATGATATGTAGACAATGCCAAACGTACGAATAACCCAGTGAATGTTAAGTTATATTTTTCTCCCGTAGTCTTCAAATACAAAGAAAATAATTCTAATATTCTGTCCGTGAAAACACTAAAGAGTATGGGAACCTTGAAGCATTTTGTAGGAGTCTTAACTAAAATAAATTTCTGAATACGAACATGACCGGATTGGGAAATTTCAACGACTTAAGAGCAAATTTAAGAAACACTGCAAATTGGTTATAAGGCCTCCAGATAAAAGCTACATATTCCAACCTAAAATGAACGAAAGCAGTGAATAGTAATTTTAGAGTGTAAGGATCTGAAAAATTAGAGGTGTTCCGCCTCACAAAACGTAAGAAAGAGTAGAAATTAGATATAATAAAATTAATGTCGCTACCAAATGAAAAACGTGAAGCAAAGATCACACCTAGATCTTTGACCTAAGTAACAGATTGAAGTAGACTATTTTCAATAATGTAAGATGACTGAAAACCGTGCTGAATTTTTGGTAAAAGTGACTTGAAAGCATTTATTGATATTTAAAGAGAAACCGGAACAACGGCGTCATCGAAAGAGCGCATTAATATCCGATTGAAGCCTATGCTTCTTCTCATACAGAACATTTTCAAGTCTTCGGCACACTATCTCTAATGCGTTCGAAAACAGCGAAAAACAGCGACTAATGTTTATAATAAATAAGACTAAAAGTAGAGGTCCAAAAATACTGCCTTTGCTACATCTGAGGATGCAATGAAGGCTCCGACAATGCAACTTCAATCGAAACAAGTTTTTGTGGGCCAATCTGAAAAAGAGTTAAGTACCATGCTATGAACATACGGGTGTTCATTGAATCATTATGTTGTGAGTCATATTGTGCGAGATTGTCTCAGGATAATGAGGGCCATCCATTGGCTAGTATTTTTCAGTTAGCGACATTCTCCAGACATTCACGCAGCATCACTAAATACTTTTTTACGCAAAGCTCAGCAGCAGCGCCGACTTGAGTTTTAATAGTTTTTTTTAATAATCATAAAACATAGAAAATATTTGAAAATAAATTGGAAAATATCCGCAGGGAGCGCGAATTCTTTGAGGTTTGGCTATCAGCTAGCTCTATTCGGCTATTTAGCAGAAATTCACATTGTTGTTGTTGTTGCAGTTTTTGCAACGTTCACTCCGTTTAATGCCTCAAACTTCGCTGTCAATTCAGCTGCTGCCTGCCAGACCGCTTTAGTGGTCGCGATATGATGAGGTAACCGATCAGTGATCGCTCAGCTAGTGGGAGTCAGTTTACAGGCAAATTTTCCAATTCATGGATATGTATGTGTGTGTGTGTGTGTGCATGTATATTGCCATTTGAATTTTATTGATGTCATGTTCATTCGCTTTTCGTTGTCGCACCGCAGCACTGTAATTTCTGTAAATATTGGCGAAGTACGTAAATTGGTGTCGTT
Organism: Anomoia purmunda; assembly: GCA_951828415.1. NCBI lineage: Eukaryota > Metazoa > Arthropoda > Insecta > Diptera > Tephritidae > Anomoia > Anomoia purmunda. Next base: position 797,315 of record OX639996.1, read on the forward strand.
CGGTTAGTTCGTAGACGCCGACCAAGAGGATAGCCAAAAGTGACGATGACGAGGCGGTGGGAGTTGATTTATAATCCAGATATATTGCTATGTTGGTAGTTACTTGTTGCAATGTTGCCGTTAGCCGGTGGCCCTCGACTGGCGACTGGCGACTGGCGGCTGGCGGCATGAAGGCTTTTTCCGAATGGCTTTTGAAAAATTTGTTGACAAACAAATGACTTAGTTATTCATGAAGTTGAACGTCGCTTACGTAAGTATGTAGGTAAGTTTCTTGATAGGTTATCGTTTGCACTTTCATTTCTGCATTTTTACTCTCTCAACTTGCGGACTACACAGCTTTCCGCTATTCCACATTTACTTGGCGTTTTTGCGTTGATGTTGCCACAGTTATGTGGCATTGATTAATGTCAATTCGACGGGAATTGTCCGCATGTTGTCTGCAATAACAAAAATAATGTTGCGATGACCTTCGATATTACTTACAAGAGAGTTTTAAAAATCGAATGCCGTAATCTAATGCACTGGTTACAGTAAGAAAAAAACATTAACTTTTTTTTATTAAATTAGCTTAAAAACGATCTAAATAGTATATAAGAATATCCTACTAGGTTCACAGAAATTCTTAACTCTTTATGTTGAGGCAAGAAATACGTACATATGGGTGTCTGCAATAGATATTTCGAATAGAGTGATGGATTTATAGCCAGGTATTTAACTGCAACCCGGTTGTCCATTAATCGGCTTTTGTTGTTGGTCTTTTTACCATACCCACCGCAAAATATCAAATACAACAAAAAACAAAAATACAATATCAGCAACCAATGTGTTTTCCGAAAGTAATGATTTTCGATGTTCATTTCGAATCCGGAGTCCATTTTGCCTAAGATTGCCATATGTACTTATGTATGTATGTACATACCTGTGTTTATAAAAATAATAACAAAATGTGTTTAAGATTTAACAATTTTTTCCTTCATTAAAAATATAGATAATTTTATAACAAAAACAATACATGCAAGTCAGAGTTTCAGACTTTCTAAGAAGTTTAAAAAATTCAAAAAATTTTCAAAAATGTTCATCCAATTTTTTTAAACTTTCTGGTATTCAGTGGAAGTTTCAAGTGTCTAAATATTCTTACTAATTTTTACATAAACACGTGAACAAATTTTACCTTTATGCGTTTCGAGTACGCATTGTATAGAAATTAGGATTAAGTGAGATCTTTTGGTGGAATTTTTTCGAAATTTATTGAATTTTTCAACATTTTCTAGAAACCTTTACCTACCTTTATTTGAGCAACAAATTGAGATTCATTACTCCCAAACCGCAAAAATGCCTCTGGAAATTAATATTTTTTCTAACCTTGTCTGGTCAGATGAAAAGAAATTCAAGCTTGATGATACTGAGGATATTTACCCCGGCGTACTCAAGCTCAGTATTTCTCCTAATGGAATTTTAGCGCCGTCCATCCATGTAAAACTCCCGTTGCTGTTACTTTTCTTTAGTTTTTGTAGAGAATCTGAAATATACTATACAAAATATTTTGAATTTAGACACAAGTGCACAAAAACGAACATATTATTATTCTTAAATTATAAGAACGTGCGAAATCGAGTGAGCCTCTCAAATCACCCTCACCACCAATTAGGCGCTCTGCTGTTGTTATTGGTCCGTCCATAGAACCGAATTATCGAAAGAGTGTCTGAGAGAAAATTCGCAAAAGGTAAGCTTGAAAGTTTATTTACACAGATGTGTTAACACAATTAGTTATCATTAAATAGTTAGTGCACATGCTATGGACGTAAATTCGTAGCAAATATGTAGATATATATCTATGCCGATGAGTATGTAGTATATTATAGATGCCAATCCGGGACCCCGCGTAAAGTATTAAAGTATGGCAATACAATTTATTAACACTGAAAACAATGCAATAAATATAAGCTGAATGAGAAAAAATGTAGGTATTGTTAAGTATTACTCGTACGTGGTGTCCTCATTAAAAATATGTTTACTGTATTAAAATGGGGTTGATATTCAAACGAAATGTAAAATACTCTCTAATTAAGGTGGAAAATGAAACCAAACGTGGGCTGTAGAATGCCATTTTTTGCTAAATTAATTTTTTACGAACAATACAAATAATTTCAGATAGTAAAAAGTATTTAGAAAGAAACATAAACTAGATTTTGAGGATAAATTTAATATTTTCAATATGCAGTATTTTCTCCTTGATTATATCTCCAACAAGTGTGAATATCGAAAAAGGGATATTATTTGTTTTTTTTTTTTATTTTGTCGCACAGTGCAATTATTGTTAAAAGCTTATGTATTGTGAATTCAAAATGACTTGAGTGGGATTATTCTGTCCTGATTATTCTTCTCACATTGACCCTGAGAGATGGCTGTGCAGGGTTATGTTATCGGATTGCCAATTCGTCTAATAACATCTTTCGCTTCGTCAGTGCGGGCCATCTGCCTTGCAAGTAAATTTTCACTCAAGAGCTATAGACATACATACATACACACGCACGCACACAGCCACATATACAGATGCACCTGGTCATATTAATGTGTTACACTTGTTTCATTGTTTACAAAAGTTAACAGGTTTGCAGAGAATAAGGTCAAAATAAAACTTTTTTGATGTATAGTAAGTTTTTATAGTGTTCGTACAAAACTTCAGTGTTACATAAAAAAAAATCGAAATTTGGCCTACGCTCGATCTTATTATGCTTTGTACTCTAATTGCCAGCTATAAACTGTACGATTGCGTCCCACACTAAATTTTACATGTAAAACTTCGATAAATATATTGATGTGAAAGTGTGTAGGTATCTTAAGAAATTTTTATTTCAATTTACATCATTTCTTACCCAACAAAATATTGCATCCCGAGTTGCGTTAAGTCATCGAACTGTTTTATATGTGCATCGCAAATTGATAATTTCTATTCCAAATAACAAAACAAAAAAACAAAAGAAAAAAAAAACAATTTGATGGAAGTGATGAGAATTCGTGATTTAAGATTTACCAGGTAAACACAAACCACTTAAATTAAAAATAAAACCTTGTTTACCTAAATTATCATTTATTATTTATCGTTTCCTTGATATTAAAAAGTCCTAACTATGTTTTTTTCGAGATGGATTTAATACATTCATCTAATAAAAACAAAAGGTTCTAACTCATTATCTCCTTGGAAAAAAATTGCTAGGTAAACTTCTAAATATTGCAAAAATCTAAAAGTAAGTTTACATAAAAAAAAACAAACAAGATTTACAATTTTTTATGTACATACTTCGCGAATTTCAATGAGTAAGACTCGGTCTCGGTGTAAGATTTGTCCAATAAATATTTGTCATTTCATTTCTTTTTATTTCGTATAATATCTAACTAATGGTGAGTTATTATGGTCTTGCATTTTGGCACTTCACATTTTTTATACAGTAGTAAAAGAGTGACCCTAATATTGGGTGAGAACCACGAGATGCTTCTGTACGAGTATTAGTTTCTCTTAAAGTGCTACATTACTTGTGTTAGGATGTACATACATAGAATGTGAATGAGGCTACCCCGTGGGAAATTAAATTAATTTTAAAGTAATTTAAAATTACTTTTTTTTCAATGACAACTATGTATTTGCCATTCCCAACTCCTTTACTTGTAATTTAGATTCAATAACATTAAATATGTATTCATTTCAAATTAGCAAGACAAATGAGAATATTATAGCAAAACTGGCTCAATTAGTTTTTATATTTGTTTTCTTTTTTTTTTATGAAACTGACTGGTTTTTTTCGACAGGGTATTTAAGTAAATACATATTTACACGTCTAGTGCGTTCATACGAGTATATTTGTCTTATTATTTTGCCCCCAATGTGTATACGTGAATTGAGCATTGAGCTCGTGGAATATTAATTTATTGGAAGGTGCACAGCACATTCGGAATTTCGAAAGGTTGTGTGTGAATTGGAATTAAAATCGAATGATTAATTATGCTAATAACAATTTTTATCCGCGAAAAATGAAAACCGATTTTAAAATTAACTAACTATTGATTAGAAGTAAAGTGTATACGTCGTAAGGCGCTGAGCAGACTGAAAAAACCAAAGAACCTATTAAATAAAAACCTACAAAAAGTGGAAACTGTTTTATCCAAAAGTAGTAAATATTTCTTAAGCGCCATTTCATTTCCATTTGTCTTTCTTTTGATAGCTGTTTTTCTTCAATCCCGATAATGCTTTTGTATTGTAATGTTATGAGCTTAAGTAAGCCTTTCTGGCAATTTTTTTTTATTTTGGTCTGGGAAACTTTTTCATTTAACATATGCAAAAACAAAAAAAAAATATTAAAATAAACCGGCATTTATATAAAATCCATCCGTAATATGGAAAAACGTGTCTAGGACCGAAATTTCGAAAAATTTCAGACTCGCATAACCCTGAAATTTTCTCAAAATTCAAATTAAAAAGTTTTAAATTTTGATGAAAATTTGTTGAATTTTTATTCAAAGTTAGAAATTTTGATTTATTTTCGTTATATAACGAACTATATATCATCATGTGAGTATCGAATTATTGATTTCATGTCCTACATCTAATATATTTTGAGCTTATATTTTTACAATCGGCAATATTTTAATTCGTGTGTTTTGTATAATGAATTGTATGAATTAGGGGAAAAAGGTTTAGAAATCTGTGTTTTCTGCGCGATTTTTTTTTTACACTAAGTTTTTCAGGGCATTAGGTATCGACCTATGCAATTGGGCATGGGCCCAAGAATTAATACCTTCTATGTACATTGATTGAAATGTATGTTGATGTAGTACTCGGATATCAAATAAATTTATAAGCAATATCTGAAGCCTAAACTCGTATAAATCCGATGCAAAATTTATGACGAATGAAGCACAAATTTACAAATTTAAAAAGAAATTGAGATCAACATTTCTAACTTTTTATACGAGTTTTTAGAATTTTCGGGTATGAAGTTTTGTAGCCCATTTATTTTCAATCACCGTCAGCAAAAATAATTTTTAAAAAATCAACAAGAATTTTTAGCCACTTAAACTGAAACTTACATCTTATTATGCTAAAATTGAACGGACTCCAAAATTTTCTAAAACCCCGGATTAAAATCTTGACAATTTTGATGACCATTTTTTTAGTTTGACGAATTTTTAGAAATTTCGAAACTTCTGTTTTCCACCAGAAGGTTTCAGAACTAAGAACAAGTTTGAAAAGCCTGAATTTTAATATGCATGCGAAGGCACATATTGTATGCTCTTAGTTTGGCTGATTTTGCACATTTTTCCAATGTGATAGTTTTTGTCAGCATCATTCTAGTTATTAGCTGAGCAATGTGAACAGATCTTGTTTTTGTGGCGTGTGTTTGTCGCCGAAGTCTATTATTTTCATGCATTACTTGGTGCATCAATCGTTCAGGCCTTTTCTCTCTGCAATTTCTTTCGAACACTCATTCATTCCAACTTTTATTTGATGATTACATCATTTTCGACGCTTTCAGGCAATTTTTCCATGTCGCTTTCTCGAATGTCTTCTCCACATTTTCGTTTCCGGAAAGTGAGTCGGGTTATAATTATCGAATATTTGAGATTCATTTAGTTGACAACAGTTCTAACGATCGCTGTGTATACTCATACATACACATATACTCATACATACATATGTATGTATCGATAACCCAGCGGTGACTTTAGGCTTTAAATATGACAGTACATCCAGTCTGAATGCCAGTTAACTTACGATGCCTTAAGAAGTGTCAAACTGACGTTTTGCCTGAGATTTTAGGTGTTATATTTGACATGAATTTTCCTGCAGTAAGAAAATTTTTATACGAGAGTTGCCTTTTATATTTTGCGCCCAATAATGAAAACGCAGTAAAATAATAATAGAAATGACTTTATGGGTTTTTCAAAATATTATCCATGATGATTAATACGCTTTTGCACAAGAATGATAGAAAACCAGATTACGACAACGCCGGCAGCAGCGTACACGTCACAGATGTTCATACTGCAGGAATAGCGAGAAGAATAGTAAGGTGATAACTGCACGTGGGCTTTTATTTTCGTTGCAACTGCTACAATCCAAAACTCGGCACTTCACATTTATTATTCTGTGTTTAAATTTTCGTAAAAATCACTCAAACAGATTTCAGTGGTTGAGAATTGGGACGCCTCTACGATATCAAATTCGAACATACAAAATTGGTTTTGGAATAAAGAGGCGTAAATCGTTTAACAGTTTTATTAGAAAAAAAAAAAAAAAAAACCAAAACAGGTAATTTTTTGGCATTATAAATTCAAGTGGTTTATGCTCTTATTTTAGGCCTGAGTTGGTAACGTCGATACATAAATTTACGCAGAAGATAATTTAAGGAGGTCTTATTAAGGAAAGCCATTCTGGAAGGCTTAACCTATAAGAGCTAAAAAATGTTTCCCTGCATGCCTTCCAACATGGGTATTTTATATATGTTACTCATATCAAAGATTTTTGATTAATAAAGGAAGTTTTACAAGAACTGTTTCAAAAGGCCTTGTAGAGTACTTCCTATGGGTATCAAAATCAGATAGGAGAATGGAATGTAGAAAGGAAGGCGGTCAGCCCTGAGGAAGGTCTTTTAGAATGTTTTTTAGCTCCTGAAATTATCTACTGGGAATATATAATACATATGTATATAAAGTAAATGATTGGTGCTCTTTCTTTGCATTTTGGTGCGGATTTCGTTGAATTGTTGAACAGAATAATAATTAAAATAAATGGAATTTGCGCCATTTCTCAATAAATTTGAAACATCAGTACTCGAGTCACAAACTAAGTACATTTTTTATTGGCATATGTATGCATTTATGTACATACATATGTATGTATGTATGTACACAATTCTCTTATGCTTTTATAGTGATTTTTTGTTTATCAGGATATAGCTAACTTTGATAATCCATTTACACACTTTTGCTAAAGTCGAAATCTGTAAATGAAGAAATAAATAAAAATGTTTTTTTGCATTCATACATAAATATTTGGAGATACATATGTGTGTGCGTGTGCCTGTCTGTATGGCTGTTTGTAAATTTTTCCTGAACATCTTGAACTTCGTTAGCCCGATCTTCTCAAAGGGGCGATCAAAACTCCCCATGTACATAGCAAACACATGCATTCCTTCTTTAATGTTGCTTTTTATTTTAGTGCCGCGCCTTTATTCCGAAACGCCAGCGATGAGTACGGATTGGCCAATGCCACCAAGTATTTGTTGGGTACGTCGCCTTGGCACTCAATTGGAAGGGACCTATTGCGTATGAGTGATTCTACAAAGTATATATTTCAATCAATGTTGTTTATTTATATTTTTACTACTTCGACTACTCCACTTCCACTGTGCGTGCCAGTGGTGGTGAGTCACCGCTTCCACATTGCATCAAATGTTTGACTGAATGTTGCGTTTTGCTGCAAACCAAACTGGCGGCACTGTCTACCCTAAAAAAAAAGTAAATTGCCACTTTTTGCTAGTCACACTGTGTTCTCGCTATCATTCAGCTGTGTTGGCTAAATTTAGAATGAAAAGCGCTGTTTGAGGTGTTGGCGGATGGCCATAACGTTATTCTTTTACATGGCTTGCCCCTAGTCCTCCCATGCTTTTTACGTTTATTGTTCGCTTTGCTTTACACTTTTATCATTTTCCCTACACTGCGCTGTGACCGTAATATGTTAAGCGTCTTATTGTCGTTGCAATTTGGGATTTGGTGCCACCAAGGTAGCAGTGAGTTTGTTGCGCGTGTCGCAAAAAAAAAAAATACGAACAAGTTTTAAGCAACAACAAGAATGCTCACCAATGGATAAATATTTTCGAAGGCGATATATTCCGAATGTAGATAAAATACCCAAAGAAATACTCTTATGCGATGTGCAACTTTCTCATTGTAGGTCTAATTTCAAATAAAGAATATTTTCTAAGGTTTATACAAATAACTAGTTGAACTCCAAATAGGTGACAACCCTTTTCCAGATTTACCATTAGACTTTCTCCTGAAAAAAAACGAAGCTTTTTACACCCATATTTTACTATTTCATACACCTTTTGTATAATGTAATAAAATTTGACGTTTCCAGCAGGTGGCAATCCTCTTCAAAATATGCCATATATTAATATTTCATATACTTGTGTTTATTTTGATTAAATTTGATATTTTAAACAGGAAGCAACCCTCGCCCATTCATAAAATATACTCTACGACCTATTAGCATACCCACCAAAAATACATACACATAAATTTCATAAAAACCGGTCTAGCCGTTTCGGAGGAGTTCGACCACAAACACCGTAACACGAGATTTTCATATATTACATTTGCTGGAACTATTGTGTTGGGCCATCAATTGCAGACTTTTAGAGACTCTCAGCCGCACTGCATACTTTCTTGTGCATTTTGCTTTTTATAAATGAAACTTTGTAATAGATGTTTGATAGCACATGGAAAAGTTTACACATGAGCGCAGACCTGATAAATGCGTAAATTTATTAGTTTCATAAATACTATAGATATCTTTACATGAGTACCCATATTAAGTTTAAGATTCTTTTTAATATATTGAATGCTGGTATTTTTTTGACTTCTTCTATTTATTTTAAAATCAAATTTCCGTATTTCAAAGGAAAAAGGATTAATAAAGATTCATTCTCAAAATAGTTAAAGGAAATTCAGTTAAAGTAATGAAATATTATTAGTTAATATTTTGGAGAGCGCTGCCACTTGTTTAAAAAATTATAAATCAAATCAAATATTGATATATGGGTCTCAAATGAAGGAGGTTTATTATTTATATTGAAAATATATTATATATGTATTTATATTGAAAATACTTTTGGGGGTGATTGCCACTTACTTAAAAGAATAAATTAAATTAAATGATTTAGTTAACGAACACATTTTTGAAGAGGCTGCTACCTGTTTAAAAACCGTTGGTTGAATTTAATTTGTGACGTAACGGAAATTCTACTACACCGGTATCAAACGAAAAAGATTGAACTTGAACTAAATTCACAATTACAATACTGGTTTGAACTGATTGAGGTTTTGGAAAATTTAGTCTCGAAAACATTTGTTGCCAATTGTTTGAAAGTTGAATACAAATTTTTTAATAACGTAAGTGAAATATCTCAAGTATCGTACATAATATATAATATACATATAGGTATATATAAGTATATTTACGCAAACGTTTTTTGAAAACAGTTCATAAAAGAGTTGCCAGTTTTCAAAAATTAAACACATCTTTGTTTAAGTCAAATAAAAAATGTATGTATAACAAAATTAAATTGTTATGAAAACAGTTTCAGTATTTGTATTTATCAAGACAAATTTTTGAATAGAATTGCTACCCATAAAATTTAAAAAAAAAAACCTATACATATATTTTGCTGTTTGTCTGAGCTTCCAATTGGACGCTGTACACATGTGTACTATTTATACTAAACCGAATTGATTTTGATTTTATTAATATTGTATGAAATTAAATGCTGTTTTGTTTTGGTTAATTTCAGTTTGCGGTCAAGTAAATATTTCGAAAATACATCGATAGCTGGGGAAATTCAGATTTTATGAAGCATTTAAAATTGAAACTAGAAGATTAGAACTGAAAATGGAATCGTTGAAGATGGAAAAGGAAACCGTTGTTCCGGAAAAACATCAACAACCGTTACAAATGCAAAATGCAAGCGATAATGCAAATCTAAGCAAAACCAAAAATGAAAACGAAATGGAAGTGGCAGTGGAAATTGAAAACGAACATGAAAATGAAGGCAAACGCCAAAGTACTGATACTAGTGAAAATTCCGGCGATGTAAAAACGCAAACAACAATAACACCAACAGAAGCAATAATGCCACCAATTACCGCAACTTCTGCTGCTATAGACCTAAACGGAGCAGTACCGAAAGTAGCGGAAGCGGTGGCTAACAGTAACGAAGAGACTGAAATAGCGGCCATGGTGGACGCTGTTGCGACGAAGATGAGCACAGCGACACCTCCAGACACAAATCCATACACGAAAACAAAAGAAACAGCTGAAACAGCTGCAACAGCAGCAACAACAACAACATCAGCAGCAGCAGCAGAAAATGCAACAACTGCACCTGGCGAGAGGAAAACGCAATCAAATAACAAGTTGAGAGAATTTGTAGTACCAGCCATCCCGCACGCCAAGACGATCGGCACGAACGGGGTAAGTATGGGCGGCGCGACCGGTGGGCCTGGTACCAGTGCCAAGAAGAAGCGCAAAAGGAGCGCAAAAAAACGCGAAGAAAATGAGACACGCAACAATGCAACCAACAACACCAACAACAAAACCGGCAATAGCAATGTCGACAGAGTCGTCGCAAACGGGGCTCTAGGCCAGGACAACGTCATCTCTACAGGACCGCCAAATAATGGCACCGCCAATGGCGCAGCCAGCATGAAGACTTCCGTGTCAATGACGTCATTACCACCTGATGATGAGAAAGCGGAGAGTCGTGACGTAATTAAAGCCAAGCTAAGGGTCGAACGTCCATACAACAGCTTGAAAGTAAGTACATAATTCATATGTAGTATATGTACATCATATTTTCATTTACTATCTAGGTTTAGGGACATGTGTACATACATATACATACATACATACATATGCGTTGATTCCATATTGAATTTGTATCCCGAATCCAACTCAAAAGTTATCCATTGAATAAGGTTTGGTTGTTGTTTCGTTCATCTGTTCCTATTATGAAGAACAAAATAAACAAAAAATTATGGAATGCTTTCCTTTTTTTTTGCAATATCACTTCTTCGAATTCAACAAATCACTTATTTCAGAGATTTACCAATCTATTTATTCCACTAAAGATGCCATATATGTAAGTAAAAATTTCAAGCTTTGTACAAAATTCACAAAAATTCAGCAAATCACAAAAAATGTCACCAAATTTCAATCGTTTTATTTAGAATTTTTACAAGTTTTGTATTCCAATAAATTTTTGTATGATAATGGCAAATTTTAGAAACTCCCGATCATTTTTGGATATTTAAATAATATATATAAAAGTAAATTTTGTACATATGTACATATGTTATATAGAAAAAAATTCTCGACACCGCCCATTTTCTCGCGTTTTTACTAATTTTTGATGTCAAGCTTTTTTAAAAGTAAGGTGGGTTTTGTCTGAAAAATTTTCATTGTATCCTATTTTTTTTTTAATTAGCACAGGAAAATTTTACCATCTATGTACATATGTATTATATGTATGCCTGTGTTCATAAAAATAATAGTAAATTGTATTGACAGTTTTGTCTTCTCTTAAGTAATTTTTATTACTTTTTATAAAAATATATGTAGATAATTCTGTAACAAAAACCATATACGTCAAAGTTTCAAACTTTCTAGAAAATTTTTAATCCGAATTTTTAGAAGTTTTTCTAGTTTTTCTATTAGTTGTGGCTTTTATTCCATATAACGCATGAACCAAATTTTCTTCCATATGGAAGAAAATGCTGAAAAAAGTTTTTAAATACATGAGAGCATTTACACCTGCGATCGAAGTAATAGAAACACGACGTTTCGACAAATTGTAAAAATTTTATTTTTCCGTATTTAATTTAAACAAACTTGCGGAATTATCAATAATGGCCGAGATTAAAAAATTATATACAATTATGCTGTAGCAAATATCTCTCTGTTAATTTTGAATATTCTCGCTTCGGCTTTATGATTTTCATTGAGCAAATTAAAAATTATAGCCATTAAATGGCTAGCTGAGTGGCACTGCCACTTTGTTTAACACTCACCAGCTGCAAAAGTTGAATTGGGAGGAAGGGATGTGATTGTGTGGCAGACGAAGAAAGGAGTAGGCCGGGGGTTCAATATTAATTTGTGCAAAGATGTTAATTAATGGTTGTTCGTTAGCCTGCTAGGCGAATGCATTAAGGAAACGCATCAGGCCATTCCGAATAGTTAGCCGTTTCGTAACCTGGAAAATGCCACACTCCTTGCGCCTTTCTTGCTGGAAGTGGCTGCGCGTAAGAGGTGTGCTCGTTTTCAATCATCATTTGCCGTATGTACATATGTATGTAGATGTGTGCTGATGTTTACAAAAATGTAAAATTGTACATACCAGTGTTGCCACAAGGAATGGTAATTTTTTACCAAAACTCTGAAAAAGTTACCAAATTCAGAAAGAAATGACTAACAAAGTATGTTCGATAATTTGTTTTGTATGAAAGAAGCTACTTGAGACTGGCACTTTTTAAACTTCGTTGTAAAATTTTTTTGAATTTTTAGAAATGTTGATTTATATAACATAATTAGATTTTTAGATGAATAGCCGAAACTGGTTAAATTTTCGTGGCTCTATTTTTCCACAGGAGTGTACAATACCGTAAAGCAAAGTCATACAGTGATTGTTTTTTTTTTCATATCACAATATTTTTCTTGCAATTTTATTTAAAATTAATTTTGTTCGAAAATATACTTTTTTCCATAATAAAAACTATATAAAACCGTTTTTAAAAATTTATACAAAATTCACAAAAATTCTGCAAAATTACCAGTAAAACTTCAGAGTTTTTAGAAAATTTTAAGGTATGCAATTTTGTAGCCTATTCAATTAATAAAGTACATGTTTCAAGTGATTAAACTTTGCCGATGATTTTCGGTGGTAGTTTGATCTTTTTTCGTCTATATAAAAGTAAGTTTTTTTCGCACATTATATGGACAAAAATGCGGAACACCATCAGCAAAAATCTTATCAAAAATCAACGGTAATTTTACCTCTGAAAACTTTCACTTTATTCCAATGAAATTACTACAAAACTGCATACTCATTTTTTGTAAATTTTCAGAATTTTTGTAAATTTTGTACAAAGTTTGCAATTGGACCATATTTAGTTTCTATTATAGAGTAAGTTTTAAAAAAATTTTAGAAAAACTTCGTAGATATTAAAAAAATTCGAATTGCGCTTTGAGCTACTGTACATAAAACCTTAATTAATTGCAAAATTGTTATTTGTGAAATCTATTTTTTTAATTTAATAACCTCATAAGTTATTTTCAACGTTGAGTGGGTCATTTATGTAAATCACTAGTAAATCTTTTCTGCAAGTGTTATATTTAAAAAATTATATTCATTTACCAAAAAAAAATACATGAGAATGTTTATGAGTATTGCAAAATTAAAGACTGATCAAGTGGTTTTAATAGAAATAAGAAATAATATACCAAGTCATCAAATAGGTTCTAAAAAATATAAAAACAGCAACGCTGGCATTTTTATACATCTACTTATTTGCATATCTGCGTACATACATATGTCCCGCTTGTTATCTTCGCCAGGAATCTTGATTGTGTGCGTGAGTTTTTAAGTGCGCGTGCGAATTTTGTTGTTTTGCAAATTATGCAATGTGCCATTTTTCGTCATTCTCCTTGCTATCTTGCTATCTGCCAATGCAACGTGGTGCAGTTTGTATTTTGTACCAATGTTGTATTGACTTCGCATTTAATGCTGCTGTTCGTTCGACATTGTGACGTGAAAATTAGGAATTTCCTATTCTGTATCGCCAAACACAAACAACAAACAATCGGTAAAGATAAACAACAAATGTTCATTAGCTAGCGAATGCTCTCTACAATCGTTTTGAACATTTGTGACTAATGCAAAAAAAAAAAAAAAAAAAAGCGACAAAACCAAACATAACTACTACAACTGGCTGCGGTAGCCGTTTAAAGCCGATTGAGCGAAACCGAGTAAATAGAAGAAAAGGAGAGAAGTATTTTATGTAACCAGTTTTGTTCTTTTTGTTAAGCGTGTTTTTTTTTATTTTTGCCTTCGATTGTGAACGACTTTGGACTGCTTTGAATTTTATTAGTCGCCTTTTTAACTGCCAGTCAGCGCAAGTTCAGCCGAGACAGATATGCATATATTTTTGTATATATGTACAAATGTGCCTACATATGTACATATGTATGTATGTATGTGTGTACACTCGATAGCAGAACATGAACCTCCGTCCACAAATTATCACCGCCGGATTTCGTATTATCGCATGCATTCTATAAAATATTTTTAATATTTAGTAAATCGGCTCTCGTCTAAGATCTCAACAATATTTAATGAAATAGTTTATAATTTTTTTTTTAAGCTGGTAGCCAAATAACACTCCATCTCGGATAAAATTTACTTTTCGTTGCAAAAGCAACTCTGGTAGCATTGCTGGAAGCATGCGATTTTTGGGTAATTTGGTTATGTACAGTGGAAACCGTTTATAACGACTTCTAAGGGTCTGGTGAAAATACGTCCTACAAATCGGTGGTCGCATAAAAATAATTCTTCATCTAATTTTTTGTTTGTCTAATTCTGTTATGAGAAAGCTTATAAAATAGTTTGTTAATATTTGATTTCTAGTGCAAACAAACATGAATTAAAATTCCATTCAAGATATACCTACATCTGTATGTACGTATGTACATTCTCATTCACAAAGCGAAGTTTTTTTAACAGCAAAAACCTATTTCAATACTATACAAGAAAAATACATACATATGTATGTGTTCACACAAATAATAACAAAATGTATTGACAACTTTTGAAAATTTTGCCTTTGTTTAATAATTATAAAATATAGATAATTCTATAATAAAATCCATGTATCCATGTAATAGTTATCCTATAAATCAAACAAAACAAAAAAAATCTAACTTTTAATTTATAGTAATTTTCTTAGTATTTAGTTTTGAAATCGCCTGTTCGAAATATTCTTATATACCTACACAAAACCGTCAGCAAAGAAAATTATCAAAAATTAGCGAAAAATTGTTGTCACTTGAAACCAGCACTTTATTCTACTAAAGTTTAATATATTTGCTGAAATATTTTCTAAATTTTTACTACAAAAATTTTGATACTTTGATAATTTTTTTTTTAATTTTTTTAAATATATATTTTTTTGTTATAAAATAAACTATATTATTATAAAAGAATAATTAAAATCAAATTGAAATAGTTTTCGAAACTACTGTATACCTAACTATTATTTTGTTCACAGGTGTGTATGCGAATCGATTTGTATGTAGATACATATGTATGTACATATGTACTAAATTCTAATTGCTCGAAAAAAATTTTCATGCGGAGGCTCGTTGTTTTAACAATATTTAGAAAATTTTTATTTTTTTTGTGTTTTTTTTTTTTGATTAAAACTTACATATTTGGTTATTGCAATCGTTTAATTTGAACTTTTTAATTATGTTTTGCCTTAGAGAAGTTTCAATTGTCTCATTTGTATAGCGTTAATGATCGTTGGAATAAAATTTATTTAAAGCGTTATTGTAATGGGGTTTACTTAACTAACTTAACAAGTTAATCCAGGAGAATTTCTATACATATGTATGTATGTATGTATGTATGTAAGCACATATGAATTATTTAGTCTGAATAACAAGATACTTACATAGCTAATTTCCTTTCATATAGAAAAGTAAATACTACGAGATGTACGAATTATTTTTAAATTTGTTTATTGTGTTAAAAGCTACCCTGCATCTGTAATTGAATAAATATTAACAAATGAAAGCATAATTTTCGAAAACAAGGTGGGAAGACAAGGTGCAAATGCTAACTTGATTATTTCAAAGTATCACCTCAGCAAGGAAACTTGGTATATTAAATAATTTCTTGGGGAGATTACGATTCCTGGGGCGCCGCGTTTTGACGACTATTTCTTGTAGAACTCGGCAAAATAAACACTTTTTCACAAGTAAAAAAAATTGATATCTCACTTGGTTTTCGAGATGCCGCGAGTTGAAATTTGTCGATTTTGGTATTCATGGGGCATAATATACGTCGCGTGTAATGCACTTTACGCATGAAATTCTTTGAATTCGTTATTTGTTTGTACTAACTATTCACTTTTCTCAAAATTACAACTATTTTAGCATCATATTTTAATTAATATTTTAATTAATACAGAATTTAAAATTGAGTTTGGAGTCATAAAATACTACGGAAGTGACGAACCGTGGGGTTGGTATGCATTAAATTGCGCGCGCAGAAAGGTGTTGCACGCAAAAATACTGTGGTCAGCGTAGCCGGTGTTGGACCGGCCAGGGTTATTTTTTTAAAGCGCGGCCGAAGGCCGCCTACGCAGAAAGGTGTTGCACGCAAAAATACTGTGGTCAGCGTAGCCGGTGTTGGACCGGCCAGGGTTATTTTTTTAAAGCGCGGCCGAAGGCCGCCTACGCCAAAAGGTGTTGCACGCAAAAATAATGGGAACTGCGCAAAGAGGGGCAATTGGAAAAAGTGAAATAAAACAAATAACGAATTCAAAGAATTTCATGCGTAAAGAGCATTACACGCGACGTACATATATTATGCACCATGTATACCAAAATCGACAAATTTCAACTCGCTGTATCTCGAAAACCAAGCGAGATATCAATTTTTTTTACTTGTGAAAAAGTGTTTATTTTGTCGAGTTCTACAAGAAATAATCGTCAAAACGCGGCGCCCCAGGAATCGTAATCTTGCCAATTTCTTTAATTGTTGATGTAAAAATCGCAAAAATTACATAGATCAAAGTTTTCAGCTTTTTGCAAAATTTGTAAAAAAAATCAAACATTTTCCATCAACATTTGAATTTTGAAATCGAAATTTTTGGAAAGTACGCAATTTTAAAGATTTCCAAAAATTCTGGAAACAAATTTTGAAATTTAGATTCAAATTTATAGAATTTTCTAGAATTTTGTACGAGGTGTGTTAACCTTTGATTCGTATAGTTTTTATTGTAACACATTGCTAATATTGTAAAAAATATCATATATGCTGGCTATTTGGTTGATGTGCCGCATTTTCGCATCTCAAATTTTTTAAGACTCATTTGCACTAAAAACCTTAACAGTAACATTTGCACCATATCATTTTTTTTACATTTTCATTTTTACATATACGATTCTGTTAGTTGCTTAAGCAAACCAGGTAACATGGAAATTTTAATAGAAATTTTTGTGCGTTTGCATTTCATAGAAAAACATCGAACGGAACGTTGTCGGCTCAACGCTGGGAGTAAAGGCGCACTGCTTTAGTCAAAGCCAGAGTAGTACCAGCAGTTTCACAAACCATCGCTACTCTTGGGGCAGTGGCTACAGCTACAGTTCGTCAAGTTTGCAAAGTGGTGCTACGTTGGGATTGGGTTCGGCTAAAGACGACCTCTGGGCGGCAATACAAACCAACTACAACTACATCATGGACACAAACCTGTTGGATACTTGTAAAGAGGCGGAACGACATCTGGCGGAACAGAGCGTTGCTGGCGAATTGGATTGTGAACAGTCTCAATGTTTGAAGGTAACCTCATGTTGAGAAGACAAATAAAAATTTGGGTTTAATTTTCTAACCAAATTTTCTTGTGTCCTCGTTTAGTTACTTGGTGTGACACAGCGGCGAGAAATCTTGTGGCATGATCCGAAAGAGCTGCGCAAGTGGTTGCGCGAAATGGAAGAGCGTTTGGAGACAGCACCCACCTTATCG
Organism: Anomoia purmunda; assembly: GCA_951828415.1. NCBI lineage: Eukaryota > Metazoa > Arthropoda > Insecta > Diptera > Tephritidae > Anomoia > Anomoia purmunda. The sequence goes on from OX639996.1 coordinate 814,891, forward strand.
ACGGCAACGTCATTAACGACGGCAGAGTTGCAGCGATCTTTAGCAGAACATTCGGTAAGTAAAGTAGTTTTGTATACGTATGTGTTGTACTACAGGGTGGTATGAGACAAATAGTGAAAGTCTATGTGGAAAATTTTTAACTCAAGCAGTTTTTGGTTAATGCCTAAGATATGAACCGTTTTTGTGTTTCGATAATGAAGTTTATAAATTTAATTAAACAAAGTAAAATTGGCGATTTTGGTAGCGCAGAACGTAGATTTGGTGATCATAAGGAATTTATGGTGTGTGCAAAATAATAATAATAAATAAATCTCTGGAAGGTGTTGGTAATGCAGTAAAAGAAAATTTTAGGTCTGTTACGCGGCTGTGGGTAGAGTTGAGTTTTACTTCACTGAAATGTGGTCTTTGGTTGGCTGAGACACTCAACTATGGTCGCAGTACTGCAGTGTTTTGATTTATCAGGAACTCTATTGCAGATACCCTGTTCGTACGTTACCTAAATATAACACTAATAACAAATACTGTTTACCTTGACATCACGATCGCACAGTATAAATATTTTAGATGACACATTTTTCTGTCTCGGTTGGGTCGGCAATGCAGTCAATACAAACAATTTAGGCTGGTAAGTGCGCCTAATGGTGCCCACAGTCATCGACGTGTCCGTTTGCCGTGTCTGTTTGTCGGGAGATACACAAAATTGAGCAAAACTTGTGCCCGCGCGTATGTTTTGTAAACAAACTTTGCGTACTTAAAACTGTGTTTGTATGCATCAACACAATGTTGCCATTCCTTTGTTTGCATACATACTTTTACACACATCCGCGTTGTCAATTACAATTTTTCATTGTATAATAACCAAAGCCAAAAACCAACAAATGCAAATAGTTAATTTATCTATAATTAACATTATTAAACATCGATTTTAAATTAATTTAATAAAAATTTAAATTTTTATAAGGTTATTTTGTTAATGATTTTAAAAAGTTCTGCTTGGCAACACTGTGCGGTGAGAGAGCACTCAGCTGACACGGCTTCACGGCAAAAATCTAAATTTCTCAGTTTACACACGTACACGTCGCGCGTACCCGTCACACGAACACGTTGATGAGTTTGCATTTACATGGCGCTCTCATAAGTTTGATCGTGTCAGCTGACACGTAACGTACGTTTGCGTCGGTGACTGTGGGCACCATAATTCAGATCATAAATAGCGTAACATCTAAATTCAGTGCCAATAATCGGCAAAGCAGTTGTAACCAACTGCTTGTATTGTTGAACCAGTACTGAAAACGTTTCGTTTAAGTACTGAAATTGAGTTTGTACTTTTCAGTGAAATTAAGCAGAGAATGAGCTGCTGCCAAACGCCGCTCTCATGTACATATGTACATACATATGTATGTACATACGTGTAAATTGCCGGTCCTGGCTGTGTGCAGAAACGATTAACCCTGCCAAATTGGCAGTTAAAATAGCTATGTAGGTAACTAGGTTTAGAGTGGGCTGAAAAACGGCATAGTGAGTTTAAACTTAGTTTAAACGGCAAACAGGGTTGAACTCCCACTAAAAAACTAACCCTAAGTAATTACAAGAGCGTAATTTTCAACTTCTGTAAAAAGAATAGACCAAAACATTCAACCAGAAATTGCACGCGTTTTTTTTTTTCAAAAACCGACCCACCTACGGTAAATAACGTGTTTAATTTATGTACCCAAATTTAGGCGAATATATGTATGTATGTATTTAACCAATTCTGTCATATTTCGTTCTTTAGTTCAAAATCTCCCAATGCGAATCGCACAGACTGTAGAAGCCACGATTCTTTTTTGGGAATTATAATTTCTAATTTAAGGGTGTGTGCAAGTTGACCTAAATTTTAGTAAACTATTCCACTGAAAATTTCCAGTATTGCTTGAAAATATAAATTGTTGATAGTAGCTGCCTTACTGACACCTTCCAATGTTTGAGTTTTTTTTTTATACGTAACAACATCGGTAAAGTAAAAACAAATCAAGGATAAAGTAATATATTAAACAAACCTTATGATACTCCAATAAGAGAAATGCTACTCAGTTTGAATTGGTTTAGCGTAAAACAAGTAATGTTTTTTTACACAATGAAATTTATATACAATATAAAGAACGGACATTTGCCCGATTATCTGAGAACAAGTATTAAATTTAACTGTGAGGTTCATGACAAAAATACCAGACGGAAAAAGGATTTCAAATTGCCTAATTATAAAACAGAATCTGAAAAAAACAGTATTTTTTATAAGGGATTAAAATGCTTCAATGAATTGCCTGAAAACATTAAAAATTGTGACACTAATTTGTTCAAAAAAAGATTATTTGATTACACAAAATCATGGAATATAAGATAGAGTTTGTAGATTGTGATGATTTGAGATAAATATATCAATATTTCAATATTTTGTATTCAAACATTGTACATATTGCTAATGAAATGCAAATAATAATATCTCTTAAATAAAAAATAAAAATCACAATAAGTTCGTGGATACGCTAAATGGCGTTCGAATCGGGTTAATCAGAAAATCGGGCCCACATTAGTGGAATTAGGAAAGTATGCTACAGTTCAGTTGCGATTAGAAATGCCTCTACAGTCCGATTTAAACTACAACTGGATATACTATGTACATATGTATTCTGTATATGGTAGATACTGTTGTGCAAAGATGTCTACTTCAGTGGCCAAAGCCGCCGCGTTTTTATTTTAAAAATAAACTTATGTATGTATGTACATATGTATGTACGTACTTATATTTAAAAGCGGTGAGTGAGTTCTTGACCCGGAGTCGTAATCCTGAATTTCGTGCCCAGCATGAAAATTCGGCTTTGAAACTACTCGTTGAATAATTTCTTTGGTCGTCCCCGTTGTATGAAAAGTAAAACTCGTACACAAACTTACGTGGGTGGGTCAATATGTACCTGAATACTTATATTTAAATAAGAACAACAATAATAAGTTTTATTTTTATGCATACATACTTCTTCTAATGTCACCCTCAATATATCAGTATTTCTTGCCGATCTTTTCATTCGACCCTTATCCTATTCTGCCGTTGTGCCCCGGTGCATTGTGCGGATGGGAAATAGTCATTGTATGCGTGAAGTGCTGCAAATTTGGCTTTTCCTTTGGTTTGAATTTATCTACCCGGGTCATCGATCGCTTTAATGATGCTGAGAATCATTTTCTAGTTCGCGAACCTTCACTCAGTGAATGAGTTCCCTAGCTCATCGTACATGCCGACGATTTGGTTGAACATTCCTGATACACTTAAATTGAGTAAACCAGATATAAAAGTTAATAGCGATGGTAAAAAGTTCCCTACAACTTTTTTTTTAGCTTTCTTTTGTTTGTGTGATGTTTATTTCGGACAGATAATAGTGTTTAATGAGTACTCGAAATTTATGTTACTATTCTTAATTTTCAAACAAAACTGTTTTATACAACAATCAGCAAATTTGGGTATCTTCTTTTGAACGGCCTTTAGTGGAAAAGAAAAGTGTTCGGCTTGAGTCCATTCTAATCTTCCGGGACTTATTGGGTCACGCTCGTTATACCAGCCTTTTGAGTTAGCGAGAAAAAACGACAAGACTATAAATCAAATGAAGTATGTTGCGCAAAAGATGGTGATGGCTACCTGGCGGTGGCACAGTTGTATTTTAAGTTGTTTTGAATAAGTACTGCTACTTTAGCTAGTAATGAATAATTTTATGCTTACCATAAACTTATCTAAAGACAAAACTATTTTGTACAAATGGCCTTAACATACATACATACACAAATCTCCACATACATCTGTATGCAAGTACGTAATGATGTTAATTTACAAAGTTTTGGATTTTCTCTTTTGCTTCTTGGCTTTGTTGCAAATACATATTAGGTCGGCATGCTGCATGGTTTGTTCATTTGCTGAATTCTCGGCGCCAATAAGCAGCACACCGCAACCATGAACAATAGTTGAACAAAAAAAAAAAAAAAAAATAATAATAATAATAAAACTCGGTTGCCATTTCACCTGAGAGTGCAACACGTTTGTTATCGAGTGCTACTGACATACTCGTCTCAAATAATTACCACCCGGCCGCCTTTGAATCGAAGCTTCAACACAACATTCTCCACCATACTTTCTACGGTGATGCTCAGCGTGAAATTCTAATGTGAAACCTCAAAAGAAGCAGCAAAGTGAATGAGGAAATATCCATGGCTATATAGCCGTGATTGCTGCCGCCAATCCATGATGTCTAGGCGAGGCGTCAGCATACAATTCATATTCATACTCGTACATTTATTGGCTTTTGTTAAAAGCACTAAGCGAAAAATATTCCAAGTCCAATTATGAAAGGTATTTTGAAAGGAAATCTACAAATGATGTTGAGTATGTCAGGCATTAGTTAGGTTAGCCTGACTCGGTACATGTGTGTTCGAGTATGAAAGAAACATTTCTTCAGGCAGTGGTGAAAGATCCGGTTCAAGAGAAAATGCTACTATGTCAAACTATTTTGACTTATAAAATTGCTAGCAAGTTAGGCTTGCAATTTCATCAGTGACTTTTGAATAAAAAGCCTGAATTGTTAAAGAAATGAAAAATGATTGATACTCTCATTTTCAAACACAGAAATGTTACTGATCCGATTTACTATAGCTCTACCAAAGCGTTCTCGTTAGTTTTTTAAAATTCCGCCGCTGTAATGGTCGTCCTGGAATAGATTCGAATTAATTATAAATACATCTTGCTGCTGTTGACCGCAGAATGAAACACCGAAAAGATAATAAATCTGGAAATTGTTGTGAACTTTTATAAAGCAGAATATGAACCTTATTATATTCACGTATTTCGTCGAATTTTACTGGATACTCTAGAGATAACTGCGATATTTTTAGCTGATATAAATAATGTATAAAAAAAAAATAAATAATGCCTGTTCCCCCCTTTTATTTACTCCTGGTGTTTTCAGACGTCACTCCAACTATTTGTATCATCTTAGAGTACAAAATAAAATTAAGCACCAAAGGAAATTGCGCGCCGTAGCCGAGTTAAACGAATACTTGAAGTATCGGTCAAAGCACGCGAACCAAAACATAGAAAATGTTTTAGCTAATACAACAAATTTTAATAAAAATATCCGAACATAAATATGGCCAACATGCTAAGTAAATATCTGTATGACCCAAAAACAGGGGGGGAAATAGCTGTTATCTCGAATTTACAAATTGAAAAAGTTGCCCGAATTCTCAAATTCAACGGAAAAGTTGTTTCATAACAGTTATTAGATGGGAAATATTTTTTTTTATATTTTTCCAATAGGAGTCATGTGTATCCTAACGTTTATTTTTTATGTAGCTTGATAAATGTTAGTAGGTTTTATTTCATAACGTTTATTTTTTGACGAACAACGTGTTTGCGACAAAACCTATGTATAACTGTTATCCCCCTGCTCAAAAATATGTTGTAGTTAGAATCATCATAGAAGATAACTCTACTCTAGAGTTACATTTTTGTCGAGATGTTGTTTACCTATTGATTAATCCAACCTTTGATCCGTGTTGTTTTTTTTTTATGTCTTTCACTGAAATTCACTCTAGGGTCCCAATTTGCTGGCCTGTGGGCTACACGATAGGAAATCGACGTCAATATTCACGCTGTGCCAACACCACAAGAAATATAATATTTAAATTTTAGTCAGAATATAAAAATTTAAAATGGTTCGTCATTGAAAAGTAGTATATCTACTTAAAATTACCGAACCAACCGAACATTTTCAAGGCGTTCCCACGACAGTCGGTTCTACGATACCGGAACGACCCGGATTTATATCCGGCCAAGAATTGTCACTTCAGCAGCATTCCCCAAAATTATGTAATAATAAAATGTTTGACACCCACACCGTTCGTTTTGGAAGGAGAGAGTTGAAAACTACATTACGAAGAGGGTTGTTGCCTGTTTGAAAAGTCAGATTTAATTAAATTATGCAAAGGGCAATTGATAAATAAATATAGGCAGGTCAACGCCTGCCGGGGGTTTCTATATCTTATATACATACATACGTGTAAAATAGTAGTTACAGTTCAATTTAGTTCAAATTTATAACATGTATGTGTTAGCCACATATATAAATATAAATATTTTATTTAAAGTGTAGCTGGATTCGAGAAATCTCTAAAAGCCATATTCCTAGTTCAATTTAATTCAAATGCAGACCATTTATTTGTAGGGTGTAGAGAAGTGCACCTGGCCAGCTAGTAAATAAGTAAAATCCACATCCTAACATTAATCTAATTTCTCAATAAGTCCCTAACAAAATTTCCGATAAAAATTTGATTTTTGTAGATAGACTTTCAACGGCAAATTTACCATAATAATTACTATATAAAAATTTGGACTATACACCTTGTTGTTTTGGTGCAAAAGTTCAATATTTCAGCTTTCTTTATTAATTTGCTGTGGTGTCTTATTCTTCTTAAATGAACACCCTTATCGACTTATGGAAATTTATTGAAAAAAAACTAAGCTAAAATTCAGGTTCACATAGAGGTGTCAGGTGTTTTAATTTTTTTTTTTTCAATTTGCCACATAGTCTTATTCGATTTGCCCACCTACCCGTAGAGTAGCGAAATTAGTGAAATAAGACCATTATTATAACCATTAAGTATTGCGCAATTGGTGAATAATTGCCACATGTCCAATTTAATTCATAATTAAAAAAAAAAAAAAAAAAAAAATACAAAATTTATTCACTTGGAGCCTATTAAGTCTACATAAATCTTTGTTTTTTTGGCCATTGATTCATATTGTGGCGTTGATGAGGTGTGCGGTTCATCGAATGCGAGTACGAGTATTTCATTGTGTTTTCAAAGCATTCTATTTTCTATAATTATTTTTGAAAGTCTATTGCTTTTATTTCTTGTTGTATACATACACACTGACTTATATAGGTACATAATTAAGTATGTGTGTGTATATGTGCATATATGTATGTATATGTATGTATGTATGTTAAATATATTAGCTTACATATTCACACAATAAATGTTAATATAAGTATGTGTACAATATATTTTTGTAAGTAGGAGTAGGACATTTATTAATATTTCGGTTAGATTTGCGATCTGACTGTTGAAATTTTTACTACCAGTCGAAGCTCCAGTCTATTTCTTATGTACTTCAATCATTTCGAAATGTTTGAGTTTTTGAGACATACAACTCGCGACCGCAGTTCGATTTACAAGTCAATTGAAAGTAATTTTTAGGGCTCGCTGTTTGTACAGTCAATTACACCATAATCCCCTCAAATCCAATGTCACATAAATTTCTTGTAGTACAAAAGTTCATTTCGAATTCGCTAAATTGTGTCGTGTATGGACGACGATGGCGAAGGTAGGAAGTCGTCGCCGAAATGAGCGATTGGATTAACTGCGGCCAACAACAACAATCAGCCACAATCATAACATTTGTTGCAAATGATCATTGCAAACTGCGAAAGTTGCCAAGTACTTTATGACCGCTTTTGGCTGACTACTAGAGCTAGAGCCTTCGATTCGGACAGGAGTTCACAGCTGAATGGAAAATGCAACAACAAAATCTCAACAATTGTCTTATGCAAAATGTGATTGTAACAACTAAGTACGATTTTTTATTTTTTTATTTTGTATTTTTTGGCATTTTTACTACCTTTTTATCAACTCGCTTTTCTTTTTTTCTTGGCTTTTTTTTTGTTTGCTTATTCGATGTTTGTTGTTTTTATGCTTTCCTGGCACAGTTGGTACCGAGTGAATGAAATTCACTGTAGCAACTGGAAAATATAAACCAAAAGTAAAACACCCGCGCGTTGTTTTGTAAAACAATAGAATTCACTACGCTTCAGCGATCAGCACTAAGTAGAGGCATGGCGGTGGTGTTGTTGGTAATGGTGGCTAGTGACTGGTGGCTGGTGGTTAGTGGCTGGTGACTATCGTGGCTCTTGGCCGTTTCGGCGCTGTTAACTGTGAAGGCAGCGGGCAAAGCATAGAAAATAAAGAGACATTAAATTATGACCACCATAAAAATGCGATACAACAACAACCACAATGGCGAGAAAAAGCGACCGAGCAAAGGTACGAGCAATCTGGTATGTAGCAGTCTTACTGTTGTTATTCCGCCTCTGGATGACAGTGGCGCGTGCCAGAAAGGCCTAAAATGGATTTGTTCGCTTAGTCGACTGCAAAATTGTTCGGATTTGTTGTTGTATTATGTTTTACATAAAGAGTTTGAATGAAATTGTGTCCAGTGTGAATTTACCTTCACTTGGGCTATGCCCCCGCTGTTGTTCTCTTTGGTTGAATGAACGGGCGGCAGCAAAAGTGCCGTCAAACAGAGCACCGTGAATCATGGCTGATAATGTGGCCAAAATGCGATACGTCGAAGTGGGTGCTAACACTGCCCGAGCCCATCTACTATTATTGCCAAAACACATTTCATCTTATCTTATCGTGGTATGGGTTCCAGGCTATTGCGACATATAGGGGAACTGTAAGACCAATGAATTTACGCGACTCGGCACAAAGCTTCCTACTGAGGATGTAAAGTAATAAAATTGGTATACTCTTACAAATTCGCAAGCTACTTGTTTCCGACAGGCATTTTAAAATGGCGGATGGCAGATGGCGGGACGAGAACACTTGTAGAACTGCCAGGCAAATGTGGCCGGTACTAAGTCGATAAGGCGTGTAATTACATGATTTCTATAGAAGTTCTCAATACAAAGTAGAGGAGGAAATGATTCTGTGCCAGTGTCCCTCTCTATTCAGACGAAGGTTCTCCACTTAAGAAAACAGGGATCTTCTAAAATTTCTGCATAGTTCAAAGTGGCTTTAGGGAAAATTGGGAATTGCTGACCCCCATGCGGTATCACAATGGGCCTTGAGCCTAAATGTTTCTCTGAAGACAACTGCAATAACTTAACCTAACGTAGTAGGTATTGGTTGGTTAGTCTTCAATTAAATTTGTATCAACTAAACGAGACTAATTTGAACTAAATATTGACAAAGGAAAATCGGTATTTTTTACCAGTGAAATATCACAAAGCGTGGGAAAAACTCAAAATACCAAATATTTTCTTTTGCGAAAATCCCTCGGTTATTCTTATTTTCAGTTTCGTGGTTTTCGTATTCATATTCGCAGGAAAACATCTTTGCAATTTTACTCGCGTTCATAAAATGTACTTACAGTTTAAAATTGCAGTTTTCTGTTGAACTTTTACACTGCTTTTTTAATATGTTGGACACCTCATCTTCATATTTTTAATTGGCGTTGTACTCGTAAGCACCTGAGGGATTGCGGCCCACGCAAAATATGTCTTCCTCTTCAGCGTTCTTTACTACTGCCACCACTAAATACCGTATCGAATATCTTTTACCACTGGAGCTAAATAATTCAGCCACATTTCTAATTTTACCCACAGTCCATTGGATTGGAGTGTGCACCCGCATCCGCAGGAATCCTTGTTGCCGAAATTGTTCAAAATTTGCTGTGATGTCACAAGGAAACATAATTTTTTACGCTTGACTTGTCACAATGTTGAATTATAAAATCCATTTGCCTGTTGCTGCGCTTTGTCGCTTTGTTTTCGATTTATTTGTATGAAGTCTGTGTGTTTGTTGCATGCAGCTCGCACATTTTTATCTAATCAGTAGCTTGCAGCAATGAGTGGTCTGTTGTGCGGAGATTTTAATCGCTAAATATGTGGTGGTAACTATTTATTGAAATATACAAAACGCGGAGGTTAAGACCCACGCGGGCTTTTGGCAAAGCAATTTCTTTTACGTAAACTACTGTCTTTTCCACAAAATAAAACAAAAGATAAAAAAAACAAAAAACGTTGGTGTGTGGTGTAGAATGAATTCCAGTTGAAGACATTAAAGCTTTCAAATATCAAAACGCTTCCCACTTTTGCGCCTGTGCTCCACGCGAACCGCAAACGAATCCAAAGATTTAAAAACCGAGTTGTGCTTGCTACTTGTTGCTTGCTGCACCGCCTAATAAGTCGTCCGAGTAATTCAGTTATTGACATGACTACTTTGACAGCCGAAATTGTAACTACCTACGGCTGGCGCGTGCACTTTGACTTCGATCAGGAAGCTATTGCAGCAAACAATGTCGTCCAGCTAACAGTTTCGCTTTTGGGCGGCCATTTACGAGGTGCCACAGACGTTCAAAGTCAATGCGCGCTTATCGCACCTTTTGTGACTTCATCGCGCCACCATGCAGGCAGTCGGCAGGGTACGAGTATTGGGTAGTTGGCCACCTTCAGACGAAATAAAGTAAATTGACAGGCAGTTTTGGCAGTGCGCTTTGTCGCGTTTCAATGCCGCATTGGCAGTGCCGGTGCCGTCTCAATTACCTCGTGTCGCTGGTGCAAAACAGTTGTCGCAAGTCAAAAGGTGTATGCACCTTCACCACGCCGTCGCCGTCGCGCACATGCCTGTTGAGGCATAGTTCCAGCCCAGTCGCCACTTGGGGCGCCGAGTGCGCCACTGCCAGCTACCAGCTTCGAACTTTCTATTATATAATAGAGTTTTTTTTTGGTTTGTGGCAGGCGGTGTGAAAACTGCGCTACTTTGCACCAGCTGCCACTAGTACTTTTTGTTTTTGTTTTTGTTTTTGTTGGTTTCCCTATTGTACATATGTATGTGTGTATTCGTAGCTCGTTTGTTTGATAGTTGTGCGTACTCACCTACTCGTATTGTGTTAGCGTGAATGCATGAAAAATTTCGCTTCTCAACGTTTGGATGTTGGCATTCTGCGATGGTGGCGAAAGACAAATGAACCCAAATGCTTTTGTAGCTTTCCTTTGACTTACTGGTCTGCTGTACATTTGGCGATCGAATAATAATTGTTAGAAGGGCTCAAGCTTTTGGCCGGTCAAATGACAGCCACTTGGCCGCTCGCAAAGTGCCAGACAATAGCTGTTTGCGCCGGCCCTTACATTACTGATTGCGAGCCATTTCGCGGCTTCATTTGCTGATGGTTGTTGGCAATCACCTCATTTGGCTACTCTGTAAGCGATTGCTTCGTTTCTCCACCTATAATGCTTTTCAATTTTTTTTCTATGTATTTATATTTCTACAATGTACATACATATGTATTTACAATTTCATTTTTGGTTTTGTGCAACAAAAAGTGAAATCCAGATTTCTATAATTAAGTAAAAATCGAAAGTATGCTCACATGCCCAACTGTGTCCGTCCATCCCTCCATTCCAGCGTTAGCTCGGCAGTCCGTTCTGCATCATCATTTTATTGCCATATTTGTCGATGAAGGGAGCGCGGCTGAATAGCAAATATCAAATTGAATTATGACAAAGAGCTCCAATTGGATGGAGTTTGTATAAAAACGAAAATGAACGGCATTTAAAATGCTGACGTGCATTTCTTCCACCTTAATACCATTTGAAACACTGACGCAATTAAGGGAAACCTAAATGAATAAGCGCGTGGATGCGCATCTGCAGAGAGGCTGAAATGTTTACATTGCAAGTGGATGTGCGCTCTTATGTTTAGTTCGGGTCACATGCATTATGCTCGATCCAATTAATGCTCATCAAATATACATACATACACACGTACACTGGTGGGAACAAATTAAAGTTAGATTCCACACAATTTGACCGGAGTTCAAAACAAAAAAAAAAAAGACTAATGTGGGTTGATGTAAAAAAAAATCTCACTTCAATCGGGCAACTTCTGCAATCGTTTATAGTATCGTAGCAAGTGACCAAACTTGGATCTACAGTAGCTCAACGCGAAACTCGTACAGATTTTTTTTATTTTTTTTTTTCAAATACTTCCAAAATTATTCTTAAAATAAAGTTCATTCTATAATTCAAACTATATATGTATTGTACATAAGTCCAAATTTCAAATTTTATACAAAATCACAAAAATTCTGTAAATTAAAAAAATTGCCAGTAAAATTTAAAAATTTTAGATCAGAATTTTTAGTCAAATTTTTAGTCACTTAAACTTAAAATTCAATTACAATTAAAATGTCATAATATAACTCATTTAATTTTAGTATGTACAGTTGCGAGCATTGAAATAGTCGTGCTATTGGCAAAGAGAGTTTTGCTTTAAATTTTGTTTCTTTTATGATATTGCCGTCGATTATTCTTCTAGTTATATTCCCTGAAGTGTATCGACCCTGTTATTCACAACAACAAGTGTGAAACACTTACCGTTACTTTTTTACAACTAATTATATTGCGATATCTGTTTTTATGAGCGAGCAATAGAATTGTAGTGAACGGTGAGCTGATGCAAACAGATTATTTTTACGACAAAATATTTAATTTTATCAGACAAAAAGTAAGTAAAGTAAAAGCGAAACAAATATGACTGTGCATCTTTTAGTGGGCCGCGAGAAGCACTGTAGTGAAGGAAAACGAAAATGAATTCAATCTCCCATAAACACCGGTAAAACCTACAAGCAAGTGGAAAGACTTGTAGGGTGTTCAGCCACAATGATTCGCAATGCAATTGTTAAAAAAAAGGCGAAAAAAGCGGCGCAAGTCGGATTCTTTCTGAGAATTTTAGACTTGACCTACAATGTCAGCTGTGGAGATTCGTGACGAACTGAACCTGCCCTGCGGTGTTCATACAGTGAGAAGACTTCTACGTAAACAAAGTTTATATACCCTCAGTCCTCGAAAAGTACCGTTATAAAAAAAAAATCATGTAGCACGACGTCTTAAATTCGCCAAAGAACAGCTAACTTGGCCGATTGAGAAATGGCGCAACATCTTGTGGACCGACGAGTCGAAAGTGGTTCTATACGTCTAATACAGGGTGCGACCCCAGAATCACCATAAAAACTTTGAAGCATGGCGGTTCGAGTGTCATGGTTTGGGGCTGTTTTTCTTACAGAGGTGTAGGTCCAATTCCCAAGATTGCTAACATAATGGACCGATACGCATACGTGGATATAATGCTGAATATTTTGATACCATTTGCTGAAGAGGGCATGCCGCGATATTACAGCAGGATAATGACCCGAAGTACACCAGTAGGGTGGCAAAAGAATGAGTGGTTTCGGGCCAATGGAATTGAGGTCATGGATTGGCCAGCTCAATCCCCTGACCTCAACCCCATTGAAAACCTTTGGACAGACGCAAAAAAAGCCGTTTGGAATGATGAATCCAAAAACAACAACGAGTTGTGTCGTTCAATTTCCATGTAACGCATGCTTGAAATTTGTTTTATATATACAAATAAAAAAAAAAATAAAAAAAAATTTTTAGTAAAATTTCATGATTTTTTTCGTGCATAGTTTGAAACTTGGAATTAAATGGTTTTTGTTATAGAATGAACTATATTTTCATAAAAGCAAAATCAATCAGAGAGATAAAAAAAAAATAAAAAAATAGTTAAAAGTTGTCAATTTGTGGTGTTATAATTTTGCGATGAGTTGTAGAAGTTTTTTTTCATCAATGAGCTTTTTATTTACCCTCATGCTTTAATTCTGACCAGTGCTAAATAAATATATTGATGCAAGAAGTATGGAATGCACTCAATGTACTGCTAAACCTCAACCTCAACATCGATGCTACTATAGTCGAAGATATCATATACGTTTTGGTACCGAGTTTAGATGGTTAAGGAGTGTAAACAGGGGGAAAAATTCAGATTAAAACGGGTGAGTGTACAATATTTCTGCCAAAAGTCATTTGCCGTTCGAAGACGGGGTAAACCTGAATGTCCTCAGTTTGTAGGATTATTATTATTATTTCTATCTTCGACTATGGCAGTCACAATTAAGGTGATAAGCCTGAAAAAAGGTCGTTAATTTGATTTTTAAGGACTACCCTAATGCACCTACAATATAATATGCCTATACGTATGTTTAACAATATAAAAGCTCAATGGTCGTTCGAACAGACTTTGATGTAGCTTTGTGGTGATTGAATTCTTATAAAATAAAATAAATTCGAAAATAAAGTAAAAAACGTGAACTAATCTAATTTACTCCAGCTAGTTCTCTATTAATGTTTTCGTTCAGTTCTTTGATATTCTACGAAAACAAAAGATCGTTGAAATTAGTTTGAGGCATAGGAAAGTAACTGTCTGAATTAAATTGACTATTGAACTGGTGTCGAACGTGCAATATTGTTGCTTGTGCTATTGGTAGACTTCGTTTCAGTGCAAATTGCCTTGGCAAATCTTCATTATTTGAGTTGCGTTTGTTTGTGTAATTTTGTTTCGCCAGCTAAATGGCTTACATAAAATGTTTTTTTGTTTGTTTTTTGTATGTTTTTTTTACCATTTGTTGGCTGTTAGAAAGACAATGCTTTGATCTATGATGTCTCTCGAGAGTTTGTTGTTGTTCTTCTGGTTACAAATAAGGGCATCAAATGTTGCAACTAGTCTGCCGTTTGAAGATCAGGCTTTTCTATTGTGTTGGTGGATGGATGGCTTTCTTTGCTGGCTGTTGGCTGTTGGCTGTTTGCTTTTAGCCTCTACTGCCTAGTGGCTACTGACTGTTTTAGCCTTGATTTAACCAGTACAATGAATTTTTCATTGGAAAATCGAAGAATTCTGCGCATTTCCTTGGGAACGATGATTCGCTTTGGAATTGCGTTGAGTGCAGATTTTGCTTTGCTGTGCAAATGATTGAAATTGTTGTCGGCAAATGCCCATTAACACAACATAACTACAAAATCATCTAAGTTTAATATGTCTGTCTGTCTGTCTTTCTGTCAGTATATTTGCTGCACCAAATGCCAAACGTACTGCGCTCCAATGCCACGGAAATGCGTCGATGCGACGTGAAAGTTAAATTGAAGTGAATACAGGATGTGTAGAAGTTGCAAAAGCATTTAACTTTCCAACTCACATTTATACACACACATACACACACACACACACACACACAAACACCCATAGATATACATACATATCTGTATAATGTAACATCAACGGCAAATATACGATGCCAAGGATGTTTGTGCCGGATCCATGACATTACTGCGAGTAGAGAAGGTTTCTTCGCTTTCGCTATAAATAATTAAATCTTAAGAAAATATTTGTAAACATTTTGCATGCCCATTCTGTTTATGAATTTAGCTTCTTATATATCTCTATTATAATAGAACTGCAGAAAATTCGTATAATAATCGAAGGTAGTGCAGAGAATGTAATAGGATACATTTGGACCATTTTTAGAATTTTTGTCTATCTGTTTTTTGTCTGTTTGCCTCTGTTTGAACTCACTAATTTACAAAACTACTGAATGCATTTTCATAAGGCTTTTAACTGATGGCTAGAAAGTGACATAGAGTACAGTTTATTATTTTTCTTCTAGCAAATATAAGTACAACGTGTTCAATTTTACGTATTTGTGTACGGAAACTATTCAGTTAAAAAACACTAGGATTCTACATGGAAAATTTTTCATATATGCATTGGGGTGCCTCACCAAAACAAGTTCCCGTTTTCCACCCAAATTATACAATTCGTTTTCAGATTCCTCCCAAAATATATCGAAAACTATTAAGATTTACATTTCTACAAGAAGCGATACCGAATGTTTCCACTTTACTTCTATATGGAAGTGGTCTTCATGTACCTATAGAGTTCGTCTCTTGCAATATGGAGATGTATACGTAAACATAAAGTTGCATTGTGTTTTGTCACACCGTCATGAATGACAAATGAACTGAACTGCGCCTCTGAGGACCATTGCTTCGGGCCTTAATTGCCTGTAGGCGGTTTGTGTCGCGTCGCAGTGGAAGAAAAGAAGCTGATGCAATTAAAGCCAAAAGTCAAGTTGAAGTTGCCAAACCGAAGAGGCTGCATGCCACTATTTGTTGGTAAGCGCGTGGGTGGTCTGCCTTCTTCGCTTCCGTCCCGTCCCGTACCATCTTCAATGAGAATTTACTTTAAATATCATAGTTACTTGGCTTTGCCCGTATTGGATATTTTATTACTTGCAGAAATATTTAATATTATTTTTACAGATTTCTTCGGCACTCCCTGCTATTTCTGTTTCTGTTGCCGCCGCTGCGTTTCTAAGTGCTTAGCCGTTCATCTGCAAACTCCATTGAAGTTTTTAGTTTGCACTTCAAATATCGCAATCAATCTTCGCTTTGAACAAAAAAAATTATCTATGTAATTTTCAGCAACTGCAGTTGAAGTTGAATGCCATCCTCGCGTTGATTTCAGTAGACATTCATACATATAAATATATTCACTCTAATGAATGTAGACACACACACACAAATTTATATGTTGGACTTTGTAGGGCAATCGATCCAGTTTTTGCAAGCCACTTCAAATTCCTAATCGTCTGTTTTGTTTTTACTATACTAATAATATCAGTTATAACCGTAAAAATTTGCGAGATAAATTCCAGTGTTGAAAACGAATCACTTTACCCATTAATTTTCATATGAAAATTACAGCCAGGTTGGTTATATGGGAAATATAATTTGTTATTCGGTGTTTCACAAATCAGCTGATGTATTGGCAGAACTGCCAATGAAATAACTTGATTTTAGTTTATTTTGTAAGCTGTAAAAATGTTACCCCATCATTAAATTAGTGATCCAAGCTGCCGAAAAGCGAATTAAAATGTAATGCGTCTGGTCGGAATGTCCGAAAAGCTCTCCATGCAAATGCTTGCAGCTTTACACGAAACAGGTACTTTCCTATAAACTTACCAACGCTTATTAAATAATAATGATAATAATAATATAAAAATAATAATAATTTGGCGCTTACATCATAGCTTCATGTTTGGCCGAACTTTTCCTCCAATTATTATTATGTATTGATTTTGAGAAAAAAAAACTACAGTTCTAGAGATGAGATGAGTGTTTTCGGAGTAAATTTTTTTTTAGCGCCAATGAATCCTCAGAGTGGCAATTTGGTGAAAATTTTAGAGCTGTAGCATCACTGGATACCTTTCTTTCAAAATGCTGTTGAAAATCCTATTTCAGACGATATTTGGTTTCTGCAGGATGGTGTGCCATCCCACACAGCCCATGCCCATGCATGAATTGAAATAGTTTTCGATAATCAACAGGAATATTTGCCATTTCGAAAAATTCAATAGTATACCGAAAAAAAATTTGAATTAAAAAAAAACATTATATGAACCATCCTGTAGGTGAGTGTACAAATTAAGTGACGAATTCACATTTCTTTCAATAAAATAGGTAAATTTCTGCTAGAAGCAGTGTTTTTGTTTTGCACCTCAGTGCCAGAATCTAAATAACAACTGGACGTTTCTTGATGCAATAAAAGCTAAGGAAACTGGAATACACAAATATCGGCCTTATAAGAATATTTCATTTTTGGTTCACCCTACCTTAATTGTTGAAGCGAAGAATTAAAAAGACAAAGACCACAACGACGTAGCTGTGGCAGCAAAGTGGAGAAACTGAAAGCAGACGAATCAACCCATACCGAGGTTGGCGGCTTCGCTGAAGGAAATCACAGCTCTTGGCGGTTGTGAAAATTTGTTGAAATCAAAACGCGCATGCGCAGCCACATTCGCGTGTTTGGCTTCAACTTTGACTTTGGCGTAGATGATACCGGCGCGGCTGCTGCTGTTTCCCTTTCCACCACCACGTACTGTTGGCGTAGCTTTTATGATTGCTGATATTTTCGTTTGTCTTCTTCAGTGTTCGCACATTTAAATCTATTGAAGAAAGACACAATCGCACTGCTGGTGACTGGTGGAAGCCAGCGGCTGGTGGTAGACGGTGGAGTTTTAACAGATGCATGGTGCTCGTAAAGAGCTGCGGAAGAGCTGCGCATAAATCATTGAAGGCAGACACTCTACACCGCAACACTCCACACCGCGCACTCGATCGTTGCACTGCTGCTACAACAATGAGACTGACGATGGATGCGATGGGATGGGATAGGATGGAATGGTTATGCCGTTGCAACCCGGTTAGTATGCCTCGCCACCCGTTTTGTAGTTAACTGCTGTCTTTACGATGCCGATGCTTGTTGCGCTGCAGTTTCTATTTCCATTTAATTTCATTAACCAGAAGCCACAAAATCTAGTGCACTGGGTCAAATGTTACTCATCGTGCGAAATCCACCCGCGCTATTCCTTGTTCTACCTTTTTATGTTTTCCTCTTAGATTCATATCTACCTATGTACATACGTACATATGTATGTGTATTGCTTGTATATTGATATAGTCACGTCATTCTGCTGCACTGTTGGAGTGAGTGGGCGTGTCCGAGGTGTCCATGGCGATGAAAAGATAATCAAGTTTAATAGTTTAACCCTTTGCAGAGTGCAAACGAAATTGAATGTGTCTTTTGCACTCGAAAACCCTAACATAATCGGTTGTAGGGAGGGGCGACGGCGGCGGTACACGTTACCTTCCCCCCACAACGAAACACCGCAACTGATGAAGTTTATTTCGCACAGGGCTGGTTGTTGTTGTTGTTGTAGCGGCTAGTCGCGCCCCGTAAAGAGCGGATTCACCCATGGTCGTTGTCGTCAAACTCATCTAGGGGGAGGCCCAGGAAACGTGCAGTTTCGACAGGGTTGGACCAGAGGGAGAGGGGGGTTAGATGAGTGGGTTTGAGAGGGCATGTGAATAGGTGGTTGGTGTCGTGCGGAGAATCTCCACATGCCGGACATGTGTTGGGTATGTCGGGGTTGATTCTGGATAAGTAGGAGTTGAGCCTGCTACAGTATCCAGATCGTAGTTGTGCCAGAGTGACGCGGGACTCCGATGACTGCATTTGCCTGGCGGGAGTCAATGATGTTCGTGACTGTGTCTCTGTGGATGTTGCTTAGGACCCGCCGGTACGCCTCCGGATCCAGCGGTTGTGTGATGAGTGGCTGGATCTCGTCCTTTAGTTCTAGTAGATGTCTTCTAATGTGCCTGGGGGGCAGTTCCACGGCAAGCAGGTGCCCGTTTGGATGCCCCGAGCGGTGACATCCAGCAAGGAACTGCTTGCTGAGCATGAGGTTGTGCTCCTTAACTCGGAGCACATTGACCTCTTGGTGGAGATGCTCCTCAGGCGACATCAGAAGACATCCCGTCACCGTGCGGAGTGCGGCGTTCTGGCAGGTCTGCAGCTTCGTCCATTGTGTCCTGCCGGTTCCCGGCAAACTGGCGCAGCATAGTTTATTACCGGCCGGCCAATCGCCTTGTATGTTGCCAACAACGTTTCTTTGTCTTTGCCCCAAGAGCTGCCGGCGAGCGACTTGAGGACATTGTTGCGGCTCTGTACTCTATTGGCGATTGCGGTAGTGTGCGCGGAGAAGGAGAGCAGGCTGTCGAAAGTCACCCCCAGAATCTTCGGGTGGTTAACCGTCGGAATGGGGGTGCCATCGATGTGGATGTTAAGATCCAGCCTGACCTCCTTCGTCCAGGTGGTAAAAAGGGTCGCCGAGGACTTGGCAGGGGACAGCGCCAGGTTTCTGCTAGTGAAAAATTGGGCAAGATCCGAGAGATATCCGTTCACTTTCAAACACAGATCATCAATTGCATTGCCGGTTGCCATTATCGAGCAATCATCAGCATAGGAGACAATCGTGACTCCCTCTGGCGGTTGAGGGAGCTTGGAGATGTAGTGATTAAACAGTAATGGGGACAGGACGCCACCCTGCGGTACCCCTTGTTTAATCCTCCTTGGTTTCGATGTTGTATCTCTAAACCATACCGATGATTGACGACCACACTGTTGTTGTGCTGTGCACTTTCCGGAAGCCATGTTGATGCTTAGCTGACCCAAGGTGGTATGTATAGTACGGGAGGAGTAGGGCCTCAAGTGTCTTTACCACAGGTGAAAGCAGGGAAATCGGCCGATAGTAGTGGGACCACCTTCCCAACCTTCCAGATGTCTGGAATGATGAGGGTGGCCATAGACAAATTGAGGATCCCGGTGAGGAACTCAACTCCCGCGGGGCCTAAATTCTTCAGCATCAACACGCTTAGCCCGTCAGGGCCAATGGCCTTGGAGGCTTTCGCCTTCCCGATTACCTCCTTTACCTCGCCACAAGTGAAGGTAAGATTCGCGCTGTTGTTCGGTAATTTGCGCAGCCTCCTGGTCACCTTCCGCTTGGTCCTATCCCCCGAAGGATGCAGTATAAACTGTCGGCTAAAATAGCTCGCGCATCTCTTCGGGTCCGACGAGGCACGATCCCCGAATGAAATTTCCACTCGGTCGTCGTGCTTCGTCGGGTTGGATAAGGACTTCACGGTAGACCAAAGCTTACCAACACCCGTGACCAGATTACAGGACTTCAGATGCTCCTCCCACTTGTTCCGCTTGTGTTGGTCAACCAGCCTCCGAATCGCCACGTTTAAATCCTGAATGTTAGGATTACGGGGATCGGAGCGGCGAAGGTGGTCGCGTTCGTTCGCTAGAGCGGCCGCTTCAGCCGGGAAGTTGGGACGGATCTCAGGGATCCTCCCTGCCGGAATGAAGCGGGCCGCAGCTGACGCAACCACCTTGCGGAACTTATGTTCGCCTTTTCGAACGTCGGTGGGAGCGGGAAGAGACCTGAAGGCATTTTCGGTGAACTCCGCGAACCTGACCCAGTCAGCCTTTTTAAAGTTGATATAGGTCCGATGGTCCGCGGAGACAAAGTCAGCAGGTCTGTCAATCGAGATGATTATAGGTAGGTGGTCTGATGCAAGCGATAGCATAGGTCGCCACGTTATGCTATTTATCAGACCTGCGCTAGCTATCGTTAGGTCAGGCGAGCTGCTGCAACTACCCATAATCCTGGTGGGGGCATCATCATTCATCGTGCAGAATGTCGAATCGTCTATCTGCTCTGCCAAATCGTTTCCCCTCCGATCAGCTGGTAGGCTTGAATGCCAGAGATCGTGGTGCGCATTAAAGTCACCTACTACCAATCGGTTTTCACCTCTGAGGAGCGCACCTATGTCAGGGTGATATCCTGCCGGGCAGCAGGTGACAGGGGGTATATAAATATTAAATATTTCGAGCTCGACATCGCCTGACCGGACAGCTATTCCTTGACATTCTAAGGTAGTGTCCCTGCGGTCGATGTCTTCTTCAATAAGACGATACTGCACTGTGTGATGGGTGATGAATGCTAAGCCACCACCATTACCTCGCTCGCGATCCTTACGATGCACATTGTAGCCGTTGCAACTCAACAGGGTTGAGTTGCTGTGCAGTTTCGTTTCTTGGATCGCAGCTATTGACAGATTATGCCGACTCATAAAGTCGGTTATCTCCTCAATCTTGCCCTGCAGCCCATTGCAGTTCAGCTGAAGGAGTCTCGTTTGCCTCGGTAGAGTCGTCGCGGAGAGGGGTGTGAGGGAAGGGTGATGTTGCCCACCTGGACCCTGCTGCACATGCAATGGCACGTTGGGCTGCCTTATGGTGTTGTTTGGCAGCGCCGCCACTGGCGCGTGCGGTTGCGAGGCTCTACAACAGGGAGCCAGGTAGTCACCCGACCATTCACGTGTGGTGCGCAGGCCAGAACACACTCGAAAGTGACACCAGCCTTGGCACGAATTGCACCTGACTGATGCCGCATTCCGGTATATCCTAGCCTGACACACGGAACAGACTGTGTGGGGTACCAGGAGCTGCTGGCTATTCCCCACACGGGGGGCGGAGCTAGGTTGGGGGCGGGGGAGGGGAGCGACCATGTTGTTGTGTGCTCCTGCGAACCGTAAAAGTTCTGCCGGTGCTGGGCACCGGTGCACTAGGTGCAACTAGGGGAGCCGTAGAGGCTATGGGCGCCATAGGGCGCGAACAACATGGGGCCACATAGTTTGTGGACCACTCCTTGTGGGTCTTAAGGCCTGAGCAGACCTTAAGATGGCTCCATCCGTCGCACGAATTACACCTTACCGAAGTGGAGTTCGGATGGAGCTTTTTCTGGCAAACGCAGCAAAAATAGGTTTCTGGACCAGGGTTTGACTCGATGCCAGCCCTGACCAGAAGGAGGTGAAGCAACCCTGCTGCAAGGAGTTGCTCCAGGAGAGATAGACAACTTATGGGGTAGGCCGATCTAAACAGGGTTAGATCGCCGAAACAACAGTCCTTGGCCGGGTGAAACCCGGGTCATTCCGGTACGTAGAACCGACTGTCGTGGGAATGCACAGGGCTGGTCTCCTATTTTGGCTAAAGGAAACGACGCTTTGTCGGATGTTTTATGACTCTGTTGGGTATCATCTACTACTATTTGCCCTCGTTTCGGTGGATCCGTGATGTCATTATGAAAGCCAGCGATGATGTTGATTTCCTCTTCAGCAGCTGGTCGATGATATGGCAGTGGTGGCTGGCAATGTGTGTCGCTCTCATGCCAGTGGCACATAGCTTGGCACGGTCGCTTTTCGCTGTAGTTTATGACTCCTCTGACACTCTGACACTCTGACGAGGCATGCGCGAACTCATGTTTTGTTTTTGTTGTTACTGTGGCGGTGGTAGTAGTGGCAACGGCATTGCTACGCAGCTGTTATGATTTCGTTCTGATGGAAAGTAGCAAAGTAAAGTATCGGGTAAATCGGTGATCGCTTATTTCTCCCTTCTTCCGTCACCGTTGCGCTCGCGCCATTTTACCAGACGTGTTCTGTCTGTCCCGTTGCAGCGGAAAAATAAGGTCACATTTACAGTTAGAAAATGTTAGCTGGTGATTGAAAATTATTGCAGATTCACGAACAGTCGCCGTGCATTGCCCTGATAGCTCACAGCTTATGTCGACCAAAGAACAGTGAGCGTTGAAGACTCGTCATTTGTTGTTGTTGTTGATCTTTACCGTTTTCTGCGGCTTGCTGTATATTTGATTCGCTGTCATAAGAGCGGCAGCAATGCAACAAAGGCTGACAGGCAGCAGGCTATGAATCGGCAATCGCATCTGCAGCTGCTTCTAATTAATGTCACAGCAACATCAGAAGCGAAATTGCAGTCAATTGTTTGCTGCCAACTTTCACCGCCCACTCACGAAGCGATTGGAAAAGCGTCTGAAATCGTTTGCTGTTACGAATTTTGAATTTTGCCAACTTAATCAGCGGCATTAGAACGCCCACTTATTAAATTGGCGAAGCTGTGTGTGTGTGTGTGTGTGTGTGTGATTTGTGTGTGTGATTTGTGTGACTACAGCGAACGATCCAATTATCCTCAGCCTTTTTGATTGAGTCACCCACCTATCATTCGGCCAATTGACAAGCCGCTTATTTGGTCCTTCCGCCTTAATTTTTTTCCTATATATTTATCGTTGTTGTTGTTTCTGCTTATGACCTCTTTAATAATCCGTTAGCTATTTTTTTTTAATCTTCATTTGCATATCGCATGATTTTAAGTTTGTTGTATCCGTATTGCTGTTGTATTCTGATGCTTTTGTGGCGATGTGCAATGGGGCTGAAATCCATCAAAGTGGTCTGGCAGCCTATTCTGTTTTGAAAGTAGCCCGTTCACCGCGACAATCGGTCTCAGCCATTCTAAAGCCACCGGAGCACTCGTAGATTACAATCGAATTGCCGGCGAGTGGCCAGAAGTTGGTTGCATGCTGTAGCAAATCGCCATCGCCACCGCCACCGTCACCGTCTCCATCGTTGTCTGCCATTTGCCATTTGCTCAAACAACTTTCGAGTCATTTGGGCAAGGTTGTCCTCGATTTAAATTTATTCAATTTCCGTTTATAATATAAAAGCGACCCGCTTAACGTAACGGTGTCTTTGGGTTTTGCTCCAGCGCACCAGAAGTTTTCTCTGTTCGCCGCCAGTGCCACATTCGCGTATTTGCAATCCTTGGTGTGATACCGAGACGATGGGAAAAGCGTTTACGGTTGCGGGAAAAGTTGGTTGCATCTAAGAAAAGTGCAACTTTCAAGTTCTGGTCACGGCGTTACTGCGTCGCTGCGTCTCTGATGCTGGCCGCTTAGAAATGATAACAAACTCGCATACACAAACACACACACACCATGTATCGAATGTGTTAACCATGCAATTGTCATTTCGCCTGCATTTAAACAGAGAACAAAAACGAAGAATGGAAAGTGAACATAAAAGTACATCGCATAGCTTCGCTGGCTGGTAGTGAGCCAACAGTC
This sequence comes from Anomoia purmunda, assembly GCA_951828415.1. NCBI lineage: Eukaryota > Metazoa > Arthropoda > Insecta > Diptera > Tephritidae > Anomoia > Anomoia purmunda. Next base: position 838,964 of record OX639996.1, read on the forward strand.
AGCAGCAAGCAGCACAGCGCAGCGCAGCGCAGCGTCAGCTGAAATGAACTTTTTCTTTCTTCTTTCTAGCGAAAGATGACAAAAATAGTTGATTCCAAAAAGTTGACTTGATGTTTTCATCTGGACATTTATAGAAGTAAAAACTCAAATTCGCATAAGTAAATAATCACTTCATTTAGTAAAAGTCGCACCAGATGCCAGCCACCCAATGACACAAGAATGATAGAATACAAGATTGCGCCTTCCGCGGACCGTTGGTTCTCTCTTTGTCGATTTGATTGCATTCACCCATTCGCTGACGAAATGTGAAGTTATTTTACACAAACAATGCTAACAAAACTTTCAATCGTTCTGTAGTTCGCCAGATTCATCTGCGCTTCTTCCACTTCTTGTTTTTTTGTTTTTAGAATTTTCTCTTTGCTCTCTAATTGCCTAGCTTTTATTACGTCACTGTCAGCGCGGAAGGCTCAATCTTGTATTCTATAATTCTTGACAATGATACAGGCCAAGTTCAGTAAATTTCTAGATACGAGTTCAACTTGAGGTAAAATTGAGAATAAAGGCATTTCTTTAACCTCCAGCCTTTTTTCTCAAGTGGAGAATTATAGCTTTCTCAACAAAAAGTGATTTTTTTGTATGCACAAATTATGATTCGCAAGTAAAGAAAAACCCAGTTGTCAATTTGACTTCAAATGTGACAAAAGCTCAAAAAACTATTTCTAGTAACTATAAAAGTTTGATATACAGTATTGAGTTGGAGAAAGAAATAGGTGGGTTAAAAATATTTTGGAAATAGGCGTAGTTACCAATCAGTCTAGAGCGAATTATTTATATCTACGAAAAAAAAACAAAGTTTTTATAGTATTGAAAATTGCAAGAAAACTTCTGTTGCAAAAATTTGATATATGTATATCCTTGGAAAAATATTAGTTCAAGTATCGATGTTTCTATATAGATAAAATATACAAATACCCAATAAACGAGAATTTTTCACTTAGCCATGCGAAGGTGGTAAGAATTTTCTTAATGCTGAATTGAATTCAAAGAACAAAGAAATATCTACACCTAAAAGTGTGGAAAATGTAGCGATGCTTTGCTGATATCAGATGCTTTTTTTGTCTGTAAGTTTTTTAAATCAATTTTTTGAGCAAATTGTAAAGAACAATAATCCGGCTACAGCGTTTAATTTTTTCTTGCAGAATATTTCAATTATGTGTTGTTTTGAAGTTTGTTTTAACAAATAAATTGCTCACTTTTTTCGAGTCCAATGTGCATGAATCATTGGAATTTTTAGTCACTTCGAACTTGCACTTTATTATACTAAAATCGAATTTGGTGTTTATTATAGAAAAAACTATATTTTTATAAAAAATTTGAAAAAAAAATTCTTCATGGAAAAAATTGTGAATAAATTGTACGAGTTTCGCTTTGATCTACTGTATGTATGTACCTACAAATACATATATACATGAATACGTGATATTTAAATAAAAAGATTTAATCAAATCCCAACCATGCTGTAAAACCGTTAACATCCACGGGCCCTGTAGGTAGGCAACTCTACTGAATTTTGATCGGATCTCTTGTGCATTATTGATTATACTGTCCAATTGATGAAAGGGTCAAGCTACATATATTGATAAACATAAATATGTTTGTGCTTTTGTACTTTTATTACAATATTTGTGTGGATGCTGATTGCCAAATTTTAATGAAACTAATTTTTTTTATTTTCTATCTAATTTCAGGTAAGCATCCTCTATATCTGTGATAAACAAAAACAAATGCAACGGACCAAATTCGTATGTATAGCTGTTACACATTCGTTTATTTTTATGTAATTCGCTATAAGATGGCGTACACCTAGAAAAATGAAGATAGTACAATCAAAGATGTTTTTTTTTAAACATCGCTGCTAAAATATTTTAAATGCAAGAATAAGCTTTTATTTGCTACTTTTCGGCTGCAGTTCCTTTAAAACGATTAGGAAAATTCAACAATTTCCCTGCCGTTGCAACCAAGGTGACTTCCCTTTGAACGCTAAGCTCTTTCTGTCAAAGAGAGTTTTCTGTGGGTTTATTTATATTTTTTTGTTCGGTGTACCGAAATATTTTAATTTAGTAAGTCAAGGTTTATGTAATACGGAAATTGAATGATTTGTGGCCAGCTCGTCAAATATTCATATGTAGTATGTGTGTATTTAAAACTCGGTTTCAGCAACTGCCCAGCTTCCTGCTTCAAAGACGTGAAGAAAGTGAGGCATAAAATCGGCGAAACGGACAAAACCCGAAATTAAAATTTTAATTGAAGCCATTGTGGTGTAGCAGCTGTTGTGGGGTACCTTGGGAGTTGCTGAGTATCCACATCTCTGTCTACATGTACAGCGACGTGGCCACATGTGCGAAGACGTGCCCTCAACCGCAGTTACTCTGTGCTTTTCACTGTCAGTTAAATTAAATTTAATTTAATTCAGTTGAAAAGAGTTCCAAATCTTTGCTGCCTGAAAGCACAAATTGTGTGCAACAAAAACAACAATACTACTATTATGCTTACTCGTAGCTTTATTTCTGTGGTCACAAGCAATATTGGTCTAAGTCGATTTCAGGCGTATTCTACTAAGAAATCCTTATCTCTATAATGCTTTCTAAATAGTTATGAGAACGTGGAATTTTCCGCATTCAATATTCGAAATGTGTGCAAAAAATTCATATTTTAAAAGAAATATGCTCTTAAATCCAATAACTTGACACTATTAAATTGCTCTTAAAAGTTTTATTAAGAATAAACGGTGTAATTTCTTTTTTTTTGTTTAAAGAAATTTACTGGTAATTGAAATCAGCAGAACCCACAGTAATAATAGATACATTAACGTTACCTGCTCCTTGAAGTTCACTTGGATCCATTGTGATACCACATCACATTCAACAGATCGGCAAGCTCTTAATTGTAATCTACAAAGTGCCGCTGACTTGCAATGAAGCTAGCTAATTTGCACTCTCAATATACCCGCCGGAGAGTGGATAAGGTGTGAAGGCAGAGCAAATGAGCAGAAAGTGCTGAGATGATTCCACCTCCTCATCCTCTAGAGCAGTTGTCGCAGAAAGGGTCAGCGCTGATATTGAGGCGCACCGCATGAATTCCTATTGGTCGGTGCCCTGTCAGTACCCCCATAATTAAGGAGAGACGTGGCTCGGATAACCGTATAACTCCCTTGACTTCCTCTGATCTACTTTTAGCCAAAAGGACCTCGCAACCCTATACGTTTATTTATTTAAATTATCGAAAGAGCAGTCAAGCATTCAATAACCACTTTCGATCGTAGTGTTATTGCACCAAGAGCTCTAATTGCCGCCTGAGTATCAGAGTAAATATTCACCATAGACCGCTAAAAGGTGTAGCGTTACAAAGCAACCAATCGGCTGCTTCCTCAATGGCGGCCACCTGCGCTTGGAATTCGCTGCAGTGATGCGGTAGACTAAATTTTTATCTCAAACAGAGTTCTTGGCAGTATTCTCCACCTCCAACCCTTCCATCAAGCTTCGGTCCCTCCATGAATATGATACCCAGCCCCAGGTTCCACATATCCCACCACGCCCAATCTTCTCTAGTGGGAACGGCTACCTTTAGGAGCCAGGAAAGATACGCATTGGTCCGTTGTAGCCGATTGTTAGAACCCAAATATTAACTTTTTGTTATTTTTAAAAATTTATTCCAAAATATTTGTTTTTGTACAATAGCCGCTATCAAAACTTATGCTTTTAAGAAAAAAAAAAACCATAAAGTGATTATAGCTGCCATGCTTTTGAAAACATTAAGAAATGCCTTACGTTTTTGTTTATAACTTTTTTAAAAATCGAATTTGAATTTAGAAGAGAAGTGTAAATTCCATATTTTCTTATATCGATTTATGCGATTGCTCCTCATCACCACAGATATTTATAAGGTAGTCTAATGATAAGCGATAATTCTGCATTTAATATTTTTAATGGAAATTATTCCATTTTTGATGTAAGTGTTTATTATGTCTGGGCACAGAATTACTTCAGTATTTGGTTATTTAATTTGCGGATATGATGTGGCGTAATTGTTATTGAAAATGTTTGCCACTTGAAAGTTACATACATATGTAATTTATTCACATCAGGGTGGGTCATATTATATGGGGGAGAAAAAGGGGAAGGCGTATAGCAAAAATGGAATAGACGCTGAATTCCAAGAAAATTACTCTAAGAAACTGGGGATCTAAAATTATATTTATAGTTAACGTCTAAAAAGCAAGGACAGGACACATCGTATGGACTGTAATGACTTCAATGTCTTAACAAATAACTTCAGATTTTTTATATTTAAGAGGTTCTGTTGATTGAATCTACAAAATAAAACATTAATTTAGAAAAAAAGATTTTTTTCTACTAATTTTTCAATGGCAAACCCCTAAGTGTTTCTAAAATTTCACTTGAAAAGATGTACCAGAAATTAGTCAAACATTAATGAAAACTGGGACATTTTTTACATAAAACATCACAGCTTTTATAATTTATAGAGCTTGTGGCCAGGTTTGTATTAGGAATAATATGAGAAATAAACAATTTTTCAAAGCGGTAGAAGTTTTTCAGTTTTTCTTCAATTCCTCAAATGTGCATTTTTATACCTCTCTCGGCGTGAGCTAAGTTATAAATTTTAGACCCATAATGTCTCGAACAAATTTTCTTATAGTCCTTCGTAGATTACGTTTTTGCTATACGCCTTTTAATAAAAACAATTTATCCACCCTAATGCACATATATACCTACATATGTATGTGGATACTGCTACAATATTTTTGCTTTTGGTATACGAATTTTGTTTATTCCCGCCTTACAAATTTAATTGTAATGATAGTTATAAGAGTCAACCTTGACAAAATTTGTCTGCTATTTTTCGTGTGCGTCTTGATGTTGCCGTACAAATGAAAGGGTGATCCCTACCACTTTATGCCACCTTTGAATTGGCGATGCTTTCTGTAAGACTCTTTTTATGGTAGCAATATCACGGAGACTTGTATTATTGTCTACCGGGGGGCGTGCACTAACTTTTTTATTGTAACAACCTCAAAGTATGATGAAAATTTGTACAGCTATATTTTCAACATGTGGAAACATAACACACTTCCAAGTGTATGTTTTTTGTTTTGTAGATTTGGTTACCAAATTTAACCTTAGCAGTTTCCTAATCAATTTATCTCTTCTCTCGCTTTGCTTTGCCAAAGCAAGTTTACATAATTTTAATATGTACGTACATCCATATGTAATAGAAAAAATTGAAAATGTTTTATACATAGCTATTTCGGTTTGTTTTTTTTTCTGTCGAACTTTATACATTGTTGTTTTTAACTATCACATCGTCAGCGGCGCAGCAAACGTGGTGATGATTAATGACGAGTCCTCTTGGGAAACAACAGCAAAATAAAAACAAATAATTATTCGTACATAATATAAGCATGTGAATATTTAAATACATACATACTAACAGTACAAATGGATGCATATACAAAAAGTTGTGTTAGGTTACATCTATTGGGCAACTTCATCTTTGCAATCTCAGCATTATAAGTTTAACGAAAGTTATAAAAAAAACCAACTAAAGACAAAATAATAGTTATGTTGCTGATTATATAACTTTTAGGGAGATCGAAAAATTCTTGCTATACTCGTATTGTGACGATGACAAGGTAGAGGATGATGAAAACCGCAGATTGATGTTGAAAGTGAAGGTTGATCAAATATGACATTCCGCGAGAAAAGTCACCTTAGGTGGCAAATCTTAATTTTACGGAGCGGGCGATCGAAAGAATCGTCGCAGCGTGAGTTTGAGCGATTTATAAATGATTATAAATTGAATTTTTAATAATTTGGTTAGATTGGTAAATTAAAATACTAATTGTATTTAGAAAATATTTTAACCTTTAAAATAATATAAAAATGGAATCGATACGATTTGCGGAACCAAAAATAAGTAATTTTGAATGCAGGCAAACTCTGGTAAATCATCCAAACTCCAAACCTTCATATTTTAAAATAACAAAAACGCGCCACAAAAAGAATTTTGGGGTCTTTTAAAAAAAGTGTCAGTATGATTTGTAAAAGAATGACTTACAGTTATGTGAATAAAAATTGGGACACAACATTTTTCCCAGTTTTGGCTAATTATCCTGCTGTTTGTTTTATGTTTATTATTTTTGATTCAAAGGATTAAATCATTATACAACAAACACAACAAATACCCACATTTCAAACTTTGTAGGACAATTCAACAAAACTTCTTTAAATGTCCAATTTAAGGGAACAAATACCAATACAACTGGAATATAACGGGTTAAAAGGTTCTACAAAATTAATTGTCATACAATTTTACTATAAGTCTCTAAATACACCAAATCTCAAAATTCAACTGCAACCCCAGAAATAAGTCAAAACTGAAAATGTGTTTAAGGGTTAATTCGAACTTATTCAGAATTGGTGCTAAAAGGACCCCAAAAACCAGATATTTGGGGATTAGCGTGTGTGGAAAAACGCGTTAAATAAAACTTTACTCTTAAGTCAATTTACAAAAGAAAGCTATTGTTATAATCGCGGATATGACTGAATCCATAGTTGTCGGAATTTTCGTAAAATCTACGAAAAAACTGTCCTATATCCGTCGTAGCTCGAACTTACCGTAATTTAATTTTGAATCTATCCGTCCGCGAAAAATTGGATTCAGGGATCGAGTTTTCGGAGATTTCATAAAAAAGTAGTCTGAATTTTTGGATTCAATATTAGCCGCTATTACGAGTATCTATTAATAACAAGATGAGTGCAAATTTTTGTGTTTATTAACATTTTATTTTTGCTCTAGACAATCCCATATCGCTATCAAACAATGGCCATTTGATCGATATAAAGTAACCTGGAATATCGCTAGCTCACCAACTATGCCAATTAATTTCCTTAAGTTGAGCAGCTTCGAATTTTATTACAATGATATGATTTTGTTTTTTATTTTCGAATTCTTAAGCCACAATGAATGAATCACAGAAATTTTGCGGTGAGCTAATGTAAGAGATGTTTCGCAACTTTTGTTTTCTCAATAAACATGCTGCTGCAACTTGTTGCCGCAACGAATTACAACTTGCAACCACTGAGACTTTTGTATCTATGGTACTCCGCTCCGTTGAGCAACTTTACGCTTTGGCTTCGCTCGAGTTTCGTGCCGTTGCAGCTGCCTAGACGCGTGCCTGTGTTTGTTTGACTACTGTATCTGGCTGTGTATTTGTATTTTCCAATTCGTTCGTGCAATACCAGCCAACGAACAAAAATGTATCTGCGCCTTGGGTAGATACTTTAGTAACACGCGAACTCTGTACACGAAACGTCGACGAGTCGGTCGAAACGCGAACGCGTTTGTTACTTTTGTTTTTGGAGTGGAGGAAAATGCCGGGAAGCATTTATTCAAATTATATTTCTTTATTATCCCTTCGGTTAAAAATGATGATTTAATAACAAGAAGAAGCAACTGTGAAGAAGTTAAATGTTTAATGCAATATTTTTTTCAAAATCTATGTGAATTATAAATTTGTTCAAGAAATAACGATAGCATTTGAGTGAATTTGCATTTAAATTTATATGTAAATAAATAAGTACCTAGTACAAACATCCTTCGGAAATTTCTTATTGGAAGTTTTTTTTCTTAAACATTTCTAAGAAAACGATATTTAAAAACAAAAAAGCTTTGATATTTTGTTTTTGGAATTGTGAATATTTTGTTTGGAAGTGAAGCAAAGCTTTAGAAGATTAAAAACGATCTGGTGCGCGTCTGGTACTGAAAGAGTATAACTGAGAAAATGAAAACAAGACAAAACATAAAATCCAAATCCACACACACACACAACTTAACTAGAACAACACTATAGTGCCTTTTGTATCTGATTGTACAACAAGAAACTCCATACAATAACCGTCCACTCAGAATGGAAAACAAAACAAAACGAATAAAATAAAATAAAATCCAATAAATTTGTACAGCTGCGTTGGTATTCGTATATCGCCGCAGTTCATCAGAGTCTTCACACAAACAAAAATACAAACAAACAAAAACTGTATATGTGTATGAGTGTGTAAAAAAGAAAATAAATAACTGTATATGTGTGTGTGTGCGTTGTGGTGGTAGTCTTGCTGTATTCGGAACGTCGCTGTCATCTGCAATCCTCGCAACAAAACGAAAAGCACCAAAACAACTGGGATTCAAAAGAACACAAGAACGGAGCTAAAAGCGACTGTGAAGTGAAGTAAAGGTAAACCACCTTCGAACTCGATTCTTTCTCCGTCTGTAGATGTGTGAATGTGTGAATGTTCTCATTACGTTTGCTCAGATCATTTGGTCTCGAGGCCTTTGCGGGATCGAGTGCGCAGTGTGCTTGTGAAAAGTTGCACAAAGTTGTGGGTCCACGCTGATTTTCGGTCGCACAAATGCCTTGCCTGCCCAGAGAACTTACAACAATGTTGTTGTAAGTTCTCTGGCCTGCCTCCCAATGTTCGCCAGACATCGCACATGTTCGAGTAAAATGTGGCTCTTCCCTTCGATTCCTATTCCAATTCCAATTGCAATTCTAATTCGCATTTTCTTGGATTTCATTTTGGTGGACACATGTACATATGTATGTATGTGTGTATATGAGTCTATTTGTGTGCTTTAGTGTTTATGACTTGGGATGGATGCTGGACGGCCGTTGCTTTGCCAGAAATAGTTTAGTTCCTATAATGTATATTTTGGTCTGCGACCGAAGTGCCAATGATCCGGCCAAGTTTCGCATTTTCACATTTGGTCTCTCGTTTTGTGGGTTTAAAATTTATTTATTAATTTATTCCAATAAACAGATGAACAATTAGTTGGCAAGGCTTCTATTTCTTTTTTTATTACGCGCGCTGGTCATTTCATTTCATTTTTATGCCGCAAGACAAGTCGCCAGTTAGCAAACGAAAATAAAAAATTACAAATACGATTTTTTTTTTCATCAGCCGCCACTTTTACCAAATGGTGGAAGGCAATCATTGTTGCACAAACTGAGTGGAGACCTTCAAGACAATAATAAAATAATAAATAAAATAAAAACTATCTGGCGTGCTTTAATTATGAGATGACTGGATGCCATATGTATATCTTTCTGCTTACGAAGTCATACATACAAACTAGATACATTGTACATATACAGGATGTCCCAAAATAACGGCCTTTATATTTGAGAATGCGATGGGAGATGCACACATTTCATAGCTTTTTTGTGGAATGTTGCTAAAGTAGCAGCCCTTAGCCGGATATAAATCTGCGTCGTTCCGGTTTCGTAGAATCGACTGCCGTGTTTGAACATTTAATTTTTAACCTATTAAAGCCTAGATCCCGCCGTGTGATTCTTCTTAAATTTTATAAGAGTTCTTGGATAATTCATAGAAGTTGTACTGGCAAATTTCAGGCTCATAACTTTTACCACAACCCAGATTTTCAAGGAGTATTTAAATAATAATCTTCCGAATTCGAGATTTGTAAAGAAAATATAGTGCATCAAAACTCAATTTAGATGTAAAAAGTATGACTTATTGCTTCATCCGAAGAACTGTCTATCTGACTACCATACTGCAGTCGAACCCGATGCAAAAAAAAGATAAAAAGACCTCACTAATTGTATAAGAAATGGTGTATTTTTTTCAGCTTACCGCTTTAAAAAAATGGCGAAGTCCATTTGGAATGGTAAACTGCAGCACACATTTTCACCGTCCGAAAAAAAAACAAGAACAAAAAACCGCGTGATAGCTGTTATAGCTTTTGAGATACGACAATTTAGATGTACTCTGTTTTGGGGCCATTAAAATACCTCTTTGGCGTTAATGGGTTAACTTTGCTGTGCGACGACCGCTTGAAAAACGATCAAAGTTTGAAATTGATAATTTACAACATTGGCAGGCCTTCCTAAATCAGCAGTTTTCAGATTCAAGCTTGAATAGTTTGCCAGAAGGTTAAATATGAAATCTCACTCACTCTTGGGATACCCTGTATATGTATGTTTATTTTACACACATGTGTACACGCACACATGTCTAGTCAAATAAGAGAAATGATGCTTAAAATGTTTGAATATCCGCATTTGTAGATCCATACTTTTGCCTACTTATTATTTTATACATAAATATGTAGGCACATATGTACAGTGCCGGGCAAAACGATAGCACGTTTAAAAAAAAATCTTAATATTCGTTGGTAAGAATATATTTCTAAAATGTAATCAAATTTTGTAATATAATATAAATACAATGAAAATCAGCGAAACTAAAGCATTTAATATTTTTCGACCTATTCCATTATTTTTGCTATGAGTAATGCGGAGTTATTTTGTTTTAAAGTTTTCACATCATATATTTTTACTAAAAATGTTCCGTAAAATTTCGAGGGAAATTTAAGATCGGGAAATTGCGCACATTATCAAATATTACTTTTTTCCGAGGAATATTTCTTATCGGTATGTTTTGCCTCGTTCTCCCGTTGACATACGTAGATTCACTCGAGGGGCATTTCTAACTCCACATAATACATCTACACGACATTCTATTGCCCCTTCCCCCTGAGTTACTGAGCCTGCTGTAAATCGTTGATTAAATAATTGTGTTTCAAATCAACGCACTGCCTTCGAACCACATGAACCGTTAAGGTTTAATCAGAGTTCATTTGAAAATAACATGATTTACTTTTGCATTTTCCACTGTCAAAAAGTTGATTTTTTTTTTGGATCGAAGTTAAATCTTTAATTGCGTTTCACTTTGTAAACATCCATTTGATAAAAAAAAGTATCCCTTTTTTGCCAGTATAGCTAAGTGGTTCGCAGTGGTTCTTAAACGTACAATTCAAAAAAGTAAAGATTTCAATTTTTGCGAAAACGCATTATGATGATTAAATACTGAATGTTGTTTTTTTGCAACTTGTGTCACTGCCTCTATTCTATTAGGCAAATTTCACCTGCAGGATATCTGAGAGAGTCACTAATATAAATTTTATATTAAACTTATACCCAACGATGATTTTCGACTACAGAGCAAGCTAACGAAATTCTATTCTAAAAAAACTCTCTTTATCTAATCAATATCAAGTTTTCCGACCACAATAGCACTAGATGTCGGGGTTTAAAAGCTGCCATAGCTTTTCCTAGCCCATCGCAACACAAACTGGATAAGATGTGATTATTTATAGTTTTAGTTGTACCATAGCTCCACAGTATCCGTGATTTAGTTGTGTCCGACACTGTATATACGAAGATCTGCATTAGTCTTGTTAGTTTGTTAAGTTTACCGCATAGGATTTTGCAATTTAACAAAAGACGAATTATACAATGCTATAGAATACAAAACGCGCATAATCTGCAAGTTTCATTTAATCTTTTTAAATACTTTAGACTTCCCTAATATGTAGAATACTTATATACATACATACATATTTATAAGTACATAAAAATGTCGCTGCTTAAAAAGTAAAACATTTACATATGTATGTACATATAGTGAGTGTACCATCTAGACATACAAAAAATTCTATAATTATTTCTAATGGCTCTGTAACAAAACAAAAAAAAAAGACAGACAGCGAAAAAAGCTAATAATGGAACTTTGTTTGCTCACCGAATTTGAGTTAATTAACATTGACAATATTCGTTTCATTAAAACAGAAATAAGGTCAATTATATAAAACTACTTAGGTAGCTACATAAGGGTCATTCCATTGTGACTGGTGGGAAATTTGACATTTTGATTTTAAGCAACTATAAATTATAACTATGTCATCGGAACTTATGTAATAGTGAAATATATTTTTCCTTACAAAATCTGTTAAAATTATTGTTCACTGAAATCAGTTTCGTTATTGTTTTGAATGTTACTACTAAAGTTACAGTGAAAGCTCCCATAGACGGACGCTATAATAAGCAGGCATCTCTCATAGAAAATACTCTCCAATATACGGACACGGATACGGACACCCAAACGATTTATGCAAGAACGAAAACCTCCCATATGCTGCTAATAAGCGGACAATTTTATCTTTTCTATAACAAACGTTACTGTTTCTATGTGTTTGCTTTTCCCTTTTTACGAATTCACTTATATTTTTTTGCACTGCTCAATTGACACTCAAACATGTCTACTTATAGAAACAATCTACTATCAGCGGGCAAGAACAATTTTTTCTTTTAAGTTTTTTTATTTTTTGTTTTTTAATTTTATTTAAGAAATTTTTATTCGTTCTATTCGTATAATGAAGAGAAATTCTTTAAACAAGAAACCACTGTGGTTTTTTCTTTAATCTGAATTTTATTATAATTTTTGACAGCATCGGTGTTCGCTTATGGGAAGTTTCGCTTATTTATAAATTTTACATTAAAAGAAAACCAGCACCTAAAAAAAAAAAAATAAATACAATTAAGAGAAACGAACATTATTAACAAATTCTCAAAAATTCAATTTAAATGATTGTTAATTTAGTTTGAAGCTTTATATAGTTTTTCTCTTTTACGCAGAATGCCCCATAAATACATATGTATACGCGAATTTATGTATGTATGTTTGGAATAGGTATACTATTTTTTTTATCAAATGTTTTAAGCGCTCATTCATTTGCAAAACCCAATCGAAAACATCTGTGGTGATTGTATAACTGTACTGTATTAATCACGTCTCTTTGACATAAAATATTTTTGCTTTTCCCAACAAAAATCAAAAGCTTCGGTGAATATCCTGACCGCTTCCCGGCCAATTTACTAAAGTCTCACAAACAAAACATTAAAACAAAAACGCATCGGAAATCCAACAGATGTTTTCATTCGCAGGAACTCATGCGACTGCGATTGTCTCATTGTGGTTTAATTGCGTGCGATCCACACACACACACATACATACATACACATGCACATGTACACACACACATACTACTCGCAATCGGCAGCCGCAGCAAAATTGAGTGCCTCCGTCAAATAAATATTGTAGTAGTACAAAGCAAGATGCACGAGAAAAGCGACTTCTTTTGTTTTGCCACATCGTCGACATACAAACTATGTACATATGTATGTATGTATGGATATTTGTACATTACGTATTTCCGTAATGCGAACGAAACAACAAAAATGCGGTAAATGAATGTTCATAAGTAGTTTTTTTTGTTTTATTTTTTTTTTGTTGAATAGTGTTGCGGCATTGCGACTGAACACGCGTGTACTCGTAGTACCCTTGCAATGTTGCTCCGTAAAGCGGTGGCTGCGTGCCACAAAATGCACTTGTGTTTCACGGCGGCGGTGCTTTTCCTCAACCCCCGTTTCATGCGTCACTGCCACAGCCAAAACATAATTGTTTCGTGTCCTATGCACGCGCATGTGTGTGTGTGTGTGTGTAGGTGATGATGTATGCATTAAAACGTCAGTATTTCTTTGATTGCTTTTATAAATATTTGTTTTTGTTTGTTGTAAATGCATACATGTGCACAATATGTAGATATGTAGTGAGTTGTATGTATATCTTTAGAAAATCGTTTTGGTTTTCGTTTTCATTTTCATTTTCATGAATAGTTCGACTATATGTATGTAGATGTGAGTTTTAGCTGCCATTAATGATATTTTATGTCTATTTTTGTGTATGTGTTTAACACAGTTTTAAACTTCCGCTATTTTCCTCGGGCTGAACTCTTACATATTCAGTTTGAGTGATATTCTCAAAAATGCCCTCCTTCACTGATCCAAAATATCAAATTTTAATTCATATACTATGTACATATGTATGTACATGTATGTATGTACATATATGGTATTTGTTGATGATATTGATTCTAACCTAATGGCGTTTTCTTTTCGCAAAATGTTGCCCTGTGACCAAGCGAAATTGCAAAATTCTCTACTGTTTACATTGATCATAGAGCCTTCGTTTTCTCTAGAAGCAGTTTCATAAGGATCGCTTTCTCGCGCACTTCTCAATATTCAATTCGATAAGATAAGTGAATTGATCGCACTAATTTTTCGCTGCAAATCCTAAACCACAATGCATACACTCAGCCAAGCAGCCATAGCAGTCAATTTTAGGGTTTTAGATTTCTCGATTCTACTCGGGAATCTCGTAAGGTCGCGAGTTTCTCGATACTCATTTTAATTGCAGCATCAATACTGCGCATACGCATTTAATACGCATTTTGTTACTCATGCATTACTCGTCTCGATAAATATTCGATATTTCCCGCGATAACGGCGAACCCGAGATTGTATCAAGAACACGATTTCTCGATTTTTAGATTTGATTTAATTTGTTTTTATTCTCATGTGTAACAACCCGTGCCCATTTTCGTGCACATCTAGGCAAGGTCTACCTGATATCTGATTTGCATCGTTACTGTTTTCATAACTCACTTTCGATTGTGGAATATCTCGCTCGAAGATTGATCGTTCTCATCATCAGACTCTTCGAAGTCCTGTCTGTATTATAGGAAAACAAATTTTGAAAAATGTATAAGCTCAGGAAAGTTAACTCAACACAAATAAGTTTACCTTTTAGAGCTGTACTTGGACATTGAGATTAAGCTAACTTAACCGTGCCATTAACTTTTGCGCGAGCTAAAATTTATGGAGATTCTACTGTATGTATGAAAAAAAAAATATTAGTACTGATCGAATGGATTTTTGCCTGGCCTTCAATTCGGCATCTGCTTTAAAAAGATATGTAACAAAAAGTTCACCACATTCAACTGTAGATAGTTTATTTATTCTCCTTTATGTATGTGTATGTATGTACATATATGTGTATATGTGTGTATGTGTAACAATTTGTATCCTTTCTGCACGTTTCTGGATGCACCTTTCTTTCCCTACAAACCAGTTTATCAGCATACGAGGCTTGCCTTCATTGCCAACGAATTCGATGCATCATCCACTCACATACTCGTACGCCATTTTCACTGTACGCAAAAGTGCTGTGCTGTGTTGGTTGACACAAACCACTAAAGACTCCAATTTAAGCCGAAAGCCCAAGCATTGATCCATCTCATCGAGTCGAGTGTGCTGGCTTCGTCTTTGGCAGCAATTTTTTGTTTTTTTTTTGCAACCTTTTTTAGAACCTTCATCGTTCACGCTTCTCTGCGTTTGCTTTTATTCCAGTACCAGTCGAGTCATGTCGCCTGACCGTCTTGCCGGAGAACAGCTTCGTTAGGCAGAGAAGGCCTCCTCTTCATTTGCTGTTTTGTTGTTGTCTACTGAGTGTTTATTTCTTCTTAATTTCTTGCAGCCGAGCAAATATTACGTGCTATGTGGTTTTTGTGTCTGAAGTGATTCTTGTTTACCTTGGTTAGGCTGTTTTATTAAAAAAAGAAAGAAAAAATAGCTCTTAAAATTCACATCTCGGCTGTATAGCTGGTCCTCCGAACAATCAGCGTTCTATGTTTTCTTCGTTTGTTTTTTATTGCCGTCGTCATTCTCAGGCATCCGTGTTGATGAAGTCTGAAAACTTGTAATGCTTCCTTGGGTATTTTCTTTCTTCATGCTTCTAGTGGCTAGTGGTCTGCGCTCCTTCTTCTTTATGTCCAATGTCTACTTCAATCTTATCGACGTTCTTTTTATTCATATCGTTTTTCTAGATTTTCTTTTTAACATTCTTTTGTTTTTTTCTCCTTTATTTTGCTGTGGTTTCTGCTTAATTCGGTAGTGTTGTTGGTGTGTTTGTGGTAAGGTTTTATTATGCATTTCTCATTGCAATGACCAATTTGCATTGTAATTGATTTTTTCAGTTTCCTTTAATGCTGATAGAAAGATCGTCGCAAAGGTTTTTTTCTCTTTGCATTTCATACTTTCATTTTTAGATCGATTTCTTTCAGCCTTGCATTTACGATTTCTTTGGGTTTCTCTCTTTTATGACTTACTTACTTGATTCGCTATGACCATTGTAGCGAAGCAAAACAAATCTTTAATTTAGCAGATTTATGGGGTGGTATAAAGATATGTATGTATGCGCATTAGGGTGGCCCTGAAAAAAAATCAGATTAACAATTTTTTTCAGTCTCACCTCTTCAATCGGCAACACCGCGGACAGGGGTATCACATATAAATTTTTAGTCCCTTCTGCAGACGGTTAATGGGTGTTGCACACGGGTCAAGGTTAAAATAACTTGATGAACACTCAAAAAATGTAAATTAATATCGATTATAGTAGTCGCGACGTAAGCCTTGAGGTAGAGGAAAAGTGATGTACAAATTGTTTTTCTACATTTATCGACCGCCCTAATGCAGATACCTGTCTAAACGGATAGACTCACCTTCGATTAGCTTCTCGAAAGATTTCACGAAACGATAATGAAAGTAATAGATTTGGAATTTTAGCTTTTCCGTTAAGGGGGTTTCCCCGAGTGACGGACTGCTGTTTAAGAATTTTGTTCATTTTTTACGACAGATGGAAAGATAGAACTTTGAATTTTTTAATAAATAAATATATTTCACTCGCCCGCAAAACAAAGGACTCTCCATTCCGCAGTGATTTCGGCTGATTGGCTTATATCGAAGAAGAAACAAAAAACGGAGTTTTAGTCTGTAGTCCTAAATGCATTAATTGAACTAATATCATTTGAAAATATAAAAATTGAGTTTCTTCTTAAATGGCGCAATAACCGCCTATTCGAATAAAACATAGGAAGCCAATCGACCGTTTGCCTTGCTAACTGGCGCCAACTAGAGACACCAAGTGAAACCAAGTCCTTATCCACCTGGTCTTTCCAACGGAGAGTATATCCTGAATATCGAAGTACTCTTTTTAATTGTGATAGTTGGGAGATCCTTCAAGAATCTTTCCATGTAAAAAAAAATATACAAAATCAACTAACATTATTGTTAGGCCATTCACAGGACGCCATAATACAACTACTTTAATGCTGCGAATCACTAAAGTTGTTATTTTTTTCAATAAACCGAATTAGTTTTTAAGATATTTACTTTAGAAAATATCAAATATTTAAAAAATAAAAAAACGGGCATATCTGGGTTGAAAAAAATTAACAATTTCTGTGAATAAATATATTTTTTTTTTTACCGTAGAAGAATAATCGCCGATTTGTTCTGAATTCAAGTGAGCAGCGAACCCCTATTCCAGGTGTGGTCATTAACACAACATACCTTTTATTGTACATACATACATAAAGAAAAGTATGTATTTTAGTGGGCTCCTCCATCGTTGTGCGCATCCACTTGTTGCTTTACTACTTTGCGCCGTGTTGCATGCCACACTTGAATTGTTTTTCCTGCGGCAATCACCACATTGTTTATAAATATCCGCTAAGCAATGTGCAATGTGCAATGTGCTCGTCTAGGTATTTGTGCGGTCCCGTACTGTTCCACTGCCCGCAGCTACCAGACGCCTTTGATTGTTGCTGCAGTCGAATGGCTTCGTGGCACCACTCTCAGCTCGCCGCTGCACGTGTCTGGGCTGGCCCAACTTGGCACAGTCACCTGTGCACTCTTTGCTAAATGAACGATGGGCAATGCCCTTGCTGCTGATGGTGTTCTGGCTATGACCAGGGCGTTCTAATTTATGATTTGTCTACAAGGGAGCCGGGTCAATGCCTTGCATGGGCTCCTACCCCACTGCAGCTCATTTAATTGGGCTTTACTAGAGCACAAAAAATGAAAAAAAAATGTAAAAAATTACTATAAATATTAAAGTAATTATAACGGTGTTGTAATGTGTTGGTTATGTAAGAAACGTTGGCTAAGCGAATGAGCGAGGGTGAATCGCCACAAATCGCCACGGTCTGCATGATTTTCATGCCTATTATATAATAGGAAACAACTTCCGTAACGGTAAAAATAAAATTCGCTGTGAAATCACGCAACGTCGCTGTTGGATTCGGGAGTTGTGTGCTGACTGCCGACTACGGACATTTGGTTTATGAATTACTTATAGTTGCGCTACGCGCACACACACACACACACATTCACATTTGTAATTTAATTTTGTTAGCGTACATTTTGTAAATTGTGCCATACTTTGTAGGCAATACTATTTTGTTCAGGAGCGATTCGGGTTCCAATTATGTTAGTTTAAATGTTCATTCCGTCAAATTTTCTGCTTAAAACAATTTTTCCTTGGCCGAACTCTTGTTCAGAAGTTTACATTAAATCGCAATCGGATTAGAATCTACATTGCTCATGTAGTCGTATGCTTATTGATTTATTCTTACAGATACAGATATTTTTGATATTTCTAGTAATTTTGTTACCTAAGCTGACAACAATTGGCAAAATAAAAAATTGCGAATGTTGCATATTTCTTGAGGCAGTGTTCTTAGATTATTTGTTTGTCTTAAATTTATGTTAAATTATCTGCAAGGAAAAAAAATCATTTAAGTGGCTTAATTCAAATGTTTTGTAAACTTTTTGATTCACGTGAAAGCTAAGTCGAGGGTAATGCTGGAAGTTTTCGACAAAACATAGGAAGAATAAACATTTTATTAAAATAAGCCGATAAAGCTGAATAATTTCTTGCACAGCATTGAGGCTTGTTTCCACAACAGCAATTGGCGATGTTCGCTCATGCTTAAATTCAGCAAATATAGTAAATGAAAGACAAATTTGAATTACCAAAGGTAGTCATAGGCCAATTTCGTTATATGAAGGGAGCGTGGTACCTCCCATCAAACTGATTTGTCTATACTACATGTACATATCTGGAAATATTTGTGGTACAGTTAGTCAGGTGTAAGCAATGGTTTCTGATGGTTTTTCATTACCAAGAGCCGAATGAAGTCGTTCAAGCTATGCTTTTTAAGTTAAAAAAAAAAAATCGTGAGAAATTTCCATTTTTTCACAAAATTTATTACTTTGAGACGCTGTTAAATCAAAAACTTGGCAGACTTTATGTCTGGTATTATTGTTGTTTTCATAGTATGACATCCTAAACAACGCCGTCTAATTGTCGTTTCCAGTTACTTTCAGGATTACCCTCGTATGCTTTAAGCATTCGTGCCTACCCAGGTGCGAGCGGTGGTAAACAAAATTATCGGCATTAATTATGTGATGGGCCTGCTGAAAATGCAAAGTGCATTGCGGAAGCTATCATTATACAAATCAGAATATATGTTTTTGCAAAAAGTTAATTTAATGCAAAAAATACAAAACTAGCAAAATTGGAGTATTCATTTTTAACATGAGATCAAGATGTGTTCGCAAGTGTCACTAAATTTATGTGAGCATTGTCGTAATGCTGGCCTACCGCTCGAAAAGCATTTCGTAAAACAAAGGAAAGGAAAAAAAGGAAAAAAACTAGTTTCACCATTCATAATTCAAATGTGCGTACAGAGCTATATATTTTTTAATTTCACAGAAAGTGCTTCATATGAACATAGTACCTCAATATTTCATAAAAACTTTTCAATATACATACATATAAGGTCATCTCAGTGTTAATCTGTATATAATGGGTCTAAACTTTAAACATTTTTTATTCAAACATACTATGAGTTTGTACTTTCAAAGCAGTGTTTCACAACGGTTTTTTTTGGCCAGGCACCTCTTTGATCTCATTATTATCACCAGGACTTCATGGTTAAAAAGCAGCGTAACAGTGAAAATTAAAAACTTAAAAAAATTTGAAATGTTTACTTTTTTATTTTTTATTTTTATTTAATTTTAAAGTTTTTTTTTCATATAACTCTGTAATAAGTTGTTGTAAGATTTTAAAACTACATTTAATTGCGAATAAAATGCGGTATACCACTGTTTATTATTATAAAATTTTATCTCAGAAATTATTGTTTAAAATTGAAACTATTGTAGTAATTTCAATTGTAAAATATCGTTTGCGTTTGATTTATATACAACGGAGTATATCAAACAAAAATTTGCATAGCTTTAATTTTCAAAAAATGGGCAAAAATATTAATTTCAGATTTCGAAGTAACGCGATGTTTTTTTTAATTTTGTTGTGTAGTTTAATTTTAAGTAAATAATGGAATTTTCATCTTGCATCTTCTATAGAAAAATCCTTAGCTTAGATAAGGTTTGGGGAAGCGTAATATAGAGTAAATTGATGTTTGAAATGTTCGTTTATAAAATAGCTTTTTCGCTCCAAAACCGCTTCAAAGAATAACATTTAAATTCCTGTTAAAAGTTTCTATCATTTTTAAATAAATATCTAAGTAAGAGTTTCTTCTGCAACTTCTCAGTATTACGATTTCCTTGGAAGTAACAATTCAATTATTAAGTCAGCATTTTACGATTCAGTAGTGCCTTTAATTTTGCGAACGCACTCTCTGTTTTGACGGACCGGACCATATTTATATTTGAGCGCTCAAGTATGTTCCGCGGTATTTACTATAAGTAGCTGTTTGAAAAGTTGATGAACAAATTTATTATTTTACTAAATATAACTGTTGCTTTTTTCTGTTTCTCATTAATTACCACTACTAAGGGAATCCTACGTACTTTCTGTTAGCTGTTACTGTTATTTAAAAAGACCATTTTCTATTTTTGTATTTTTTTTTGTTACTTCGAGTTAATCGTTATTTTGTGTACTATGGTTGTTTCTATGTATATGCGACATGCACGGTGACTCAAATAATTAATCGCATGGTGATTCTTTTATTTATTATATTTATAATTTTTTTAATGCTTAGTCGTTTTTGTTAATTTTTTATAAATTTATTTAATTTTAAATTTATTTATTTAGTTCTTTCTATAACAAAAAGCATATAAATTAAAATTTCAAACTTTGTACAAATTTATAAAAAACAAAATTATATAAAGTCCCGTTAGTTTTTGTGATTTTTTTGTACTGGCTTGCATATCTTCTGCCATATAAAACCAAAATTTCAAAAATCAATCGAAACTTTAAGGCACTTCAGACTTGCCTATTATTATGCTAAAATAAAATGACCCTCAAAACTGTATATCCATAAGTTTTCTAAAAAATCTAATTAAATGGTTTGAAAATTTGTTGATCTTTTAAAAATTTTGTACGAAGTTTGAATTTTTACTTTATATGTTTTTTGTTACAAAAATGATTTAGCGTCAAAAACATTGCAAATATTGTAAATAAAAAAATCATCATGTGATGAGTTGTTTAAGTCACTGTACGTATTGGAGATATGCTATTGTGGAACTACATAAGTATATATGTACATATGTACATACAGACATTTGTATTCATGCATATATGTATGTATGTCGTTTGGCTTGTACTAGGTACCTCCTCATCTGACCTAATGTTCCTTGCCCTCTTTCTGGAGTGAACTCGTTGTTTGTTGTCACTTTGCTCAATTGTCACAATTATTTTAATTGCATTTTCTCTACTTGCCACACTTCGAGTGTACTACACACACACATACACACTTAGATATGTGTAGATAGATTTGTAAGAGCGTCAGTGCTTTTGTGGCCTGTCGCGCGACCGGTCTTTTTTAGTTAGTCGTTTCTGTAATTCGTGTTTTGTGCTTTATTGCCCAGTTTGTTTTTTTTTCTCTTGTTATCTTTGTGGACACGTAGAGAGGGCGTTGACTTTTCCACAACACAAACAACGCGTTCTCAGTTCTGGGTAAGGAATTTATTTATCCACGTCGGCGTGTCTATTTCGAATTCAGTTTATCTACAAAACGTCATTTTGTCCAACACTTGTTTTTAAATTTCAATTATTTAGTTTTTATCTAGTCACAGGCCAAATATCGGATAGTTTTTAATGAGCCAATTAAATACAGAATTCTTACATGCATACGTATATTACTCCATTTACATACATACATATCTACATATATACTACATAGTACATTATGATGTACATAGGTAATTTCGATTGAATTACTGAAAGTGCAATTTAAAGCCCTCTACCCGTACCAGGACCAGGGCAAATTGAATGTCAGCATTTTTGTTTTTGTACTTATGCATATTTTTTTTTATATGCATGTATGTATGTACTTACGTACATAAATCATGTGTCTATATAATTGAGAGCTTGGCAATCGCATGCTTGCATTCATTTTTTCCAGCACGTCACTTTTCACTTTTCATCGCTAAGTACATGCAGCCAAAAAATATTAATTAAAATCCCCATCACGCCTGTCACGGGGATTGGTGGCGGTGTTTGCTGCTGTGCGACCAAACTGTCCGATTGAGTCGCTGGCTGCCTCATTTCACTCGCTTTCATTGAGGTGTCTTTTGTTGCAGAATGAAAGTGAATTTCCATGGATTTATGCTGTTTAGTTAAAAATTCATGACTGGCGACTCTTCTCAACTCAAAGCCACTGTTTTGCTGCAGCATAGGAAGGGAGCATTCCCGCTGCGCTAAAAATGATGAACCATCACAAAAATTTCGTCTAATCATCAACATTTACGTTGCAGACCATTTACGGCCTCATGCATGTTTGTGTGTATATATGTATGTGCATATGTATGTGTGACTTCTTTAAAACGAGTATCTACGCATGTAAATTTTTATAAGTATTAAATATCAATAGATTATCAACTTTCCATTGTCTCTGCTTCGTTTTCAAAACAGTTCAAAATTTTCTAATAAATTGAATGAGTTTCTATGAATTAGATATGTATATATTTATTTTTATTAAGATAATACAAGCGACCGCCGTACCCGGGCGTGTGGAGTGTGCGTGCTTCACTCGGAGTACCCCGGTTCGAATCTCGGCCGGGGAAAGTAACATCAAAATTATAGAAAAGCGGTCACCCTTCGGCAAGCAATGCCGGTCGGTGTCGTCGTAGAAACTGTAGGTCCCTCACCTCAAATTCAATCTGGGGGCTAGGTTTTTTGTTATTTTGGAAGGTAAAAACTGCCAAATAAAAAGCGAAATTAATCGCCATAACCCCAAACGATTTGCTACAGTTCGCAACTGTTTTCGAATTGATATTGACGCAGTTAGGTGATCTTATGGTAGCTTTGATGACAACCTTGCCGTTAATGCCACTATCGTCAAAGGTGGTATAGTAAACACTGACATTTCATTCAGGTGAAAATGTAAGAACGGAAAATATAAAAATTAAAAACATGAGGCCACCCTAAAATCGCGTTCAGCGTTTACTCTTTAAAATTTACCCTACTGACCATCCTTTGTATGCGAATGCGGCTAGTGGTTTTTTTTCTTATCTACATATAATACGGGCAGCTAGCAATGTCGTGTAAACATGAATTTTAAGTTAGCTGTTGTTTGTTTTTATATGACTGATCTCTCGCCCACTCGAACAACATGCGGTTATGCGGCTGGCGGTAGGGATTGCATTGACCAGTGAGCGCTAATTTCAAAAATAATTTTGATGTTTATTTTTGTTTTTCATTGTCTTTAACTAGTTTTAGAAATATAAATCTATTATTTCTATTTGTTTTTGCCAATAAAAATCATTTTTTATTTATTTTTTATTTTAGTAGGTATAGATCAAAATATAATATAATGTTGTTACGCAAGTACCAATGAACCTAAAATTGATTTGACTGGCAGCATAATAGTAAAACTTTCAGTTTTAAAAATCCTATTATTGTCTTGCAATTAATTTTGGGTGCATTGAGTTTGGGTACATATTAAGTTTATACTAAAATATTTAAACCAAAAACGTGTTTGTAAATAAATAAATCATCCGAAACTTTATTAGCAATAACAAAAAATGTTATGTTTCTCAAAACGTATTTGATTGAAGTCAATGGAAACAAGATAGGCTGCCCAGCGAAAGAGAAGTCACATAAAAAAAGAAGCAGGCTGTGTCAGAGACACGGCCATTAAGTTTAACGTAGAATACGCCATCCGATAAGACAGAAAACATATGTAACAATAAATGATAAATAATACAAGCAAATGTATTTCTTTATTTGATAGTTACTTTGGACGATATACATAAGCTTATGATAGGAAAAATAGGATAAAAATGTTTTTAAATTATCAATTAAATTTCTCGCAAAAACGAAGTCAATGGCTGTTGTCAATAGTAAAGATAAATGATAAATAACATACGCGAATCAATTTTATTATTTTTTTTGCAGTGCTTGGCAGCATTTTCTCTTCTTTTACTCTACTTTAACTTGCCCGCCTAAAATTATGCAATACAAAGAAAGGGCTGCACGAGTACATTTAAATCGCCCAACAGCAAACACTCAAACAAACACCACACACATATTTGTGTACATGTGTTTATACAATTTTCATTTGAGAAATTTAAATATTAGGAAGATATCAACCCACATGAAATGTATGTCAAACGAAAGCTAACATCTTCATTTGACTACAAAAAAAAAAAAAAAAAAAATTAATCGAGCCGTTTCCGTATAATTAAAGAAATAGAGATTACAACAATAAAAACCTGACATTGGTGCCCATACCGTAAGGTAAGACGTATTCTACGCCAAAAAAAAAAAACAGCTTACCTGGAATTCTCTCTCGAAAACGTTGCTAGTTCTTGAGATAAGGTTAGGAATGTGGGCTTTACATTTTCTGTTCAAGCTTAAAAAACAAAAACCAAGTAGAAGCAATTCGAAAAATAAATATAAATCAAAGTGCCAGTCTTGGTCCCGGAATTTCGTTGTGATTCTTATTTCCCCATTAACGATTTCTATTACGTCCAGTTGAATTTGTACCTTGGCTTTTGTTGGAACGGAAAGTACCGGCATTTTATATTGAATCTTTGGCGACTTTGGCGCATTGATATCTGAATTTTGTTGAACCCCACTCTGAAAGATCACAGCTTGTCATCTTTACTAGTTGGAACGCTCGTGGAGAGAGCAAAATTGTTGTTGTCTTTTTGTATCTCTACGTATCGAACATTTTGTTTGGCTTCGCTGAAATTTTTTCCCTTTATATTTTCTGTTTTACTTTAACCACAAAGGAGCGAAAATCATACACACATACATACATACATCCCTACATCCATATAGAGAGAGACACATTGGTGCCACCAATGTAAAGGTTTCGAAACCACAGGCCTCAAAGTTTTTCAAGTCGAGTTTTTTCTACACATTAAATAATTGCAATATTTTTTTACACATAACTATGCGATTTACACTTGCATTTGGTATGTGCGTAAATATGTATGGGCGTGTGTAGAGAAAAGGGTATATAAGTAGATACTTAGATAGATGTAGTTCGAAGTAAATTTCTTTTCTACTACTGATGGAAAAGCGCTGGGATTCTCGCAACGACGGAACAATAATACAACTATAAATACATAAAAACAAATGCATGTAAGTAAATATGTAAGACGTTGCTAGCACTCAATGTTGTTGATGTTGCCGATAGCAACTGACATTAATGGCATCGCTGTTACACTGTTACACTGTTACACAATTGTCAACAACAGTTTTGCATTACTGCTATTCGCTTCTGTATATTGTAAAAATGTATGTGTGTATGTTGATATTTCTTTGCTAAGTGTTTGGTTTTATATTTTGACACAAAGTGAAAGGATGCATAACACTTTTGGTGAGCTGGTAAACTGTGTAATTGTTGTTACTGTAGACGGCAGGCAATCCCAACCCATCAGGCAAGCAGCAAACGCAGAGCCAGCTATCAACGATGTTTTAAAGCGAAATCGATACTCGATGCCACCAACAGCAACAATATCGGTGCGACGTAGACAATTGAAGCAACCAATTTCAGAACAGCTATATTTTTATTGATGCAAATGCAACTACAACACACACGGCACAACAAGCCGTTTTTTCATATTGTATTAGAGGGTACTAACAAAAGTTCGCTTAGTTGCTGACTTAAAAAAAACAACAACAACAACAATAAGTTGTAAATCCTATGGGCCTTTTTTGTGGCGAGACTTATTTCTAAATTTCAGAACGATCGTCTAAAATGGAGACTTGAAAACGCAAAATATTAGCTGAGGATGGATTGGACGAAATTCCACCACCGACGCAAACATAAATTTGGTTTGTGATTCTCTTCGGTTTTCGACGTATTCGGCATAAAGCATTTACATATTTCAATGAATGCCACAATGAAAGTTTTCGACCAAAATCTGTCACTGATGACGTCACACGTAGCTCTGGTAAAGTCCAAAGCTGACAAATATCGCCGATTGCCACAGATAATGGTTGCTGAGGAGTTGGGCTTGCATGCCATGGGTTCCACGAATTTGAAAAATGATATACAGAAGACAAAAAGTTTTCAAAATTTTTTTTGGTAGACCACATGAAAGGATATTTACGGCGCTACTTTTTTCATCATGACAACGCAACAGCTCAAACCGCAAAACTCATAAGTAACCTTAAAAAGACGAAGATTAAGAATAATTACGAAAGTTATTATTATTTTTTGTTTTGCCGGTCAACTAGCCGAACTTTTAGTTTAGTCCGCTAGTATTTATATTTTTTTTGTTGCTACACATGTTAAGGAAAAATGACTGGAATTGTTAAAAATCACATCAAGCGCGCCAAAATGAGTGCGTCACGAAGTGCTGACTCCGACGATAGTCCGGCGCAATGATAATGATAGCTGCACCAACAAACCACAAACAACATACAACATATTTGCTGCAACATGCGTCGTTGTTAATTAAGTTTACGACATAATAGTTGAGCTTGTGCTGCTATGTACATTCATTGTTGTTGTTGTTGTCGCCACCAATTGTAAGCCAGCGTTTGGTGTGTGCTGGGAGCGCCAAACCGCATTGAATGTACGAGGAGTACGCGCATTGTCTGAACCGCCATATACAGCTCGTGGCCGCGCACGCAGCTGCCATCGATAGTAGATTTGGCAGTAAAGGCATTTCCTGTTATCAAAATGTAAGCAATTAAAAATGTTGGGTTCGCCACTGGCGCTTAAAGCATGTAGAGTTTGTGCATTGGAAAATGCACCGGCCATGATATCAGCTAAAAACTAAATTATTTGACCACAAACTGAAGTAGGTATTTCTGATAATATAGCCAGCTAGTAGTATCATTATTGAAGTCTGAGACAAGCAGTTTGCACAAAATAATACAAAATCGGAGGATATAAAGCAGCGAAGGTGAAGTGGCGTTAAGCGCCCCTTTTTTCCAAAGCTTTTGAAGGCTTAATTCGTCTGTGGGATAATTTTCTTTTCGGATGCAACTGCTATTTCAAGGGCGCAATTTCGGTATAGTTGATAAAACCGATGCACAGTGGGCTAGGAGCTCGAGATTTTGGTCGAAATTAGTGACTCCTAGAATAAACTTTCAACTTCGACGCCGAAGATAACTTTCACCTTGATTTATTATGGCGTTTTTAGCATATATGTAAATATAAAATTTTGAATTAATATTTATTTGTTTTTCATATACGGAAATGCAAAAAAGTTAAAGATATTCATGGAACATCGATATCGATGATTTTCTGAATACACTTTGTACGATTTCAAATTTTCTTGATTTTAGCTGTCTAAATGAAGGAGTTTTAAAACAAAGCGTCATATCTAAATAATCGGTTTTTATGCCTGTCAAATTTCTCTAAAGCAGATACATGCGTTCAAACAGAGAGACAGACACATATCGAATCAAAACTACAATACCGTTTTCAGCTTCATGAAAGGTAAAATAACAGAAATAAAATTTTATACGTCATTAGTTGTGTTTCAATTGACATAAAACAATTTTTTTGTATGTTAAAAAAAAACAAAGTATTTGAGTTAAAGTACACTATTTGAAAAGTAATTTGATATATTATTTATTGCAATTCGATGGGGGAAGGTAGGAAAATTTTAATTTGAATTTGGTCACTTATTATATTATATCTAAAATACTTTTTATTATTTTATTATGTTTGTATGTGTGTGAAGGACGTAATGGTAATGCGACATCAAACCACATTGCCGCTTGCCGCATGCCACCGCTCGCCGTTTTCTGGTTCGCCAACCAGTGATGGTGGTAGTCAGGTGATGGCGGTCAGTTGATGTTTGTGGGCAATGCTTGGGCAAACAATTAATCTCTATGTAGATGATTGCGAGCCATTTTAGTGAATATTAGAAGCACACACATTTAGATACCTACATATCTACACACATCTACATTACCAAAAGACTTTGGCCTCCTACTCGACATCTGGTCCACATGGCCCTTACCGAATTCAAATTATATACATAGATAAAATCTCTGTCGCTGTTGCTCAACTTTCATTTGGGTTGTGAGTTCTTGTTGATTTGGTTTTGTCTTTTCTTTTGCCTAATGAAAATGCCATATATGTATGTAAGTATGTCTATCTGTGTTTTATGTTTGTATAGATGGTTGTAGTAATGTAGCGATTCGACAGCAATTGTTGTTGCCACCGTTGCTGCTGTAACGATTTTTGGTCTGACGCTGTTGTTGTCTTGCTTATTATGGAAGTTTCACTTGCGATTAAATTGTCTAATGTTTATTTTTTTTATACATACATCCATATGTCTGTTATATATATATATATATGTATGTATGTATGTATGTATGTATGTATGTTTGTACATTTATGTATCTGACATTTTCCGAGTTTGCATTTTTCGCAGTAGTCTAATTTCAGTATAATCCAACGATTAGAGTGCATTGCGAAAGCAATCCAATAATTTCAGGTTAATTGAGGTTGTTTGTGTCACAATACGTTTTGGCATTTAGCATTCGGCTTTCTCAAAAGCGCCGATATTATAAACCTGCTTTCGATAAAAGCAATTACCATCACTGTTGGCTTCCAACTGAAATTATTTCCAGAAATCACCATGATAATTAAAAATACATAACGCGGCGAACATAACTACATACCTAGATATTTGTGTACATCGTATATTCCAATAATGAATGGCATTCGATAGTTTTTGACGATTTACGGAGAATTGCCAATGCAAACAATGTAGGATTTCTGAAATTTTATGCATACTTACTAAAATACGATAGTTGATTTTAATGCTTTTACTTTTTCGCTCAATTGCATTCCGCCGTAAATAAGCAGTTAGTTGAGTCACTGAACATACCGCCATGTCGAACTTAATACGATAACCAAAGTTTCACTATTTCTTTTAAAAACGCCCAGAGACAAAAGTCCTAAACCTTGTTAACTTTTTTGGGAAATCAAATGAAAGAACGTCTATTGTTTATTATGTAGGTAATTACGTCGTAATTATCGAAAAAATCGCGGTGAATGCATGCAATAAACCCGATTTGCAGCCGAATAGAAGTCGGTTTTTGCACATAAAACGCTATGTCTTTTCGACTTCGACGGTTTGAACGGACGGGTGAACACGAATCGAAACGGAAATAAACATCCTAAAGATATTTTCATTTTATGCGGGACAAAATTCCAAAAAAAATAAACGGAATGTGTTTTACTGTAAATAAATTAGTTACTTTACATTTCGTAATAATACAAAAAATTGAATTTCAGTTTATAAATGTTATAAATATTAAAAAGGTTTCTCTGTGGGATTCAAATCTATTGATTGAGATGGCCAATCCAAGATTTGAATCGCATTAGTAGATAATTATTTTTTCACCAACTTTGATGAGTGTTTCGGATCGTTATCGTGCTGCATTTTTTTATTACAACTTCTCTGAAAATAGTAAACAGGCTTGTTTTTAATTAAAAGAACGATTTACCGATTTGTTCGAGCTGAAGTTCTCCGCCGTCGTCCGCCAAATTTAACTTTCGCCACTGTTCCAGCTGTGTGCTTTTTAGTTAGTCGTAAAATTTGTTACTCGACGTTATTAAAAAGCTCAATAGTTTTTAGCTAGAGGGCTGTTCCGTATTGGGTACGCCCATAGCCAGAGTTGTAACAAACAACTTTTATAACACTGAAGCGACTGGTGTGTGCGAAGTCCCTACAATAAATTAGAAGAATTACTTTAAAAAAATTTAGGCTAAAAGTTACTTATTGCCTCGATTTGGTGTTTGTTCATTTAAAGGTAGAGTTTACCTGATTCTACTCTCATAGGCGTTTAGTTGCGTCAAAAGTTGAATGTAAAGTTGGCTGGTACCCAACTTTGTTGTAGGGGATTAGTTGAAAGGCCGTTTACGCCAGGCAACAACTGCATTGAACTAAAGTTGTCTGTTAATAACCCCCTTTTACTCATACCCACTGAAATGAAATTGAGTTTTCTTGTTGCTGTAACAAAGTAAATATTGCCTGTTATATACAACAAATACCGTAAGTTGAAAATACTTACTAGAAAAAATAATTAAATAAACGGCTTAGAACATGTTCGTAAAAAAAGTTGATATAGATATACATATATGTATGTATGTATGTATGTGTGTATGTATTTACTTGTACATTCGCACATTCTTAAAGTGATATACTTTTGTTTAATAAATATATTTTTTTAATATTTATATTTAACTAATATAATTTTTAAATTAAATCATTTGTAGGGAAAATATACAAATAAAAAATATAAAAAAATATATAGAATCATAGATTTTTAATCTGCTGATGAGTTCTGAATTTTGGACCACACCTACTGGGTACCTACTCTAGTTACATGTGTACATTCATATGTATATGTAAACATAAGTGGGGCTCGTTTGAGCTCAAGGATGTGAAAAGTCAATGATAAACTCAAAATTTCTAATAAACAAAATTACAATTCTCAGTCTCCGCATCAGTATCCTACCATTCGATGAACTACTTAGTTCGAAATTATATATGAAACTGTATCTAATCGAGTCAGATCATTGCCATGCCAAAAACGAGGTCCCAAGTTCGATTCCAGAGTCGGAGGATTTGTTTAAATATGATTCTTTTTACAATACGATACAATAGTAAATTCATTTTTTTGTTTTATTATATTTTGATATTATTGATCAAATTACGTGACTGTGTTAGAAAAAATTTGTATGTACGAGTGCCAGGTATGAGCTTGATGGCTGTTTGACCGAAAATCAAAGTAGTTTTGATTGTCGTCAAATTTGATTCTTATGCGACTAGCTTTGTGGACCATATAAAGTACAGTTTGATCAAATTGCGTTCTTCGATGCATTTTGTTTATAGAAATTAACAAATAACCAAGCGAACTTTGTGAAATATATTAACAAAAAAAAAAAAGTTAATAACACGAAGAACAGAAATATGATAAGTTGTTTGATGTGTGTAAGGACAAACCGTCAAATTACACATCCACCCCATTTGATCAAACAATTTGATCATGTAAGGTTGCTATAAGTATTACAAAATAACTGGCAATAAATTACTTTTAAAAGTTCATATAGTCTACCAGGCGCGACCCGATCCAGCGCCTTCAGCATCTTACGCGGCAATCATCACACCACAACACGATCGTTATGAGCAGTCAGTGTCCTTTTTGCATTTTCAATTTGACTTTGGAATTTTCACTTATCTTTGGTAGATGGCATTCCGACGCAGTCACCAGCGAACTGGTATGACTACTCGTACCTCCAATAAATACCAGTTGATAAACTAGTATGATGGTTTAGTAGTTTGATTTTACACTACAGAGAAACCAAATGAGTACAAGTGTACATATAAGATAAAGAAGTATATGTACATATGTATGTACATATGTACATATGTACATATGTATATGTAGATCTATGTAGATAATTAGTTTTTACATAAATAAGTAAATTCAACTTTCAATCACGATTCTCTAGCCAATTATATAATAGCCATGCGGAACTGGCTTGGGTAAAAAATGAAAATGAAAAAAAAAAAAAAACATTCACGGCCAGCGTTTGTTTCTTGCGTGTGAATATTTTTATGACATCACCGCAATTTAGGATTATCGAAGTGTGGCCCTCATGCCGATAGAATAGCCATAGAAACCATATTATAATATTCAAATATAGTATCTATAAATATATACAATGTATGTATGTGTTTAGTCAGCAAGAAATAAATAAATAAGAACTAGACAAGTGTATTTTGGGAAATGTTGGTCACTTTTAGTATAACTTTCGCAAAATTTCCACACCTGCCACCAATGAATGGCTGTGGCTATACATAAATACTCGTATAGTATAAATACTTAATGTATAACCAGTATTGTTATTTATTTTTTATAAGAACGACGCGATTTGTCACGATGAATGCTTTAATGAAACCAGACATTACTAAATATTACAAAATAAAACCCAATAAAAATACAAAATTCTCTCATTTCTAAAAATGCGACTGTATGTATGTGCTATTCCGAAATCTGAAGAAACATACAAAGAAGATTTGAAAATTTATTCAACCCCTACTATATGTATTTGTTTTTAGTGAGAGTTTTATTTATGTAAATGGTTGGGTTCTTTGACAAGTTGACTGATCGAATAGCAAAAGTTGTTTCGAAAAATAATATTTAATATTCTTATAAAGTTTTTGTTTAACCATTAAACTATTCGATAAATGGTTTCATGCATTCTAGTTTTTTTTTTTTAGCCAAAAGATACGTTCTCGCACAATAAGCAGTGAAGTATTATCGTTTATTCCTCCTTTACCTTCATCCTTCCCTTAGTCAATTTTTATTTGCATGGAAAAAGTATCTGCAAACATTTTTCGAATTAAGAGAAAGAGATTAGAAAAAAATGTTCTGTTAACAGTTCGATTAATCGAAAAGAAATAATTGGTTTTATATTCCCAATCACTAAGTAACACCTAATTGAAATTCGATTTTAAACTTAATTATTTTAATAAAAAAATTTAATGACCATCGCTGATTTCCTACAGTTTTCGGACAGGTTATAAAATGTTCACCGGCCTGTTCTTTGCAGTTCCATTTGGTGTATGTATATTGTATGTACGCTTTAAAAACCTAAATGAAATAGCAATTATTTCAATTATTTCAACTTCTGCGCTTAGTGGTATAAAATTGAAATGCTGGGGGATATGTTATGTAAAGAATTGCACCATTTTCAGTCTAGTGACTAGTGACTTTTATTTCATGCATGTACTTATTTTTTTTTTTTTTTTTTGTTAACAAAAGCAAAAAGAATAATCAGTCGAATAAAGCTGGAATATTAAAGTGATTTTTGCTTCGATTTGTACCAGTAATAAAAAATTATTTCTGAATACTTATTCTGAATTCGTTTTTCAGCCCCGTTTCCGAGATGAAGCAGAGTCTGTACGAAAAGTTTATTTTTGCTCCCCGGTCGATAAAAAGCTATAAAATAATATATTGTTGCCTAAAAAATTTTCCACTATGTGTTTATTAAAATTGTCACATTTACTTGTCTCGCTATGGCTGGGTGATTTATTTACTATTTTTGCATTGAAAAGGGGACAATGCCCTCTGCTGAACTTTCCCAGGCGCTTGTTTCTTTTTAAGGTTTTCTGATACTAATTATGGCTTCTTGCTAATTTTCACATACTATTTTATAAAGCATAATGATTTATGACAAATATGGATGACAAATTACTGCTGAGGGAATTCATATATGTACATACATACATACATACATACGTATAAAATGGAAATGTTGTCACGCAAATCCCGTGTCACGTGTTTATTGTATGTAGCTTTGCAATTGTATTTGTTATTCGGTCTGTGCGCGGTTATTGCCGATCCATTTTGTTGCCAGCAAGGCTTCATATCTACTCGTAAACAATTTTGTTAAATTTTCATTTCCACTAAACTGGTAGTTGAAGGTATTTTTCCTTTCATTAATATGTAATAATGGTAGCAGTGGCATATCGATTTTATGTTTTTTGTTTCATTAAAAATCAACCAGCTCCACCACTACTCGTATTCCATTGAGTGATAGCTAAGAATACTAACTTACTTTACTACCCCTTTCCTGTTCAACATTTCATGTTTCGGCAAAATGTGTTTGTTGCATGTAGATATCTGGATCTCTTACAATTAAAAATAATTTGCTTTGAAATTAGCTGAATAATTGGAATTTATCATTTTACTTCAATCTTCCGATATCACAATGCTTCTAAAGATTTTTTTTAGTTTATAAAGTGTAACAGTGTCATAACCGCTGCATAATATGAAAAAAATAAATAAATTAAAACAGAGTTGCTTTACAATTAAGAAAAAAAAATTACATATTTACAGGTATTTTCGAAAAAAAGAACAACTCAAGTGAACTTATAAATTAGCTTACCAAGTCTTTCCAGTTTTATTTCATGATACATAGAATCCAATAATTATTATATTTGTTTCGGTTTTAGCGTAATGTTGTATTTTGGAAGTAGGCGAGAATCGGGTGGAAAAAGAAGAAAATTTTGTTAAATAATATTAGGTACCAATCCATTGCAATATTAAACTTTGACAGAGCGGAATATTAATATTTTTTAACGCAGTTTAAAACACAAAATTATAATTTGCTGATTTTACCTGATTCACACAAGTTTTGTAAAGGTTTAGAAATTAATGTTTTAATTGAATCTAATTTTATTAAAAAACTCTCTTGAGGATTAAAAATTTCGGCCAACCGAGTAAAGTATAGCTCTTGGCTAGAGTGTTGTGCATTAAAAAAAAAAAGAAACAAACAAAAGAACCGAAAAGCATTTGTTTTTTTTGATGCCGCAATTTTTCATTACATGGTGTTATTTTCTCCCGATTGAAAAAATTATAGCTTATTCTATAATAAAAGCTATATTTTTTAATTCCCTGAATTTTTTTTTTAAGTACCCACTAAGGTTTTTAAATAAATAAACTTAAACTTTTTCGAAATCTGTGAGCAGTAAGGATTGTGGTTTAACGGTGGCTGTTGAGTGTTATAGGGAGTAGTTTTTGTTCCGAAATTTGGGGTTTACATGTATAAAAAGGAAATTACTTGTTCTGGCTTGTCCCTTATGATTTTTTTTTACGACAAAATATTGTTTTCTTCTGCATAATCTTGAATTTAGCGAACATCGCGATTTTCTTCATATACCGTTCGTTTTGCCTTTGGCTTTGCCTTTTTCCGTTCGTTGGTCTGGTCGCTGTCAATTGTTGAGTTGTCGTTTTTGACCTTCGCCTTGTCAGCAATTTGCTGACATTTGATCTCTTGAAGTTCAACAGAAGGCAGAAGCGCTGATGAGAAATGACAAGCACGAGACGCTGTGGTGCTTATCCTCTCAGTCGTTTCGCATTACTATAGATACATTTCCATCTCTCCCCCTTTCTCGCCTCTTGACTTGACCTTTAAACTACAGCTGAAGAAAAAAATATATTACACACATATGATATGTAAACATAAACGCTATGTACATACATATACTCGTATGTGTGTCTGATTATTGGTGGTGTGTGTGGCGAAATGCTAACGGTTTGCTGGTGGCATTTTGTTTTTTATTTTTATTTTTGCAATTACAAGCTTACAAATTCCTCGCGAAAATGTTGTAGATGTTTCACTTTTACTTTCGGATTCATTTGACTGCATTTGGATATCGGTGGCAGACATCTGCAACAATGTCGCTTTGCCATCAGAGACCCCACGTGCCGTTGCGCATCTCCACGGTGGTGCATTTGCTCCATACAGCAAAATGCACATCAAGTCTGGTTAATTTTCGTTTCCAAAGCCGCTGATTGCCGCCACCACCAACATCACCACCTCCGATGTGAAACAAAACACCGAAAAAGGTGACAATGTATGATTGGCAATACTTTTGTATCATTGTTGTTGTCATTGCCATCGTCGCGGCTGATTTTGCTGCTGGTATTTACGGCGCAAAGGGTCAAACACTTTTGTTTGTTTTTTAAATTTTTTTTTTTACTTTAACACGGCGTATGACAATCAAAGGCGCAACGCTTTCACTACTTACCACCACCATTCGTTAGGTTCAAAACGATAAATTCTAAACGGTTTCCCAAAATGTTTTCCCTTAAACATTTCGCTATGTGACGATGTGACGTGAAGACATTAGTTTTATTTTCATGTCGCTTTGCATATTGTCACTATAGCCTCCTTTGCCATTTATGTTTTTTGTTTTTGCCACATGCTGTTGCTGTTGTTGTAGTGAAGGCTGACATGGTAAATTAAGTGGAAGCGCATAGCTGAGCTCAAAAAGTGGATGTGAGCAGAAAGCTCAACGTTGTTGGATTGGACGCTGCGACAAGTGTGTGTTGAGATTGTGTCGAGTATGTTTACCAATGCCACTGGCCCCACTGCAAAATCGCACTTAGTAGATAGGTGGTATAGGAAATGCAAATCCGCTTAGAGGTGTCTAGTGTCCGGCTCGAGCTGCCGCCGCAGCGCAAACCATTGTGTTATGAGACTGAGACTGCGATGAAAGAAGCCGAAGTGGCGTTTTTTCCTCATTCATGACTTGAATTTGTTGAGTTTGAGTGGTTTGTCGAACAAGCCATGCACATGTCTGAGGAATTGATCTTTGCAACACGACATAAATGCTGCGCACAGCTGGCTGGCAGCTTAGTTGTTGGTTGGGTTGGCTCGTTGGTCGGCCTTCTTTTGGCATAAGCGGCGGTCCGTGTCCAAATAAATATTTGCAATAGAGACATCGATTCGTTTCTGGCTTCGTTTTGTTTGTGTATGTGCCTCAAGCCGAATCGTATAGATTTGATACACACTTTTTGCTGAGAAGACACAAAGACACAAAGCCGAAAAAAGACGCAATGGCGCGATGACGCAAGCTAATCGTGCGTCATGTGTAGCATTGGCCAGTTTCCCACCATTCAATTTCGAAATCTTGATTTTGCGCAAGTACAATGGTTCACTCGCGCTTTTGTTGGTTTCAAATAAATAAAAAAAATTATATAAAAAATTACGTTGTGTTCACCTCAGATCTACTTACTTGAGGAAGTCAATCATTCCTTTAAAAATAAAAATTAAATTTCGTTCAGTTCGGTTGGTTTTGGCTTCA
The DNA here is from genome assembly GCA_951828415.1 of Anomoia purmunda. Taxonomy (NCBI): domain Eukaryota; kingdom Metazoa; phylum Arthropoda; class Insecta; order Diptera; family Tephritidae; genus Anomoia; species Anomoia purmunda. The sequence goes on from OX639996.1 coordinate 875,697, forward strand.
TACGCAGTGCGCTGCCGACAAGCCGCATTCATCGCCCCACCCGGAATTAGTGTAATAAAGCGCAAGTCGTGCGATAAAAAAAAGTTGTATTAAAAATTTTGAATTTAGCTCAGAAAAAATCGAACTCTGCACATAAAAGCGGAAAATGGCCAGCGCAAAATGTACATCATAATTATTATTATTTGCGCACTAGGGATGTCCTAAAGAGAAAAAACTTCAATCTAAGCCAAAGATTTCAGGTAACAGCATGAAGGGAGTAAACTCGGTTTCATATTTTAGGACTCATTTGTGAGGCTGTTAGAAAAACAGATAAACCATGATGAGGAATATGCTATAGTTTATCGCGCTAGGTGTCGCCGAAGTCAAGATATTGATAAATTGTGTGTTTTTGCGAGTTTTTCATAAAGTCCGTATTTATGGTCTGATATTGATGATATTAGAAGACCATGCACAAGTTCGATTATAAATACTTTTGCAAAAATATATCCACTAGGTGGCACTGGAGTTGTAGTGTTCAGAAAATCCTTATTTACAGTCCGGTTTTGACGAAATTAAATGAAAATATTTGTAAAAAAAAAACAAAAGTGAATTCGAAACGTTTACTGAATATATGATGTTAAATGCACTTAAATCAATTAAATGGTTATGTAGTCGAGATTTTCAGAAAATGTAAGACTTGTTCAAATGTAATACTTGGTTTTCGTTAGATCAAATATTTGACGTGTGTGTTGTCTGTGTGCGTGTGTGTGTGTGTGGGCACATATACTTGGTATCAGCATAAGGGGCTCTATTTTTAATACACAAATATGGACATTCCTAATGCATTGTACGAATATTAACAAAATCGATATGTTTGCATGCATGACCTCAAAAATACTTGGTATTCTGTGTTTCTCTATGGTTAGCGTGAGGTGCGCTGTTGGGCATTCATGTGTGACGACTGAGCGGCAGCTATTATTATTATTATTATTAATGTTGTTGTTGTTGGTGTTTGTGTTTTTACGGTTTTTTGGAAAGCGCGAAAAACTAAATTTTCCGTTGTGCAAGTACGTAATTTATAATTACGTGTTGTAGCCAACAACAATAACAAAACCAACAACCACACCAATTTCCATGCAATAAAAGCAGAGAAGTAAAAAAGAAAAAAGAGATCGAAATTGTGGCAAAATGGATTGGTCTGACGCACGGAGTGCATTAGGCGGTAATTTTCATTGCAGCTGGCCGAATTGGATGGATGGACAGATAGATAGCCTGCTAACGCGCGAAAACCAAGCTAAAAGTGCACAATTGCGTCAGCAATCTGGCAGGAAGAATCGTTACTGTATGCATTGGTGGCGCTGGAGGCAGTGGTGAGCGGGCGGCGGCACTTGCCTCGTAATTCACTAACACTTGAGGCAATGCAACTCACCAACAATAAGCTGAATTGCTCCAGTAATTTTAAGTGTTATTTGTTTTCGGTTCTATTTGAATATGCACAGATCTTTGGTGTTGTTGAATCCCACATACTGATCGTGGCTGATTTTATATGCTACCACTTTTGGCATAACTGCGCACTAACGCTAGCACATGGTCTCTAAGATTTGCTTGTAAAGAGTGTTGAAAGAAGCTCGAAGCACAAATTTCGGTGGCACCAACGGTAGCTGAATTAGGTTTACTTGTTTTCCTCCTTCCTACTTTGCTATATATGTATAAAACTATACGAAACTCGTACATGGCTTTTTTTTTTAAATACTAGCAATGCTTTTTTTCATATTTTTAAGATTAATTTTGTATAAAGCTGTAGTTTATTCTAAATAAAAAATTATATAAGACCAAATTTCAGACTTTGTACAAAATTCACAAAAATTCTGCAAATTTACAAAACTTGCGAGCGAAATTCAAAAATTTTTAATCGGAATTTTTAGAAAATTTTCGGGGAAAGAATTTTGCAGTTCATTTAATTTTAGTACAATAAAGTTAAATTTTCAAGTGACTGAAAATTCCCTATGATTTTTGATTTTTTTTTTCGGCCATAGTGTCACCTTTCTTTCATAAAAAATAAATCTTATTCACGCGTTATATGAAAAAAAAATACCCAAAATGTATCTGAAAATTTTGATAACAGTTTTTTTTTAAAATTGTAATGCCGTTTTTGTTTATGGATTTTGTAAAAAGGTTTGGGTTTATATAGTTTGTATTATAGAATAAACTATGTTTTTATCAAAAAAAAAAAAAAAAAAAAAAAAAAAAATTAAGATAAGCATTGGGAGTATTTAAAAAAATCACTTTACGAGTTTCGCTATATTTTTAATAAAAATTAATTTAAAAAAAAAGACATTGTGAGAATTAAAATAATCGCTATACTAGTTTCGCATTGAACTACTGAATGATACCTCCGCAATTTGACTCTATTGACATCAACTATGGTTGGTGACACACAAGTAGCAAATTAACCATCGGGCGTTCAAACTTTCTGAATTTTCAACAATTTTTGTTTGCACGGCTTTTAAAATCATACCCGGTATGATCTACATAAAAGTAAAAAAAAAAAAACGTTTAAACTACTAAATATATGCACATCGGGATAACTAACCGAACAAATTTGCAGTTTTTCCACCGGAATTATAAGATGTATTTATTAGGTTTTAAGACTGCCGCCAAAATATTTTAGAAAAATATTAAAATTTACATGAGCGGCACTTAAAAATTGAGTTTTTATAAATAAAAATACATACTTATGTAGTTTTTTTAATTTTTTGTATTTCTTAAATTTATTATGTCTTGAGATTATAAATGAACTTACTTACTTATGTACTTAATTGGCGCTATAACCGCTTAAGCGATTTTGGCCGAATTTCTCCCACAATTTGTGGTATGCGTCTTGAGGTTGTAACACAAATTGAGGGAATGTTTTTTTTTTGTGAGAAGTTTTTTTTTCATGGAAGAAGTACACCCGGAGGTTTGCCATTACCTGCCGAAGGGCGATCGCTATTAGAAAAAAATTTTCTATAATTTTTGATGTTACTTGCCCCGGGCAGGATTTGAACCTGGGACCTAATTAATGATCCGCGAACAGGCTGCACATTCGGTTACGGTAGCCCCCGTATATTATAAATTAACCGTTAAGCTTAAAAGGTGTGCTTAAAAATATTTAAAAATTTGTTCAACGAAGTCATCAATTGCTATTAGCGAAAAAAATTGGCACATGTATGGATTTAATTCGAAAAAAGAAGGGTAAGAAAATACTTTTTAAATGTTCAATGTTCAACCTATCGTTCAATAAAGTTCGAAAACCGCATCATAAGTTTCATTATTAAGATTCCGTTGAAGAAACTTCTAAACATTTTTATGCAGGCGTTTTAAGTTCAATCTGTTTAGAATCTGAGGTGATTTTTTTTTGCAAAAATATTCTCAAAAACTTTTTTTGTTTATATTAATTTATTTTTTTTTTACATCTGAATGTTTAACCGATATACATAGTTAGTTTTGTTTATATTTTAAAATACAACGAATTTTATAATTTCGATGGAAAAAGAGTACTTTTTTTTTTTGTTTTTTATGTGGGGAGTGAAGCACCCTAATGTAAATATGAACATACCTAACCGCGGTTGTATTTGTGGTTTCAGGCTTAAAATCGATAACTCTACTTCACTTTTTACAGCAAAGATGGCATTAAGAATTCCCTAACAGCTAACATTTTCAGGTACATATGTATAGTTAAATTAAAATATATTTGTAGTAAATTAAATAAGTAAACAAACCTCTACAGTATCAAAAATCGCATTATCTGACATCACAGGTAAAACCACCACAACCAGACCGGGAACTCGGCACTCAAAAGCAGCATTTGAATCGAATAAAAACTGTACTTAAAACTTCATATAAATATTTCGATAAAGAGATGAAGTCTTTATTAATAATGCCATCAATATTTTACGCCCACTAAGAGTAATTGTAAGATTTATGGGGGGTTTGTTATAAGGATCTCGAAGATGTTATGTGGTTGTGTTTGTTGCAAAAAATATTTAAAATATATTTAATAGATTTTTTTAAAGGGAACATGGCGCCGCATACTGACTTTGCCATTTTTTGGTCATTATATGTTCGAACAATAATTTCACTTAGTTTTTTTTTGTATAATGTTTACTTTTATGTCTTAATATTGTCTTGTTAATATCGATTTAAAAAATTTAAGTAAGCATGTTGTGAATACTAAATTTAATTGATTTAAGTCGAACGTGGAGGAGAGCTTAACAAATTTGTAAGCAATACTGACCCGATATTGCTATGTATTGATTGTTAACTCTGACCTACAGTATTCGTTGTAGAGGCGGACATGCGGGCGGGCAGTAACTCTTTCAAATTACCAGGTTGCATATGCAACGTTCCGCCTAGCTGTCGTTTCGTTATTTTTTGTGTGACGCAGGCTAAGAGGTGTGGGAGAAAGCTGCAGAAACTTGTCGATATGATTACGGGGATGTGTCCTAACATCTCTTTCCAGTTGCGCCGCCGTTTATCGTTGAAATGTTGCAACAAAAGTCTTGGATGGATGGCCGTTGGTGGCAATGACTGCTATAGAGGGATGTGGTAATTGTGGTAGGCGTTTGCCGCTTCATAATGAACAATCAAACTTTCTAATAATAACAATAAAAATATTAATTCTTTGACGTCTACTACACTCTACGACGCTTAGGGCGGAGCGTGGAGCGTGGAGCGTTTAGCGGTGAGGTGCAGTGCTTTTGATTTCCTGGTACCAGTATACCACCATTTGTACTGCATCGAGTTTGCTAATCGCCAGCGTTTTCCAATTTATATTGGCCGTCGTTTAATCTGACTTTTTTTATAGCTTTGTTGCTTTTATTGCAGCGTGTTTTCTTTTCTTTCTTTCTTTGCTTTTTATTTTTCTTAGCTGTAATCAATTCATCGCCATGGAAATCTTTATATCAACCGACACACACAAACTCGACTTTCTGCGCCACTCCATGAGGAGGAGGCTGGTAAAGCTCATTTTGTGGCTCGTGCGCTACGTTGCGTTGCGCCATCGCTAATCAAGATGGTCTTGAATTACAAATTTAAGCGATTCGAGGTGCGGTCCTCATTATCCGCTATTGCATCGCATCAAAAAACAAACAAAAAATCACACAATCGGAGAAAGCGTTTCTTCAAGCAGCACAGCACAGCGTAGGTGCGGTAAACCAAAAATATTAGTAACAAATAAAAGTAAATATTATTCCGCTTAGATAGCGCACAAAAGAATGAGAATGGTAATAGTAATGGTTAGAAAGACTGAAGGACTGGAGAGCTATGTACAAACATACATACATACATATGTACATATATAGATTTAGGGAGCGGTTGCTTTGTGTGACGACTGACATAGTACTTGTGGGAAATCATTATTTAAGTAATATCTCATTTTGAGAATGGTTACTGAAGTGGTTGGTTAGATCAAGGCGAGCAAAACAAACAACAAAAAAAAAACAAAACAAAAGAGTGAAAATGAAAAACTCTCTTTCGATCAATAAAGTATCTTTAGGATATCAAAATTGTTTATTTAAAAGCGTTCGGTATTGAAATCCCGACTTTCATTTCTATTGTGATTTTACACAACGAAAGCTTCTTGAACCGATTGGCTAACATTGGTAGAGATTTCTCTTTACTTTTCTGAAATTAGATTATGTAGATATGGGAAGCAACATAAATAACTAATCATATGGGGGATCTTTTTCAATATTAAAAATTGTAATTTTTTGTCTCTGATTTCCTAAAAAAAATAAGGTTGTGATATAGCAAAAAGCGCATAAAAATCAAAACAGGAAATTAAGGCCTCTTGAGACGACTTACATATATATTTTTATACTAAAATTTAATAGGGTACAAAGCACTGCATAATCAGAAATTTTCTAAAAAGTCAAATCAAAAAGTTCGAATTGTTGATGTTTTTGCTGATATAGCAACTGTTTTTTTTTATGAAAAATTAACGAGAAAAAAAGTTATTGCGAAAAACAATTTTAATTGTAATCATCAGTGATTAGTTTTTCAGTCACTGTATATCTATTCATACTATGTACTTAAGTATTTATATCATTCACTCACAGTGATGCCGCGTTAGTGCTGGCGGCTGTTATGCCAATAGTTAAATATAATTAAAAATTGCCATTAGAAAAATGAAGCCAATCAATACAGCATTCTGGTAGGCAAGTCCTTGGTTGTTTAGTCTTTGAAGGCGAGCACAATTGGGAAATATTTTGCGTTGTTTTTTTTTTTGTTAGTTTTTGCTGCCTCACAATTAAAGATATATGTAGCTTAGAAATTAGTTTTTAAAATGTGTGCACTTTGTAGTTGGATGTGGCAACAATAGTGGTTGGTAATTGCCCCATGGCTCTCGCGTTACTGCAGTCGTGTTACTTACTGCTATGTCTTGCCATCTAATTAACCACGCTGCTAGCGGGGATGACCTTGTGGCATCTATTTTCCATTCGCCCGCTTTGAATCGAAAAATTATTAATTGCCAGTCTATGTATGTATGTGTATACGAATATGTGTGTGTGTTTATAATGCAAATACAATAAATATTATAAGCTGGTTTTTTGCTTCAGCATCGCATTGTCATTTACGGCGGTCGTAAGCTCCGCTAATTTTTCTTTGTTCGGCAGCTATCGCCATCGGCAAGACAAATAATTTGCATGAAATTCAATTTTCGTGCTAATTTACAAATGCTGTTTGCAATTTGTTTTGATCGAGCGAATAACTCAGTTGCACGACTTGCCTATGCGAAGAGATCGATACCGCTGCTTAAATATCGGCCCGCCATGCAGTACGTGCATAGCCAGGTATAATAAGAACTTTTGAGTTTACGCTAGCTGTGGATGTTTCTAGAACAATTTAGATGAAATGGAAGATGTAAGCTTGTACATATCTGATTTTTCACTTAACATGCTTCCTTTTGAACTACGTAAATTTGGGTCTCACTCTAAACAAATTTGTATGATCGATTTATGTATGTCGTTTGAGAGGAGGACTACATAAATCTTTTCGGCTTATAATATTGAATTACGCTTGTCATGCTCAATACACTCACATGAGCCAAGCAAATACATTCATCAAAATATACACTAGTGGCTAGTGGCTAAGTAAGCTATATCCGGGGTTATTTACTTTTTGTTGATGGTATGACGTACGCGAAGAAATATAGAGAAGTCATAGAAGATCAATATGGGTATACTTTCAGGAGGACTCCGCCCTTTGCCTTCGGTTATATAGCTTAAAATAGTGTCCTCTGTATTCATTTTGCCTCCTCCAGGTGCAGAAAATGTTTGAACACTTCGGAATCTCGCATATGGTGTGACCAAAAAATTCAGAGCTATAAAAATTCTTGAAAACTTGTGGTATGTGGGATCTCAAAACGTAACTTTCGAAAACATTTATTACGCTGTGGGGGGTAAACAAAAATTATTCAGATGTTTAAGAAAACATAATATATGTATAACAAGTAATGTCACTTATATTATCTATTAATATAAAATAATGAATAACCACATAAACATATACGCATATTTTTATAAAAATAACAATAAAAAACCTGCAGCCACTTTCAGGAAAGTAATTTAAATGGACAGCTATTTAAATTTTTTGAACTTTATATAAAAATTGACAAAAAAAAAGAAATAAACTCCTGGCAAAACTAGCTGTCATATTTTGAATGCTAGAAATTTAATACTTTTAAATTGCAGTGTAAAAATAACAATCTATCGGCATTTCCAACTTGCAATCGAAGTGTCAATTCGTTATGTAATTAAAAATTTCTTTCAATATTATTACGGCAAGTCATGTCGCTATCGTGTAAATCCAAAAGGCTGCTTTTTTGATTGATTTCCAAATAGAAACATGTTAAAAGTAAAGTATTAAAATAATTTTTAACTAATAAAAATTACGAATGTCCGGCTAAAATTCGGGTTTTTTCTGACCGAAGCCGAACGGAAACCAAACCAAAATTTGGTGGCCGAACAAGTCCGAAGCCGATGACGAAGTTCGCTCGTTCTCTATAAATAAGAGGGTGCGTTTTGATAGAGCTTTCAAACGCATTGCATACAAATGTTCGTACAAAATTACACTGTACAACAAAATATTTGGGAATGACATTTGCCTAAATTGAACCTATGCAACACACAAAACATATGTACACTACGTAGTGTTTCCCCCGCTTAGCTCGGATAACCGGTATATTACCAATTAAATATTTTGATTAAATACTTTTCTTTTATGAGTTCTGAAAATCTAATTTGAATTATCGTATGAAATTTTAGCAACCTTAGGTTAGGTGCATTTCATTTTCAAAACACACTTGACAAAATATCAGCTATATTTCCTGCTTTTTTTTCGTATATGCGTGTATGTAGGTATACAGATTTTCAGTTAGGCTTCCGCTGTATATCAACCAATTTGACGTAATTACTCTTGACAATCGGATATCTGCATACATATTTTTTTGTTGCAATATGTGCCAATGCATACATTTATGGATGTGTGTGTAAGTAAATAGCTATTTAAATATCTGTGCTGTGAAATATAAATAAAAACGATAACTCCATTTCATTTCTTTTTCGTAAATAAGTCGGTTTTTGAGAAATTAATCAAAACTATGGAAATATAAACATTGGATTTAGAATTAATGAAATCGCAAGAACTATTTCTAATTTATAGCCAAATCGATATATACAACATATATATTTAGTAAATGCAAAATTTAAAAATAGTCAAAATGGATTTCACATTTTTATACCTAAAACTAAAAGATATGAAAACGGAAAAAAATTAGATCTCCCACTCGCCTATTCAATGCGCAAACTTCATAGCCCGCTTCCCGCACTGCGCCGGTGTACGGCTATCGATGCAGATAAAAATATCAAACTACCTCCACGGTATGTTCATAAGCAATTTGCATTTGGTCTTGCATAATTTGTTGCAACTAGCAACCAGCTCCATTGCACTTTGGTGATGTCTCAGTGCCGCGATACCTCGTGGCCCGTCAATTCGATTTTCCTCACTGAGTTTGAGCAGCAAAAACAAAACGAAGGCAAAAACAAAATAAATAAATGAAGCCAAAGGTCTCATGGATCCATTCATCTCGACATTCCCCGAATCCGTTCATTCATACAGGAAAATTAATGCATGCAACATGCAACAAAACAATATGACTAGTGTCAATAACGTTCGTCGATCGATGTCTTGCCGTCATTTCTCTTTTCTTTCTCTTTTTCACAGCAACTATCCGCCTTTCCGCCCATCGTGCACCCTGCTACATACCACACATAAATAATATATATGTATGTATGTATATATGCACATTTTTTTTTTGTGTATGAAGAAAACAAACATTAAAATGCATAACTAAATGTTCAACAACGCATGAATACAACAAATGTTGAGTGGTTTTTGTAATAGAAAATAAATACTTACGACGATGAGCAGCGGGAGGGTGGTGCCGCTAGTCATCCATACATACATACATACATACATCTGTACATAGTAGTAGAGGTGCATCATTTGTACTCTACAAATATGTTTGAGATGCGTGCTGTGCTGACAGTGGCACTGCCCGCCGCAATGGTGGTCACGGCCAAGCCACCCAAGTTCAAGAATTGTATTTCCTAGTCACATTGTGGCAATTTTTCATATTTTCCAATATTTTGCATAATTTTACAACACATTGTTGTTTAGACAAGCCGGCTGTCGGTGTGTGCTTGGCGCATTGCAAGCTTTTAGATTTTCATTTCGAATTGTGCGGTTGCTGGATGGATGCGTAGAAGCAGCCAATGGCGTTTGGAGCAGGTGTTGAATCCAAACTCGAATTGCATATATAATACATACATATACATATTATATGTAAAGGGCGAAAAGGCAAATACAAAGCGACTGCAAAAAATTAAATATAAAACGGAGTAGTCTTTGAGCAGCTTCGTAGATATCATCTGTAAGTTGACATGAATAAAAGCCGCTAGTTCAGTGTCGGATGCATTCAACTTTTCATATACCAAAAACTCAACAAATATTTAGAATATAAATCCATTATGAAATAGAATACAATTCAACTAAAGCAGAAATCTTCTAACACATTCTACTTGAACCAAAAAAGGAAATGTTCTATTTTCTATTATAAGATTTATTTTCTCGTAATAATGGATGGGCTTTATTCGCCAACCCTTTAACCGTGTACGAATACTCGTAAAACAACTACATACATTGCTTGCGAGGTAAGAAGCTAAAAATGTAGACGCTTGTTGTAAGCTCTGTCATCTTTATTTGTTGTTGGTAGCTATTGGAATAATTCTGCCCTCATTTTCACATTAAATGGAAGTTATATCTTTAACTTGATTGCGTTCGATAAATCAAATTTATGATGAAAATGAAATTAACCTTTGGCTTCGGTTGTTTGATTTATAAAAAATCTGTCGCAACTTTCACTTGATTGTGTTTAAAAAGAGTTGATTTGAACAAAATTGTGATATTTTTGTTTGTTTGTTTGTTTATTGGGAAAGTGATTTTTAAACGAGATGACAATCAAAATAGCGGAATTGAGCACCGGATAGAAGCAACAAAACAAAACTTGGGAATTATAAAATTTATTATGTTTTCAGATCTCCGCCAAAATATTTCGAAAAATATTAATATTAAGTGAGCTAAATCGATTTGAAAATAGTAATGATTTTTTTTTTTTGAAAAAATATTGTAAAAATATCTTTTAATGCTATTGCGAAAAATTATTGGTACATATCTTAAAATATAATGAGTTTTATAATTCTGAAGGAAAACAGACAGATTTTGTTTTGTATACAGCCTGATTTTGTTTTGTATGGGGAGCGAAACCCCAAGTGTATAGGAAGCACATATTCCTCAAATAATTTTTAAAACTAAGAATGCTACTCATTGTTGTTCGCAAAAGTTACATAAAAAAAAAAATTATTAAATCGGTTTAGTAATTTGAGCTCCAAATCGTTAAAATAATTCCCTACATAATCAGTTTTATTTTATAGTGTATAGATAACGGGTGATTCATCAATACATTATTTTTTAATTTAAATAACTACATGTCGAAACCTTGATTATTACCCGAAGAACAATCTCTGGCTTTTATATTCATTAATTCAAATGTTGACCGCACCTACGCTGTAGGCAGGCAGCCCATTCGGAAGGTCCACGGTCCACTAGTTACGGGTGATCTTACAAAACAAGTCTAGATAGCTCTCTCTATACTACATAATCACATAAGCACTTTTTTATAACTTTGCATTAGTTCGGGTGAAGTTTTGTGAATCGGTTTATGAGGAAAAAGTGCACTAAAAAATGTGTTCTGGCTCTTTTGTGATTCGTACTGTATATCGCAACAACAAATTCGTCATCTAAGATTGAGTTAGGATATAATACTGTTAAAAAATATTCGCCTTTCAAATGCGTTCCTTTCTCTAAGGCCGATATTGCATTATCGTTTCAATTTGTGTTTTTGTTTTTGTTTTTGGCACATAGTGCGCAATAAAACAATTGTTTAACAATTCGCATCCAAAGAGGAGAAATAATGGAAAGGAAAAAAGGCTATACACATATGTAGTACACAATAAATAGTTAGTGAGTTCCCGCAAACAAAAAAATTGGTATAAACTCCTAATGACATTCGCGTGCAATCGAAATTAATAATAAAGTCATAACAGTTTGTGAGCCAAGTGCTCGACAGAGTTAGCGAGTCTGACTTTTTCCTACACTTAGCGCAGAGGTGTTGAAAATATTAAATTAAAACGCTTTTCGGTAGTGACCACTTGCCAAGCCTACTGGCGGCTTACCGTTTGGATGGGGCATGAGGCAAGTGTTACGTGGCCATTGTTGCATGCCAATGCGTGATGACCGATCGGCGGGTATCATTTGCTGGCGATCTTCCCTTGCATGCTTTGCCAATTTGCAACAGTTTTCCCGAAAATGGGTGTGTGTGTGTGTGTGTGTATGTGTGAACATGGTGCGCAATGGCATGTCTAACGAGGCTCTTATGCAGAGCTTTGTTAATTTTGAGTTTTCAATAGCTTTCGCAAAGTCGCCCCTGAAGGCAGGTTGGTGAAAATATGACAGAATTCACACGTACGTACCAACCATCCCCTCCCACCCCTCCGAAACACTCGGAAAGTTTTCGAAACTATTCGAATGTTGGTTGCAACTCTGCGCCAATTGGAAATTTGAATTGGTGTTATGGCAGTGTTGCATTGCATGCCTAGCCATGATTTGCGGCGCCAATTCGGGCATAAAAGTTTGCGCAATAAGTAAGGCACGAATCGTTACCATATTTGAACCATTGTTGTTGTGATTTTTGCTGTTGCACCACATTACCTAGTATTTTCGTCATTTCACATACCCACTCAACCAGCCGGAGCTCTGCTTTCGGTATCACCTCGTGGCAACAACAGCAACTGTAGCAACAACGAAACAAGTAGAACTGCTGTTGGAATGTAGTGAATCATCAACGCAAATAAAAATCATATAATTGTTTGCTAGGTAAATATAGAGAAGATACTAAAAGATCGCTCTACTTACCACATCGAACGTCCGAACGAACCCAAAAATCCGAATTAGAAGTTTCATTCACGTACAGTGGCGGCCATAAAAATTAGCACCGAACTTCAATATACATATGTATGTAATACCGTGTGCCTCTTACGTTTACTAATCTATTTGAATTTTTTTTTATAAAAGTGGCATTAACATAAACCATATAAATAATTTAAAACTTCGTACAAAATTTTCAAAAATTCTTCAGTTGTTAAAAAATGTTCATCAAATATTCAATCTCTTTACTCAGAATTTAACACTGGGCCCGTTTTATTGTAACCGACTTGCAAAAGAACGCTCCAGCTCGGATAAAATTTCCTTTAGTTGCAAAAGCAACCCTGTTGCCATCTTTCATAAAACATGAGATTCATTTAGTGCTATTTAAGAACGGAAAATAGTTCAACTCGCTGTGACTTGATGATCTCGTCACGTAGTAGATCTGGACTTAATCCACATTTAGTTTCTCTGTACAACCCTGATTAGTGCCCTCTGCCACAACTATCGATCTGGAGTGAAAACCAAACAAACACATAAACTAAGTCAAATAATTCTTGTATCACTTTCCGTGCAAAAAAATTACACAAGTTTTGTAATTTGATAAGCCAGTTGTGGGTCATCCCGCCTCATTTCTGATGAATGTTTGGATAATCTAGAGATCTCAAAGTTAATTTTTCCACTTGTGGAACTTTTTCGTTCAAAATGTATGTGTTAGAAAATCTTAAATTGGCTTTTTGTTCGAACCTCAGGGCTACTGGCTGGCCATAGCTTTTTCAGAAATTGCATTTTGATATCCATATTAAATTGGGAACTCAATAACTCGAAACTACATACATTGTGCACATATGTAGTTTTGAAACCGAAGTAGTAGCTTTTGATTTTTTCTTATCGCGGAGCAGGCGGGCGGAAAGCAGCTTTTGTTTGCAATCATTGTTGCATTGGCGAGCACTTTACTCCATCGGAATATGGCAAATCATCTGTCTCGCCGCTCTGTTGCAGCTAATTTGTGTCGATTTTAATAAAGTATGTGGGTGTGTTGTTGGGAGCAGCCGCAGCAGCCGCAGCAGCCGCAGCAGTTGCAACAGCACCAGCAGTAGCCTTGGGCCGATGCATGACGTGACGCCCAGAAGTGTGAGCACTTGCGTTCCCAACAACAGTAAATTAGCTCGTGCACAGTGGCGCACTTGCTAGAGCTGGCACCGTAGCTGCCACACCGCCAAACGCCAAACTGGCATTGCTGTCTAGGCAGGCTTGGCCGTAACTGTTTTGCTACCAACTCTGCTATGCGCCTCATTTCGTATTCCCCCGCTATTTCATACAAAAAAAAAAACAAAAAGTGATTAAAGCACGTGTTGGTGTCTTTGCAATTGTTGTGGGGGCTGTGCAAATGCGATTGCAATATTCATTTTACTTGTGAGGTATAATGTTGCAACATCTACGAACAGTGAGTAGTTCCCACTTGAAAGTTTGTGCAGTTTGTGTGCAAATATTTGCCAACAGCAACTAGCTGAAGAATACAACTTTCAATTGTCATGACAAATTGCCATCAAGATGCACCCGCGACTTTGACGTGTTGCAATGTGCGCCGCCGACATTGCAGATTTGAAAAGTTTTCCGAGTTTGCTCATCAGCGCGCATCAAATCAGCTGGCAGCTTGCTTTTGTTTGCCCTATAACCTCGGCGTCCATAATTTTGTTTTTTTTTTATACTGTTGCTTTGGGTCTTGATTATCGTCAGCAAATATTGTGAGTGGCGCTGACTGGCGAACGCTTCCAGGTGGCGTGCCAAGGGGAAGCATCCGTAAAGGCCTGCAAAGCATTAAATTCTTATCATTAGGATCTTGAGGAGACTTCATCCACTACGAAGATGTATATTGTTTACATTTAATCGAAATTTCAATTGGCGAATTTTTGAAAGGAAAACTGTAGAAAAATAATGTTAAATCATTTGAAATAATTAAAAAGTGTCAAACTATAACCTCCACACAACTAACTTTTTTCGAAGATGTGATTTGTTAAATTTCAGTCAAAAAAAAAAAAAAAATCTACCTCATTTCTATGTATGTGAAGCGGATATAATGCCCCTCTTTGTTGTTTTTCTTTTATTTTATTTTTAACCCCCTTTGGCAAAACAACTAGATTTTGTAATGCCTGAAAAGCGTTTATTGTGGCGCTTCAAATGAGCAATGAGCGTACTCGTACACATCAGGTCAATAAATGAGGCGCATAAAAGTTGTGTGCCGATGTGGTGTTGGCTTAGTTGGTGCTTGGTGAGAGATGGCTACTTCGTCTGGTTGCTCTGTTAGCTGACTGGCAAAACACCGATAATAATGAAGGTCTGCACAAATGAGTGAAGTATCGGCTGTGGGGACAATTGCTGGCCAATCAATTTACATGAATTTAACGGTTTTAGCTTCTGGGCACTCGCAGTGGAAAATTCGAAGCAGAAAGTGTTTTAAAAGCTCAATTTCGCGAATATTAGAGACACTTACCTACTTCGTACTTACATGGACATATGTTGACTCAAATAACTGACCACCGAGGGATTTTTTTTTTACAATTCAATTCGAATGTAAAAAATCGCCAGATTTGCAATGAGTGTGCCTGCTGCGATGGCGACATTCACGAAAGTTTGAAATTATGTAATCTCGCTATTTTATTAAAATTTAAAGTTGTATACCTCTTTAGTAGAAATAAATGAGCACAATGATAATCGCATAAATTGTTTTTGGAGGAGAACCTAGTGAAAAGAGGTTGCATATAGTATATGTTTGTCCTGCGAGGTACTGAATTTCATCTCAACAATCGTAATCAATCAATTTAAGCTATATTTGTGGCTTATATTTCTTCGCATGATTGAACTCTTAAAGTGTTATCTCCAATATATGTGTTGCCCCATTATGTTGTTGTTTTCACCTGTCAAATATAATGTGTTTGGATGAAGCATTATACGTCGTCTTGACTTGTTTTTCCTTATTTGGTCGAAGGCTCACGGCAAATAAATTGTTGTGTACCGCTCAAAATATATCATGCTAAGTGTAACTAAGATTATTTCTGCCACATGACCACTTAATTAAATTATACGGAATTCAAAGTTGTTGCGTAATTTAGTTCCCGTGTAGGATCGATGATTTCTGTCACAGAAGCGGATTTCGAACGACCTTTGACAATCAATTTCTTTCATGATAAGATTAGATTTTACCAAGCAACGCCAGATCTGATTAACTCTTCCTTCGAACGGTTTTGGAAACTCAAGTACCATTAGTACCTGGATTTGCAAATTACTGCTTGACCAAAAGTTTTGACTTTAGATGACTTTCCTCCCCTAACACAACTAAATATTAGACGAGTACGGTGTCAGGGCGTAAATACCCTTTCGAACTCTAAAAGCTAATTTAAATTAATTTTCTCTTTGTTTACTATTGTCTTTGTCTATGCGTGCGAGTGCATGACTTTTCACGGTGTCAGGTTGCTAATCCAGTCAACGCAACATACCTGCTTCTGTTCATAGAGAAGATACCAAGGCAGAGGAATCACCGATAGCTACTACCAGCAAGAAAGAGGTTTTATTTTGTTGCATTTTCCATTTGCTATTCCGCGCTGACATTTATTCACCTGCGGCGACAAGAGTTGCTGATCTTCTTCATTTATTGCACTGTAGGTATGTATGTGTGTGTGCGTGTATGTATATATGTATGTAGGTATCTTTGTTTGTATGGATGTTTTCGTGGTTGGTAGGCAACGCAGATCGTTTTGTATTTTAAGTGCTACTAATGACCTTGCCGCCTAACGGCACCCCTTCATAACTCAATTGTAAGTTTTTTTTTTCTTTAAATCGCAAGAAATTGTACAAACAAACAAAAACAAAAGATATACCCAAATAAAATAAGAGATATGTTTGTGGGTGGAAGTAGAAGTGCATTTGGGTGCCTAAAACTCTTGGGAGATCACTAGACTCGATAATTAGAGATTAATTAGAGAAAATGTCTCACAAATAGAGGAAGATGAACAGGAGGAACCGGACCTCGAAATGCCAGATTTATTGCTCGAAATGACAAAATCTATTGTTGTATATCATTTGTTATGTTTTACAGATCCTTCTTAAAATTCTCACATTATTGTCACTGACTCGAACTTTGTCTTCTCGCTGTATGGCATTTAATTTGCATAGTTATTGGTTTTTTGTTAATAAATCCCATTAGTGTATAATCAGAACCATGTTAGGAAACACATTATGTAAGTTATCTACATAAATGAGGATTAATATTTGTACAATTGAAATGCGGCAATCTGAACTGCAATCCATTTGGTTTTAAAAAATGTTGAATGCAATTGTGTTTTATGAACGGAATTTATAAATCCTCTTGTTAATGATTCTCATTATTTTATAATTCTTGATTAAATAAATGAGTGATCATCTTTTTCCTGTGCTCATAAAAAAAAATAGCAAATTTGCAAGTTTTGACAATTTGGTTTGTCCACATTTATTTTTAATTATCTTTTTATAAAAATATAGATAGTTCTACAACAAAAACCATCAAAGTTTGAAACTTTATACAAAATTTATAAAAGTTAATATAAAAAAATTCTTTTGAATCCAAGTTTAAAAAAAATTGCAGATATTAAATTTTACTGTTGGCAGAAATAACAGATCAAAAATCAACACGAACTTGTAGTCACTTGAAACTTGGGCATTATTATAAGAAAATTGCATATTTAAAACTTTTCTAAAAATTTTGGTTAAAAAGTTAGAAATGTTGATGATTTTTTTTTAATTTGTTGAATTTGTATAAATAATAATAATAATAGTAATAATTTGGCGCTTATTCCATATAGCTTGATGTGTGACTGAACTTCTTTCTCCTGCAATTTGAGGTGTGCGTCTTAATGTTGTAACATAAATTGAGGGATCTACAATTTTACGCCGACTCCGAATGGCAATTGATTTCCGTGAGGTTCGACAGCTGTTAGAAAAACCAAGAATCCACACACTCGGCTATTATTTTGAACACAACTGTATATATTTTATTTTCATATCCGCTAAACAGCAAAAGTAAACTTGGTAAACATATACATAAATACATAAGTATGATCTGAAAGCATCTTCGTCGTAATCCCGCCTGTCTTTTACAATGAAGTTGAAGTGCTGTAATTCTATGAAATAATCGCCCAGCACGAAACCACTTTTAGTGAAGACGTTCACAAAAAGACACCAGTTTCTTCTGTAGCCGATGTGATACTTATTAGTTGAAATCACTCACGTTTACATAAGTATCTATGTATATATGTAAGTATGTATGTATGCATGTGTATACATATACAGATATGTATGAGATCTTGATGGCTAGACCAAATAGAAGTACATAGCATAATATCGACGCATACTATACTAACCAACCGTGCTTATTTTAGAATAAAAAGAAAGTTGACAAACTCTCAACTCACGACCGCACATTATACTCGTAACATACTATGTACTGCTATTGTCGTCAAGCTGCTCCATCGTTGGAGGAACACGAACGTGACATTTTGATGAGATTATGTCAGCTATTGTTATTTTTCGTGTGGCGTTGTTGTTGCTTCTGTTATTACAGTGTAAACCGATGTCATTTGGAGGGGTTCGAACGACGACATGGATAACCCGATTTGTGCTACAAACTCATGTACGTTTTTTTTTTGTTTTTTTATTTATAAAGTATTATAGTTTTGATTCATTTTTCTGCTTCACCGCTCTACCGCTCAGTGAAAAGTACATTAAGGTGTCTGAATGATTTTCAAGTCATACATAGTAGATGGCACCGTTTGGCGCTCATAAAGTTTCTTATCAGCCACAGTGTTGATTTCTCGGTCTACTCTTAATTTTAATCGTAAGACGATATTCCAAATATCAGATTTTATCACTACACCCGCTTAAAAATAAATGGAATCAGTTGATTAAAGCAATGACAGCAATAGAAGCTTCGCTGCGGTTTCTTCAATTGATTTCGTTGGTCACTTCGCTATCTTGAGGCTGATGTGTGAGTGTGAAATCCCAGCTTTTAACTGACACCCACAATTCATACTAAACAGTTTTTGGATTCTCTTTTTTTATGTTGTAAGCAAAATAAACCCCTTACAAATCTGACACATCCGTCTGTGCTTATCTTTAATGTAGCATTTGACACTTCCAAATTAATTGCAGCTCATCATTCAAAACTAATTGTGTGTGGATTGTGCATGTTCGATGCTTTTTTTTTATATTGAGATTAAGTTATGAATTAGATGTCATCTCTCATTAACGAATACAGCACTTCCGCCCACATTTTACCTACATATGTATGTATGTATCTACATACATGGATTGTATTTTGTATACATTTTTTTATTTGTCGTCTGACTGCGAAGAGAGATTTTATTTTCAAATCACTCTATCTAACACTCCATACTTTGATTAGAAACGAGTTTATAACAATTTGAATATTAGGTGTATATCATGGTCGGTGAAGAAGTAATTAATTAAAATAAAATTACCATAATGACCATTGTGGTAAACAAGGTCTTGTAAATTCAATTAACCATTTTGAAATATTTGACTAAAAACCCTCAGTAACCCAGTAATTATATATCCTTAAATTACTATCCATATTTATTATGTACAAAATAATGCCAATTAAAAAGGAAAACGTTTTTAAAAAGTTTTAGTTTAAACATCTATTGCAAGCCTTTTTCATATGCTTACTTATTTTATGAAAAAAAAAAGACAGAAATCAAAAAAGTTTAATTTAGCTTGTTGCGACGAGTTGCATTTGACAGATGAATTGAGTACACATACATACGTACATATACACATAAGTATTTATTTGTATTTGTGACAGTGCCAAGATTACAACACAAGAATTATAGTTGAGGTAGGTTTCTATTCGTATAACTAAAGTACGCAAATTGGGTATTTATGTACATTAGTGCGGGCCGTATTTGTATTAGGATAATTTTTTTTAAGCAACTGAGACTCCTAGAAATAAAAGTTTAGTTTTAAATGGATAACGGGAATTAGTTATAATGTAAACGTAAATAGAAAGTGCAAATGTAAACAAAACAAACAATTTTGACATTCTTACCGCGCCAGGCGAAGACTCAGCTCATCGGACACTACCACCTTATATGAATTCGCCTTGATTTTTTGTATGGCGAAATCTTATCAAATCGAATGGGCGATGTTAACGCCATCATCACCCAAAATTACGTTTTATTATGCACATAGTATTACGCGATAAGGAAGTGGCTTTGGAATTCATGACAAGTTTTGGTTAGTTTAGTAATTATTTTAAGATAAAAGTGGAATAGAAAACAGAGAAAAATAATTAGGCTTTTAAAAAACGTATGTATATTTTACGGTATAAATTATAATTTAAAAAAAGTAGATCCTATAACTTAATGATAGCATAAAATATTTTTTTTTTTAGTTCTGGTTGACTATTTTCTGAATTTATCCATACAATATCACGAAATTATTGGCTCTACTTTCGATTTCGTGTAAAATTTTAGGAATTTGCACATTTTCGGGGTCCTAAGAATATTTAAAGGGGGGTCTTGCTTTGATCCAATTTGCGCTCCGACACATTGAACAAAGTTCTTCTGTACTTTTTAATTTGCCTCGATTTTTCGAAACCAATTTCACAGAAAGGAAATTATTAAATTTAATTATGTAAATTTGCAATAAAATGGCAGCTGCCTGGAATTGAATATTTCGTTACAACAGCGATGCGGCGCGACCTTCCACAACCACCACCACCACCGAGCACGTGCATACAATCTTTTTTAAAATTTTTGCGTTCACTCGCTCTGCGGATTCTATTACTCATTCATTTTGATTATTCTGAAAATAAAGCACCTTCACCTCTTGTCTACATTCCATTCTCTGTTGCCACTGTTTTTTCTACTAAAATCAACCATGGTCATTAAATTTGATATTATTCGTTTATTCTAAAAACAAAAAACAAAAAAAAAAAACACAAAATTTTGCTAGGCGCCTTTCGCTCTAAAGTTGCATGAGAAAAATAGTGCCACACCTTGGTCTCAACACTCAAGGAGCTGATGGAGTTCGTATAACTATGGGTGATTAGTGGAGAATGGTGCTGTGTTGTAAATTTTATAAAGTTACTATGTAAATATTTACCTAGGAGTAGATACATACATACATACACATGTATGTTTTCCTCTATTTAAATATTTTTGTACCTAAAAAAAATCTTGATTTCAATGTGGATGCAAAAAGTCCTCTACTTCATAATCCATTTCACACACACATTATACACCATATATATATAATATATATGTATATATACATTTAGTGTAAGTATGCACATATGTATGTATGTGTATTTTATATTCGAATTATTCGGCAAGCATTGAGTGTTTCATCTGTTGAAAATTGGCAACGAAATGTATCTACGCGTGTTGACGACGGTGCCTTGACATGATGCGCTGCGTGCGATGGATGAAACATACATGTGGCGTTCCACATACTTTGGCCACTAAAGATGACGCATACCTTGGCTATTTCGGTCTGTGATTTCGTGCACTTGTTCTTTTCGGTTGTTTCATTTTGGTTGGGGTTGTTTTTGTTTGTTTTTGTTTTTTTTTTCTGTTTGTTTCGTGTACGATTATTGTGTGTACTGTATGCAAAATTATTTGGTTAAATGTCGTTGCATTGAGTAGGTCGCACATATGCTGATGCTCTTTTGAAATTAATAAATTTCGTTGGTCGACATAAACTAATTATAAGCAGCTCTATTGTTCTAGTTCTCAATTAAACAACCACCTGTGTTGAAGACGCATTTAAATATGAAATTTGCAATCCCAATACTGTTTGGATATCCGCTGCCATTTGAAGTGTTGATTCCGAATGCAAACACTCGCATACTCGTATCTCGCCTCATCCAGAGCTAGTATGTTCCCATAACTCCTACCAAGTACCGAATATTTTTTTTGTACTTCGATACTCGTAACACAGGCCAACAAAATTCGAAAAAATTTCTGAATAAGAAACCAGAGTGTGCTCTTCCGAAAGTTTTCGGTGCATTGAACAAGGATCACGTGAAACTGTACAATACTTGAGAAATTCATGTGTATTCCAAAATTCAATATTGGATATCTTAAAAGGAAAAAAAATAGTTTTGAGCGCACTAAAGCGCATTTGAATGGGCAAGGCTTGCACTTTAAGATGCTGGTAGTAATTTTACATAACCTTAAATACAGGCAAAACCCACGACTTTCGCTTTTTTAGCTTCGGATATCTCGAAAACCTTTAAACGAAAAAATATCGCAAAATATTGGTAAAATGTGAACGAACAAATAAAACTCCCAAAATAGCGATTAAATCAAGATTTTTTTTTAGAAAAATGCTTTTTACATGTAATTTATGACCTGGAATTTATTAGCTAATGAATATTATACTACTATCCACACAAACTAGTTAATTGAACTATGTATTTTGTATAATTTAATGAAATAATTTGTTCCTTTAATGATCAAAAAAAATTTTTTTTTTATATTTTGGTCGGTAGTTTTTATGAATAAAGTCATGGAGTATAAAGTGATATCGGAAGGGCACTCTTCGGAGCCGTAATCATCGTCATAATTTGTCGAGAAAATCGAATATCAACTTGTTGTTGTATATTTTTTTTTTTTGGTTATTTCCAACAACTATTGACAATGTACCGAAAATAAATGAATTGTTGGCAGTATTCACTGTGAGATCATGACGCAAAAGTTGAGGAGGTCAATTTTTGCTTGCACAATCCTAAGATAAGAAAGGCTGCAACAAACAAAACAATCAATCGCTGAGTCCACATACTCGTAAATGTATGGCTGTATGTGAATGTGCAATGCCACTATTGGAGTGCCTATGTAGGTGGGCGCATGGAAGAAGGAGAAGAATTATTTACAGGGGCGGAATGTGGGCGTTCGAATGTTGCAGCGATCGGATCAGATGCAATGATTAATGTTCAAGCAAAAGCTGGTGAAATATCTTAAATAGATCCATACATATATGTATGTACATATGTATATACAAACATACATATAACTACTAACGAAAATTCCAACATAGTGCATACATATGTACATAAATAAATGTGTATGGTTGCGCTTTAAGGTGCATTAACTTGGATGGCGCTTTGCACAGCATTCCTTGCAGTTACTAACGGAATTGATTTTTATATATTTTTTTGTTTTATTTTTGAAGACATGCCATTCGAATAGTTTTTATTGAAGATAATTTAGTCAAAAATACCTATTTCTATGTACAAACATGTCGTAAATTTCTTTAGTTGAATTCAATGATTTGATTTCGAAAATTTTACCTGATTGATTTGTTTGCTTTCTGTTGATCAATTTTAACTAAGTAATTTAAATTTTTTATTTCCTTTCAGGTGTTGTACCATGAAATCGTATCACATGCACGAGTGGTAAGCTCTTGCATTCGTGCTGCATCAGAAAAGCATCAAGGACAGGTGGATTTGCAGCAACAGCAGCAAGAAGAAGAGCAGCAGCTGCAATCACTCGATAGTTGTAGCACAACCGTCGCGGAACTAACTAATTCATCACTCACATCCAACGAAGAGGAAACATTGAGAAAAGAAACAGCTGGCGAGGGAGCCAATGACGAATTGAGTAGCAGCGATAGCAGCAGCAGCGGAATTGAAACTGCAGAAAAGTCATCCTTGTCGCCGAAAAAGTCATCTGTCGTTCGTTCAACTACAAATTCACCAAAGCAAGCAGCAAACTCCGATATTGTTGAAGATAACTTGGATCGCTTGCAGAACCGTTATCACTTGTTATATTTGAAGGCATTCGAGGTGCAACTTTGGCTCGACGGTTTGTTGCGCAAGAAGGGTTCCTCAACGGTGAGTTCAATAAATGTTTTTCGATATTTACATATACTTTGTCTTGAAAAGTGCTGGCGTGGAAGTCAAGGAAATATATCCATATTGTCTCAGCAAACAATGAGCGCTCTCAGCAGAAATGAGACTTAAAGTGATTCAATTCATTTCAATACAGTTTATTTATTTGCACTAATAAGACTATAGTTTCTTATCTACATTTGGAAATAAATATAATTTTAATTTAGTATTTCATTACATAAGTGATTCGACTTAGAGAAGCATAAATATGATTATCGACTAGAAAAATACTATTTCTCTGTTTACTGAGCCCTTTCTCGAATCGAGAACTATTCTAGTTATCTATTAGAAAATCAGAAATGATAGAATACAAGATTACTCCATCCCGCGTCGAGTGTCATATGCCAAAGCAAGTAAAGAATGTACATGTAAGAAAAGAAGTAATTTCCAAAAGATTGGTCTATTTTGTACTTGAGAACTGCCAAAAGTGAGAAAACTAAAGCGGCATAATTACTTTATTCAGTCCACCGTGGGCGGGGGAAGATCAGGTAGAGACCGGTGTCAGAAGAGCATCTCTGTTAAATCGAAATATACACCCTGGGCAAAAAAAAAAAAAAAAAAAAAAAAAAAAAAAAAAACCGCACCAGATTAGAAAATTTTAGGGCTATAAAAAGACGTGAAAACTATGAAACAAAACTATTTTGCATTAAAAAATAAAATAAGTGGACTCGTAAAGGGGTCCCAGTTCCCTTGCGATTTGCGGGGAATGACAAACATCTTTTATGATCTATTATTCAAGTCATCATGCTTTTTGTTGATTTTATTCGTACGAGTATTTATCTTCGGATAGTTGCCCATAAATTTTCCCTTTTAAACCTATGGTTTAGTTTTATTATGATAGTTTTTATTTAATACAAAAATTAAGGCCACAAAAAATAAAAGTTCGTATAAAAACTCCAGGATGCGCACTCTAAATTTATAGGAAATCAGAAAAATACTACATTGATGCGTTTTGTTGTTGTTTTTTAGATGGCAACAGCTCTGAATATTTGCTCTAATACTTATGTACATTGTAAACTATTTGTATAGCATTGAAAAAAGTGGAAACAAATTGCATACATTTAGTATTTATTATCTGTAGTTTGCTCTGAGTCATATACACACATACAGTTGCGGACAAAACAATAGATTCACTGCATTGTTGAAAATATATACTAATTTTATAATCTCTTGATATAATTCACTGCTCAGATTTATATTGCAAATTATTTTATTATTATAATAGAACGAGGTATTAGCTGAAAAAAAAAACATTTTAAAAATTTAAAAAGCTTTTCTTGTTTTTTCCTCAAACATTGCCTTATGATTCTATTATATTGTCTAATATGAATTTCGTATGAATATTTGTTTGTTTTTTTTTTTAAATTTATAATTAACTACTTGAAGTCTTTTTGTTATTATTAAAAACAAAATATATTAATTCTAAAAGTTAATACAAAAACACATATCAATATATCATGTCATGGTTATTTTGAAAATTTCAGCGTATTAATGTTATGCTTGATTTTCATTAGGCCACATTTGACGTCAAATGTTGAAAATATTAAAAACTGTAAAACTTTTGACATTTTGTGACCTGACGTCAATGCAAAATTATAAAATAGCAACATGTTGGCATTTCAAAAACTTATTTTGATTACATTGTTTTGTACGCCACTGTACATACATATATACATACACATACATACATGTGTATGCCTACACCAATATTTATATTTGCTAGTACGCTTAAAGTGATTCGTGCACACGACGCATACCAGTGTATGTAGTACTCGTATATACAAATTTCCATTGCTCTACATTTGCTGAATATAATTTTCTATTATTGCTGCCAGTGTTTTAACAGGTTTTGCAGAGTATATTTATCTATTTATCTTGAATTATTTCGCTGCCGATGGGACCAAATAGCTCTTCGAAAAGGTGTTATTTTCACCGCGTATAAATGTAGTAATTTTTTTTTTCTATTTTAGAATTGCCGCTTCGCATTTCATTCGCCATTTCATAGGTGTTGGTTCTACTCACACGACGAGCGAGATGTGTAATCAATCAAATCGCACTGAATTCGCAACTTTCAAGCCATAGCAGTTCAATTTGACCGAAACTTTCACAGTTTTATTTATATGGCTTTACACTTGGCTGAACAACGAAGAGTAAAAGTTTACTTATCGATACTTGTATTGTGCCATTTTCTCTGTGTGTGTGTGTGTGTTTGGTCGTTATTTACACCAAACCACTAACCACAAAACACATAGCAATTTTCGAGGAAGAGTGCACCCAGCTTGGATGTCACTTTATATAAAAGATCAAATAAAATCAAAAATCAAAAATCAATCATCACAGCCAAATGGCGTGCAATGACCTCAAATCACACAGTTCGCTTGTAATCGGCTCCTAAGCTCTCAGGCGGCGGCACACGTAACAATTTCCCTTGATACGCTCTTGCCGCGCTCCACTAAACGCTCTACCGGTCGGCCAGTTGAAAAAAAAACTCTAGCTCTGACATTAATGCATGTTAGGTGTCAGACTCTCGATTGGCAGCTAGTTGTTGGATATAGCTAGATCCATTAATTAAGCCCTGTTTACGGTGGTGAGTATTGTTTAGGAGTCAGTTGATGGCAATTACACTGGCAAATGAAGGTATCGATAACCTCGCTGGACGCGCTAGACACTAAACACGCGAGATGTAGTAATTTGTGATGCGCCGAAGGTCTTAAATCACTATTTGTATGACACGCAGTAGATGATCTGTCATTTGTGCAATTTAGCTTGGGGCCAGTTCGACAGCCAAACAAATTGAATCACTAAGCAGTTCAACCATTCAAAATTAAACGTAAAGACCGAAAGTCACGGAAAACGAAAACTTTGATATAATGGAAGAAAAAAAAAGTAAAAGTACAATTTATGTTAAAAACTGAACTATTTTACTAAGTGCGGCGGCTCTCATGCACAAACGCCAGTTATCGATTAGAGTGTAGTTAAGTGGAGCGTACTTGGAGGGAGAAAAAAAAAAAAACAACGCAACTTTACAATTCACTAAGTTAGAAAAACAAGCGCCATGATAACATCTTTTGTTTTTGCGACATCCATTACCTTCCGACATCCAAAACAAAAAAAAAAAAAAACAAAGATTTCGAACAGAAAAAAGAAAGCGACCAATAACATGCTATCCAGCTTTTGTACATCAATATACTGCAACATTGTTGCTGATGAGGCTCATGTTGCAAGCATTGAAACACTACTTTTTTTTTGTCAGTGCTATGTTTTTGTTGTGCACCCATAAATCAGTTTCTGACGAAAAAAAAAACAAAAAAAATATATAGTATATATGTATGTACATATTTCGCCAATGTTACTTGTATTCGATTTTCCAAAATAGTCATTCGCTGCAGTGCTCTTTTGTCCCGTTGCTAGGTTTTTTCTTCTTTCACATTACCAGACACGGAAACTGGGGACAATGGATAGATACATATTTTTCGTATCTTGTTAATATTTCATTTACATGGATTACAAAAACACTTGTGGGAGCCGAGGATGTGTACTATGGTAGTTTATGTGAGTGAGCTATTATTTCATAATTTCATGGTTGCATAATTAATACTCGTAGAAGCTATGGTTCGAGTAATTGGATCTGCATTAATTACAAATCCAAATGAATCGAATACTCGCAGTGAATAAAATTAAAGTAAACAACAGAATAGAAATAATACGTATGAAGACACACATACATATGCACATTTGAGCTTATTTTTAAAAAAGTTGCATGTTTCAACACTTACCATCTTGCAAGGATTTCAAAACCGGGGGGGAAAAATTTTTCGCCACGCTGTAACAGCTACGTTGGTTTTTTTTCCTATAATGAAGTAATGATTCTAATTAAAAAACTTTAGCTTAAAGTAATGCACCTGAGCTAAATCATGTTGAATCAGTTCAGTCCCTAACCGTTGAATTATAAAAAGGCAAAAAAAAAAAAAAACAACGGATTATCACGAATTGAGGAATCTACAGTTTTACGCCGGCTCCGAACGGCCAAGTTTTATCCAGGGGTACTCTAGGTGCTTAAAATTCGTTCGTTTCATACCAGTAGTCCTATATTTTGTTTGATTTTTTTTTTAAATTAATTTGTGTTTAACTGTTAAAACCAAAAATATTTTTAATTCAAACTTTCCTAAACCATCTGCATTTGACACCCTTTAAAAATGTTTTTGAAATTGACACCATACATATATGTACATATGCACATATGTTAGTTAATTGAATTAACACCCCGTCAAAAATAATTTCGTATAACCCTCTTTCTTTTCACACTAATATTGTATTAAATCAGTTAACTTATGAATTGAATTGAATTAACATATCTAAACAGGTAAAAATCCTATCCAAAAATATTTGT
The DNA here is from genome assembly GCA_951828415.1 of Anomoia purmunda. Classification (NCBI taxonomy): domain Eukaryota; kingdom Metazoa; phylum Arthropoda; class Insecta; order Diptera; family Tephritidae; genus Anomoia; species Anomoia purmunda. The sequence continues at coordinate 903,593 of OX639996.1, forward strand.
CAAAATTAATACAATGAATCTAATTCAATTTGATTATTCGAACATGTGGCAACCCTCTTTAAAGATATTTTTGAAATAAATATTTCTTAAAGCTTTTCCAATTGACACCAACATAGAAGCATATCAGTTAATTTTTAAATTAATTAAATTGAATTAACCATTTATTTTAAACAGGTGGCAACTCCCTTTGAAAATATCCTTTTCGTTAATTCATGACGATTTTGTAAAATTTTATCGCAATCTGGACATCAAAGAATTATTGATAGTTAATGAATTCAAACCAATCAAGCTTCCTTAATTTGTATGAAAGAATATTGTCCTTCGGATGGCCAAACCGGTTTTCCACTTAAGCATTTTAAAAGTTTTGTAATTCACAATGTATTTGAAAGATGTAAGATAATAATTTATATAATTTATGACAAACCACTTAAATAAATAATAGTGCACACCTTTCTTGAGAGCTGCCATCCATGGAAGGGGATAAAAAAGTTTTTTTGTAGTTCTGAAAATCAAAAATTTGGGTGGGTGGCGGTAGAAAACGGAGATTTTGGGTTTGTACAACGTTCAATCCTTATACAAAGCAGTGTAATGGATACTGATTCGTATTTAGCGATACTAATAACACTCGCTGCATTTACAATATAAAAAGCGATATTTCCCATAGCTAAGACATATCTATGTGTGTAAATATATAAGTTTTTATTTCATTTCATTTCCCCTTTTTCGGCAATACCATTACTTACTTCATCATTTGTCATTTTTGTATTTACATCTATCTACACATGTTTGTATGTACAGTATGGTAGTATCTTACATTGAGAAAGGAATTTTTAAATCATACAACTTTTACATAACACATATGTTGAATTTTTTTCGTGGATATATCTTCGTTTTCAACTTCAATAGTGATTAGCTTTGGCTCTTCCAGCATCGCGTACTTCTATTAATCATAATTCGCTTTGGGATTTGCCATTGTAATTACCTAAAAGCTTGTAGCGTTAATTTTACGGCTCTTCGGCTTACAGCCAATCATTAAGTCCATATTAGCTGAATTAATGGACGGTTTTTGCATCATTTATGAGGTGAAACTAAAAAAGCATTTGTAGCTATGTTTATTTAAGTTTTTAGTCTTGCAGGTCAAACAACGATTAGTGATAGTTTTCGAAATCCATTTGGGTAAGACTGATTGCTGTATGTTTATTACAACGGCATAGCACTTGCATTCAGTCTTTTTCCAACATCGGTTGTTTAGAATCGACGAGGAAAGCGGTACATACATACATACGCCCATACAAAAATAATTATATATTTATACACATTAGGATGCCTTATCGAAAATAGTAGAATTATAAAACGTATTGTGTTTTAAGACTTCCGCGAAAATATTTCGGAATCAAATAAGATTTATGGGAGTTGGACCGATTTATAAATACCTCCAAAAATAGATCTTTTTTTAAATGAAAATAGTTCTTTTGTTAAAAAAGTATTGAAAATTCGATGATAACATTTAAAATTTTAAAAATTTGTTCAACGTCGTCCACATAATGAGGCTTATTTGCAGGTGGTGAGAACTACGTTTCCTATGGTACCTTATAGGCTTAATTCCGTTTATTTTTAGTTGATCTATTCAGGTTTTAAACTCACAAGGTCAAAAACGCTATAAACAATCTCATTGTTTATATGATCCTGTTGAATTTTTTTCAAAACATTTTTCTGTATAACTTTTAAGCTTAAATTTTGAAACAAAACTCAAAACAAAAAAAAAATATTTATAAAATACCTCTAATTTTGGAGGTCCAGCTCATGTAAAATGGGTATGTTCGGCAATTCACTTTCACTCGTAAATGTTTACTTAACCCGACAGTTTCCGATAGGGACAATAAGCAAATTCACTCGGAAGTGAAAGGCAGAAGATGCCTGAATCTTAATAATTTTCCGAAATAGTTTGGTTACTGTATTACAATTTAATTAATTTTCTATTCTCTTATTATACAATAAATACAAATAGAGTTTATAAACAAATTTTTATTGCGAAAATTAATTAACGTTCAAAATTTTATATTTTGTAACAAGTTACTACCCTTAATAATTCAAAAAAGGTCTCTCATGCTAAATCATATTTATTATTTTAATTACAAAACTATATTTCTTTTTTCAACAAAAACCATAAAATCAAAAATTCCAAGCTTTATTCAAAACCTAGGAAAATTAGCCAAATTAAGAATAAGCCATAAATTACGTTAGTGTGTCTGGGCTTATATAATACATACTTTTCAATGTTGACTTTTTGCTATTAAAGGGAATTTATCTGTCTTCGTTTCAGATATGAACGAAGAAATTTAAAATCCCTAAAATCTCGGAATTTTCGGCAAGTAATTCCGGAATCGCAGTATTTTTTAAGAACCGAAAAACAGGTTTACCATCTCTAACGCACATACATAATTGTAAAATCCTGTATGCCATATACATAAATTCAATATATGTATGTATTTGATACACGTAAGAAGAAAAATTAAAAAACAATTTTTCAGGTTATATCACAGGAAAAATCAGCCGGGCTTGATAGCCTAGAGATCGCTTTTTCAATTATTTTCGATTTGATTTTCAATTATTTTAAATACTACTGAAAATTTCGTTTTCGTTTCGCAGTTTTTCTTTTCAGTGGATATACTCGTACACGTGTCAGAAAATACGCGCATTTATATATTATGTACATATATTATGTATATAACATGTGTATGCAGATACATAAGTATATTTAAAAGTGTGTGAAAGTAAAAACCATGGTCGTTAATATTAATGTTTTCTTGCCGATTTCCGCGGTTTTTGTTTAACAAAATTCTCAAGATCATAAACTATTTGGAGCAGCATAAGTTTTGTTTCGCGCTTTCAATTAGCTAGCAGATAGTTTATATGTATACTCCTGACCATTTATGAACATACATTTGTACATATGTATATTTAGTATATGTATGTATACAGATATTTGCTATTCTAAAAACCATTTTCGTAAGCATTCTAGAGGCATCGAAGTAAAAAAGAGGAACGGTGGTGGCGTCGTAATTTTATTAGCTAGCTCTGATTGTACAAAAATCAAGGCACTTGGTAAACGCACTTTTAGATATTTATAATATCCGAGCGTCTATTGGAAGTGAATGTAAAAAAGCCTCTTTAATTGTAAACATTTATAATTGGCAAAAAACAGAAACGAAGAGGATTTCGTTCCTTTTGTTATAAAACAAAATTAACTTAATTGCATATACAACTTTACATATGTATATTGTATGTACATAAATGAGAAACATCAAGGTCATTTAAAAATACTTCCATAGATATGTTCGGCCTTTTTTTCATTACATCCTCAACTTGGATAGCTTACTTCATCACCGCAAAAATTTCCCACCTTGCCACGCCCTAAATGCAGGCAATTTAACATTTAGTTCACAGCTTTTTTATATGCGCATTGTTTCAAAGTTTTGAATACTGTATTATCTTCTCATGGTCATGTTGTCGGAAAGCAGAGGTGGCCACTTCTAAGGGACGTGTGCAATTTTTTTCTCTTCTGCCTTTAGACGTACACGACAAAAGGTGCGTTCCATTCCTGCACATATTTTTAGCATCTTCATTGAAGCAGGGCTTCTTGTCAAAGCGCGCTATGATCGGACTCAATCGATTTGCAACTTTCATTCAATAGCGATTTTGTTTTATCTAAAAGAGAAACAATTTATCTATAAATATAATATTAATAAATTAAAAAATAATATTAATAATTAAATAAAATATAATATTAATAAATTAAAAAATAATATTAAAAATTAAATAAAATATAATATTAATAAATTAAAATAAATAAAAAAACCCATTAAATTAAAAAAAAGGACGCGGAACGTAATGAATGTAAGTTTTGTATAAAAATTTGGTGTTAATAGTAATTCTGGCTAGAAAATAAAAGTTCTTTCTATTTTTTACCCGGAAAATTTAGATTATGTATTAAAAATAATTATTCAACCCCGGTTGTCACTAACGCTAATTGACAAACCAGTTTTGTTGTATTACAACTTACAGTATGATTTTGATATCTCTCATTAAGATACTATAACTTTGGTTCGATGCTTGTAAGTATAAGAAGAGATAGACCTATACCGAAGTATACCAAAATGATCGGGGCAACGAGCTAATTCGATTTAGCCATGCCCCTCTCTCTGTTTGACCTCAAACTAGTCCCTCAGTTTTTAGATATCTGACTGAAACGTGGTAAGCAGAAGTATTTCTATAATGTATTATTCATTTGTCGGAACCGACCAGCTCGGACATTATATCGCTGTTGTATAAGTGATTGTTCAGATACGAGATTTCACTTGCTACCAAGAGGCGACCACCTAAACGAAAACTTTGATTGCATGAGTTTTTACCACCTTTGAACCTCTATGGGTTGGTACCCGTCCCGGTCTAATGTTTGTGCACTTTAATACTTTTGCATATTGGGTCAATGAAATAAAAATATTTATTATGTCGTACGTTTTATATAAAAAAAAATAAAGTCGCATAGGTACATATCTACAATGTTTAATAGTGTTTTCTTTTCTCGAAAAAAATTTGCCCTGCTGGTTTTTCTCAGCCTTTTAACGGGGTTGCCTGTTCCTTTTCTACTAATGTATCTATTTTGCAGGACGACAGCTAACCTAATGCAAATGTTATAATCAGGGACCGCAAATAGCGATTATTGAGAGAGCGATTTGAAAGAGAAATGCTACGTGTATAAGAATTAAAGCAACATACTCCTTGTAACAAAAACTACCATCAGCGACATTGAGTTTTGTTTTTTGAGTTTTATTGAAAAAAAAAAATTGAGTTTAATCGTTATTTCTTTAGTTCTATTTATTGCTCAGAAAATAAAAGTTAAGTGTAGAAATTTTTCACACACTAAAACTCAAGAAATAACGATTGAAAAGTTTTTTTTTTTTAAATAAAAGTTATAACCGTTACGGCCCCTGGTTACAATATAATGAAGCAATATTTTGAGAAAAAAAAACGCCATAAAAATATTTTTCATGGTTAACTGGGTTTCATTGCCAACTGCATCCGAAAATCATTTTTCAGTTCTTTAGCTTTTGTACTTTTTATTAATTGCCGTCGAATTCAGTTCTCCTTTTCGTTTGTCTGTTCCAGAGCATTGCTGATGGTGTTGATTACGTTGATGTTGATGACAATATAGATTGTCATTCCTCAGAATTCGATGACGACGAGGCTGCTGCAACAGAAGACGATTTAAATATTCTAGGTTCCGGAATCGAAAGCGATATCACACATAACTCTTCTTCAGTTTGTGAACTGCAGAATCGTAGTGATTTGACAGCAGATGCCAATTGTGACCCTGCAAAGGTAATATATATATATGTATTTTTATATTCAGATAATTGTCGTGATTATGCTTTTTTACGTTAAAATATTTTTTTTAATAAATTTTTTTATTGCCACATTTTTTTTATCGCATTTTGTGCATGCATTGTTGTCACATTGACTTGTTCTGTTATGCTTCTATATACATTCATATTTGTTTTTTTTTTACAAAACTAATATTTTTTAAATATATGCAATGGAATAATTGAAGCTGCCCACAAGATAGTTCGTACGATCAGAGGCAAAACTTTGCATACACAACACGATCGTTAAAGTATTTTAAAATTGTTAGTAATTAAGACAACAAATAAAACTACTAAACATTCGAATTTTGGAGCATAGATTTTTGTAAATTCATTTACACAAAATTAGCTACTCGCACTTCGTATGCGTAGAAAGAAAAATAATTATAGTCCTATAATAAATATTGCAAATTCCCAAGGACACGGCTGGTTCAAAAGATGTTAATTTTCAATTTATTCCACTTTCTGGGCATGCTTGATAAAATTGAATGCCAATTAAACCATTTTACTATAAATCAATGGGATCGTCTTAAATAGCCGTGCAAGGCACAATTTGTTTATACCAAACAAAAAAAAAAAAAAAAAAAAAAAAGGAGTGTAAATATCGTTGTCATTTGTCAGTCTTGTTGCATACATTTTTTTCTTTTTAAATTTGTTAACCCTATTAATTTAAAATTTTTAAATTTGTTATTCGATTTTTCGCAAGGTGGATCCGTAAGAGATACATACAACCAAGGCGAATCCGTTATGTATTTTGTTTTTGTAATTTTGTGAGTGAATTGTCAAAATCTGAATGCGCCCAGTACTGCTCACGTATTTTGTTCGTGTAAACAAAACCACCCAGCGAAGTGGGAAAGAAGAACAAGCATTCAGTTCGTGGAATTCCATCACCTTATATGAATTCGCCTTGCTTTTTGCGTACATAGAAAACCGGATACTCATAAATATGAAATGCATACAGTGTATTGCACAGAACAGATTCGCCTGTAAAATTTTAAAGAGAAAGCTTGACATCGCTTTGAATAACCAAGTGAAAGTTGATGATTTTCTATCATAAACTGTAGACAGATCCCTTTAAATTTTTTTTAACATCCTAGGAAGTTGTTTTTTGTAGACACTTCGCTTTTATTAGAGTTCACATATTTTCAATTGAGTTTACATTCCGATTTTGTGAAGGCCAATCAAGCTTTGTCTATGTCTTTTTCTGTCTTCCAAGACATGCATAGTCGACATTTCTTTTTAAATGATCCAATCATTTATATTTGGCACATCAAGTTTTGGCGCAAACCTTTAGCAAACATTTTTCTTACTTTTTTATCATAGAGTTTGCCTCGAGAATTTGCGTAAAGACAGTCAATGTACCGAATTCAATTTTAGAAAAATAACCGCAAACATGGATCTTTACAGGGAAAGTTCATATGTGAATAAAATTTATTACTTTTTTGTTAAAGTATCATTACAAATGTAAAAAATAAGTGAAACGATTTTGACGCAGCCGCATAATTAAAGCACAACAACGACACGGCTAAAGGTTTTACGATGTTGTTGATAGAAATTTAACAAATGAAGCAAACGAATTAAAAAGATGCATGCACCCATTACTTATTTTGATTTCTGTTAATTTTTGTTGTAATTTTTTACGTTGTACTTACCATTGTTCTGTCTTGAACGCAGCCGACACCAATTTTTGCCTAGAGTCAATAGAAATGAAATTTATTTTAGAACCCCAATTGCGACTTTCAATCTAAAAAACGTAGATATCGACCATAAACAAGAATCGAAAATTACCATTAAATATAGGGTGACTGCGAAGACGGCGACGACGAAGGAGAGGAGGAGGACGAAGTTGATTTTGGCCGTTCCAGACCTAGTTGGCCAGGGCGGGGCTACAACACCGTACTGGTAACTTTCGACAAAAGAGGCAAGGCCGACGGCTCAGGACAAACAACCACACTCACCGACTTCGAGGCTGACTCGGAGAGTAGTGACTGGGAGACATCACGCCAGCAGGTGTCCACTCAACGTAAATTGTACAACAACGCCTTATACTCCAAGAATCCACTAGAAAATGAAGCGATTTCATTCAATTCAAATTCATTCGTTACACCCGTAATTGGCGAGGAGAGTGGCAATAACGACATAAACCTATTTCAGTCTGAAATTCACACCTTTTACCAGCATCAAGATGCGCCTCAAGATTTAGACAGCCATAATAAAGAGGGGGAAATCGCATCTGCGAATAAGTCACCTATGTCAATGAAAACGAAAATGAATAAGATGAATACAGATGGGAAACAACAGATGCTAGTCCCGATGAACGCGTCCACTGCCAACGCTACCGCCGCCACCACTAACGCCGTCATCAACGCGATTGCCAACACTACCACCAACACCACTTCGACGGCAACGCAGACCCAACAGAAACTCCAAACCTTGCACAACAATAAACAGGTTGCTGCACCGACCAAGCAAAAGAGCATCGCTGTTATTTCACCAAACAGTCACAACAATAAATCGCCGACTGTGTTGCGCAAACGGCAGCAGCAACACCACATCGACATCTCCAAATTTAATCGGTCTAATCGTAAGTCGAAGAACTGTGCCGTTTTCTACTTCAAACATTTGGACACCGACAACGAAACGAATTGCAGCAGCGTTGGCGAAGCCGCCGATGTAGCTGCCCAACCCGATACCTTGTCATCGTCGGCGTCACAAACAAGCGAAGTAAGTACCACGAACCACCAAACACAAGACGGGTCGGTAATTAATGGTAATGACAATAGCATTTTAATCTTGGCCACTTTGCGCAAAGTGTACGAGTATTGAAGTGAGGGTTGCTGGTGTTCGGTGCTCGGTGCTAAGGGGTATACTAATATACTAACGCTTGTGTTCTGTTCCACCGCCGCTCCCGCTTTACCAATGTTGTGATAATTTAACTAATTTTAATCAAAACTAATCACTGTTTGGTATTTTCAATATGCTCATTTAAGTTTATATACATATCCACTCTTTTGCGTATGTATGTATGTTGTGCATAATTTATTTAATTTTTTTTATTGCAAAATTAATTCAAAAATTCAAAAATACATTCAACATACATTGTATAAAATTAAAAAAAATTTGCAAGTTAAAAGTTTTGTTGTAGCCTTGCAAAACTTAAACAATTAAACAATATAAAATAGTATAAAAAAAACCCAGTGTGCGAGGGATCCTTACGGGCGGAATGTGTGAAACTTAATAGAAAAAAGTATAATACATACTATATTTTCTAAGATGATTTTTTGTGATATTTTATTAAAATTAGTAATTTAATTTTTCAAACTGGCGCCATTCCTTTTCGCCTCTTAAACCTCTTTAGTTTGGCACTCATATACATACATATAGTAAGTACGTAGTAGCATTTCGTTTAACTTATCGATTAAATTGAATTAACCCTTCCAAACAGGTAGCAACACTCTTCGAGCATTTTTTCGTAATGAAGCTTTCTTAAACTCCTTTCGTTTGACCGCCATGCCGTAATATTTTATTTAGCTTATTAATTTAATTATTAAATCCTTGAAATAGGTGAGATCTTTCTGAATTCTTATCTGAAACATAGATACAAGGTTTCTTGTATGATTTTCCTTAGTCCATGAACCTCGAAAACATCAGTTAACTCCGACACTCCTTTCTTCAAAATGCTGTTACTCTTACAATATTGGAAATTCAGCGCTGAAATTTTGTACAGATATTCTTTAAAGGCAGACTTATTCATTAATAAAATAAAAAAATAAATTCGATTTTTGGACTTCCTTGATCAGTCGTACCGCTTTGGCATGCAAGAGGTAGTAAACATTCTCACTCCCTTGCAAAGTTAAAACTTACTTACACATTAGGGTGCCCCACCAAAAATTGTTGAGGGTTTTCCACCAGAATTAGCAAATGTTTTATGTTTAGGACCGATTTGAGAATGTCTTCTAAATAAGGGTTTTATTTTATAAATAAAAATAGATTTTTTTTTCGTCCAAGTCTTTGTTTTCAATTTCTATCAGCATTTTCAAAGTGAAATGGGCCAATGATCTCAAAATCCAAAGTGTCACTCTCTGAGAATGCTTTCATTGACTTCTCCACGATCACGTGAGGCTATTCCGATCCCCAGTTGCGGTAGTTTTGCTTGTTATCATGCCCCCCGAGATGAAAAAATTTGCAATACTCGCGCTTGCACTAGCACTTATGGATTTAGAATCAAATAGGTCTTTCATGGACCGAATAAGAAGTTTTCAGAGGCTGAAGTGACGCACTTACTATCCTAAGGTGTGCGAGTACTAGTTAGTATTCCAATTTTGATAGCGGTGCATACATACATACATACATAAGTAAATATGAACAAATGTATGAGCATAGGTACAACATATGTATATACATATAAAAAGTAGATATGCATATGTAAATTTCAAATTGCACTTCGAATTTCCCCTCGTAAGTCTTTCGTTGCTCTCACGTGTTTTCTCTCTACTATAAAATATGAAAGTGAAAGCCATGGTGATGATGATCGGATACATTGAATATTTTCACGTTCAAAAATAAAGTTTGGCTTCGACATGGCACTCACATCTGACTAATTGCTTTGATTTAGTTGGGGATTTAGCATTTTAAAGCGTTAGAAACAATGTCACAGCAGCAGAGAATGTTCGTTTGTACATAACTCATAAATGAAGTATTTGTCATGGCGATCATGGCGATCATGGCGATCATGTCGACACGCATGCGAACCGTATCGCATTGCAAATATGAAATTATGGCGTTTCGAGATGAAAATATGCGATTTCCCGCAGACTAGTATCCGTGCGAGAGTACAAACGACTTTGTCCAGAAACGAGAATTATATCGCACTCGGTCCACAAAAAGGGATTAACTAAAAATTAATTTTGCTTTGTTTTTTGAAATATCATTTTGATAATATATACAGTTGGATTCACTAATATAATAGCAAAATGTATTGACAAGTTTTTTCTTCAACAAATTAAAAAAAAAAATCAAAATTTTTAACTTTTTTATCAAAATTTTCAAAAAATAGTAGCCAATTAAATTTTACTATAATAAAGTGCAAATTTCAAGTGGTTGTTCTTGTTGAAATTTGAAATGTTCTTTTTTTTTTACTGACGGTGTTGCACGTTTTCTTTCGTAGCACATTGAACAAAATTCATTAATAATACTGTTTACCACTTATGTTTATTAATTTTTTAAAAAAATTATATAATAAAATGCAAGTTTCAAGTGACCAAAGATTCTCGTTGATTTTTGAATCTTTTTGCTGACGTTGTTGGACATTTTCTTTGCATGGAGAAAATGCGCAGCACCATTTCAAAAAAGAAGTTTGTAGATTTGTTGACAGTTTTTCGATACTTGTGTAATTTTTGTGAATTTCGCAAAAAGTTTGAAACTTGTATTTATGTACATATGTATATAATTAATGCTACCGCATGAGCTATACTTTTATAAAAAATGATTAAGTAAAAAAATAATTATCATAAGTGGCAAACTGTATTAGATGTATAGAATTTAGTTCAATATGATATGCCCAACACTATAGTATTTTATCCTAAAAATTGTCACGTTTCCATATTTACATTTCTGCAAAAAAATGAAGAAATTGGCATCAGACTGGTTATTGTTTTTCCACGTTTCTTATGAGCTGAGACATTTGGACTTAATGCTCTTTCGAAGTACGCGTGTGATTTGTGTTTCATTGGCTTCTCTCGTGTTACGTGTTACTGGTCCAACTGATACTTGCATGCAATTTATTGCATCCACAAACATATTCACACGCACATAACGCACACACATACATACATGAATACATACATACATCTATGTATATACATATCTACCTATATATATTTATTTATGAATGTTGCATTTTGTGTTTATCGCATTTTACTTTTGATTGCATACGCTTGGTGGTTTGTTTATATTTACTACATATGTGGATGTAGAGGTGTTTGTGTGTTGAGCTATAGTGCACTGTTTGTTTGCATTTATTTTGCACTTCTCATCTCGTTGTTTCAACTCATTTAGCATCACTTGCTGAAATCCGCTGACGCATCATCTGATGAAGACGGCGGTTGGTTGTACTCGTCCGTCTTACCGCCCCAAAGGAACGATGTGATTATTGACGAATGGACCACTAAAGGAAACAGCGACAAAAGCAGCAATTGCATCACAACCGTAATCATTGATGGAGTTCAATCGTCGGCTGTGTCATCCAGCTCGGCAATAACGACAACAGTACCGTCCAATAGCATCATTAGTGACGACTCAGATAAGGAGAACAAGGAAGCCCGTATTGGCACAACATCGGCACTAGCTTCGGCTGCGGCTCAAACAGCTACCGCCGCCTCTACAGCTCAGCAATCTTCAAATATTAATCCATCGGCAGCATCGCAAATTGATAAACAAATCGTAAACGCCGAAATTCAATTCACTCCGGTTCCAACAACAAAGACAGCGATACAACAGCCGATAACCCGATTCGTGGCCAAAAGCAGCATCCTTAGCTGTGGCAGTGGAAGTGGCAGTGGCAGCAGCAGCTACAGCACCAGAAGTAGTAGCTGCTCCTCAAACGATCTGCTCACCGAGACGACATCGGCCACCAACACAACACAAATAACACAAATGCATTTCCAACGCATGCATCGCACTGAGAAGGAATTGCAAATTGATGCCAACTGTAACAAATCCAAACAAATGATGGACGACGGCGGCTCTAGTCGTGTTGTAAACACCACCAGCAATTCCCATAACAATAATTGCAAAAATAATGATGTTGACAATTATAATAACAACAACAAAAACAATGACAATAGCAACAGCAACACCAACACCAACCTAGACAACAGTGCCAACTCTAATACCAGCAGTAATCATCAGTATGCTGAAACGATGCACCAACAACAACAGCAATGGCTATTGCAACCACAGCTTTGTGAAGAATTCGATATTGCAAATGGAAATGTACAAAAGGTGAATAACATAAGACATTTAGATATTACCATAGCTTTAGATACATATGCACCAGATGTACATAGGTATGTATGTATGTACAATAAGTATATACTCCAAGTATATATGCCAAGTCTAATAGTACATATATGTAAATACTGCAAACAATTACAAAAATTATTGCTTCTGGTGATGAAAATAAAGCTAAACAATTATTATTTTTTATAAAAAAATAAAACTCATAAAATAATTATTGTTTAAAAAAAATAACAATTCACAAAAAAATCGTAATTTTTTTTAATTTTATTCAAAAAAATATGGCACGGCTATTTTTTCAGAGCGATTAATAAAAATCTAAAAATAGTTATTAATTATAATTTTTACAGATATCGCTAAAATTTAAAAACCATATACATACATACATATTTTAGTTTTTGATTTTTTTCATTGAACATTTAAAAATAATCATTATGTTCCGTCCCTGTTTTTGTTAAGTTTCGTTAGTCTGGTAAATTATTTGTTTTTCAAAACAAAAAACGAAAAAAAAAATATTAGTTAGGCAATAGTTATTTACTTTTAAAGAAAGTAATAACCTTGTCCAATCTGAAACCTTGCTATTCGTTAGTATGGTAGTTTGTTAATTTTAGAAAAACAAAAAACACGTAAAAACCTACCGTCTTACGAGTTAACAAACACAGTGTGAACACCACTAATAAAAATACAACTGGGCAAATTGGTAGACATTAAAATTGTACTTACTATTTGTTTGCTCTCTTTCAGTATGAACTGCCTTATGCCGTTCGCTGCCGTCCCAAAAACGTTATTGGTACAACAAACAAACAAATTCAGATGAAACACCAACATTCGCTGCAGATGGAGGCTAGAAGGGGTATACTGCCTCCCCGCTCTCCAAATAAGTCAACGAAGACGCCACAGCCAACAGCGACAGTCAACGTGACAAAGGTAAAGATAACATACAAATATATAATTAAAAAAGAATTGCGTTTATCTCTATTTAAAATTATGACTACAGTTCTCTCTCGCTCTGAGGTGCACTTGGTAAATTACATTAGAGTGCAAAATTTGTTCAAATTATTAAGAACAAAGTAAAGCGAGAAATGTGAATATAATATATAACTTCTAGAAGTGCTTGGATTTCCCTTCGTTACAAACAATTAGTTCTCTAAATCATAAAACGAAGGGGCGACGTCATCTTAAACCTTCAACTATACTGTCGAGTTTTGACAATTAAATTTTCCTTTATTTAACTTTTTTTTTCTAAATTTATTGCAGAATATCACAAGCTGAACAATTTAATCCTTAATAATTGTTGGTTAAATATTTATTTGTTTACCTCTGAGTTAATGCCTCCACCTCTGAAGAAAAATCACAAAAAAAAATTTTCATTATATCTGTTGCTTGAAAAATTACTTTCTTTAAGAAATAAATTAACGATATATCGAGTCGTATATTTAAATATTTTTATTTAATGATACAAAAATCATCATAGTTTTTTTTTTGTTTTTCGGAGCTGTTTCTACATTTCCGAAGGTTTACTCTGACATCAGCGGGTTGAAATGCGGAGCTATACTTTACATAAGGGTTGGGGTTTATGGCGTGAATTTTCATGGGACTATCTTGTAATGATGTCAAGCTTGCGTTGCATTATTTGAACAGCTGAATTTTATTATCCAAATTTTTAGTCACTGAGAAATCAATATTAAAAAATAACAGGACAACCAAATTTGTATGACAGTGTATGGCTGAAATTACTTGTAGAGTTGCTTAAATTAAAAACTGCATTTATCCTTTAAGAAATTAATAGAAAAATTCCAAATCCCTTTTCAGCCATCGGCATCTATTAGGTAAGCAGCGTGTAAACTTTATTGATTTGTCAGCGTGTTGTATGTAATCTTTCTCGTTATCACTAAGCTGGTAGTATGTGGTCCATCATACCTGGTGGTCTGTGGTATCTTGTGTTTTTTTATTTAATTTTCTTTTCGCGAAATAAATTACCTATCTTGCGTGCGAGTTTGGTGGCCAGCGGCGTCAGGGGTGTGCTTAGCTGGCGGTCTTGACAACTGATTTTTTAACACATTTGTGGCGTCGACTACAAAATGCATGCACCACAACACAAATCAAAAAAAGTGGTCCATTGACGCTTTCACACATTTCCCTTGCAAAACAACAAATTGCATGTCGCATATACTTTTTTAAAATTAGAGTTTAATATTTAACAAATTTCAAATCAAAAACAATCAACACAACAAAATGTTTGCGGATTACTGCTGTTACCTGCGGTTGAAAGCGCCTAATTGGTAGGCTACTCCTATCCGACGACGTACATTTTTGTGCGCAAATGGACATAATCGTGGCACGCACGCATGGCGTCCAGTGGATAGTCAGTGCCGTCATTGTGTGTTGTTGCTAATGGTGCACTTGAGCGCGGCCTTACAAGCAAGTCCAGGTGCCAAGCCCACAATCATAGCACAATAGCCACCGGCGAGCGAATTTGGTTTGTAAACTTACAAAGTTATGTACCAACCAACCAACGCGCACTCGCTGTGTACGTTAAACCTATTATAGATGTACATTAGACATTCGACATTCGCACGTGTATGTGTATGTGTATGTGCGTGCGTATGTGTGTGTGTGTGAGTTGACTTGCAGCTGATTTATTGGCAACAACTTTTCAACTACCTACCAATTTGCACTCTCCTTAGCACGACGTGAATTGGTTGAACTTAATTTGCATTTGAATAAGTAAATAAATTTACCATTTACGAATGTGTTGCGCATGCGCATCTATATGCAAATATGTACATATGTACATATGTGTCAATGAATTTCAATGTAGTCAATGTAGTTTTCTTATCTTCGTTCAACCTTCAGTTGAACTTGTTCCATCACTTTCTATTCTCTGTAGGTAACCTGGTTTGCTATGCAACACACAAATTCGTATTTGTCTAGCTAGATAAACAGATAAGGGAACATTAATATTCGTATAGGGCTTCTTATCATTTTTCATATTTACATTAATCACGTGTATCCAGATAATTATTCATTGTTGCTTCTCTAAAACAAACCGCTCTAGCTGATCAAATGCACTGCGTTTACTTCACTGTACAGTATGTGCAGTTATAGAAAAAGTAGGGAGGGACATCATGTCTAAATATCAAATGGGATAAGGCAGTTTTCAAATGATATATCGAAAATCAGAAATGAATTTTAGAAAAGCTCAAATGTCATTATACATATAAGTTTTTATTTGCTTCGAAAATATAAAGACCAAGACGAATTCATATAAGGTGGTGGCATAACCAGCACACACACACACCCACCCACACATACACACATTTTTCAATTTTAGTATGTCACGGTAAAAGATTAGGATTAGAGAATTAGAAGCCAGTAGTTTTCGTTTTCACCTTATATGTATTCGTCTTGATATAGATTGCGTTAAAAAAGTATTGACAGCAATTGTTTCTTATAACACAAAGTTTTGCATTCAAAAATCTTTTTGTTATTCCGTAAGTACAATTTTCAAACTTTGTTTAAGTGATTGAAAAATACATTTATTTTTAACAATTTTTCTTTTGCTGATGGTCTTGCGCATTTTCCCCATATAACGAAAGAACAGAATTTATATTTATACATACATTGTATGTTAGAAAACCGGTAACACTAACGGTGAAAAAAGTTAGCAAAAATCATCGGGAATTTTTAGTCACTTAAAGTTGATCTGATACTAAAATTTAATGGACAACCAGACGGCGTACTTGAAACTTTTGTAAAAATTCTGATTAAAAAGTCTGAAATTTTGATGACATGTTTTTTTTACATCTGGAAATGAGCTATATTTTGATTAAAAAAAATCGCGAAAAAGTTTTAGCATGAAAAATATTGTGAATAATCGGGCATGTTCTGCAATTCACTTCCGAGTGAATTCGCGTTTTATGCGCATCTGAAACTGCCATATGAAGTGGAAATTTCCGAGTGAAAGTGAATTGCAGAACATGCCCGAATATGTAGAAAAATTACTGTACCAATAATTTTTTTCCTGCACTGTATGTATATATTTTTATTTTATTTTTATACTTAAAGTGCTGACCCAATTCTGGCTTGCTTTGATTTTCTTCAAAAGCTTCTATGGTAAAATGGTGGCTTTAAATGCTGTCAATGAAATCAGCTGTAACGTGTGACAACTTAGAGTCTGTTCGTTTCTATTTGTTCATGAGAAAAACTAAGCAACTAAATCTCTTTATTATTTCCGAGAAATAAAAATCAAAATAAACACAAGCGCACATTTTGTTTTTGACAGTTGTCAATAACAACAAGCGTGCATTTGTCCAGCAAATTTTAAGTGCGGAATTTTTTTCACGAAGCTGAAGCGTTGTGCTACGAGTCTAACCGTACTATTATTCCCTCTCCGATCTGAAATTTGTACAGCTACAGTTACTACGAGTATACCTCTGCAAATTTCGACAGCATTATAAATATTTTATTAGGATTCTTCAACAATCAAAAGGCAACAGCAATCAAAGAGGTAGAAGTTATAGCTGATATTTCGGAGTTCACTACATATGCTCAACATATTTCCCTCTAGACTTTTCTGTCCATGCATTGATTTGACACAATGTGTATTCCGCATCTGAACTTCAATTGCTTTGGGTGAAATGAAATGATCATATGATATTCGAATATCGCAAAACTCAATTACAAAGTAAATTCGAAATAGTAAATGCTCAGAGCTCCTGTCTACAAAAAAGATTTGAAACCTACAAAGCAAAGCTCAATTATCAGTTTCTTAATTATAGCCATTTCATTTTCGTACTATAAATAGTCCCTATTAGCGGGCACAGTAGTGCTACCTCTGCACAAACTGACTGATAAAAATGGCATTGCCAAACGCGCAATTCTCGGAGTTAGAACTCATGTCAAGTGCACCGATGTACATAGTTACGTGCGAGTTTGAATCGATTTTTGTTGGCTTATCTTATCAAGAGTACGCCCTGAATACGAGTACTGCGTCAATAATAAAACTCATTCGTATTAATATTTGTGTATTTACTTTCGCAACCCCTTTAAAGTTCTGCGAACGATATAAAAATTTTATAACAAAAGTAAAAAAAAAATATGCAAAACGATTGCCATTCGAATCGCCGCCAACTCTTCGGTGTCTTGCTGTGAAGTCATACAGCTGTCGTTCAGTCTGCTCCATTTCATTGTGAAAGTTGTGCAAAAATTTTGCAGAAGGGAAAACCAACAGCGCTAGCAGTATTTGAGAAAAAAAAAAACTAAAATAAAATAAAATAATAATTCGATAAGACTAACTTGAACAAAAATAAAACATCCGTGTGCCAATTATTTCAAAACGGTTCGTGCGATAAATCGCGTTTTCAATTTTCCTAGTTGCTCTCGTAGCTTGAGATGTTATGATTTTGATTTCGATTTCGATTTCGGTTTTTGTTTCGGTTTCAGTTAAATTTGCGTGCTCCTGAGCAATTAAGTTAGACAACCAATCACAGGATTGAACATACACACACACATACATATACGGGTAAATATACAATGCCAGGGGCACAGTGTCCACTGCTGTTGGGCAATTATTTAAAAACTTAAATGAGAAATTTCAGCTGTCAACGGCACTGGACATCAGGCGATCTTCGTGGAATACCAAGTCCCGAGCCTATTGCATTTGGATTTCTTTGTGACCGGTACAATTCCAAACACACACACACACACACACACTCGCACTCACTTACACACATTCACAGTCATGCTTGCGTGGAGCTTTTGAATGTTGTGCAAGAATAAGGCAATTTTCGGTGGCATAGCAAATCGGAAAATTGCATCTGCCGGCAGATCGCTTTGCGTGCATTCACAATCGCCAATGTGGGGCCACTGTGCTCTTTTGTTGCAAACGTCGCTGTTCAGTGGCTTAATTGGCGATTGTGTCGACCAAGTCCAAGTATGTCCAATGGTTTAACTAATAATTGTAATTAATTATCGCAGCCGCCCAATCGCACTTTTGTTGATGTTTGCCTGCTGCTTGCTTGCAGTTACATATATCGATGACTTGTTTCCTTTCCTTTGTTTCCGTCTTGTACTCGTACGCTCGCTGGTCCCCTACCTTCTTGGCTTTCCTCTTCTTGCACTCTATTTTCTCTATGGCCACTGATTTATCAATTGCACGCTTAGGCGCTTTGGCGTTCACCATTGCCAATGTTAGCAATTATTGGTCTGGTCATTTTCGAATTTTCATTCGCTTTTGAAAAATTGTTTCCGTTTATTGTCGTCGCCTGCAAAACATTGAAGTAACGCAGGTTTAGCCAGGTTTTTACCGGGTATGTTTTTGTTATTGTCGCAAATGGTTTTATTAGCACAGCAGTAAATGATTGCTGTATATATGTACATACATACATATATGTATAGTAAATTCATACGTACATTTGTATATGTATGTGGCATTCTCATACATACAAATCCAAATGCAATTAAATATCGTAATTGCTCCACACTGAACGTACGAGGGGTGTTCCGTAAATGTTGCATCTTGGCAACACTGGCGCTGCTAGATAAAATCTAAATCTACGATCACAGAGTTAGGCAGTTTAGAACATTTTTTTTTATTCGAAATATTTTCTCGTACTGAGGGTACTTATATTGTTTGCAGAGATTGGAAAATTATGTTTCAGCGATAGCGATTTCGCGCATCTATCAACTTGTTTTCTATTTTTGAGAAAACATCACTACTGTGCGTGAGTTGATAATGCAAAGTCGCCATGAGGTGTATCGTGAGATTCAGGCAACCCAGATTTTTGGTATAAATGGCCTGCAAACCACGTTGCAGATAATAAAATGGCACCGCCAGTCAGTGATACCGCTACTTTGGTCTTGTCGGTTTTGCCAATTCGCAAGTAAAAGTAAACAAATCTTTGATTACAAATAAGCGGCAAAGAGTCACTATTTCTAGTATTTTGTAGAATACTAAGCAATATCTTTCTATAATTCATATTTTAGCAAAATCAAAACTCGTTTCTCATTGAAAAGTTGAAAGTGAAGAACTTCAACTCATTCTTCTTTTCTCCATATTCTTTGTTTACTTTTACTTGAGATCGTCTTGTGGACGGTGCAATTTTTTATTCGATCATTATTGCCTACAAACGACCTTACCCTTTGTCAGAGGTGGTCGGTTAAATAAGGGAAAACAACTTAAGCCGAGCAATCATTCTTCATCAGGCTAATGCGAGTCCTCACACATCGCATCAATCAATAACCTATTTGACCGGCAAAAACGTGAAATTAATATGGATCATCCACCGTGCAGCTCTGACTTGATTTCTTTTTATTTCTCGAAGAAAAAGAATAAATTCCGGTGGCAGTAGAAGCGATAACTCTGTTCTAAACACATAATTTGAAATTATAGCTTTCGGAGGGGCATGTATGCTATAATATATGGTTATTAGCGAACGACGTTTAGTGCTGTTCATCAGAGAAAATACTTTAAAAAATAATGAATCTATTTTCAAACAGAAATCACTCCTAATTTGTCGCTAAACTTATAATATACCCCTCGTAAGGACAGGACTGTCTGATGTTTCTTTTGAAGTGCGAACAAATAACGAAAATTAGTTACAAATATGCACATACATACATACATAATTACATAAATATATACACCTGTGATCACGAAAATTGTAGCGAAATGTGTTTACAAATTTTCACAATTTTGTATTTGCTTATTTCATTTTAATATTTTAATGTTTATATCGACAAATTAAAAGAAATTCTCATCAAGTTTTCTAACTTTTTAAATCGAGTTTTCAGAAAATGTTCGATTATGCAGTTTTGTAGCCAATTTTACTATAATAAATCGCAAGGTTTAAGTAGCTGAAAATTTCGGTTATGGCCGAATATCTGAATCTCCTAGGTCTTTACATATGAACATTTGTTTGTATTATTGCAACCGTAGAGCAGCATGAACAGTTATGATCACATGACGCCAAACGTTACCGATACGCGTGACGTTTAAACGGTCACCAGAGGTTCCACAATATTATCACTTTGCACAAATTTTTATATACCTATGACTTTCTATCTCATTAATGCATACGAAACGAATTACAGATTCGTCGAAGGTAACAGAATCAAAAAAAGTGCAGGTAAATTTTGTATTTGCACGCGTATTGGACTTTCGGTCACGCAAGTTTGGATGGGTACTGATAGCGAAAAGTGCTATGTATCGGAAAAATATGGCGTACTATCTTCCATACAATTTGAAATTTTCATACTATTGATGTGTATTGGCGACGGTTTGTCTCCAAACCAAAATTGACAAGGGATGACGGATCGTTCTAATATAAATTAACTTTTCACCCTGTCTGGAAAACAATAAATCAAAAAGAAACAGTTTCTCAGACTGTTGTTTCTATGATTCTATGAAAAAGAATTTAGAAAATTAAATTATATCTATTGTACGATTTGCGTTAGGAGTTATACTTATACAATTCACTGAAATTTCAGAGAAAAATAAAGTAAAATGATTGCGTGTAATTTTGCGACACTGTTGTTTTTCATTATCACCTTAGTGTTACAAAAAAAATTATTTTGTCTATCGTGGTTTTATAATTTTTTTGTTTGCTTAATAATTGTTATATAGCAATAATTTTCGGCCGGGATCGACACTAGTTATTAGATATTAAAAAGTAATATAAAGTACATATGCACATCCCTTGGTCTAACTCACAATCCACATGTATGTAGATTTGTACATACTATGTGCAAACATTTAGACATATACACACATACATAGTATATCTACATACGTACATACATATATACTAATTTATGTTTATACCAAGTGAATGTGAAAACGAATTCACCGAAGCGTGTCAGATTTACCATTAGCCTGCTATATAGCGCAGGGAGCTTTTGTTATTTTAATTTGTATTGAAGCTGACCTTATATGCTTATGGAAATAAGTGGCCAACTTTGCGCTCTACTTACTTTGAATAAAACGCCCCACTTAAATTGTTTTACGCATGTACATAATTAGTTTTATATACAAATGTACAAACGTATGTACGTATGTATATATTATCATTACCTTAATATCAAAGGGCCCTAATTTATTTTATTTCATTCGAAATCTATTTTTCTGCTTATTCTTCGAATAGAACACTTCGTAGCACATAAAAGGCAGATGGCAGATGAGAAGTTTAGGGGGGAAAAATAAAAAGCTCCAACTCATTGTCATTGATTTTCATTGATTATCATTGTTCACTTTCTATTCATGATAAGTGAAAGAAGTGGCAAATTTCATGTTCCCAGCTAAAATGAAAACGTGGACATCAGTATAAAATACGCAAAATACCCCTCTTTTTGCACTACTGCCAAATCTAAAAATATTTATACTTCTCCCTCAAAAATCATTACATATATGTACACTATTTCCGTAATTTTAAAAAGATTAGAAATATTATTTACGTATATCTATAAATATTCCTTTATGTACAAACTACATATTGTAGATAAAGTCTGTGGTAATCCGAAAATTCTGAGTTCAAATTCGGATTTAGCGAACTCAAAAACTTTAGCAACCGTTTCGAAGCCCCCTGGGATTTTCAATTTTGTTGTACTGTGCTACGAGTATTACCCAACACTAACTTAGTACACTTAACAACGAAGGGGAATTAGAAACTAGTATTTATCCACAAAAGCTAAATATATATACATATATACAATATGTTTCGTTGTTCGCCAGAGGCTCCTGAGCGATGACAATGACATCTCTGGAGTTCTGAATGTACATATATACTACATACATATATATGTACATGCTTCATTTATTTCCCATCGACTCATTCGAGCTACAGCTCACTTTTCCAGCTGATAAGATATGCCGTTTAACCCGTTCGCCTCCCGACATCCAAATCAATGAGTTATTCATTTACTTATCGCACACATATGACAAACAATTTTTTCTTTACAAAGTTTCCCTGCCGTCTTCTTCCATTTTATTCTACTTATTCCATTCGCATGCTGATTTGCTGATAGCACATTACGCTCGGCCGCTCACACGGCTGTGGTTTTATCGCAACTCGCATTTTGTTTTGGTTTTGTTCGACTGTTGGCTAATTTTGTGTTCGTTTGCTTGCAGGGTAAACTCTCGCATGAATCAATCAAACAGTTGGTACTTGAGGCAGAGCATTTAGTACGTGATGCCGAAGCGTTGAAGACGCCGAATAAGCAAAAACAGAAGCATTCCGTCATCAAATTATCGTCAACGGTGAAGAAACGAGAAGTGGTCATGCCAGGTCCAATCAAACAACGCGTACAAGTAAGTATTTTCACAGGAAGTTTTTTTTACCTTCCCCATCTAATTATACACTATTTTCTTTCAATAAGGAATGGTTGGAACATCAACCATCAACGCCAACTCAGTTGCACAGAAATCCTACGGATGAGTTACATGGCAGCGCGAATGGAGGAAAAGCGAATGGCGACGACTGTGAAGCATCGGGGGAAGCATCGGAAACAGATTCCGTTCCGCAGCCTGGTTCAGATACATCTGAAGGACTCACAGATTCCATAGCTACCTGCATGCAGACTAGTACAAATTCATATGGTGGCAACTCCACGGAATGCTTTGGAGGCTCTGCAGAACCAATTCATAGTCCAGCGACTGTTCTTGGCTATGGCAGTAGCAATCAGAGTTTGAATGTGAAAATCGTTAAACGTTCGCAGACACGCCGTAAATCCGAACGACCGTGGTCGGTATCGTGTCTTTCTCAACTGACCACCGAAACAGTGCAAACAGCGACAGCTGTAGCAGCTGTGAGCAACGTACAAACCGGCCTTGCCACCCATTCGATTAGTGAGTCGGCATTGGACTCTCTATCGCCTGGCCGTCAACGCGCCTCCTCCTCGTCCACCACCAATGTGACTCAAGTTAAAGCGTCCAATAGTAAGGGTTCATTGAAACGGCGCAAAACGCGTAAGAAGAAAATGTCTGGTACAAATATTGGATTGGTTATAGCAAACACCCATTCGGTTGGCAAGAAAAGCCCAGATTCCGGGTCGGAGGTTACGGCCGAAGTGCCACGTCTAGCACAAACTCTGCTTATGAAGTCCTGTGAGTCAATGTCTGCCCAACAAATACGGGAAATCACGAATGCACTCTGGAGCCTGCAACGTGGCAATATCGCCGCAATGTCAACCGAGGTCGCAATGGGCGGCAACAACGGTGCGGTACAACATTCATTGCCACATTCACAGTCGCAGTTGCAGTCGCAACAGTATGAGATGCAACAACAGCAGAACGACAGCGCCGAGGAGGCTCAATTGATGAAGCCCAATTTTCGCGTAGGCTCTTACACTACGGGGTATATGCGTAATGAGAAGCGGTTGGGATCGTTAGCCGCTTTGGCCACTTACATGAACGACGAAGAAGAAGAACAGCAGGGAGGTTAGTATTTTATTTTTATTATTTTTTTCACTTTTGCTTTGCCAGTCATTGGATGGTGTCTATATTGTATTTCTATTATTTTGCACTTTTGCATTTTTAGTACTAGTAGCTTTTGATATCATTTCTCTCACTTACCAAATGCAATTCTTTCTAACACCGCAATCTTTTTTGTGTTCTAAGCTGCCACACCAGTGCCGCAGAAGCAGCGAGGTATCTTCACACTATGTAGAAAATATAATTGCTCCCTTGTGCAAATAATCAACTACAATTATGTTTATACATATGTATGTATGTGTGTATGTGAATATATGTATCTATAGCCATAGCCCTATGCCTCAACATATTTATTAACATATGTTCTCTGTGATTTAGGCTGCGCACGCATGACTGTAGATATATTAAAATATACACATATGTACATATATACCTCGTACATATAGACTATATGTTTAACTACAATAAATTCCAATATACATACTATGTATGATGTTTGTATTTTTGTTGCTATTCAAAAGCAAAACGATAGAATATTTAATTAATTTGAAAATTATATTTCAATGTAGAATACACCACTGGCACCGATGATCACCACAGCAGCTTCTCAGAAACGGCCTGGGATAACTATCAAGAAAAATATAATTCAGAAAACTATTCTGAGGGGTTTGATTCGGATGCAGCCAGAAGACTAATGGAATTTGGCGACGATTATCGGTAAGTAAAATGTTAATTTTCCATCGACTGTACCGGCACTTGTGCGGTAAATGATTGAAATAAAACCGTTCTGCAATGGATGATAGCTTCCAATGTTTATGTAGCCAAAGAGAAATATCAATCGGACCGAAAGGGAAATTATTCTTCTACACCTCGAGGTTTTGGCTTATCTTATCAAAATCTTTATATTTTATGAAAATTCCGAACGACCATTTTGCACACATCTGCCGCTATTGCATTTGATCGTAAATATGAAAAGTAACTAAAAATAAATTTCGCTCTCCTAGAAATTTCATCGATTCGCAGTCAGATTGCTGCTCTTCACTGTCGGCTGCCAACAATGTGGACTCGTTGTCGCCACCACGTATGGATTCGTTGAAACAAACAGACACAAAAATTATCACGCAAGACACAATTGCCAATAGTGTGGATCATGCCAGACGTCGCCGTGCACTTGACTTGGAATACGAGAGAAGACGTAGAACATTAGAGGTTCGTCGTAAATCATGTCAAGGTAAGCATATATTTAACCAAATTCCGATAATATATTTTTTTAGTCGGTAATCATGGTTTTTGTTCATTTGCTTCCGTTAAAGATTCAACTGACACTCAGAACACACGCAGTCCGTCAATTTCATTGTCAGCTTCAGCGAATCTCATTACTCCGAAAATAGGTGTCGAAAAACCGAATCAGCAACAAAAATCCGATTCAGCAAGTCGCAAATTGGAATTCGGCATGAGTCATTCGGCACAGTCCTTGCGTCGTACATCCGAAAGTGACACTTCAACACGTCGCCGTAAAGTTGACGATCGTCGTCGCTCTTCCCGCAATTTGGATAAAAGTATCAAGATTATACCGGCCACATCTTCATCCAGCTGCGATGATTCGGACGATGAAAAGGAAATGCGTAATTTACTACAACAAAGCCGCAATCGTTTGGAGGATACAGAAGCGCTAAAGATACGCTGTCACTTATTACGCCCCGAGGATTATGTAAGTTGAAAATATCACCGAATATTAGCCCTTGAGTTTTGTAGTAATCAAAATCATTTATTTGTAATTTCAGACGGAAATCATTAGTACTTGCCGCGACAATATACGGTGTTTGGAGGCCGTACTGCGTGGGCCACCTGGCACTGTACTCTCTGCACAATCCGCCGGTCTGACCAAAGGTGAGTTGGCTATTTGTATTCACGTCGATTGCAAGTGTGCGCCCATTACGCGTTTCATAGCACGTACCATAGACTTCTTATCGGACATTAGTCATATGTTGATGTACTTTACACTTTACCGTTTTCTTGTAAACACATTAAAGAGCTTGTATTCGTTGGCCAACTGTAGCATTCCATTCTTAAAAAGATTTTTCTGAATAATGCAAATCAGCGACAGGGTATTGCTGAAACTTTACAATTGTGAATAATTTGTGACCTTTGGTTTTTAAAACTTAAAACAATGTATTATCTTTACATTCCCGCACATCTGTATACAACAAACTTGTATTAATTTTTTCTAACTGTTGCATTATTGAATAAGAATGAAATGCTTAGATTTGTTAGAGAAACGAGCTAACATAAATTTACAAATACGAGTATATTTTTATGCATTTGACAAGCATATTACGAATCTATTAAACTTTTGTATACATGGTAAATTTTCCTTTTTTTTTAATTTTTATCAATAAAGATGTCAAATATTTTGAAAACTGATTATTTAACGCGTTTGATTTTTTACTTTTGTAGTTTTGTTTTCTATTCCGAGTCTTCATTTATACGTTTAATTTAATCGTAGTGCTTGTTTCATTCTACATGTGTATTGTCAAATGTACAACTAGTAAATTAGCTAATCACCTTCATCTACATCACTTTTACGAAATTACATAGAATTACTAAAGAACTATACTAACTAACAACAACAGCTATGATGCGGTAAAGGGCTCGCACTTGTAATATACTGTAGTTTGTACTTAGTCGTTTAAAGTAAAAAAGAAGATGTAAAGCATTTGGATCGTACTCTACTTATATATTTATGTATATCACATTGTTTATTTACTTACTAATTACTAAAGTACTAATTGATAGAACACTAACACTTGTATCTTCTTCTTTTTGTTTGTATATCAAACACCATTCAGTGAATATCAGTTTGATATCTGGTATTTCAATTTGTTAACTTTACTCAAGCGAGTATGTTACTATTTTAGCTCTTCAAAGTATACAACAACTTCAGTATGAATTGTAAGAACGAGCAGTTTACATTGCTTGATCCGTTTCTACCCAAAAGTGTTTTATTTGTAAAGTTGTTGTGTGGATTGCAAGAAAGGTTGCTGTAGCTATATTCGCTGAACTGTGTTGTGAAAAATGCAAAAAGGTAGTTGTTGCTGTTATTGACGTTAAGTGGCAAAAAAACTTTGTAATATCTTACTGTGTGGAAAACTAGGAAATCCACTTAATTCTACACGTGCTGTGTATACTGAATATTTGCTCATAATAACCAATTGGCGTTGCTTTTTTAAATGACGCAATCACTAAAAACAGAAAAAACAGAATTTCTATTTAAATTTATTGCCAATTCTATCGGCTACTGTTTCTCAGTTTAGTTTACGCACAGATTAGAGATCCCACTCAAGGTCATTGTGGCTTTCAATTTAAATTTTGTACATATATAAATCAAAGTCGCGAAACAAAAACAAAAGTCGGAAGTAGCAGTAAATGAACAAAAGAAAGAAGCAGAGACCATTCATCGCAGGGCCAAGTGACGCCACACATTGTCGAATGGGATTTCTATGTAAATATGTTGTTTGTGGCTATAAAGGCTTAATATTGTATATATATATATATATGTACATAGTATATGTAGATGTATGCATAGGCAATAAATAAAAAGCTTGGTAATGACAATAAGTGAAGCTTCGAAAGCAATTTTCATCAAACTTGTATTTTTTGTTTTGTTTACAAGACCGCTGTGTCATTTAGAAATAACCACTACCAAAGAGAAAATCTGTGCTGTTAAATGGGAAAGAGAACATTATATATTTTCCTTCTCCCACCTCTCCTCCTCTTTTTGGCTATGAAGCTTTTAAGTTTTTGATGCTAATGGTAAAAGCTCTTTTAAATCTTATTTAGCGAATGCTTTTAGCAGAGAGCTTGTAAGAAATTTCTTACAAGTTCTCTGCTGTAAGTTTATGTTGATAATGCTTGGTTCATGGACAGATGAGTATTGTATGTATGTAGTACATATGTATGTAAATATGTATGTTTGTTTTTTTGTTTACTACAATATAAATGTGTGGCTTTCTTTTGTTTTTACCCCAAGTTTAATTTCCTTTGCAATCCGTCCTTAGTATTACTACACTTTAGCCAATTAGAGATTTTCCTAAAATTGTTCACCAAGTTTGGGAACAACTGCTCTACTGCGCAACAGCTGTATCGCGTGAGTAACTGTATTCGTTGAGAACGGTGTACTACTGTGTGGATGTGCTTTGTTTTGCGCCCCAATTCCATCAGTGTGCGTTCCTTACCTTAGGAAAGTGGTTGATTGTCGCGGTTCGCTACCATTGTCTGAAACCGTTAGTCATTTGGGAATGAAATAACCTTCCTCTTCTAAACTTAAGAATCTCAATTTTTTAATGCAATAAAAATCTGTGATATTTATTCGTACCTGTAACAAAAATATATAACGTAGTATTGGGTGCAACGGAGAAAATTAAAGTGACATCAGAAACGTACTATATGTACATATGTATATTTACATATGCGTGTATGTACAATATGTATGTTGTATGTTATAAATAATTTTGAAAGCGCAGAATCTGAGAGAAACCACCCCTTTCGAATTGCTCTGCGAGTTTAAAAGTGTCAAAAGTGTGTCAAGTGGGACGACGTTTCATCCCCCACAAAAAATTTGTGATTTAAATGACATTTGCTTGCCACTCATCTTTATGTAGATAAAGCTCGTGTTTGTTTACCTGAGTTATTATGTAGACAACAACAAAACAAAGTTCACATATTGCTGCATAAACAGGCATACAAACGAAAATGATGCCAACATTAAAAGTAAAAATAAGAAAACAACAAGCGTAAACAAATAAAGAGCAAAGCGTTGTGGACGGGAATGCCATCTCATATATGTACATATGTACTACATACAGATGTACATATGTACATAAATTCGAACATACAAACATATGCAAATTC
The DNA here is from genome assembly GCA_951828415.1 of Anomoia purmunda. Lineage (NCBI taxonomy): Eukaryota > Metazoa > Arthropoda > Insecta > Diptera > Tephritidae > Anomoia > Anomoia purmunda. Next base: position 932,372 of record OX639996.1, read on the forward strand.
TTATGAGTAATGCAAACCAGCCATGTACATACATACAACCACAAATATTTACATAACTAAGTGTACTTGAGGAGTTGATAAGAAAATAAATATGCTTTATGAAAAAGAAAAAGTTATAAGAATTTTATAAAAAACCAAAATAAAAAAATATATATACTATGTATACATATGTATGTATATATAAAGTAAACAAGATAAATCCACATCTGTGTTAAGTGCACCAACACTTGAGAGCCATGTACAACACTCTGATATTCAATAAAATAATTACATACATTAAGAAAGCGTAACAGCATCGCACAAGACAAGTAGTCGTGTCAGTGAAAGGGCGCGCAATTAGATCTATTGAGGCGGCAAATTACTTAGTGGCAGCACGTGTTGTTGCAGCGTGTTTGGTATACATACATACATATATGTATATTCATACGTATTCAAATACAATAAATATAGTAACTGAAAATGAAAGTTGACGTCGCAGTACAAACGGACATTTCAGAAATGCTCTCAGCGAGCTCATCGTCGACGACATCCCGATCATCATCCGAACAAGGTATACAATATTATGGTTCTAACTGTTAATGAAACAATACCGAATAATTCCTTGCATAATGATATTAACATACATATTTACATATAATTGATGCTCTATGTGCGGTTCTGCATCAAAAATAAAGTCTATAAAAAATGTCGTCAAATATCAAATTTTTGGGCAAACCCGAAAAACGAATTGCAAGTAAACCATATTGTGAACACAGATTAGCAACAAGTTACACCAAATAATTGCTTCTGTTTATGCTGGAAGGTAGTTGTGAGAACTACATACATAGTATGTATGAATATTCTGGCTCATAAGCTAAAATACAACTGTAGCATTGCACAAAAATGCTGCGATTGTTTTTCGTTAACAATGAAATAGTTTTTTTCCGAATATTCGTTACAATAAAATAGAATAACGTTTTTTTATTGCGTCGATTTTAGTACATTTGGATTGTATATACATAATTGTTCCCCGATACTTAAAAGTTACATAGAAATCGCCAAGTTACTGGCACTATGAAATACATTTTTTCCATATTTTCGGAACTTATGCTCATATGTTCAATAATATATGTATGTATGTACATGTATGTAAAATATCACTAGCCACACTTGACCGACTTACAACAGCTGTATCTTGTTTGTTTTACTCGAATTTAATCGAATTCGAAAATATTAATTTTCACTCACACATTCATAATACACCTTGTAGACGTAAACAGAAGTTCTGATCTCATTTAATCAATAATTAATTACAGATTTCAAAGAAGCAGGGTTTGTCGCAAACCTTAAACTAGAAATTAAAAAAAAATAGCTTTTGACGTATGTTGTATGTACTTATGTCTATGTATACACGAGTACACACATACATATGCAATAAACAATCTGATGACCTTAAATTGTTCTTAGTTCAGGTACTTCAAAGTAAGATTACAACAGCCCGGCCAAAAAAGCAAGCGAAAACTCAGTTTATATGTATCTAGAAAAAATAGTAGAAGTTCACTTTTATTTAGATTTCTTAACACCATCATTATTTCAGGCATTAAGGTACACACCGATGTACATACAAATGTAAATGGAAATGATAAAAGCTTAACGTCAATATGTTCGCTGAAAGTGCATTGACTTTTTATAAACAAAATATGTAGCTGCGCATGTAAATAGACATGAATTTATTTATATCGGACTATCAGCAGTTACTGACTCTTCTCTTCGTCAGCTAATGGGTTGTCTGGTGGTGTGTGTTGGTGCATAGAAGGGGGGTGTATGGCTGATAAATAACACCATTTTCACTTCCGATTCAAGCGGAACAACTTCCGTAGTTAGCTGGAAAATCGGCATTCATAACAGATGGTGTTTATTTTTCACATTAGATTGTGAAATCTCGCGAACAGCAAGTCAGCGTTTAAAAATACACGCTGATGCAAAAACAAAACAAAAATAATAATGTGACATAATTCCTCCAATTTTGTGTAGTGAATTTTTTTTGTAATCTTTTAAAATTTTTTATTTTTTAACAATATGGCTACATAAACGATTGTGTTGGAATTCAAGAATTAATGAAAGCTTTATTTAACTATTTTTGCTTTGCACGAATGCCAACAATTATTGGGAATAATTTTAAAGTGACATTGCCAATTAAACTGTAGCTGTATGAGTAATGGGTTCTCTATGATACATCCATACATATGTACATGTATGCATTTTTTATATATTTTTTTTAACTTTTTCTAACCGTTTCTTTAATGAAACTGAATATCAGAGGAAAATGGAAGAATATATTCATATTTAGTTCTTATGGGATGAACTAGCTCAGACAAAAGTCAATATCATACAGTTTGTGACTTATATTTATTAATTTATTTTATAATAATTTGTTAATCTTAATTTTATAATTTTTAGAAATTTTCTAAGTATGCAGTTTTGTCGCCAATTCAATTTCACATAAAGTGAAAGTTTCAAGTTCGCGTTGATTTTTGATAATTTTTTCTGCTGGCGATTTTTTTTTTTTTGGTATGGATATAGCCATGTACACGTTACTTACTTACTTAATTGGCGCCATTACCGCTTAAGCGATTTTGGCCGAACTTTTCCTGCAAATTGTAGGCGAATATTTTTTTTGTGAGAAGTTTTTGTTCATGGCAGAAATTCACTCGGAGGTTTGCCATTGCCTGTCGAGGGGCGACCGCTATTAGACAAAACTTTTCTATAATTTTTGATTTTACTTGGATTTGAGCCTGGGACCCACCGAATGAACCGCGCACACGCAACACTGCAACTTTACAAATACAAACATACTCGTACATATTAATTTTTAAATACATACATACATATGTACATACATACATACATACATACATACATACATACATACATACATACATACACATACATACACATGTATGTATGTACTATGTACATCTGTATATTACTAATAAACCGCGAGTAGCAAGCACATTTGATTGATGCAGTCAATCAACTCAGTGAATTAATTGTTAGCGATTGCAATTAGTTGTAGAAACTTCAACAACAACAACAACAACAACAATGCAAATGTAACAATACTTCATATTTTTTCACGCTATTAAATCGAGTGAAGTCATTGGTGCGAATAATCACTTGAGCGTCGGCAGCAAGAAACCCTAATCAGAAAACGTAACGCTGACCTTTTTTTCTGTCGCTTCTCTTTCAATAACTGGCTGTGAGAAAAAAAATGCGTACAAACATCGTACTCCGTTCATGGCTGTGGCCTTGTGTGAGCGCGACCAAAAAAATTCCTGTAGTTCACTTAACTGTGCAAATCGTTATTTGGGTTCGACGTGCGCACCGCCTACCTACCTGCCCCGCCTGACTCTACCCAATATGCGTTTGCCCGCTCCAGCCAGCAAATCAAATTTAGTTGCATTGCATTTCATTTGGCCGATTCTCTTTGCCTGCACCTACAGCTGATTGCATGGCCGCTCCGTGTTTGTCGTCGTATTGATGGCTGGAATGACTGGTGGTGCAGGTGGGCGCACGACGAGGTGTTCGCTGCTCTGTCGACTGCACACAGCTCCATTCAAGCGCTTTTAGCGGATAGGCAACCAATCAGTGGTCTTTTGGTGTTCGCAAGGAGCGGTCATAATCAGAGTTTTCGGTTTTTATTATCATCGAGTTCGTCTTTTGAATAAAAAACAAAAAGTTTTGGCTCTTTTGTGGAGAAAATATAAATACTAAATAAAAAGATATATAGTACATCCATATGCATGTACCTACAATATGCACATTTGTGGTTAGCGATGTAGTTTTGGAATTGCAGCTTGGATAGACAGGTCGGGACAGACGAAAGGCTTAATGTTCTTTTAAAAATTGTTTGGTTTTAAAAAAGTGATTTTGTGTATCTAGCCAGTTGGACTGCAGACATTTTTCTGCAGTTTACTTCAAAAGAGATGCATTGGGAGACTATTCGAATTTATACCATGGTCTTTAAAAGAAGGGGAAAAGGTTGAAGAAGATATCGAAAAATTTTAAAACATTATCTTTCTGTTCTCACAGTTTTAATTATCGCATATCGGTTCGCTGTTCAGCCGTTTGTTTAATTACATACATATGTAAGTATATGCTGATCCCAAGAAATGTGAAAACTGCAGCTATGTAAATTCTCAGGAAATATGTATTGTATCGAATTTTCTATAGCAATTCGAAGTTATCCACACTTTCTACAATAGGTTTTATAAGTTTTTTTTTCAATTTAAAAAAACTAGCACAAAGCGACCCAGATTTTGAACATTATTTCTGTCAAATGTCGAATGATAAAATTTCTTGGGGGCAAGATAAAGTTAATGGTTTATATCGAAGAAAAAAAAATTACCAAAAATCAACGGTAATTTTTAGCCACTTGAAACTTTTACTTTATATACTGAAATTGGATTGGCTGCAAATCTGCATACTCGAGAAATTTTCAAAATTTCTTATTTAAGCTTTTGAAAATTCCTTGAGATAATTTGGTAAATTTTTGGAAGGTTTGTGAGTTTTGAAAAACATTTGGTTTACATGGTTTATATTCCATAATGAACTAAATTTATTTCTATAAAAAATTTATGAAAAAATTAATTTTCATAAAAAGTATTAAGTATATTACAAAAAAAAAAAGAAAAAAAGCCATTACGAGTTTTGCCTTCAGCGGCTGGGCCTATGTACATAAGTATATATGTACATAGATCTTGAAGCCAGCGCAAACGTTTGGTATAAAACTGGAATGATCGATTTATACAGGTGGTACGATAATAGCTAAAGAAAAAGAGAACAAAGAAAAATTCTAAAAAAAAGAAGAGGAACAAGTGCAGAAGAAGCGGAAGCTGTTTGAAATGCGGCCCTACTATGGTTCTTGTTATCGATACTAAACAAAATCGGTATTCCCAAAGTCGTTCTCGATAACTATTGACACATATTGGTATTGGCTAAAGAGAAGAAGAAAACTTGTGGTAATTTTTGTTTGTTTGCTCTTAAATAAAACAAATAGAAATAAATATGTAAATAGCTGGCGTTTTATTTAGTAATTTAAACTGAAACAATATATATAATTGCGAGTATTTTGAAAGGCAAACAACACCAGTTGCTTTTGGGGAACATTTACAGGAATAATGCAAGAAGCCAGATGCTTTTGGACTGGCGACTAAACAACGATGTTTGGTGCTTCAGAATGAGTGAATCTGCATAAATTATTTTTACCGATACATAATGATTCTACTATCTTCTTCACTCTGTCAAATATAACAAATTTATCGATAAACAGTCGACGTCGTCTCAGTGGGTCAATTCAATATCAGTTGGGCGTCAACGTCGCCGCTATGTGATAGTGACTGAAAACGATCTCGATTTAGTATCTTTTTACTCTCAATCTTTAACTTTCGGGTCTGAAAGCGAAACCTGCTGCTTTGAGTTTACAGACATAATTTTAAAGTTCAGTTAGCTGTAGGTGTATATAGTCATTATTTGATGATATATGTATGTCCATTGGTTTAACCGATTCTCAATTCAACTATGTAGTAAAATATTATCTGAAAAGGAAAACTTTAGATTGCATATGTATATCAAGAAATCAGATTTACCAGTCAATTGCTATAGCATAATTATTTTGGTCAAAAACCACTGTGATAGTAAATTATCCAAATATTCCAAATATTCAAATATTTTTCGGATTCATTAAACAATCGAATGGCAGTCAAGCGGCATCGCGGCATCGCGGCGCAGTCAGATGGGTAGCGTAATTCGTGCGTTAACGTTCCGTTTCAAAGAACCGTTGAACTTAATTCACTCAGATGCGGTTCGGTGATTATGTAGTCGCTTCGATAGCTTGTTGACGTCATGCAACCAATTTAATTAATGAAATCATCAAATTAAGTTATTCGTGTTTTAATTTCAGACTTGTTGGCAGCCTGGGAGGATCTACTAGGCTGGAGCGAAAATGCTGCATCGGCACGTAAAATGCAAGAAGAGGTGATCATTCTCAAGCATTCGCTTAGTAAGTTGGGAAATAAGGGTACGTTTGAACTATTGAATACGGAACCACAAATCCAAGTCGCAATCGAGTCTCTAAAGGTATATAGCATAATTAATGAATTTCGAAAACGTTACTTTCTTTATTAAACCTTATTTGTTTCTACTTGTTTGGTTTTCTAGAGTGAAAAAACCGAGTTACAAAACTATCGCACAAATATGCTTCGTCTGAACGCCAGTGTTCATAGTTGGCTCACGCGCCAAGAAAGACGCTTGCAAAATGCATTGGCCGAAGAGGAGTTGAAGGAAGCTGCTGAGATAGTTGCCACCGAACACCACGAAGAATTGAAAAATCCGGTTGTCGCGGAAGCCGACGTTCAGCAGTCCGCAATATCCGGAAAGATGCAACAAAACATAATTAATGGAAATAACGTAATGGTTGGTGGCGCCACTATAACCACTTCGATCGGCACAAGTACGGTTGGCAAAGGTACCAAAGTGTGGGATATACAAACACTCATCAGTTCGGAGAATGAGTTCCACAAGCATCTGAAGAATGAAGTGAGTGATATGTACAGCGCCTGGGATGATGCTGATGCAAGGTACTTACCGTTCCATTTTTCGATTTTTGTCGAAGCAGAAATTTTCTAGGGTATTAATTGTTTGTTGTTGTTTTTATAACAGAATAAATACGCAACTGGAGACGCTAACGAATTCATTGATTGCTTGGCGGCAGCTGGAGAATGGGCTGAATGAATTCCAGCATGCGCTTGGTCAGGATCGCGGTACACTGAAAGGACTCGAAGGCGCTCTAGACAAAGGTCAAGCTACTCCAGTGGAGCTTGCACAGAATGTGAAAGTTGTTGCCAAATTACTTTCTGAGCGTGTAAATGTTAGCCAAGAGCAGGTAAGTGCGCCAAGTGCTGTCCTCGTCCCCGTCCTCGTTTCGAGTTTTATTAATAACTGACTTTCATAGCTTACTGCGGTGCAGGAGCATCTGGATCCTAACCACATACTACATATTGCGAAATTCGCAGCTTCCAATGGCTCGCTATCAGACTCGGGAATTTCCGATGGTGGCGCTACTTCTGATGGTGGGTTGTCAGAGCGTGAACGCCGACTTGGTGTATTGCGACGCTTAGTAAAACAACTAGAATTGGCATTAGCCCCTGGCAGCGATGCGATGAAGTCCATTGCAGTGCGCATGGAGTCCGCTGAAGCTGAGCTGAAGAACTTACAGAACACCTGTCGCGATTTGATTGTACGCACAGCAGCAACTCATCAAAATAAAAAGGTTCTACAACAATTACAGCAAACAGAGGCACAACAACTTGAAGTACCTGCAACAGAAATCGACAGCATTGAATTGAGCAAAGCCAGCGAGAAAGTGAAGGCTAATGGGCATGCAGGAGGTGCGCGAAGTAGTGCCATACACGAACAGGAACGCGCTTCAAATCAAAATCCATCGCATAGAAGAAATGGACGACGCAAGCAGAGTAAAAATTTGAACGGAATCAATACCGGCAACGCTGGTAGCAGCGGTGCCTCATCATCCAACAACAATCCAGCTAATGAATTTGTAGGCACCGCATTGACTGCCGGTCCACCGGATTCTGGTGATCCCGCCGACGATCCGGATTTGGAATTTGACTTGGACACAGCAGACAAAGATGATAAGCCCTCACACAATAGTTGGGCTTGGCGTATTGCCAAAGCCGCTGTACCCATGCAACTGGCATTAATTACCTTTCTCTGCGCCGCTTGTCTCATGCAGCCGAATTGCTGCGATAACCTCAACAATTTGTCAATGAGTTTTACGCCTCAATTGCGCTATATTCGTGGCCCACCACCGATTTGAATTGATAGCATCAATGTCCCAAGATTCTTCCCATGGTGCATAGCATAGCAATCTGCACATAGATAATGTTTTCGCGAAGTTTTCATCAAATGCGTCACGATACTTATTGTGCATGGCATAGGTGTGAAGGGCTGCGGTCACTAGCATGGTTGGTTGCTTTTGTGTGGGAAGTATAGAAAGTAAAGTAGCCGATAAGTTTGTTTACATGTCTTAATATGCACGCCAGCGGCACGTGCTAACGAGGACTTATCGTTTAAGCAGATACCCATGAAGCGTAATATTTTTTTACATATCATCAATAGGGGATTACAAGCCGGGTCAGTCTCCCATTTGGAGTTACAGTTCGCAGTGCCAAGATGAGTGCATTAAAAGTTTGAAAGGCTAGTTAACTAGGTATGATGAAAGGACACTTAATTTAATGGGGAAGGCACTTTATTTATTTAGATTGTAAAAGTATTCGAAAATGGAAAAGGAAACTGCAAAAAATGCATTGACAAACAAGCGGTATATTACAAAATGGAATAGCCAACGCTTCGCAATGACTTATTATAACGGCATGAGCAACATCAATTGGTCAGAAATATTACGTCTGCTAAAAGCATTGGCAAATCTTATACTGATGTGGATTTAGTGAAATTGAAGCACGCCAAAATTGTATGGACATGGAATGCCACCGAAACTTCTCAAATGAATGAATGTATGATGTGGTTTATTTAAGTCACAACATCAATGGGATGGCATTGTGGAGAAAAAAGTTGGGCAAGTTAGTGAGTTAATGATTACTATGAAGAAGTACAATTTTTCATAAGACGAGCTCCACAATATTTTTGTAACTACGAAAAAAAAAATTGAGAGGAGAGCCAAAATTGGCCTTTTTATAATAAAAAAATCACTGAAAAATTACAGACATATTTTGAATTCAACGTAGCAACTTTTTTGTTTCGAAAACACTAAAGTGCCTGGGGTACAGCGCCTTAAGCGGTCAACTAATGTACACCCAAAAAGAAAAATGTTCCTTATGAAATGATTTACATAAATCAACAAAAGAAGAAGATAAATGAATTGAATATTCTGAATTAAATAATGTTGGTTCATCACTGACATTTTACTTTGGACGCCCAATGCCCAACAAATTCAAGCTGTTTTTGCAGTAAACGCTAACAATTCCTTTTCTATTATATTAATAGGTGCAAAGCAACGCAAACTTACTTTAGGTTAGTTGATTTGCACTTTCGTATTAATATATATCTATGTATGTATGTATGTATGTATGGATGTACGAGTATAAAGAAAGAAAGTACACATACACAAAGGTCTGCATAAAATGCCACGTCTGCATACATATGTATGTATTATATTTATATCGTAATCGTGTGGAGCGCTCAATTTTAGTTGATGAGTTTATTCTAAAGCAGAAAAAAGTAATACAAAAATAACAAAAAAAAAATGTATTCTTAATAATTACCTTAAATTTAGTTACTGAAAATATGGTTCTACAAGTAATTGATTAATTTTCTATTCAACTTATACTTATTCTTAGCGTATACTAAATGTAACATAAAGCGAGCACTTCCAGAAAGGCTGGCTCAATCAAATATAACATTGAATATTTCGCAATATTTCTGGAGAATTCTAATATATTCATACTTCTATGGGCAATAAAAAAAAAAAAAATTTAAAAAAAAGTTTAAAACAATAATTTAAAAAATATATATTTTACACGGAAGACACAAACATTAAAATCGTTTTATTTCTTCTTGTAGTTACCAAAAAATTAGAAGAGAGTTGCATTATATTCATTTATAAAATTAATTAATATATTTAAGCTATCAAAAGTACAAAAAAAGAGTTCCATCGAATGAATTACATATTCAACTTGCGTTCAATATTTTCGTTATGATATTTTTTCAGGCGATATAACTACAAGTTTATATATGTACATCGGATCCTCTATTTAGGTTGGGTATGGGAACTAAACATTCTCACATAAACCACCCAAAAATAATGATATCAATCAAGCCGTTGTATAGCATTTTCCGCTTTCCAATACGTGAATAGTCGATTCCGCTGTTTTGGGTAATTGCCTTGTGGAAGGCTCTAATCATTTGTATTAGGTCCATAAATTTTTTCCGCCAGCATTAGAAAACATTTTTCATACAGTTTGATCATAAGCGTCGAGATTTTGGCGGGGTATTTAACAGACCTCTGAACAAATTTACCAACTCTACTTTCTTCCACTAGTTCCGAATAATGAAAGATGATTCATCTGTAAATATCACTTTGCTCCAATCATGGTTCAAATTCACCCTTTGCCATGCTAATTGCTTTTGAACGTGCGCTTCAGTCAAAATGAGGTTTTGAAATCTGCTCCGACTTCTGATGTCAATTTCTATTAATCTTGTACAAATGGAAGCATCTTTATTTTTTGACGAAAGCTTTTGTTTCGATTGATATACCTAATCTAAGAGTAAGATTTTTGAAAAATAAATTTCTAATGGCTCTTCGGTTTTTGAGGTTATTGAGTTAATTTTAGTCAAACCTCTGCCAGGATTTTCGGCATTGTCCTCAACCTTGAACTGAATTTACTTTTTTAAGTAGTTAGTTAGAAAAAAGTACAAAGGAATGGAAAAAGAGCTCGGTCGACTTACCCGATAATGGCGGCAATACTGTAGTAGTAAAAGCCGATTAAAAAAGCAATTTAAATGGAAAATTATTTAATTTTCTGTAAATTTTTATAAAAAAATAAATTAACTCAAATGATTTATCATTTACTTGCATTGCTTTCGTAAGTAAAAATACTACGTAAGCCTAAGACTTCGTAGTACGAATTCATTGGAGCACGAAAGTATCATATATTTTGAATGTATTCGTTTTTAACCATTCGGACTCAGCGAAACAATTTTTGTACAATCTCTCAAATCAAGCTCCGATGGATTCAGCGTAGCCAAAGTTCTATGCACCAAAAAGTGATATTTTGAAATATTGCCGCAGTTTTGAAATTTCAACAAGCTCCAAATGACAAATACTCGATAAAACCGAGTCAAGGGATGTTTTTAAAGTAATTTTGGCGCAAGTTTTTTTCATTTATTTTATATAGCGTAGATCCTTAATATGAAAATGCCACATTCAACCATCAACGTAGCTTTGAAATAAAATGGCGGGTATTGGAGAAATGTTAGATATCGGGGCTACCATCAAACCCATCGTAGCTCGAACATAGCAAATCGGATTCAGTGATCTCATATTAGCAGATTTCACGAAAATTAGTTAGTCTTATGAGTTGAAATCAAGAATGATAGAAAACCAGATTACGACAACACCGGCAGCGTACACGTCACAGATGCTTATACCACAGGAATAGCGAGAAGAAGAGGAAGGTGCAGTTATCGACTTGGGGATTTATTTTCGCTACAACTGCTACAATACAAAGCTCGGCACTTCGCATTTATTATTCTGTGTTTAACTTTTCGTAGAAATCACTTAAAACTCTGAAAAATCAACTTTTTAAGAGCACGTTGTGACGTCAATCCTTCAAACGGGGCAAATACGAAGTAACGGAAGTGCTTTTATCGTTGAAATATTGAAATATAAAACAAACTCCCCTATGGCAAATATCGACTGGCCGTAGAATAACCTCAGTCAAATGAGTCTATTATACTATTACATATACAGTTGTAGAATACTGATGGGCATTCTCTCATTGATTGAGAAATCGGCACTCACAATATCATCGGCAATAGATAATCGATTAATAGTCGTTTATGTACTGCATTTAGTTGGCATTCGTAAAAGGGCTGTTTCCTCGACTGCCTCTTAATATGAATGTTACGCAGCCGGCAGGTAAATTTGCCGAAGGGATAAATTCGATTTCATTTTCCAAATATCTTGCTAAATATTTATTTATCTCTAGTGAATAGTTTGCAGTGCTGCAGAAGATAAGAAAAATGCATGTGCATATAAACAACAAAATGTAGGTAAAAAGTGAACTTCCGAAGCGCACGATATAATCAAACACCTCAAACGAAAAATGGAAACACACCAATCAGCTGTATGTTTACAAAATAAAACAAATAGATTTGTGGAATCGATAAATGTTAACAGGACAATTGACAGCATATTCAATTTGTCGGCGGGATAAACATAGCAGGCACTTGAGAAAACGGAAATGCGTTTAAAAAGGAGATAATTGTAGCACGTCTTCTTTGTATTTTTATTATGTGAAATTATATTTTGGTTTTGTCCAAATAGGTTGCAAGCCTACTTTCCCATTTCTTAACTAACTACTAGACAATAGTCTAGGGCTTTGTGGTTTTCCCCTCATAACTTTTATTTTTACATATTTATGTGTTCAAGATAATAGTAGGTGTATATCGAAGTGTTCTATTCGAATATGTAAAAAACTAGATCTCGTAATCTTTAAGGTATTTGTAAGTTTTCTAAAGTGGTTTGTTGTTATCATTAACGAAAGGCTGATAAAACAGAAATAATACATCTTTATTTGACGACTATAATAATTTACTTTTTTGGAAGTGTGGCAAACCCGTTTCATTATCTAATACAACAAGAAAATATTTTTTATAATGCTTACCGATAGTTTTAAGTTTATTAAAAGAAAATTAATATAAAAAAAAGTTTTAAATTTATTAAAAGAAAATTAATATAAAACAAACGTTTCCCTCTTTCAAAATAAACGGTTGCAATATCGTAAAGCTCTTCAAATTAATATCGTAAAGTGTAGAAGCTATGGTAGCGGGGACATCTACTTCACAATTTGAACAATGGAGCCACAGTGCTGAGCTAACAGAGGTCGCCCTGATCATTATGAGAATTAATTACCACAAATAGCGTAAATCTAGAGAATGGAAGGAGATAAACTTAAAGCTAAGAACGTAGATTACTCAGAAGTTACATACTTTCACCGGATGTGCCAACAGAATATTTAGGCAAATAATGGCAATGTGGCAAGAAAGAAGATGGTCTACTTCACCACAACACAAAGCAACTGGATCAAATTAGATTGCAATATCATAGAATTTGTAAGAATTTCAAACAAGTTCTCTGCTAATATTAATCAGTGACGATAATTTTTTTCTGGTATGGTGAAGATATTTGATTGGGACATCCGGTGAAAGTATGTAATTTCTTAAGCGCGAAATAAACCACACAAGCGGTTTGACAAGCATGATGACTCATTCAAGCAGAGAATTTTGGTTTTGTTGTTAAGTTTTCATTATATTTCGTAAATAATAATAATAGGAAATTCTTTATAAACTTCCAAAATTCTAATCAAAAAAAGGTTTGTTTTCTTTCATTCCTTCTCGCTTACGCCCTCACTCGGTGAAAATTTTGTTGCAACATGGTCGCCAGACAGAAGTATAAACTTCTTTGGGGTTTCTTACAAAAGAAGAAGTTGAAAGCTATGCATGTATGTATGTATGTAAATATGTATGTAACTCCAAAAATGGACTGATATATTTGATTATTTTAGTCAAAAACATGAAATGCGTTTCTAGTAAGATGGTTTTCAATTATAAACAATCGAAGAAGGTAATTTAAAAAAAAAACTAAGCTTATTTCTTTGATAGGGTTCAAAATGAAATATTTAATTAGTCTAGGGGCTAATTTTAATTATGTTTTATTTTCACATTGCTGCCTATAATATAACGTTCACAATGGTTTGGGCAAAAGGAATTATTGTGATTTATTATAGTAAAACATTATCTAATGTACATCAAAGAGCGTAGATTATATTACATTAGATTAGATTAGATTGCATTAATCTACATATGTACGTTCTTTGCTTACAACTCCAAGAAAAGTTCATAGGCAGATATATGTACGAGTATAATAGATTGAAGGCGCCAAATAACAGTGAAAACAATTTCAGGGTTAATTATACCTTCTGAAGAGCTGCTAGAGCGGCTGGAGAGTTCATTGATGCCTGGAAGGTCACTCATATAAATCCTGTTTTTAAAAGTGTGAATAAAAGCAATATAACTAACTACATACCTATTTCAAAATTATCCACGATTTCTAAATTATTCGTATTAATGACAGCAACTTTACTTTTAAATATTCGCTTAATCTCTCCAAACCGGCAAGGTTTCGTGACAGGTTGGTCTGCCGTTACTAATCGACGGTGTATCCTCCCACATCATCTGCATCATTAGGGTGTTCCTCAAGGAAATATTTTAGGGCCTCTTCTCTTTGTAATTTTCATAAATGACAAATCTAGCTGTTTTAAGTTTGCTCTACCTTCAAAGGGATCTTGATAATGTTGTCGCTTGATGTAGAAAGAATAGGACTAAAATGAAACATCAATAAATGTCAACATGTCGTTTTTTCAAAATCACGCTCCTCTATCGTAACGCCCTATCATATTGATGGTTCCCAGTTGGGTAATTCAATTGAAAATACGGATTTAGGTGTGACATTTGACTATAGATTTTCATTCGAAAGCCACGATAGCTAAACCATACTCTATGCTGGCTTTTATCAGCCTTTTTAGTTCATATTTTTCTGATCTGTACACACTAAAGTTCTTCTACACCTCCCTGGTGCGCTCCAAGTTGGACTATGCTGCTGTAATTTGGAGATCTTACTATGCATGCCTTGATTGGCAGTTGAACGAATTGAAAAAAAAAAATTATTAATTATGCCCTTCGATCTCTGCATTTCATTCACCTGCTGGGCAAGTACTTAGCCTGCTGGACCACAGTCGGCCGGTGAGCTGCAATAACAAGTCGTAGATTGTGGGTTCACATACCGGTGGAGTCATGAAAGAGATGTGGTGATCTCCAAACAGCTATAATTTCTACGACTCCCGACTGTTGGTGTCTTTTTTCCAAAAATATTTTCTTTGATTGGTCTTGAGCTCAAAAATTAGTATTGCCGATTAAATTAATTAGAACAAATATAATATGTGTATATCTGTATGAAATGTAGTTACTTTCTGGATAATTAAAACTAAATAAATAATAGTTGGCTACAAAACTTCCGAAATTATTTAACTACTTCTTTAATTTTTCCTACCAGTCTTCCAAAAAAGTACAATAGCAGGAGTCTTTCAAAATACTCGCGGTTATTTTTGTCATCAGCAAAAACTCTGACGACAGAAAGAGTGTCGTCTGAACTCGAGGTCGAATTCAATCCTTCATAGCCAATACCATTATGTGTGAATAGTTATCGATATCGACTGTGCGAATACTGATTTTGACATGTCATCGTCGTTTAGAACAACAGTTGTGGGTGGCTGTGTATGTATTTAACTTTTAAGCTATCAACTAAACTAGAACAATTGTATAAAATTCCTGTTTATTTCTAACAGTGAACTGAATGAGAACGTAACCAAAAAAAAAACTATTTTTAATTTCAATACAGTGTCTATGGTTATTTGTACTGCGTACTGAGCTTCAATTGAAAGTTAAAATGTCACTTTTGTCTCCGCGTATGTCTCCGAACACAGCTATTTATTTTGTAGATATATTCTTCGAATTGTATCAAAAATATCCTAGAAGGATTCACATTTTCCGGTTTGGCTACTCAACTGTATAGTTTAACGGTTTGTAAAATTGTTATTGCAGCGTTTGACCATTGCGAATGTGTTTGTGTTTAAAATGATGCCTCCCACCGGTACGTTTAGGTTCTAAGCAGGAATGAAGCGGAAACGATTAATTTTCTCGTACTGACTTCTGAGTAGTAAACTTACAAACACATACCAGTATGCAAATGTATATATATATATTTGCGCGTCTGTGGTTTTGGAAGGCAAGAAAACTATTTCAAATCGCAGAGGGAGTAACTCTTGAAAAATACTAAGACTGGTAAAGTAATTTTTAATTTATATATCGTATTTAAATAACGCAAGGCTATATTTTTTTACAAAAAATTTAAATTTACCCCCCCCCCCCCCCCCCTTGAAGATACGCCAACTCCCATCATTGGTGTAAACACAACAACAACAACTGCCTTTAACAGCTTCTACGTTGGAAATGTGTGACTGACTTTATTTCGTTTTTGAATGATCAACATTATTCTAACATTTAAATTTGCATAATCAAAATCAAAAACATCATTTTCTAGCACTTTTCGACCCCCACCAAAAGTACCAAAGCACGAAAGGCAACACAAGCAACAAAACAGAATAATTGTGACCTCAACTCGCTTCGTTGCGTTCCCCATTCGGATGGCTTCTAGCTTGTGTCGATTTTAAAGTTGCTGCAACGCCCATCAATATGCCATAAACTCAAACAATGACGCACTTAACCTCTTCAAAGCCACGAAACACCACTTCAATCTCGCTACAAACGTAACACAACACCCCACCCACCACCTCAACCCACCGCATCCGTTGGGCTTCATGTCGTCCTGTCGTCACTTTGCCACTGATGTAAATGTCTGTTCAACGCAAATGAAATTATGTAAATTCTTTTTAAGATGCAACAACGGCAACAACAGCAACAGCAGCAACAACAGCGACAACAGCAACAGCAACTACCACAAGCTGGTGGGAGTTAATCTGAAATATTTTATAAGTAAGCATATTATTATAATTGCTGGCGGCTGGTGCTAAAATCGAATTTGTTGTCAACACAATGCTGCTACATCATCAATGCGACTGCCGCAGGAGCTGCTACAAATTGGTCGAAGGACGGACTACTCCTCTGCCATAGCGCACTGAACACAGAGCATAACAATCTCGTCCCACTCCTCATCCTCGTTGACGGTTTGAAAAATTATGCAACCATTGTTCCTACTCATTTCCGTTACATTTTTCGAACAAGTTGTGGAGGTGGGTATTCGCTGCGGCTATGCCAGCAAAAAACAACAACAAGTCCCTCACTTGCGCCGCTGGCGTCACTGCCAATAAGTAAATGAGGCAATGCAGATCTCCGGCGTGAAATGACACACGCCAAGCTGCCAGAAAGCCGCGTCGTCAACCCCGCTCCAACTTCATAATGGAATACTGAAATAATAAGCAAATAATATTAAATCATAACACCGAGCTGCGCGGAAGCGCCTTGAAGCGCACTACACACATACAAACACATTTTGGTAGTTTTGGTTCCAATTAAATTTCATCCAAGGCACTTAACTCAAATCACTCATAAAGTCTTACCTTTGCGATGACAATACGATTGACAAAATCATTAAATAGAGACAAAGAGACAGAGTCGAGAGTTTTAAAATTGAATTTTGAATTCAAGAAATTCAACTCATGCGGAGATCAATTTGTGGCATTTCCACAATTTATGTGAATTGTATGTATTATTCTCCAATTAGAACCAACTACCTAAATAATGAGATCAAACTAACTGGAAGTATTGCGCGAGTATTATCTGGCGAATAATATTCGAGTGTTTGAATAAAATTGTATCATGCTTTGATGCTCTTCTTCTAAAATATTTCAATTAAGATAGAAAATAAATATAGTATATCTTTTTTTTTCTATTATGGAAATCAACACAGTAAATGTAATTGCTTTTAGCTCTGGATGTCGCCATATATTACTATAATGGTTTATTCATGATCGATTTAAGTTCATAAGAGTACTTAGCTTCTCGTTCTATCTACTCGTTCCAACTACTATCATTACTTCCTAAGTATCGATTGGTCTTCACTTTTCCTGGAGTTCGATCGCTGATTGTTAAATAAAACTCTCAATTAAATTTTACAGCTTAACTTTATTTACACTTGTATACACAGCAAAAAAGAATTGAAGAAAAATGTACCTGATAGTCTAACGGTGTCAAATCGCACGACTGAGGCGGCCAATTGACTGGGCCATTTCGTGAGATAACACGTTCACCCAAACTTGGTTTTCCATAAATCGATTGTGACATTCGCTGTGTGGCTTGTGGCCCCTTCCTGTTGGAACCACATATTGTCCAAGTCCATATCATCCAATTCGGGCCAAAAATATTTGGTTATCATTGAGCGGTAGCAATTCCCATTCACAGTAACGTGCCGGTCTTGATCATCACGGAAGAAGTACGGCCCAATGACGCCGCCGGCCCATAAACCGCACCAAACCGTAATTTTTTCGGGATGAAATGTTGACTCATGGAGTGCGTGTGGATTGCTGCCTGTCCAAAAACGTATATTTTGCTTATTGACGAAGCCATTCAGCCAGAAATGACGACTCGTTGTTGGATCCATGATGAAATGGCAAACCTTACTGAAGATAAATGTCAAAAGAGCGTGGACAAATATGGCGTCGTTTGCTGTCACTATCGGTCTACTTTTGTAGCGTCCCTGTTGCAAGACCCTTTATGTACTTACTATATAGAAATGTGCTTAGTTGATTACCGTTTTGTGATTGTAAGAAGTCATAAAGTAAATCGTTCTATAGTACAATACGATTGAACTGGAACATACAAAATTTTCCAATCCCACCCCCTGACTTAACATATGTATGTGGCTACGAAGGTAGAGTTTTGATAACATTAGATACGAGCAATGAGTTCAAATCAAGACAAGTGAAAGTAATTAGTTTCCGGTTTCGTCAATATTACTAGTCAATAGCAAGCGAATAAACCTAATCGTACATTCGTACATATGAACAGAGATGCATGTACTCGGTATGTTTATTTTGTTGTTATTGTAATCGTGTTGTGCATATATTCGGAAAACCAACTGATTACTGTACGGCGGCTGGTGGCGAATGACAGCTGATTAGTCAGGCGTGTGCGCAATGTCAACAATAGAGATACAGGCATGACCCGAAGACCTGCATGTACATATGAATGTACAATAGATATTTATATAGGTACTTCAATCAAATGTGCAGAAATATATAGTACGTATGTATGTACATATGTTTATATGGATGTTTATAAGACTGGGTCGTGAAAAAAGGTTAGCAATTACCCCACATGTCTTAAAAACAGCCAAAATCAAATTTTCTTCATCACTTTTTTATTTTTTACATTCAAAAGTGTGAAATGTCGTTGAAAATATAATTTTGAGTACTTTATTGTTATGTTTCCAAAGCAAAGTTCCTTAAACGTTTAATTTTATGAGGAATAAAGTGGTTTTGGTTAATTATTTGAAATTACTAGGCCAAGGAAAGACTAGAGTTAAAAATGCTCTAGAAGGTACTCAAAATTATATTTTTACAAATATGTGACACTTTGGAATCGAGTAATGTATAAAACAGTCATGAAGAAAATTCGATTTTGGCACACCAAAACGACGTATGACTCAAAAATCCCCTCAAAATAAGCTTTCAAACTACGGGAGCAAATTGCAAACTTTTTTCTTTCATATGAGGACAGACCCGGTTTTATGTTTATTCGAATTCATTGAGCGATGAAAATACTACTTGACCGTGAAAGGAATATCCAATTCAATTCAAATCAGTGTTTATTGAGTCCAAGATTACAAAATCTTACAGACTAGATTATAATTAAAAGGGGAAAAAGGGGCCTACACTTGGAATAAACAGATTCAATTAAACTTCTGAATGACTGCCTATTGATAGAAAATTCAATATTTAACGTTTCAGACATTTTATTAAGTTCAGTAACAGCCCTCCATATTGAAGCTTTGACCAGAAGTAATATAAAACGGCGGGACGAATCGCCATATACTGCTAGGGACATTGAAAGCGATATGCAAACGAAGCCAACAATCAAATCGTAAACAAACATAAGGGAATCGACATGTCCTCTACACTCAAGAAAATTTCAATCAATATGGGGGGAAGTGGGGTAGAGAAACGAAACGGCAGAAGGGCAAATCAAATAAATTTCTCCTGGACCCATTCAATACGAAATTAATGATAACTATAAATAGGACTACAGAAAAGGGATGCATATTCTAATTTTTTGCCAACAAGTGATTAGCAAAAGTAGTATAAGACCCCGAACAAAAATTCTTTGGATCCTAAGTCCAGATTTGAGGGCGTATTTAAGAATTCGAGTATGTAGTTTTTTACTACTCGTTGAGATCCACAACATATGGAATATGGCGTTCCAAATTAATTTTCACTGTTACGCAGTGTAAGGCCTTATTGGAGTTTTCTAGTCATATTTTTATATTTAAGTCGTATTATATAATTGGTTAATATGTATGGATTTACGTGTAGACTGGGCTGCTGTGTTTGGTTTTCTTTAGTATTTTGTTTTGATTTGCACATACAACATACGCACGCACATACACACTCACTTCTGCCTACAGGAATGAGCACAAAGGGTATATGGAACAATGATTTATTACTGTGTTCGAGTTCAAGCTGTTGGCCGAAAATTGTGTCACTTCTGGGAGCGTTTCGTACACTCTTCGGTAGCCAGATCTGTCAGCCGCAACCCTCCCCCCTCCACTAAGCAGCTTTCTAAGGGTCCCACATCGAGTCAATTATTCAATCGATTATTGCTGGCAATCATACAAATCGACAATTTATGTCGCCGCCAATTGCCAATAAATCTTCTATGTGCCACAGCCGACAGCCATCCGCCAATATTTTTTGTTTTTTTTTTTTTTAGCGAAAACATACGTTTTACAAGCCCAACGACAACCGCATACAAACCTATATCCTAACGGTAGTTCTATGTGTTCTGACATATTTGACTGCTGCCAAAAACATGTGGGTAGAGCCCAAGGGTGTTTGGGAAGCAGAAGATGCCGATGAGAAGGGGTTAAAAACATCGGCACCGCCAGTGCGAGTAACTAGGATTGCTGGTATTCGCGACGACTGAGTGAACATTAATGTACGGTTTGCATATAAGTATGTACTTATGTATTCATAGATATGCTTGTAGCTATATATGTATGTATGTACACACTGGAGGGCTGAGCTTCTATGTGTGCATGACAATATCTGTATTTTTGCAACTTTTTACCATAACCGAAGGGATCGACGCAAAGCGCGTTCCTATGTAGCTGCGCTTAGAATTTCTTAGCATTCAAAATAATTCGCAATAATCGAATCAAATGAAAGTGAAAGGCTGCGACTAAATCGAATTATCCGACCGCTCGAGCTTTGGAGCAATTGTTATTCAAGCACTGATTGCCAACGAATTAAATATGTAAAACAGCTGACAGTCGGCAGCGTACGACAGACAGTTGATGCTCGAACCCCCAAAAGCTGAAACAATAAAAAAAAACGCTAATTTCGATGAAAGCCAATTATTTTTGTAATAATGTAGAATGTACATATGGATACGAATCGTGCTGTTAAAGTTACTAGTTCAAATCCAGTTTACTACCAGTTTGTTGAGCAACCCCCATGCTGCATCTTCTAACTATTTTAAATTGGAACTTATTCTATAAAAAACACTATATTCGCAATAAATATATAAAAGCCTCAAATGTATCCACTGCGAAAATGCCCAGTAAGATTTGACAATTAAGCATTTGAAACCAGATCAGCTTTAGGTTGCATTTTATATTTGTTTTTGCTGTTAGGACAAGCGTCGGGAAGTGAAAATATTTGCACTTAGTAAAAATATTAGTGGAAACTGGTAGTAGCATTAGTGAAAATAGTAGTAGTAGCAGTAGTGGTGGTAGTAGGAGTAACCAAAATAGTGGTAGTAATTATTGGTAGCGTTAGTAAAAATAGTAAAATGTATTAGTAGTAGTAGTAGTAAAAATAGTGGTTGGAATTAGTTGCAGTAATAGTAATTAGTTGTGATGATAGTTAGTAGTAGGAGTAGAGGTTGTAGGAAAAGTAGTACTACTAGTAATTAGTAGTTGTAGGTAACTAGTGTAGTAGTAAAAGCAGGAGTATTAGTAGTTATAGTGGTGAACTAGATCCGAGCTACTGAAAGGTTCTGATATTCTCAAGAGCTATTTAGTCCGAAAATAGTGCCGAAATGTTCCCAAGCTATATTGTATGTATGTATGTTTGTTTTTTCTCACATAACTTCATGTGGTGACTACGTTATGCGATATCAACACTTCCTTCGTAACCCGATATCGACAGGCGATCGTTATGCGATGTAAAAAATCACTTTCATGCCGCTAAAGAAATGTTATTTCAAAAATTTGGAAGAGGAATAGGACTTACGGCTTAATCTAAACAATATGGTATATCGAAATTCACGCTTTGTGGCATAAAGAATAAAGGGATTCCATTACCAAGGTTGTGTTACATGAAAAATTAATTTCCAAAAGAGACTAAGACAAGGTGAGTATCCTCGCATGGAAAGGGCTTTGTACGATTGGTTCACAAGACAGTGAAATAAAAAAGTCCAATTAGCGTTTTTTTTTAAATGAAATGTAAGTATCGATATAGCGGACAACTTTCATATAACGAACACCCCTAGTTCGTTGTAACCAGATTCGACTGTAGTCGATTTAATGTCGTAATGACGTCAATTCTCATTTGTTGTGATTCTGTAAAAAATTAAATAGAATATTGTCGACTATTATTCTCAATTGCCTTTGAGTTGGTGACAAATGGATTTGAATATAATCGATGTGTGTCGTCACTATAATCGACAATTTTGTAGATTTCGTACAGAAACGCACCCTTGATAGAAAATTGCCAAGATCAAGGCACATTGAACAGGTCAGTAGATAATAAAAGTAGCTCATTGGACTTTATCGATTTTAAAAGGACTGTCGAACTTGCTATATATTTTACATTTACGGATTAAATCGCAGTATTTGCTTGGTAGTGTAAGTTTTTGATTGACATTTCAGGGTCTCGAATTCTCATTAAACACAAAAAGAATATTAATTTTTATTTGTGCACTCGATGTGGACAGTTAAAGTTTAAATTTCGAAATCTACCGAAATTTACAGACGATTAATCTAACGGAGTCAATTGCTCTTTCAAAGTGCAACTAATTAAAAATTCCCCTTTTTACCATTTTCCTAATTTATTATACTCCAATTTTATTTCACAAACACCAAAGAATGCCCAAAAAAAGTCAAAAAGTTAAGAAACAGTATTTTAAATGCGATAAATATTTACAGGATTGTTCAGAAAACATCCCCATTAACTTCGTTTTACATCTGTTTCCTCTTGTCAATTTTACTATTTCACTCCTTGTCGAAGAAATGCAAATTTCCGTGAAATTGTAAAAAAACGGAGAAAATTCACTGGAAAAAGAAAGCAAATTAACAAACATAAAAATAATGTTTACACCCAACAATCCAGCAATTGTAGCAATGTGAGACACAAAGGAACAGTGCGACCCACCAATTTGGAGTAGGAAAAATAAAAAAAAAATAGAAAAAAATGTACCTGTACGAGCGAGTGCCACCTTAAAGTGTGCGAACAAAAGAATTACAATAAACAAATTTAAATGGTGCAGTAAAAGGCGCGAACGCTGCGTTGCTTACTTTGAGGGGTGGGTGTCAAGAAGAGGGAGGCTGTTTTTTTTTTTGTCAAAATGTGCCGCCTAATAAAATTGCTTCAATTTGCATACGAAAGTCGTAAAAATTAGTTGCGTATTCCCATTTTTCTAACCCGTGAGCCAAGACGACGAGGAAAATAGATGGAGTGCATTCAGTTGTATGGTTGTTGCCGCAGAACGGGTTGACTTACAAATACATGCACATACGTACATACCTGGATTTGCATATTTGTGAATTTTAACCCTTGCAAGTCTGTGCCAAATCTCAATTTAAATATATGTATATTTATGTGTGTTTGTATTTTCGCTCGCAGGTGCACCATATGCTACAGTTTTCATGACTCGGTACGTCTAGCGAGGTTACAGGAGCTGTGAGTCTGTAATGGTTATGCAAAGTCGCCGTTGACCGAACGCCTACGCGGGTCATATCACTGACCAATACGTTTTGAGTAACTCTATTTTCAGGCAACAGTGCACCTGGGCCGCAGGTCCAATCTCCAATAGACTAGCCTTAACCAGTTAGTCCCACCGCTATTCCCACTAACTTATTATTATACTAACTTCACAGCCGTGAAATCTCGCCAGCACCATAATGCATTTTAAATGCTGTGAAAAATGTCGAAGCAACTAAAAGATGCCGCATAAAAGTAAATGTAAACAAATAATACAATAATAATTCCAATACAATGGACAGTCAAGAAAAATCTATTCAAACTAAATGGGTATTTCCCATATAATATTTCATGAGAACAAATGGAATTTTCGCTGTGAACTCTTATGAAAAATTTGCGTATAGTGGAATTTAATTGTAGCAGACAGGATTATAATGACGTCTGGGCATGAACATAACTATTCACAGTCGTTATTTTAAAGAGTCCTTCCTGTAATTAGGAAATAGCATGGCAATAACGACAGCCTTATATCTAATATGACTTTAACAACATCAGAGGAGATCGCCCTTGGTGTGTTCTTTAAGCAGACAATTGACCGATGAGCAGAAAAGTTGAAACGACCCAAAATTCCTTTGGCTTCACTCGATGTTGCAATTATTAAAATAAGCAAGGTATTGGGATAATGCACCATTTTTCAAATCTCGGTTCAAACATATGACAAATGCAAAATGCTCCCAACGTTCACAAATTCCGGTTTGCTGAGAAGTGCTTTTAGTGAGCAGGTGTGGAATACAAATGGCCGTTAATTGCTGTCTATGGCGATTTTAGCTTTCAGACATCGATCTTTTCTTGATCCGAGTCGATGTTCGGTCATCGGAGTGTACTTAAATCTAATATACAGAAAACATTCCTTCCGACTATCGCAATGTGATCGTTTTGGTTTCGCAATTTTCGATCTGGAGACAGCTGCGAAGCTTAGTGAATCTTTTTATGATGAAACCTGGTTCTATAGACTACTACGTTTCAGGCCCGGCAAAACCAATTGACCTAAGTGAGTTAGCAGAGGTTTCCTTGCAGATACTAAATTTTCCGGCAGAGGGACCATAGATACCTTCCTTACCCTCTCTGGTATTGATGTCGTGACCGGGGGCGGCACTCGTAAGTGCGTTCTAGGTACTCATAGAAGTAATCTTTGATCATGTCGACCTTCTCTTCAGTCGGGTGTGGGCACAAATCAGCGAGATGTTGAAGAATCTCGCCTTGATGTGATTCGTGGCAAGACGCTCGTCCACCGGAGTGAACTACAGTATTTGGCGACGAAATCTCCTTCCCACCACAAATCCAGTACTAAACTTGTGCTCTTTTGAATAACAGCTGTTGTAGACGTCGTAAGGGTCAATGGTTCAATGGGTTCGGATACTCATAAAAAGCGCCTTTACATTCCGTTATCGCTCTTTATTGCACTTTTGACTTTCCATTTTCCCTGACATCGGGGTAAAGAGCTGCTGCTTTCCTGCTTTTAGAGATATACACATGTATATTTACCGTGCTTCAAACTTTTTTGATGTTTTTGGATATTGCGTTAATTTATCTAATTTGAGGCTTTATTGGCACATTTTAAAATGGATTCCATGTAAGTTGACCGTTAAACCGTTAAAATCAACAATTTTTTCAATTTTGAGCATTTTCTTCAATTTTTCCACTTTTCAGTTCAACCCGGAACCACTTGGAGTCAGCAGATGGGTTGGAAAATAATTTCGTAATTGTTTCTAAGCTCAACCTCATATTTTTCCTTGCGGAAACCCTCGGTTTTCGAAAATAGCTTTACTATGGTTAGTCTAATTGACAGTGTAACTCAGCCTTGAGCAATTCATTATAACCGAACTGCGCTATACATATGTATACAAAAAACATGCAAATTTGTTTAAAATGTAGTCGACATCATTCAAGTCTTACACCCCTAGTCGCACTAGCATAGTTCGATCTCTATGCCATACTTTTTTTTGGGAGATTTGTGCTTGCAAGTAATCAGCATAGTTTTATCTTTCCTTGTGAGCCCATTAACATAGTCTCGAAGCGATTCTCGTCGACACCCTATAAAAACATTTAGATATCCAACCAAATCTCATCAATGCCAAATGAAATTCAATTTCGCCTATTAACCGCAGAAATGATGATTTTATGCATCTGTACTGCAATTTCATTCCATAAAAATTGTCATTCCATTGCTGATTCTTATACGAAAAACGCAACGGAAATTGAGCCAAAAGCGATACAATAAAGGCATTAGACGATAAAAATCTCAAGCACCACCAGCGGTGAGACTGCAGTCGTAGCGTCATAGGAGATGACTGAGAGCTGCTACACGAAAGGAGCAGAAATCAAAAGGCAAACGGGCCGTTAAGGAGCTTAGCAATGCATGTGGACAACTTCCTTCTCAAACATCTGAATCTGAAGTTGTATACACATACACAAACACATACATTTGTACATATAAAGCGGAATGTACGAGTATGCGTGTGCGAATCTTTCACCCGGAGCGTCTAACCGCATGCGGTCAATGAAATAGCCAAAAACGCATTCTAGTCTATCTACTATCTACTTGACAGTTAAACAGCCAACGAGTGTCCTGCTCGTCCTGTTCATCTCATCCTATGACCTGTTCATAGTCTTAAAAGGTATTTATGTATGGTTTTAAATATTTATGAATGTACATTTGTATGTCTATTATTGCCTTTCGACTTTTATGCATTGATTGGGTGTTTTGCAAGTGGTTGGAGACCCCATTTGGGGAAACTATACCATAATAAGTCCATTAGAACGTTAATGGAACACTAAGAGTTTCACTGTTTTCTTGGCACCGTACGCTAGATGCATCGCGACTTTCCAATTATCATTATAACGTTCTACTTTCGGTAGGGCTATTAAAAGTAAGAACTCACTCAGCGTTTTGCCAAACGCATACTCCTTTAACTACTATCAGTGTATTTCTGCACATATGGGGCATTCCACGCCAATTGGGAGAGGTATGCTTGATTAAAAACAGTTTTTTTTTGCTCAGCCATTTTCGAGATATATTGGAAATAAACATTTTGTACACAGTTTTTTTTAGATTATTTTTAAATTGATATTCCAAAAGAGTTTTGTAAAACAAGAATTTCCCATTTTTTCCAAAGTTAGGGACATAAAATAGGAACAGTTTTTCAAAAATCGATATTTCGAAATCGGTTGAAAAAAAGAAATTAAAAAATCCAGGAAGCCTTTCTCAATTGGCACTATAAAACAAACAAAAAATATAAACAAAATCGGAGATGCAAAAGTCAAATGGTGTCCGATTTGCCGCGGAATGCCCCATATATACATACATACATACCAATACACCTACACAGATATACATTAGAAAATTTCCATAAAGCTATTTAATAACGAGCTCCCAAATTACACATAAGTTGAATACTTGATAAAATCTTTGCATCTTTCATATACACGGCACAAAGACTTCGACGTGTAAGTAAACGAACGAAGCAAACTAACCCACGCAAGGATATTCATATTTTTGTATTCAACTAAGAGATAAGAACATTTTTGATTCACATACAAAATTATTAAAATAATTCAAATCTTTATTACCCAATGTGTGCACCTCGCCCAAATAAAGTTTCGCTCACAATCACCCACATGTGGATTCTTTGGATGCGCGAAAACCCGGGCGCCTCACACATTCCCATAATTGTCTCATGTCGCTCACTTGCATTCAGATTAGCATCGCGTTTGTCCTTGCCTTTGTGTGCTGTGTAATTAGTAATTTTATTACACGAGTACATTTCAGTTGTCTTTACACGGCAATGGTGGGTTCAGTTAATTACTGACAACACGCCACTCTCCACACTCCAGCTAGCCAGCCGGAAGCTCAGAAGGACAGGAAGACGGGAAACCAGCCTGTAAGGTGTTGCAAATACTTTATCCCATTTGTGGCTATGTAAGGATTTGCATTGAACCAACGGGACATACACGCACTCACACACATCCACACATCCACACATCCACACTCACACATGTGGTCGGAATGTGCAAGTGTAAACCGTGTAAAATGAGTTTATAGTAATTTTGTTAAAATATGACATATTTTATTGCTCAAAACACTTTATCTGCGGGCGAAATTTACATTTGTACGTCGGTAGCAATACCTTGTGTGCATATTAAAATCAGGATAATGAAATGAAATTAGTCTCATTTGAATTTATTCGAGAATTACTTCATACAGAGATATGTTGGAGATAGGGATAAGTTTGAAACTGACTACTGACTCTTTCCGGCTGGTAAATTTATTATAGCGTTGCGTTTTCGCTTTACAAGCTATTATACTGCTATTGTAATTCAAGACGTCTTAAGGAGTTTACTTGTTTAACTGGATACATATGTATTTGATATTAACTTATTCGAGGGGCAATATATGAATGTTTTGTTATAGCCAGGGCAATACACAGGATGTTGTTTCGCAGCGGTTCATAATTCCAAATGTGATATTATCAGGGTCCGCAAGTTTGGAAAAATCAACATGAAGCAGTGTTCGGAAATATATGAAAATGATCGTCTTTTAGAGATCTATTCATACGTGTAAAAAGCCTAAGTTTTATAATATTTATATTTTTTATAAATTCTAAGCTTGCTCGTTTTCATTCAATAAATAACCCTTATGCAAGCATTTTTTAATAAAAAAAATTTTGTTTATCATTAAAAAAAAATTATTAAATATTGCGAAAGTACAAAAATATGCAAATTGTTTTGAAAACCTAAATGAAGTTCAAAATTATTATTTTTTGTAAATTTACAACATCACCCCCAGTTTGAGTTCCCATATATGGAGTATCATGGGATAAGTTTTACAACGAAATATACCGTAACTCACAGTGAAATTGGTCCAGTGTAATTGATAAAATTTCCCATGCTAAATTTTTTCATTCTATTTTTATAAAAATTTAGTTGTGTTATTGAACGAAGCACAAACATTTAAATTTTACACTTTGTACGATTGTAGAGTACTCATTCGATATAAATCATCATCAAAACTCAAACAGTAAGATAACTTTAACTATAGCGAATGTGACAAATTCCTTTATATCACTTAAAAGTTTCACAACTTTTTGTGCTTGTTCGGGAATTGCGAAAGGTCAAACAAACAAAATCACTGCGGTTTGCTTTAGTTCATAATTTCCTTCACCATTGCAGCTCATTTAATTTTTTAAATATATACTACATTCTTGTGTATTAGGAAAAGATGAAGATCGTTAAAATTCCCTTCCAACTTTTTAATGGTAAGTATGTGTAATCGATTAAACTAGAAATGTAAATGGTAAAAAGTAGTTAATTTTGATCAAAATAGAGAGACCGCTGCAATTGATATTAATAGGAAATTTGCCCATCATTGGGTTTATTAAAGCATTTACTTATCCTTTAAATCAAGAAGTGACTACGGATATACGAGTATGTACACATATACATATATTTACTCTATAATTAATTTGTTGAATATCTATGTATGTATGTACACCACACACACATATCCGCGTTTGTCTGTACATATGTACATGGATACACATATTCCCATTTCGCATTTGCTCATCACAAAAAGCTAATAAAACCATTTAATTAATCGACAGTTGAGTCTGTTGTTAAGCTCGTCGCATTAATGCTGTTAAAGCAACTTATTCAAAACTTTTGATTACAGTTACCACGTACTTAAAATACTTTGGTAATTACTTTGTTAACTACTTTGCCAACAAACACAGAAAAATGTGACACAAAAAAAAAAAACCCAAAACGACAAGCAAATGCGTTCATTGTTATTGTTACTTGACGCTATAAAAATTTGTACATGAAACTCATATCACTGGCTATATCTAAGTTGCAGTCATTGTTGTTGTTTCTTACTAATGTTTCAGTCGTTAAATTACAGTGGAACATAATGATTTCTCATTTCAGATAAGGTGCTGTGCTTCTGTTCACGGTAAACGCGAGTTGTCTCAGTAAGCCGTTGATGCCATTTAAATTTATCTGTAACTTTTTACTTTTTATTTTTTTGATTTACGAAACTATTTGGACTCTGTGCTATGTTTTCATTGACACTCGTTCGGGCATTTCAAGTCGGTTTCATTGCCTGTCCGTCCAGTCGCAATACTCGTCGACTCGTGGCACCGGGCAATGAGTTATTTAAAGCAGGTCAATGTTTGGACCAAGCACAAAGATACAAATTCAAATACACATAAATTCACACATACTCGTACATACATTCATAGATGCACATCAAATATATTACTACGTACTTAAACCTGTATGAACATACATACATATGTAGAAATATTCTCACTTTTGTGCGTGAATACAAATCGTTAATCAGTTTATACAAATCTCTGATTTAATTTATATTTAAAGAAAACCAACACGAAACCATGAACGACCATTCACAGACATTTCTCTACGAATGCAGGGGTCGGTGAATTTTATTTCTATTATTTTGAAATCGGATTTGTTGCTACTTTACTAGTTAAA
Source organism: Anomoia purmunda (assembly GCA_951828415.1). Classification (NCBI taxonomy): domain Eukaryota; kingdom Metazoa; phylum Arthropoda; class Insecta; order Diptera; family Tephritidae; genus Anomoia; species Anomoia purmunda. The sequence goes on from OX639996.1 coordinate 962,491, forward strand.
AAACAGTAGCAAAAGTGTAAGGGAACTTTTTTACCGTGGCAATTTAAAAAATCTTTAAACAAATTTTAAGGTGTTTCCATCCAAAAGTATCGAATAACACGACTATTATCGTAAATATATATATATATGTGTACGAGGGGCCTAACAAAAGTTAGTTTAATTGAACAGAAAAAAAACAAAACAAAATCTTTTCATATTTAATTTCTTTCTAAATAATCGCCATTGATTTCAATGCATTTCTTAAGCCTATAGATCCATTTTTCAAAACAGTCTTCAAAATCTTTCTTCGTCAGCTTTCAAGTTCAACAATATCCGCATAAATTATCTCCGCGTTGCTTTTAACGACCTTTACCATCAAGTTTCTCTTAATTTTTGGCAATTATCAGAAATCACATGGTGCTAGATCCGAGGAATATGATGCTGGTCATATTTCTTCGATGCCAGAGATCGAAATAAAGTTACTCGTTATTTTAGCAATGTGAACTGGCGCGTTGTCATGATGTATAAAGTGACACTGCAAATACTCTTTCTTCCAGTTTTCCAACAAATTTTCGAAAACTCTTGGTAGTCATCGGCATGCCATTTTGCAGTTAGCGTTTGAACTCCGAAGGAATAGAAGCTCCGATTTTTGATGGGATGAAGTAAATTGACATGCTCCTGCTCCTGTTGGGTTCCATACCATGGACTGCTGTTTGGTTTCCGGAACGTACTTATAGAGTCAAGACTTTACTATAATTGTTATACTGCCCATTTTCAAATTTATTTACGAAAAATTTTGTAAAATGCACTCGAGCCTATTTTCGAGCCTATTGTGAAACTCATCGAGCAGATATCTTCCTGTATCCCAGATGATTACTCAATATTCGCGATACAGCCATGGCATTCAAGGCCAAGTCATCAGCAATCATCTTATGGGTCTACTGTGGATCTTCGTCAACACCAAAACCACAGTGACGCCATTAGTAAAAGATTTTGATCGACTTTCTCTACATAAAAATGTCGCGTGTGGAACTTTTCTTTCTGTAGTGGCAGATTTCTGTTGTTGTTGGTGGTGGAATTTTGTCTGATCTATCCTTAGCCTTTTTTCTTTTTCTTGTCTCTAACTTAACCGATCGCTTTGAAATTTAGAAATAGGTTCGTAAAACAACTGCAATGGGTTTGGCATTGTTTGTTTTTGATTTAAAGATTTAATAGTTGGCAACTAAGCAAATTTAACGTCCATCCGTTGTATGAAAAAATAGTGTAAGACCGAAACTTCAAAAAATTTCAAAAATTAACCGGAATTTTAAGCCATTTCAGACTTGAAATAAGCCACCAAAAGTTTTCTGAAAATTCTTATTACAAAGTTTGAAATTTTGATGGTTTTTTTTTTAATTTTTTTTAATTTGTATAAAACTTGAAATTTTAATTTATATGCTTTTTGTTATTAAACGAACTAAAGATTTATAAAAATTAAGAAAAACGACTTAGCGCTTAAAACATTGTAAATATTGTAAAAAAAATCACCATGTGATCAGTTGTTTGAGTTGTACTGGTATTAATACGCTAGCATAAATTTTTGTCACCGTTCGTTTCCACCGTCAGCGACCGGAGCACCTTCGAACGCCCACGGTCCGCCACCGGCCAGAGGGTCTTTGCAATTCTGCATGTCGTGGTATTTTCCCGGCGCTCACTGAGCCGGCATAGATCCCATCTGAATAATAGCAGTCTATAGGCGGCCAGAGGAGCTCTCACTACTCCCTGCCCGGAGTCATAACTTTAAGGGTGCCCTGTCGAGCGAGCTAATTAGCCAAACAGTTTCCTGCAATCCCGCTAAGGGTCGACGCCCAAATCAGACCGATGTGAAAGTATTCAGAGTCGACTGAGAGAGAAGTCAGGAACGCCCCCACCAGTTTCTACCTGACCACTAAAGACCCTAAGGCCTTGGTAGCCGCCTGGCTGTCAGACGTTTGCCTAACTAAATTACATTATATAGGTGAGAAGCCGATCGGCTGTTTCTTTGATTGCGGCTACCTCCGCCTGAAACAAACTGCGTTTACCATAACGTTGAGTGCAATAGTGGATATGGTCCGAAGCGCCCCACTGAAATACATATAATTTTTTTAAAGTGAATCAGAGAAACGTAGATATCAAACGAAGGGTTTTATTGAAAATTCTTTAGCAACAATGTACTCCTGGATAGGGTTGCCGCCTATGAATTTAAAAAATGAATAAGTAACTTTCAATTCCTTTTTGTATAGTTCGGTTGAAAATTCCATTTGTGTGTAGTTGTTGTTGTTTCAAGCTTTCAATTTGAGGGTTTTGTTGTTGTGATATGCTAACAGTACATTGCTTGAACATTTTTCTTCGTATTTTGTTGGAGTTGTTTTTTTTAATTTGTTGGATTTTATTTCAGGCGTTTAATTTAGAAGAACGTCGAATTTCAACCGCAACTGGCTCTTCTAGTAGACATTTGTAATGCAAGAAATACACAACCCTGTTATTCAGTGAGAAGGTAAAGTCAACTTAAAGAACTGTTATAAAGATATGATCTGTTTTAGATGGAAGGCGGATCGAAATTATTCGAGCAAAAGCAATTCGTTTACGCCCATATCTAGAATCTGTCAGGATAAATTGAACTGCGCGGGATTTAATCGCGTGCACCCTGCGATGACAACCGCAATAAGCATAGACACCCCCACCCACACGCACACACACACACACACATCGACATATCGCAGTAGTTGAGCGAGTTGGCATGCATTTGATTGTAATGCTTGGGTAGTCAATTGAACTAATTCACTCACCAAGAAGAAGTGCATACATTTTAATAGTTGATTGCAATCGTAACGGCTTTAAGCACAAATCTACACACACTCCCACACATAGCTACATATGTACATACGTTCGTGCATACGTAGAAACATATGTATGTATGACAGAAAGCAGAGTGTAAGTTTGCAAATCGACAGGCATTCATATCCATCTCAATCAGCATCGAAGAATCTAATTCAGCTGACGAAGCAACGAACCAACGAAATGTTGCGCGGTGGTCAAAGGACATTGAATGGTCAAATGGCAGGAAGTTCGTTATCAAAGACACCCTCTTGCCGTTTGCCTGTTGCTGATTAAAATGTCACGCATTGGAGCGGCGAAAGTGGTGAAAGAACTTAGGAAATTAAGCGGCCAACAACGGAAGAAAATAAAATAAAAGTTTTGCACTGAAGATACACTGAGAACGCGCTTTGAATAATACATGAAGTGTTTCAGCGGGGCTCTTGAAATCCTTTAATCGATAGCTGTGGTGTATTTAATAGAGAATACTGGTATGTGTATGTGCATATGTGTGCAACGGTATATACACATGAATGAGGCTATGTAATACTTGTTTGCATTGCTTGCAAAAGGCAAATCTACACAACAACAACATTTAGATGAGTTGGGGAATCGAAAGCTGGAGCGCTGAGCGAGCAACTATTTATCCATGATTGAGATCAAGTCAACCTATGGTCAGGGAGCGAGGTCAAAGGGGAAGCGTAAACGGTGAGTAATATTTATTTATTTGTACCGCATTTAATTTCGCATGTTTACCTTGCCCACCAACGCCGACGGCCTATCGAACGACCGGACATAAAGACGAGCACACGCCTGTTGACAGCATTCAGAATGGCCGGAGGGGGGAATAATTAACCTTGCTGACGAGCGACGGACGGCTACCGCAAATGAAGCTCATAAATAGAAATGGCAGGCCCTGTAATGAGTGAAAGAAAAATGCTGAATCAAAGTATATCAACTCACACACATATTCATACATATATCCTCATATATGTATGTGCTTTAGGGTGGCTCAATTTGTTTTTTTTTTAAATTCATAAATGCTACCTGAAAATATTGTTATTTGTGATAAAATAAGATACATGATTTTTTTTTTTACTTTGAAACCTAAGTTAAAAATAATTTTGTTTTTTCAATTAGTTTTGTTATTAAAAATAATAACTACTTTATTAGTTTTATTTTTTTATCAAAAATTATCAATAAAATAAAACTCATAACAAATTATTATTTTTAATCAAAAAATACCAGTTAATAAAATAATCTGTATTTCACAGCGATAAAATGGCAATCGAGAAACAAGTTAGACATTTTTGAACAAAAGTACATAGTTTTTATTTCAGAACAAAAAGAAAATCAGAAATTTATTATTATTATTGATTGCAAAGTTTAAAATTTTATAATATTGATTAATAATACATTTTTTCATAAAACTCAGAATGATTACGCTCCCTGGTTTTAATTTTGTAAGCCGTATATTAATAAGCATTGAATTCATAAATTCAAGGTTATTTTTGAATTTTGTGTAATAAAAACACATTTCATTTTTGGGTACTGCAAAAAAATCCACAACCCTAAAAACTGTGTTTCAAGCGAAACCAATAATTTTTTAAAACATTGATCGCCTTATTGGATCCTCCATTCTGAATTTTGAAAAACTGGGATCCGATTTGTAATCAGCAAACACAGAAACCCCTTGGATGTAGCCCATTCTGAAAATTCAAAAAAATTCAAAAAAAATTTTAATAAACATTTTTAGCCACTTCTCGGGTATGCGGTTTTGTAGCCAATTTAATTTCAATATATTAAAGGGCAAGTTTCAAGTGACTAAAAATTCACGTTGATTGTTGATAATTTTTTGCTGACAGTGTGGGGCATTTTCCTCCATATAACGAATGCTCACAATTTTGTTTGTATGTATGTAAGAATTTTTTTATAAATTCCGATTAATGAGTTTGAAAAGTTTAAGACAATTTTCTGAAATGTGATTAAATTTTTGTGAATTTCGAAAAAGTTTGAAACTATGTTTGTGTTAAAGAAAATGAGCTGTACCTTTATAAATAAATTATTTAAAATAAATTAATAAACAAAAGTGGTAAACTGTATTATATCGAATTTTGTCTAATATCCAACACTCTATGTTTATCAGTCAGCTTTCACCATAAATTCTCCACATATGTATGTACATATAGGTAGATATACATGCTTCAAATACAGATGCATTCTTATTAAATGTAGAGCCTTGACTGCTTCGGGAAATATCGCACAACAGTTGCTACCGAAAATACTTGCACTCAACATCACGCAATGTGTGAACAATTGCGATTTTATTCAAATAACGAGGACAAATTTAAAATTGCAAAAATAAATAAGTATCCGTGAAATTGGCTGCCTTCTCGTTTCCGATACCCTCAAAGATCACACACATAAAGAATAGTATGAAGGCAATTACACCCATAGCATGTAGTGTACGTACGTATGGCGCAATACAAGTACATATGTACATATTAGGCAACCCGCGCCCTCTCAACCATCCCGTGGTACTATGGTACAACAGTTATTGCCATTTGACAAATTTGCGTCATTTAAAGCATCCGCGATACCCACAAACATATAGACGTAGATGTGTTTTGTATTCGAAGTAGAGTAGCATTGATATGGGTGTTGAATGCAACTTCACTTCACCTTAGCAAGCACTGCGAAATTTGGTGACAGTTGTTGTCTATTGATGTTCGCCCGACAATTTAACCACCATGACAACATTTAAGATTTGTTGAACATTAAACTTTTTATCTTTCAAATTTTTTACTTAGCATTGCAAAATATACGTACATACTCTATAAGTATATAGGCTGGCACATGTTTGTATGTATGTTCAATTGAACTTTAGCACCGTTACTCGTGTGTGAACATATATCCAATATATCCATACAATATACAATATATATGTACATAGACGTTTGGGTTTTTTGTTTTACGAGGAGGAATCATCGAAAGCCTGACTTCCAAAAACCGCCAGTGTATGGCTTGAACTCGAACTAGACCACCTGCCGTCTAAGATCCGATCTCCCCGGTATTATCGGCAAGTGTTTCGTTACAATCTATTGCAGTCCGTAGGAAGTTATCAGCTGTTCTTCGTGGTGGCGGCTTCTTGCCTTGTACCTCGACAATTCTACCACTTGTGCATCTCAAGCCACATACCCTTCCCTATGCCAATTTGATTACCTGGACGTATTGTAACACATTATACACACAGTTAGGATGGACGAGATTCCGAGCCGCCCGACCGCTAGATTTTGTGTTGGGCGGGCTGTCTGATTAGGCGGTTGGAATGGACTGGATTCCAAACCGCGCTCACGCTTTCATGAAGTTTTGTGGAGTTGAATGAATTAAGCAGTTTAGCATTCCAAAAATGGGATCTCAGCCGTGACTACTCACAATTTGAGCAAGGTTGAAATCTACTTTAATATATTTGAACTGGGCAACTTAAATCGAGCTCACAATTATATTAATTGTATTTTTATCATTTGAAAATCATAAAAGGTCATCCAAATTTTAATTTTTCTTTTGAATTGTATATCGAAAGAAACCTACTTTAAATTTGTAGACTCAATGCTGGTTGAATTGATAGCATTTTCATCTTTTTTTGGGAAACTCACAGCATTAAGAATATATTAAGTAAATTATGTTTGCACGCATACATTTACGAGATCAATCCGCAAAAATGAGAAAATTTTAAAACAAACCTTTTTATGATTATGATAATTAGGAAGAATAAGAGAGATTTTTAACCAAAATTAGTTCGTACTTTAACTGGATTTTTTTAATACATGCGGTGCATGCGTCGGGCAAGAGGTGGGCTTGCAAATTTTCGTAGGTATAAATATGTTATCTAGATATAATACAAGTGCAATATTTAAGTACATAATTCATATATTTGTGTAAATAAGTACGTATGTATGTATGTCTGTGCAAATAACAAAGTATGCCTTTCTGAAACTGAATTGCCATATTTTCTCGCCCCCATAAGTGATTTATTGCATAGGAAATAGAGAAGATATTACTTAATTGAGAAAACAATGAGTAATGGACCAACAAATGGCTACCTTATCCAACACAAATACTCGTATGTACTTATTAATATTTGCACAATTTATTCGATACAAATGACATGCCCGAATGTCTGCGTGGACTAGGACCAGAAGTAGTAATGTGACCAACCTACATAATATAAATAAAAAGCGTAAAAGCAAATAGAAAAAATGAGAAAATTATTAGGAATTATGTTGTCAAAATTTTCATGCTTACTTCCACCAATAATAAAATTTTTGCATGCAGGAGTTTGCAGCTCTCTCTTGCCAGTTATGTATACAGTAAAAACTTACAAAGACTTGTATGAATTCGTATCAATATTTCGGTGTTGGACAAACTAATTCTGAAGATTAGTAGCCACATAATTAAGAAACAATAGTATGAAATCCAAAAACATACTCTTTGAAAAAACCCATACTTCGAACTTTATTTATATTCTGCCAGTGAATTTAGACATGGCGAGGTACCAGCCCAGATTTTAACCCCGTTGAGAATTGCTGGCGTTATATGGGATAAAAGATTCAAAAACAGTGGCCAACAAGCATCAAAGGCATGGCCCAACTTATAAAAGACATGTGGTATAACGAAATTAGTCAAGATTAGCTCAGACGCTTATTTGAATCCATGCCCAAATGAATCCATTGAGTTTTTAAAGTTACGTTACGATTTTCTTTAAATGTTTCTTCTCCTGTTCTGTTAAACCGAGGCTTTAAAAGAATAAATTACTAGGAACAAAATTTATATTTTTGAGTTATGATGCTGTCGTTCATAAATTTAGCTTTTCATGATATATGTACATACTTAGATTTTGGAGAATATTTTCACTTGGCCTTAAGTTAGTTATCTAAATAAAGCAACAAAAATAAATCAAATAAAGCTACTTCGACATCCAAATATATATTTTCACTTGCAATCGCATAGGACAATTTTTTAGCAACTAGTTGTGATATGCGCATGGTGTTTTTGCGAAGAGTCCAAATAAAACCTAACCTTTAACAATCGTTCAAAGTTTGTAAAGTAGATTACTGAAAAAATATCCATTGGTATAATATGCCTGACACAGAAAGAATATTTGAATACGAAAATCAGGCGGAATGAAAACAGCCAGAAGAAACCCAAGGTTTGTATCAAGAACGCGCTGAGAGCTAAATAAAAAACAAGACGATGGACTAGAAAGGGAGCTAATATTTCCAGGCTGAATCTTAAAAATTCGAGGTAGCAGTCTGACGATTTAATTGGTACTTGTGCAAACACTTTCTGACGGGCAGGGGATAACATTTTAAGAGAAGTTTTGACTTAGTACCCATATTGTGTTTATCGAGCATTTTTAATACGACATTTATGGGCACCCGATTCTATCGGAGCGATACTTTGATTGAGTGTTATATCGATACTTTCGGCGAAATATAATGTCCCTAGCGCCAGTAGCAAACGAAAAAACAACTTCCAGTGCAAGCGGCATCAATATTTTTCCAGATGGGGTTTCATTATTTCTTTCAATGGACTGAACAAGGAAGCGAAGAAACAATATTAGAAGTACTGTCCTCCGTTCGCCGCGAAAACTGTACGGTTGGTCACATTAATCAGAATATCACACCGGTACAGATGCATATGTGTGTGTGTGTCGCCATAGCAAGCAATTTCTTCGAGATAGAAACCATGTACTTACATTACTCGTAGATATATTCTTGTAATTCCGAGGGCCCAGCAATCCAAAGAAATGCTGGCAAAAGAGGAGGAAAGGGTAGAAAAGGCCAAATACTTTATTAGTTGCTCTGCAGAAAATTCTGAGAATATGGATATGTTGGGAAAAGCGATTGGGATGAGTAGTGGATAATCGCACACACTGACTGGATTGTGCACAGAACGACTGAGTGTGTTGTAATATTAATTTATTGCCTCTACTCCCTACGCCAGCCGGTGTACACTGTACACCGAGCCCGAGGTCGGTTGTATCGAAATGAAAAAGGACAATTTAATTTAATTTCCTGCAAAGCGCGGCCAAAAGCAAAGTGCGGTAGGAATATTGTGTACCATTAGCTGTTGAAGGATTCTATGAGCGGAGAGGACCAACTGCCGCCAATAGCTGCTGCCAGCCAGGCCATCGAGAACGATGATAAAAAGTCTGAAATTCAAAGCGAAAGCCATAGTTCACACTTGTGACCACACGTGGTGGAATGCGGTCACACGATGATGTACACACACACACACACACACGCACACACGTATGTGCACATACAACCGCAAATATTCGTAAACATTCACGCAAACAAATGTCGGCTTGTAGCAGTAAATGCTGTTGATGGCACTTCCGGGGGGTTGCGGTTAATTTATAGCCACTAATTACGAAATGATGAATTTTCATTTGAATCCGCACATACGAACAAACATACACACACACGCGCGCACACAATGCGTACATGAAAATCCATACATACATACATAAAATCGCAGCAATCGTTATACCAGGGACAGATGCGTCCTCTTCAATTGTCTGTCCTCAGCGATTCTACAACTTTGTTTTTGCCTTTTCTGTTCATCAAATATATAGTAGAATTTGTATTTTTGTATGATTTGTGGGCTTTAAAGTGTAATCTGTTAGCGATTCCTATCAACACGCTCATCAAAGCTCCTGCCGGTGTCAAAAACACACATACACGCAAACACACAAAGGCAGTGTCATAACAATGGGAAATGACTGCTTTTGACTTTGAAGAAAAATAAAATGCACAGGTTTCACCCTCACCTCACCTCCACCTCCACCACATTCAAATTCAGTACGCCATTGCAATAGAACTGACATCATCCCATTCTACGTGGGTCACACTGGTCGTAATCCTCGGATGTGTCAGCAATAAAAAGATAATCATGATTTACATCGCTCTGGAATTTATTCATCATCGTCGAAATGGACCAAATTTAGCAGGAGTAGTCGATTCAAGCAAACAAAGTGAATATCTTTGAGGATTATTAGAGTGAAAATAGCGAACTTTATTAATTCGCAAATGAATTATTGACTTGAAGAATGTGATAAAAGAATTCACACGTACAAAAGCTGAATTTCAAAAGGCGGGTTGAGGTGGGGTGTATCGCTGTCAGTTGAAATTACGTTATATGAGGGAATTATTGTCATCAAGTCAATGTAAATCAAGCTAAACATATTAGCTGAGTGTAGTCATTAAAACTGACATACAAACAAGTGTCAGTTATTTGGACAAAGATGGAGGGGAAATTACTTGGATCGTTTGCATTTCTACTTTCTGCACGTAAATACTTGCTTTGAGTTTTCTTCATACACACTGTGGGAATGATTTGCCGATGGCGATAGACCAACATATGACACAATAAAGAAGCTAATTCCATTGTCAATTTTCGGACATAATATCAACTACTTGAAAATTAAACAGATTATGATATTTCGTGCTACAATCTGTAATCGAAAAAATCAAGTTTTTTTATGTACGCAAAGCTTTTTTTTATTTACGAAATAGAAATAAAGAAATGGGCATCTGTCGAAATTTACAATGGTAAGGTTCTTTCAATTCGCAGTTATTCTTCATGTTCGGAAGCAGTGGCTACTTCCATGCGGTGTTAAGGTGTGTAACCTTTAGGCAGGTAGCTAAACACACTCAGCACATTTTTCGAAAGGCTGTAGTGCAGTGCCAAGATTCCAATTGTTTTTAAGAGGTTTTTCATCACCAGCAGATCATGTCGATGTACATAATTTGCTAATTGTATTATTTTGAATTATGTTGAATTATATTGAATATATATATACATATATATATATATATCAGAATGTTCTAGCTTAAGAAACAGGAAGAAGCTAAAGATTTTTTAGATCGCACAACTGCGCTAAATGATATTGAGTTCGAAAACTTCAGTGGCTACATTATTTGAAAAATGAGCTTAAATCAATTTGTATGCAGAACATTGCTGGAAATAGTCAAATATTTTTAGTTTCGGGAAGGGAAGGTACTTTGGTACAGGCTAATGAAACTTTTACCAACGGACCCTAATTAAATACAAAATATATTATTAAATATAAACGGTTATTTATATGAACAAATTCTGAAACGGGGGCTTCGGGTAGGTAGATCTGAAAAAAAAAACTTAAAAAAAACTACATCATAACATAACAAATAAAAAGAGCTTTAGGTATGTTAGTATTAAATGGAAAAAATTATAATTCGTATGTTCAAATAGTATGTGTAAAAAACATTTTTCATTTGAGAATCGAATCGGATTTAAAAAAAAAAAAATAAAAATTTCACCAAATTTTGAAACTCCAAAAGGGAAGCCAAAATATTTTAGGTATTCCTTAAACCTTCCTCCTTCTTTCTCTTCAGCTATTCTTAAAGCGAATTTTTTTCATTGATACGCTTTTTAATTAATCAGCATAAGTGAAAACCACAATTTTTTAAATAAACCCCACTCCCTTACAAATATTCGATGGGCAATGCTATGCCAACATTTTTTACCGGGCAAATGTCAATAATCTTTGTTTTTTATTAAAGGAAAACCAGAAATGGAGCAATCTTCTTACACGCACACACACAAACACACATAAATATGCAGGTTTCAAGGAACACGCCCACCCACCCGTCAGTGTGCATATGTATGTACCGTTGAACACTTGTTCTAATCTTAAAGAGATTAAAGTCAATGTTTTTTTTTTAAGTTTATGTGAAGTGCTCGACAAACGTCGTAATAAAATTTCGGAAGAAGAGGTGGCAAGAGCTCCGGTGCGACGCAACGTGATTTCGGAAACCATTAATCTTTATTCGATTTTAACTTCACCTTCGCTTCACCTGGCCATCGTACCGCCGTGCTACGAGTACCTTGCCACCCGTCGTGTTGTGTTTGCTTATTGTTGCTTGCTGTTTACTGTTCGCCGTTTACCGTATGCTGTTTTTTTTGTTCTGACAGCGCTGACACAAAAAGTCGAAAGTCAGCAAAACAAACAAATCTCTTTTTTATGGTAATTGAAGTTTTTATTGCTTTCTCTTATTGATGTTTATTGGATTTACTCGACGATGTCCATCATCCATTTGCCACTTGCTTTTCTACATTTTATTGCATTTGCAATTTGCAAGTATTTCTAATTTATCTCGCCATTGGCGTACACCTCCACAGTATTTTTCGCTCGCATTTCACATTTTGGTTTCTGTCCTACTGCGAAGCAGGAAACTTTTCGAGATATCTCAAAACTTCTATTAAATTTAAAAATATTTACTAAATAATACCCCTTCAGTACCGCATAGCCGTATTTCGTCTCCTCAAAATGGCTTTGAATTTTATGTGAACACTCTGGTGTGGTTGACAAAAGTGCGTCGAATGAGCGTTCAAACGTGCGCCGAACGTCTGTCATCATTTACTTTGGTGAACACCAACAAAAACCAAATAACTTGCACGGCTACTTTTTCTACTCGATTTAGGGAGGAAGCGAGAACAAAAACATCACAAAGTTCGGCTGTCTCAAATACCTCGCATTCCTGGCATCTACTACTGAATATCCGCGCACGATTGCCGCGAGTGCGATCTGTGGCTAAAACGGCTTGGCCCTGAAGCGCTAAGTGCAAGCCCATCGAAAGGGTTCACAGTTGCCAACGCGCACTGATTGCTTCGAGCCATAGTTGTGCGCAAAAACAATTCCAAAAAAAACAAGAGCCAAAAACAAGCAAAGTCATCGATTGTCAACTGCGCGATGTACTCGTAGTCATCGTCGTCGTCGTCGTCGATCGTTACCACTTGCTCCCCGCATTACGCGGAATTGGTCATAACCAAAACAAAATATTTCAGGCCCACTTGAGAGGCATTGGTAAGAAATAATTACCAGTCGTTTTGCTGGATGACAGCAGCATCACTGTAGAACTTTGATCGACCTGCGAGAGTTCTACTCGTCTCTTCTTGGTTGCGTCGCATTGATTTTTTCATAATGCATCGGCTGCAATTCAGTGGAGCTGACAGAAAATTGCGTAAAATCAACGCGCCGAAGTCAAACACAAAAAAAAAGCTAAAAACAGATTTATATGTTTATACTAAATGTACAATGCAATGCAACAACTCAGCAGCATAGCAAGAAAGCGAAATGTTCGACTCGCCAGCAGCGTTTAAACCAAATTGCTGCAATAAGAAATATGAGTTTATATCTACATATGTTTGTGTGTACGTAGATGTATGCGCCGACTGGACTAGCAGCGATCGCTGGCACCGTACCTAAGATAAGCGTAATGCTGTCCACTTTTCAACTCCCGCAGGACGTCAAATCTATGCGCCGCCACTCTCCAGCGAATATAGCTAGTAGACAAAAGCGCTGGAGCAAAAAGCCGAAGCAGCGAGTAACAGTAGAATTGTCACCAGGACGCCACGATCACTTTTTTCCCCCATCTCAATAAGGCATTTGCTTCATGTCTGCTTGTTGCTGAGCACACATTTGTATGTATGTATGTGTGTGTGTGTGTGTGTTTACGAGCACTTCCTTGTCTGCTACTGGCTTTAACTACTACGTAGAGTGCCCCCTTGGCCGCCTCAGCCGATCACAGCACGATCACTAGCAATGATGTTAAACAATACCGCAAACATTTTGTTGACAAAATGTGCAACAACACCACAATTTGCAGACAAAGCGGAGAAGCGCAGTGAAGAGCTGGCAACATCAGCAACATCAGCGACATCAGCGACAGCGAATTCAACACGATGCACTTGGTTGTGTTGTGTTATTGGCTTGCTTTCTGTCGCCAACCTAATCGCTGTTGTCGTCATTGTGTCCGCACCGCGAACCTCTCACCTCTCCCGACCGTCCGTACTCCAATGCACAATCACCTGGGTCTGGGTCGTACAGCGGCAGACCTTTGGTGCTGGCTGGGCCGAGCATTTGAGACACTTCTCCGTCTTGATTGATGCACATCAATGCCCATGTCACTGAGTTGCTGCAACAACTGTTGTTGATATTTCGCCGTTGCCTATTTATGGTCATACGTCACTTTTTGCTCGTTGGTGTGTTATTCGACTAATTGGGTATGAAGGGGCTTAAATAGCAGAGCATTGTTCTACATAATTAGCCGTTGCCGATGCCGTTGCCGCTGCCGCTGCCTCTGCCTCTGCCTCTGCCTCTGCCACTACTACTGCGACTGCAATCGTCGGTTTATGCTCCGTAGGTGTTTCAAAGCGAAATTGTCTAGAACACTTCTACTAAGAGAATAGGCGAATAAAATAAAATTGAAAAATAAAAAATCGAGTATCTTCTTAGTTACCGAATCACTTACGCAGTCAAGTCTACAACACTCGCGTGCCTTCGCGAAAGCTGGTATCAGCGCTCCACAGCCGTTTTGTATGTTGCACCCGTTCTTCTCATTTTCATATCCCTAAAACATAAATAAATATATCTGTATAATTTTTTTGTTGTTGCCGGCATTAATATCCTTTGCCAATTGCCGCCAATAGCACCCACTTCGCACCTTCCGATAACAACGCGCAGAACTCATAACGCGACTCACAGCTGGCAGCTGTTATTGTAGTTGGTTGCCGGTTTCTGGTAGCTCTGGTAGCGCCGTCTAAGCGCCACTATCTGGCGACGCTGTCGGCATACCCTTATGAATTGCAAAATTTACATCGCCTCGTCCGCTCCGCACTACAGCCGTCGTTCGACGTGTGCTACTCGTACACTCTTTTACTGTTCCAGTCGATAATCGACCAGCGATGAGCTTTGAGACAACACAGCGCCAAATATTAGTTAACATGAATGCCTCGTGCGGTCAGTGAGACGTGATGGACATGTAGAACTAAGTACGCAACGTTCGCCGCATCACTTTGCCCAGCTCTACTCTGTCCCGTTTCGGTATTGGAATTGGAATCGGAAACAGTAGAAGCGTTCACGTACGCGTTCATGTTCAGGTTAACGTTTTGGCTTGCGTTTTGGTCTACAGCTGCTGCCGCTGCTGCTGCTGCTACTGCTGTTGGTCGGCGACGGCTACTTCTATAACGCCTGTTGCGCTAGTTAAGACTTTTCAGTGGCTGCGTCTGGCAAATCGATTGTAAGTAATGCATGAAGGTACCGATAGCCACTACCACCGCCACTGCCACTGCCACTGTCACGGACACGACCACCTACCCTCTTACTCCTTGTGCCCCGTTGGCTTTGGTAAATACTTGGCCATTCATACAAAGTACGAGCACATGTGCTGCTAGTCGGCGCGGCATCGGCGTGACTTGGCATAGCGGTCCATTGCGATGCGGTGCGGCGTGTCGTGTGCGTGAATATCACTTTGAACGAACGTGATATTTTGAAATTGATGACCATAATCTCGAGTTGTGGGATGTGACCGAACGAGTGAGTGGCGGTGGCGTTTGCTCGTAGTATTTTAGATACGCGTACACGCGTTGCGTAAATTTTGAATGCGCACCTTCGGTTTTCATTCATAAAACGAAAGCTCAATGAATCGGCACTCTGACTACGAGCAGACAAATGCAAACGCATACATACAATACATTTACATATACATATTCATACATACGCACATACATACATATACACACATACATGCATACGAATATGTCATACTCGCTCACATGTATCCACAAGTTAGCCATCACGCACGAAAATGTGCGCTCAAAGCCAACATGGAGTTTAGATATTAGAAAAAAGCTAATTTGCAAACATGAAATTAGGATTATGAAAACAAAAATTAAATATTGCGATCAAAGGCCCGATAGTGTGTATACAATTATTTCCTTTATGGGCGTTGTTCTACATTGCCGTAAATTGCCACGGAGTTTTAGTTCT
The DNA here is from genome assembly GCA_951828415.1 of Anomoia purmunda. Taxonomy (NCBI): domain Eukaryota; kingdom Metazoa; phylum Arthropoda; class Insecta; order Diptera; family Tephritidae; genus Anomoia; species Anomoia purmunda. The sequence goes on from OX639996.1 coordinate 978,179, forward strand.
TCGAGGCAGAAGCAAACTAGTCACATATTTTCAGTTTGTAACTTTTGTCGTATTCTTGAACATTTAAATACATTTGAATTGCTGTTTTAGTTCTTCAAGAGCGAATTCGGATTTATATTTCAAAATCAGAATTTAAACCAACAGAACAGGTTTTCAGATCTAACTAAATTACCATTATTTTATAAATTGTTTTATTATAAAATTTCACAAAAAAATTTACTCTCGGTGCCAATATAAACATTAACAGAAAGTTGGAATCGTTCAACTATACTCAGAGATAATTAAAATTAGGCGACTTACCTTTTTTCAGATCTAAAAAAAAAACACAAAAATTAAATAAATATGCAAGCTCTCAACAGTTAGCATCATCAACTTTCGTAAATACTCATACAATTTTGAAACTATCACAATTAAAAACCAAAAATATAAATATATCTGTAATATCAAATTAATCAAATTATTTTTGGTTCTTGTAAAAAATAAGCCATGCAAACACAAAGGTACTTCTTGGAAGAAGTAAATCGGTCCGCTTGTCGATGGCTACGTTTTAAATTCAATGTCATAATTAGCAATTCATGAGTGAGAAGCATTGCCAATACCAATAGTCCCTGGATATATGTACATATATTATGCGTATATGTATGTGTGTACCATGGCATACCAGCGACGACAATACTATCCAATAATAGGAAACCATTCAAAACTTCTTTATCCAAACGGGGATCCAGCATTGAAATAATAATTTCTAACGGAAGAATATACAGCATAGCCCTATACTAATATTCGCAAACTCCTAAGCGATATGTTTCACGCCTATCTTGATGAACGCTAAATTTCTTTTTTGTATCGTTGCTAATGATTTTGCCAAATTGATACCTTATTTCTAAAATGTTGTGCTGATTGAATAAATGCTTGATAAAATATCGCATTCGACACAAAAGCCGAACAATAAAATAACACAAAACTGAAGTGAGGACCCTTTTGCTCTTGCGATGTTTTCTTGTTGTTTTTGTACCAGCATAAAACATTCTCCATGAACTTATAGGGAATGTTAATGAAGTTAGAGTTCCTCGCCGGATATAAATCATAGCCATTCCGGTGTCGTAGAACCGAATGTCCCTCCGTTCGCTTACTTTCATCATATCTTCGGCAATCAATACGAACTTCACAGTATATTGAATTACAGCATCATGCCGTTGCACCCACATTGCTTCGCATGATTCTTCCAAATTCTCGCCGAGAAGGTTTTAATTTCTTAGTTAGGTACCTTCGCAAAGTTTATTAAATAAAATTCAACTAAAAGAAGTTTCACGACAATAGACAAAGGCCTGGTTTTTTTTGTCGTCTATCAGTTTTTACCTGAAAGAAGTGCAAGTCTTCCTCATTAGTCATATTTTCAAAGATTTCGAAGCACTGCTGCGAAGGCGGCACGCATTAATTAGAAAGCTACAAACAAACGAATTGTTTAGGACCATCCCATGGGTATGCAAGTGAGTGTCATCAAATATCAAGCTATCAAATAAATAGTCCGCGCAGTCGCGTCTTGGCTCACGTGTCACTGTTGACAGTTACAATGTAGAGGACTTTGTTTATCTTGGAACCAGCATGAACACCAGCCTCAAAATCCACGAAGAATCTCTTTTGCCAACAAGGGCTACTTTGGGCTGAGTAGGCAACTGTGTAGTAAAGCCCTCTCTCGACGAACCCAAACATATTCTCTGTGTATGTCTCTCATGGCCACTGCCAGCATCGGATGAGATGGCCCTTGGAGTGTTCGAGAGAAAGATTTTCCGAATGATTTATTGACCTCTACATCTTTGCGACGGCGAATGACGCAGATGACGAGGTATATGTTGTAAATTCCTAAATCACCTACATAGGTGGTTATAGAGCAAATTAAGAAGAAGAAGGTCATTGGAAATTACAATTTCTCTAAAAAAATATCTAGAATAAGTTAATAAAATTTGTAAAGTTTATGGTCAATGAATGACATTTAAATAAAATTAAGTATCAAACTTCTAATTCGCAGGGGCGGTCGCAGGTGGAAGTATGAGGGGATGAGATTTTTCACTTATATCTTGAGATAAGCCAAAAAAGTCGGTAAAATTGCAGTCGGCTAAGTATAGATAGTTGATAATTTTTGTCCAAGCTCTTCACAATAATATTTTCCGAAAAGTCGGAATGTACATATTCAGTTCTTGCTGATACGACTCACATCGCATAGAGCCACTTCCTATCGAACGCCTTTTGAAGATGAACGTAGTACTCACAAAGAAGGCTGAAGTGGAACAAGGAAATAATACAGCTAGAGTAGTGAGTTCAGAAAAATCGCCAGTTGGCAGAATTCGGTTCTAGTCGTATAGGTATCCAGCAAAATCTATCCAAAAAATATGAAGAGAACATTCTGTACACTGCATGCCAAAGTCATCCGCTCAATATTTTTCTGGATACTTCATGTGTGTTCCTTGTTTCGGGAATTTTTCGATACCTTGGGGGGTGAGCCAATTTTTTTCGTGGAACCTGCTAACGGACGCAGTGGACTGCTTGAACTGAATATTTCCAGGACTTTTGGATTGCATTTAAGACGTATAGTATACATGGAAAAAACTTTAAAAAGTTGAAGAGTCGAATACTCTCGATAAAATGCAGCTGATTGAAAGTGCACTAAATTAATTTCCGGAAATACTAAAGCGATGGCAAAAAGATCAATGCGTTAATGTAGTTTGGTTTTATTTCCAAAAAAGTGACTTCAGAAAATGCCAGCACGGAACCCGGCTCACAGTGGAGCATGCGCATATAGTGAGTGGACAAAAGTTGCTGCAGTTATCGAAACCAATGAAATTTCAAACAGATTGTTGGTAGATCCATATTAAGAAAAATGTTAGCACAATTGGAAGAAAGTCACGCCTACCTCAGATAGAACTGGAAACTAAAAACATCGGTTTTATTTACACTATTTAGTCCGATTACAACAAAATTTTATATTTTTGCAAGATTTGATGATACCTTTAACATACCTGAAAATATTTAAAGTTGGAATACTAACAGGCCCGTCTTCCATATAACCCACCGATATTAAATGCTCGTTTATATAGAAGGGTAATGCCGATTTTGACAAAATTCATATACTCATGTGTTTTGATAATGCAACTGAAATCGCATCACACTCACTCAAGTAAGACAAATTTTCCTATAGCTGCAATACTCGAACCCCCAATCTCTTATAGCAAATATGGTTGCAGCTGTAAAACATTTATTTTAATATTAAATACTTCCCTCTAACAGATTTTAGCTATTTCAAGCGTTTTTCGTACATGGACTTTTTTTTAATTTTGTGTTTATGTTTGAAATAACCGCAGAAAATATTATGAACTTCAGGAAAACATACATTAGTTTCACTATAATAAAAAAAAAATGTTAGAAAAATATCATTAGAACCCCTGCATAATTATAAAAAAGTTTTGTATGCTTTTGAAAATAACATATAAGAGCTGTCACTACTTTGTCAATACTTTTTTTTAAACACTATAAATTAGCATATATCAAAATTTTGGAAAAAATATTTCGATATTGCTCATATTCGGGTTTTTTTCCGAATTTTACAACTGTGCAGCGTATTTCTAAAATATAATAACGGAACGGCGCTACCAAAAACTGTGCTAATTTTGAAGATATGTGTGCGTCCACGTGAAAAGGGCCCACTTTGTCGCATCTAATTTCCGAGATAGGTATATAGATTTTTCGATACATGGATCGAGTTTCGTAATTTTTTATTATGGCTTATTATGAAACTATATACATTTACGCGTCGAATGACACCAAATTTAGCTTCCTAGGTATAATAAAAGTAATTAATTTTATTTTTTGAAAAAAAAATAAAAGGGCCCACAAGGGACAACTTTCAACTTCCAATTGATTTTTCTCAATTAGTAATTTTTCGGATATTCACCTTCAAAGTTCTATATTTCCCTCAATTCATCAGTTAGGATGGCCTAATTTGTTTCAAAATGTTCAGGAATCAACCAGGAAGACGCCTATATGCATAACTCCAATACCGCCGAAGTGGGCCCTTTTCACGTGGACGCACACAAATATCGAAATTAGTAATCAAACTGAAAACTATAATTAGGGAATACAATGTAGAGTCATTGACTCTGACGTTGCCGGTTTCTTTTGCATCATGGGAACGATATCACAGAAGATTGCAATTTACTGCCAGTCGTTTCCGCACTACAATGGACGATGTTCGATTGACTCAATGATGTTATAATCCATTGCAGATAACAAAGTTGATGAGCTCGAAATGTCAGAGCAGGGATGTATAAAAAATTTCACTACTACCGTAGACTATTTATTATTCTTGGTGCAACTAATTAGTGATCCGTTTTTTCGTTACATTACAGAAAACAAAAGAGGAGCTTAGCATGGACATACATAGCTTTATGACAAATAATTAGCTAGTTTTTATTATGCTTGGTGGCATGAATCTTGAGTGCTCCTCAAAATTTATTACTTGCATAAGGAGGCGGATTTTGGAATTTGTTCCTGAGTTTTTTTTTAATTTTCAGTCTAATTTGTTTTTCTATCTTCTCAGGCTCCAAATGAACAATTTTGTTACAAATGGTGTTTAGAAAAAAATCAGAGAATCCCCATAATATAATCTCTCAGCAAATGCGCAGATGCTATATGGACCGATAGCTTTTTAAATTCTAAAATTAATAATCGTAGAAAATTTAACTTTAGCTTTCTCTAAATCGCTGCAAATTATAGTTTTGTTATGTTATATTATGCATTTTGTATTGGCTAATTATTAATTTAGGTTGCATCACAAGAAGTGCTAGACTTTTTAACTGAAAGAAAACACTCAACATCGGCTTAAAAAATTATTAAACCAACAAACTTTCTCCTTATTTTATTGAAATTCAATGGACTACATAACTGCTTACTTGATATTTTTTCTACAAAATTTAATAACAGGTAGACAATTTTACATTTTTAAATTTTATATTTTCTAAAAACGCAAAAAATGCATTGAAATAATATAGTGGTTAATTAATTTCCAGAACCATTAATGACAAAACAATATCAAATATTCAAGCATTTTAAACTATAAAGTCTGCTAATGCCCGGGTAGAAATAAAAAATTCCTAGACCTGCAATGCTGGCGGAGCACCCATTGAATTTCAGTTTTAAATTTAAACTATTTCGAGCGACAAAAACAAGCAAAGACATATGTATACACATAAACCACATTTTGGGGAAATGTGATGTGATAGAATTATTGCCTTAGGTCGAGTAGAATAAAGCAACTGTTTAGTTACTTTTATTTTTTGGGCAGTTTGCCAGTAAGAACAAAGAAAGATTTTATTATCGAAAAATGAAACTGTTTTAATAAAACCATCGTAACTACTAGGATAATATGGTTATATGTGGGGTTAATTATATTAAATAGTTGGAAAAGTTGTTTAAATATTAAGCTCATCGAAATAATCGACCTTTTTAACTTTTTTTTATCCACAATCGTCTCTAGATGACAAATTAATTAAAATGAATTGATACAACTGAATTGAGTGTTGAATTTTCGCACATCATTTTGATAAGTTACGCAAATGAAAATCTATTCACAATGAAGATTTCGGATAAACGAATTATTGAAACTTGAATTATTTTAGCATTTCAATGACTCAGTTGAACCGCAGTTATGGATAAATCGCAAGTAATTGAGTTCAATTGCAATTAATTTCACGTGTTAATGGACTTAAGAAAAAAGCTTTTAAATAATATTTGACATTGGCTTACTGACTTTCACATGGTTTTTGGTCGTTACTTTGCAGCCATATATGTATTTAGTTATATACACATATTAGTTACATACATATATGAATATTTGTGCGAAAGCATTGAAATGACAAAGTCAGAATGTGCCATTAAGCTGATTCTTTAGATTTGCATTCCATTTCAACATAATAGAAAAAGCGAAAAGCATTTATAAATAAAAAATTAACCTGCATATACACAGACATACATACATACGTGCGGAATATATAAACGAATGTAGTTACATAGTCAAAGACCAAAGCTACGTGTACAATAAGAGGAAGAAAAAGATAAAGAGCCAACTTCATAGAGGTGTTTATAATTTATGCATTAAAAAACTTTCAGAGGATCTGCGGCCAAAGGTGTAAACTCCATGCGACGAGGAATCGACTTTTTTAAGTTTTAATGTGAGCGTCTTTGTTTTTATACTTATTTTGCTCGTATTTTCCAGCAAAGTACTTAAGTAGTTTGAAGCATCTAAATCCATAAATAAACGATTTAAACCCATAAAACATAGCCAGCATAGAGATAGCCGCGAGTGGAGAGACGTTGTAAAAACATAAAGCACCAAGAGACATGCATAAAATAAGCGAAGGATATATTTATTCCACGAATGTGTTTGTACATAGTGGCATACATACATAACATACATACATATGTACATAACATGCATATGTAATGTAAACAAGCATATGACCCTATGCATTTATATATTATCATGTACATATCTGCATATATATTCACACACACAAACATCCATATATAATATACAAATCTACAAATCTACAGACAATAAAGGGCAAGAGTAAGTCGAATTGCCCTTGCGATTTCAGCGGCCAATCCTAACGAGTGAGCGAGACAACGCGAGCGTATTGTGGAAATGTAGTTTTGTAGCGCCAGACGACCACAATAAATAAGCCGAACTCCATCCGCCGACCACCAGTCGGAGCGTGGAATTTGCCGGCATTCTGCGACCCTTCCCTTGATTCCACAACCACTATTTATGTACCGATGCCAACGGAAGCAAACGAGGTTGGTTGGTATTTGCGCTGGCACACCGTTACTTGGCTTTTACATGGCAGCAATGAGGCGTGGCTGCAGCGCAATCAGTGCGAGCGAGAAAACCAAGCAGATGGCGCGGTATTACACAGCCACGAGGTGCTGGCATAGGAGGCAGAAGATGTATTTTACATGTTTGTTGTTTTCATATTCGGTTACTCTTTTATTCGGTCGTTGTTGTTGTTGGCGCTGTTTAGCACACCGCCGGCCATTAGCAGTTGAATGGGGATCGGCAGGGAAAAGTCAGTGGAGCGAATGTAGTGGCATTTATATGCTAATTCCTATTCGACGGCAGCAACGTTGACATTCAGTCACGTCCCGCCCATTTGATCCCCTCACATTTACATATACTAACGCAAACATGCGCTCACAGGTCAAGTCACCGCCATTACGCTTGGCCATACCCTCCTGGACCGTTCTGTTGGGCGCGCCTACATACATCAACAACGTTTCGTTTCAAAATGCTCGGAGACACCTACAAATCTCCCAAACAAATTTCAAAATATCACATATGTACATGTATATGTACATACATAGATATACAACAAGCGTGAAATGCGTATTTTTAAAGCAAAAAATATTCTAGGTGTATTTCGTAAGTTAAGATTTCTATAAATACATACATACGTACTGTACAATATAACTATAACAAAATAATCACAATTCAAAAATCAGATCGAGAAATATACCCAATTGTTTGCAAATACAGTGTCCCAAAACTCAAAACAGAAACAACAGTTAGGCAGGTAACTCTGAAACGATGTTCACATGATAATCAAAGTGCGTCCACACCTGTCATTTTTAACTTATCTATACAGCTCTCTAGCCGCAAGGTTGCTGAGTAGTTGTTTGATCAAAGGAAACAAATTTGAGAGATTGTGTGCATTTTTAATATTTTTCAATTTTATTGTAATACGTTCTTTTTTTTAAATCTATGATTACGAAACAAAGCTCTTAGAGTCAGTATAACAAAGCAACAGTTGAGTAAAACCCAAATATTTCAAAATTAACCGTGCAGTTTTGTTATGGGAGAACACATTTTACGATTGTTATCATAAAAATGTGTAAAATTTGGAGCCAACAATGATTTGTTCTGGAATTGGTTGTTGATTGTATTGTAATTTGCTCATAACTGAAGAATAAGCCCTCAATTGGAATAGTGTTTCCGGGCTTTAAGTTTTGCAGAACTTCTCCTACAATTTGTTGTATGCGTTTTGTTGTTGTACTACAAATGGAAATCTTTGACAAATAATGTAATCAATAATATGTAATATAAACGTCGATTTCAAAATAAACTAATGCTAATACCGGTTAAGATTTGTTTGGTTTTATCTGCTTTCAAATAAAATTAATTGATTTTTTTAATTGAATCTACATACATACATATATGTACTTTTTATTATTACAAAAAAACCGATTGTTGAGAATGTTTGTAACGGTTCGGCTACCCAACTTTTTGGTTTTTTGAAGTGTAATAAAGTGTGCCGTATTTTAATAAATTCATTGCTTACTTTTTTAAGAAACAGATCATTAATTTCATGAATTGGTTTTAGCGACAACCTCAGTTATTACAATCCTTTCTGACCAGTTCCTATTGAACAACGAACAAAAACTTTCTTCGTTGCGTTGACCATAGAAAAAATCCTCCAAATTACAAAATAAAAAATAAGCCAAATTTAATATTCCCACTGCTGGAGTTGGAATATGTATGTATGTATATGCAAACAGTGGGTTCAAAAACTTTGCAACCGAAAGGATAATTTTTCCAACAAGCGTTTTTTTTAATAGAAAATACTAATTCGATTTAATGTAGTTACTTTCTTTTATTAAAGTTATTTGAGGTGTGTTGTATTGCATAACTGAAAACATTAATTCATTAATTTAATTTAAAGTCAAAATTCTGGTGTTCAAAATATTTGCAACTATTGAAATTTTTCTGTTAAATACTATGGAAAAATTATAATATTTCATTATTTTGTTGCATGGTCCTTAATAGCTACAGATCATCTTCTAGTCATTGAGGATATCACTTATTCAAAGTAGCTATTGGGAATTGATTTCCACTTCTTTTGCAATTCCCCGAAAATTTCGTCACCATTTCTGAATACTTAAGGCATACTTTGCGTTTTCTTTCCATCCACATATTCGTAATCGGGTTGAGACCGGGAAACTGCGCAGGTCACCACATAACATTAATATGATTTTCATCCAACTACAATTTTACAAGCCTTGATGTATGCTTGGAGTTATTTTGGCGACGGTGCTTAAAATGTCTCCATAACTTACGGCCTTCATCGTTTCAGAAATTCGGTAAATTGGACCAATAGCATTACCTAAAAAAACACCCCCACACCATTACACCGGGCCTTTTGCGGCTTGTTGGTACTTCAGTAGCCACGTAGACCGAATTTCAATGTTCTTTTTTTTATTGTGGAGTGACAAACATCCGCTTTTGGCTTCCATTGGAACTGCTTTGGGATATTTCGTATAAACATTGCTATATTGTAGGTCTTCTACCCTGATTGCAACACGAGGCCTCCCTCCTCTATGAATATTATGGATGTTGCCGGAATTAATAAAACGACAAACAGTTAGTTGATTTATTGACGGGCTACTTTAACGATATTTCTTTTTGAGAAGGTCCATTTTGGAAACTATTTATAGGCGTATTCTGAACCGGAAACAACACTGTCGTTGCCGGTAACAAAAAGCTCTGGTAACTTTTACATTACTTTTGCATTCTGTGCACACTTATTACCGGTTAATTTTGGTGCCTTCATATCGGGTGGTAACAACGTGGATTTAGATACGCATGTTTCACACATATTTAGCGCCGGCGTGGAACAAAACAAATAGTAAACAGTTTTAACAATACAAATTCAGTCCTATTGACATTAATTAATTGTACGTAAAAGTGGCAACAGTGCCCCGTGAAGCAGGCAATATTTGGAATTTTTATACGATCTCATCTGTTTACGGCGTTACCATTTGCGGCAGAATGGCATTTACTAGAAGTGGTTACAACTTTCGGTAATAAAATTTACCGGTAACAAGATGTTCGGTTATATGTAGAATGGACCTGTAAGAGTACACAAAATAGCAGTGCAAATATTTTCAACACCTGCAAGTCGTTCTCTGTTCAGTATTATCGTTTTGTTGATTTTGCAGCTTAACGGCACAAATTTATTTGCAAGGAAATTATTTAGAGGAAGTAAATATCTACATAAGAAGTGCATGTACGGTTATGTAGATTTTCAAGTGGTATATAGCATTCGCCATCTGTCATAAAGCGCTCTTGTGTCGGTTGGGCTATTTAAGAAGTTAGACGGGACCTTGAGGCATTTTAAAGTCAAGAAGGTCCGAGATATATCCAACGTTGGGGAAATACTGTAGTTCCTTAGTGGCCTCAGGCTGGCTTAGGTAAAGTACCTGCTAATTGTAATATTCAGCGGTAGTATAAATATCACGTCTTTTTAGTTGTTCATAAGCCATTGAATAATTTTGGAGCACCCAAAATGTAAACTAATTTCTTCTTAAATGTAGGCCTTAAAACTTTCAGAAATGGTAAGCAATGCATCTGAAGCATTTTAAATCTTTGTTCACATTTTTGCAGGAGAAGAACTAAATTCTGATACAACCCCGCTCATTCATAGGCTAATAAGTGTAGGTACATTTGTACTATGTGTGTAGGTATGTATGACCATCCACTCAATGCGTATTGAAAACTCACTTGCTGCGTAGATTTGTAGTGGTGACCAGAAAAACTCACCCCTACCACAGCACAGCACCACATCACTCCCTTCGACAAACACAATGAAACCACTAATTTGCAACATTACAAAAATTAAATTAATGTTTGCACTTGGCGTTACCCTAGTACGTGCCACATCCATACAAGCAATTCAACCGAACATATGTACGAATGCACACACACACACACACACACTCACTCACACTTTTCAACGCAAGTGAAAATGCGCACCCTTTGAGTGGTGAAAGGCAACCGGTACAATTAGAGGCGCGCGATTGAGGATTGCTGATGCGGATTGCGACACTCCAAATATAACAGCAGGTCTCCGCACTCTTAATCGCATTACACGGTTCAGGCCGCAGTTTACACAGGCATCGGGTTGTCTGTCCGTCACTTTGAATTCGATTAGAATTAAAATTGTTTCGAATGCCAAGACAAGCTGCACACGGGCGTATGTAAATACATACATACATATGTATATACTATATATGTATGTATCTGCCATGTATACCTGGCAAAAAGCCCTCGGACCAAGTAGTCTATTTGAGTCAAAATGTCATGACTAGTTCAACATTATCTTAAATATATAATGCAGCGATGGACCAACTTATTTTCAAACACCAGTTTGCTCGTCTTTTAACGATTGATATCGTTGGAGAAGATGGTTCATGAAGTGGTCTCGTATGGTGCTGACCGAGGCCTAGTACTTATTTAGGATGCCTGTGGGGTAGTCCTTGTCTCTTATGGGACATAATTTAGATTCGTGTATGAACTACAGGTGATGTTTTGCTATCCTAACCAGGGACAATTTCCTGTCCTACCCAGGGACGGATCAGGAAAATTTGTTTGTGGGAGCGGCGACAAATTAAAAATTTATGACAATAATTTATATAAAGAGTTATGTGCATTGTTGTTTTGTTTTCTTTGCCGGAATAATCAATACCTTTCCCCTGTTGATTTCCACATCTCTATGCGTATTGAATAGCTCCAAACCTCTCGATCACTCATCTCGTAGATCGGTTTTTTTGGCCTTCTTAAACTTGAAAATTATGGTTCGGTCGATGAAACTGTAACTTCGCAATCGGTGTACAAGTATGTGTTCATAAAATTGCCTATCGCAAATGTCCAAAACTTCGGTAAACGTTTTTGGTCGCTCCAGTGAAAGAATATTTGAACAAAACCTGAAACCAGAAATAACTGGATATATGTCGTTATTACCTTTTCCGCATCATTCCCAATTTTTACTCTGCAACGAGTTCAATAACGCCGTGCGACCATCCTTCCCGAATGATATCAACGGTTTTGTCAAACTCTTCCGATTTGTTCCGATTTTTTTGATGTCCTGTCCCTCGAACGCCTACTAGCTCGGTTCCAATACCTTCTGCACATTGAACTGCTCATCCAATAATGCCATTGAATTTGTTCTCACTTTGGTTGCACGTCTCTCTGATTTCTTCGATAATTGGGCTCGATTAGCTAACCCAACGGCTTAAGTCATAATCTTCTTTTTGTAGATTTTGACTCAGATTTTTTCCCCAAAATGCAGATAGATTTCAGCGTTGTCAATGTAATGATAAATTGTGTCGTTCGAATGGGAACAATGAAGACATTATTCTGTACGCTCTCAGATTTATACTTCATATTTTTCAAATTTGGAAGTCAGTGCCTGAATTAAAAAGACGAGGACTAAATTTGGTAACAAAGTACTCATTAAAAGCGTAGTGGCATCATACATTGAAAGATTCTAAAAATATTTTTTCAGTTACTTTGACATTTCGGGGTGGGCTTGGAACCAAAACCCTAAACAATTAGGGTCTTCTAATTGGGGATAAAAGGCTACAATATCTATATTTGTACATATGAATAAATCTATTGAATTGTAAATTATTCCAGCATAATATTGTAACTGGTACAATTGTATTCAGTGTCAAACTAGTCACAAAAGTTAAAAGTTAAGTTAACTGTCGGTTTCAAATTTACCCTACTGGGAATATATTTGTCCATCTACAATCACAACCACTTGAATTATTTTAAACCTCGAATCAACAAAGGATTATGCCGCATTACAAAATTAATGAAAAATTTTAAAACAAATTTGCAGATGGTCAAAAGTTAGGCCAGTTGGAAAATATCGTAAAACGATATGGTATGAAATCATTTTTCTTTTAAGGGCAGCTCTGTCGAATTAGCAGCACAAGAGTCCTTGCCAAACCATTTACCTCAAAGTATTCTAAATTTATATTTTAAATATATGCATCTAAGATTATTACAATACCAAAAGCATAAATACTTAGAACATGCAACAGAATTATGAATGCTGCCTTAATAAATTTTGCTTGCGATGGTAGGAAGAAAAGCAATGCCGCATTTAAAATCTTTCCCTCGTAAAATTATCTGACATCTTAATGGTTTTTATTACTTTGAACTATTATAATATTCTACAATCCACAGGATTTATTCCACTTAGTCCAACTTGTAGAATCACAAAAACCACAAATCACTATCACCAAAGGCCATTCTCACACTCTTTGACTCCATACACGCACACCAAGCATCTAACCGCAATAAATATCCACATGGCATTGGTTTTGTGGGAGTTATCGCTCCTTGCTGCCTCCGAAAAAACGTAAAAAAAAAATAGCCGCCCAAACCAACAGAGATAAATTGGCCATTTAAATTAATTATTTATATCCGATTGTCCTGCTAGAGCAATTATGTGGCATAATAAAACGATTTGCTTAAAGGAACTAGCCTATCTATTTACATTTAACCCGCTCCATTTTGCTTGCTTTGTGGCAAATGATTGGAAGATTGGCGTATAGGCAAATGCGAAATATGTACACATTAAGGCGTGACCTTACGCTTGCAAAGCACCCTTTCTTTCATATTCCATTCTCTGCACTTTTGCACAGTAATTTTATCGAATAAATAATGATATTTTCGAACGGTAACCTAAATACTAACGAAAGGTTTTACGGGAAAAGCTTAGTTGCTTTGGAAAAATGCAGGGATCGAAAGTGCTATATTTCTTTAATAAAAAAATCATGATTTAATCGTTATAATTGCATTCGAATGTTTTCCATACAATTTTTGTAATTTTAAGTACACTTTCGATAAAATTTGATTGATATTTTGTGATTTTCATTCATTCAAAATTGTTCGTTATTCTTGGATCTAAGATTTTCCCATCTACAGCCTACATAAAATTGAATCCGGTTTCTTCTAAATTTTAAATTAATGTTTAAAATTGATTATATGGAGAATGCTTTTGATAATTTGGCTCCCAAACTACTAAACCGATTTTAATAATTATTAGTTCTAAATCAAACATTTACGAAAAACAAGAATGGCATAGCAACTTTTCTTTGAGACGTTTAGAGATGCATATTAGGGCATATCCCATACATAAAAAAATGTTAGTTTTTGCATCTCAATTATAAAATTCATTATATCTTAGGACATCTACCAAAATATTCCGCAATACTATTAAAATTTAAGTGACCTGGAATAATTTGAAATTACCCAAATTTTTGGGGCTTTTTAAAGTTAAGGATAGTTCTTAAAAATATTAAAAAAAGGTTCCTCGGCTCATTAAACAATTTAAGTTTTCTGTATAAAAATATTTAAAAATTTGTTGAACGGAAATAGAAAATTTAAATTTTTTATGCTGCCTCTGAAATTTTTTTGGAATTTTACTGATTTAGACTAATGATATGTGATTTTCTCACCCTTTTTATTAGTTTGCAATTTTTTTCATAAATCTCATTATAATGATTGCTTTGAAATTTTTAAAAAATATTTTTATGCATACATTTGAAGCTTCCAGTTTTTTATTATCTCGAGTGGTAGTTTTGAAATGAATAAAAAAAAGATTAATGATTTCACGATAATTCACCACTTTGGATTTGAATTAAATTCTGCTAGATACACGTATGTAGAATTAAAACTTTTGTATTTTATTGTACAATACAAAATATCATTCGAACAAAATATGGTGAGCCCTAATGCAAATGCAAATACAAATGTACGATGCTCATTTAGTCACTTAAAATGTATATTGGCTTGGTTATAAAACTGCCTGTGAAGTGCAGTGGAAATTATTGATACAACTTCACTAATTTATATAATTTAGATACGACTTGGAAAATTTAGGATACCAAAACGAAACGTTGACTGTACACTCATTGGGCATTCGTTGAAATTTTTGTGAGGAGCGCAATCCTTTAGAAGACAACGCGGAAGCAAATAAATAATAATTCACAATTTTCTTTTGGTTATCTACTTTGCTCTGGCTACGCTCATGATTGCGAAGCGGTAAATAATCTTTCCCCGGCCTCAAGTGGCACCAGTCAACTTTTCGGCCATCCGGTTACAGAACGACGAATGGTTGGCGGATGGAGTAAAAAAGTTACCTACCCCAACCCTCCAACGGCGGTAGCGGCAAATGATTTACGTTGCATTTTAAATTCGACTATCTCCGTCTCCACTGTCGCCATTTGTGCTGCACTCGCCCAAAGGAGCCGTTAAAGTTTATTAAAACCTCAGTTGTATGCAAATCGGGTTTTCAGTTTGGCCCAACGGAAATTTAAAAATACATTTGCGCTGACATTATCACTTTGAGACTGGCTGGAAGCGCCAAAACGAAACGTTCTTTCCTTTTTTGAGTATCAATGTATCAGTGTGCGTACATACATACATACGTATTATGTTCTAGATATATGTAAATAGGTAGTCACAGATAATACTATAAATGCATATACTGATATATATATATAGAAATTGTGTACACTTATGACTTATTAATATATTTAGTAGTGACTTGTTTAGTTATGTAAATGCGAATAAATAAGGTTGGGGGCTTTTAATAAAGAAAATGGTCAAATGTTCCATAAAACGAAGCAAGTGAAATGCCACGTGTCGCATTACAAATTGACACAAATCTGACAGTGAATGGCATTTGCACATTCACATCTCCACTCAATTAACTAGGCCACATATCGTAATTCAATTGAATGCATACATATGTGGACATACAAATATACAATATATACGTACAAACATACATATGTGAGAAGATATTTTTGATCATCAAATACAGCTATTTATTATTAACGCACCTTTTATGGGCATACATATATACGTACAATACAAACAGGGTATACAAATAACAAGTTTTATAAAAATTGGCATTTAGGTTCACTTGCTAGAAAGCAGATTATCTATTTAACTCAGAGTTTATCGGTGAAATTGATAACTGTGCTTGAACAGGCGTTAGTTATGCAATAACGCAGAGTTAAAAAAATAAATACTTAACCCAGCATTTTTTTGAAATTAACCAAACAATTAGAGACGAATCGCTTTATTCTGTCAATGATGAAAACCCCGTTGTTGTTGTTGTAGCGGTATGAGAAACCCATGTTGTTGTTGTTGTAGCGGCTAGTCGCGCCCCGTAAAGAGCGGATTCACCCATGGTCGTTGTCGTCAAACTCATCTAGGGGGAGGCCCAGGAAACGTGCAGTTTCGACAGGGTTGGACCAGAGGGAGAGGGGGGTTAGATGAGTGGGTTTGAGAGGGCATGTGAATAGGTGGTTGGTGTCGTGCGGAGAATCTCCACATGCCGGACATGTGTTGGGTATGTCGGGGTTGATTCTGGATAAGTAGGAGTTGAGCCTGCACAGTATCCAGATCGTAGTTGTGCCAGAGTGACGCGGGACTCGCGGGGCAGCAGGGACTCCTCATCTGCTACAGGTGGTGGTTGGGCTCCGATGACTGCATTTGCCTGGCGGGAGTCAATGATGTTCGTGACTGTGTCTCTGCGGATGTTGCTTAGGACCCGCCGGTACGCCTCCGGATCCAGCGGTTGTGTGATGAGTGGCTGGATCTCGTCCTTTAGTTCTAGTAGATGTCTTCTAATGTGCCTGGGGGGCAGTTCCACTGCAAGCAGGTGCCCGTTTGGATGCCCCGAGCGGTGACATCCAGCAAGGAACTGCTTGCTGAGCATGAGGTTGTGCTCCTTATCTAACCCTGTTTAGATCGGCCTACCCCATGAGAAACCCATCGAATACGTTGGTTCCAATTCTTTTAACAGAGCTTTGGGAAAGCGAAGCAATCACTTCTATGATATTAAAGACCAACCAATTTGTTGTTGTCCAGGAAACTGCAAAACAAAAAATATTTTTCTTCGAAATTTCAGAAAATTGTTTGCCAGCACCCTTTCTAGAAGAGCTTTTCTATTTATGATTTACATATCTATGAATTTTTATGATTGGATAAGGAGTTTAAAAAGAACTACTTCAAAAGGTATTCTAAAGTATGGAATACAAACGCCCATCTGAACTCCTTTCTAAGAGTAGAGAAATCCAGAGGGCCTTCAGTTTGTGCCACTCCATACAAACAGGAAAGGAAAGGGGAATGTAGACTATCAGTTGGAATCGCTTTTAACACATGGCATGGATTATCTACTAGGTAGGGTTTGAAGCCTCTTTGTTAATCTAATGACATGTTTTGCTGTAAATAATCAGATATAATAAAATAACTAATAATCAATACAATGCAATAAAAAAAAACGATTTTCATTTCAAGATTGTAATACAGTTTTCAGATTTTTGTTGGTGTTTGAGCCCCAAAACAACCCCTTGGGTGCGACAATGTAGGTGCATTTGGGCGACTCTCCAAAAATATGTGCAGTGTTTCAACCGGAATCATATAATTTATTACGTTTATTTATTTTAGACGTCCTAAAGTCTGTTCAATGAAATAATAATAATATGATTTACCATTCGATGATACCTTATATGTCTAAATCGGCCGAGTTTTGGCAGAGTTATTAAAATTTTTTCCTAAACCAATCTTCCCAAAAAGCTCAAAACACTCATTATTATGATTTTTTGAATTTGTATATCCTTTTTATGATCTGAAGTGATTTTCTCGAAATGACGTCTTATTTTTTACACGAGCATGGCGTTATATTATAAACTGACCGACAAAGTTAAAAAATGTATAATTTTATTTATAAGAAAGCTCCAGTTAACAGAACTCTTAATATTTTTGTGAAATGTTTTGATATGTCTTAAAATATAATAAATTTCATTACTTCTATGAACAGTCTCGATTTGTGCTTGTATGGGGAGGGATCCAGCCTAGTGTACATGAAAAAAGCTTTCCAAAAAAAATTTATTTAAAAATATGTACAGTGAAATTCTACATTACAGGCAGTCCTTATATAGATAAATTTCGTAACCAAAGCTTTTTCATTTTGTTTTCGATACAAATATAATTCCTATAACCGGACGTGGAAACAATATTTCAAAACATTTTCATGAAAAAATCTTTGACGAAGGAACAAAATTCAACAAAATTACAATCCAGATGTGTAGTTTTGTTTAGTTCCCCTTTGTACAAATCCCAATCGATGCTAATTCCCCTTAAAATATGTACATGTGTATGTACAGTAATTCACAGCTTAAATCGGGCAATAAATTTAGCAAGAAAAATATTTTTAATGTTGTAAAAAATAACATTGCCCGATTTGAGCGGTGTGTATGTATGCACAAATTAATGCCGTCAAATTGATGACAGATTTTTTATTCAGTTTGTTAAAATGTTGCAGTATTTTTATAAACTCGAAATAACATAGCACCAAAAAATAGCTTTACTGATCATCACAGAAAATATGGAAATTATTAAGGTGTTCGAAAATGATAAAATGTCTGTACGTGAAATTGCTAAAAGTAAAGTTTAATTTCCAAAAAATAAATAAATTTTGCATCATTTTTTGTTTTCAAAGGTACAATATGGCCAAAACGGAAGCTGCACAAATCAATAAAAGTAAATGAACAAACGCACTAAGTAAACGGAAGTCTGTCGCAAATGTGCAACAAAAGCGAAGTTTTCTTAAAGAAGGTGGCTCTGATCAAAAAAAAAAATATGTTTTGATTGGTTCACTAAGACTAGAAGTGAAAAGATTCCCATTGTTACGGCTATACCTAATTTTAATCTGATCATCGTGAAAAAATCAAATGCACCTACTTTTTGAATATTTCAATAAGAATCTTGCGGTTTCCATTCAATTATAAAAATTACTTTTTTTTTTACAGGTATTTTCGCCTATTTGCCTCTGTTAACCAGTCTTTTTCTTTGCCAACTGATAATAAGGTTCAGTTCCCCTATTTTGCAGCCAAATATTGACAAAGTTTCGTACATTTTTATTTATGCTTAAGGCAATGAACGCTGTTTGAAAATATTCTGTACTTGAATTTTCTAACTATAGGTATCTTTATAAAAACTTCTTTGGTTTAAATAATAAAAAAGAAAGCGAATGAATATTCAAATATTTATGTGCGTAAGTCACTAACTATCTTTTTTTCAGATTAGAGTTTGGGAATGTATAATATATAATATTAGAGGCATCTAAATCCATATATTTACATACGTACATAAATGTTCACACATATGTAGTTGTGCTCAAATAATCCAACAAAAGAGAAATGGTTGCGGGGGTAAGTAGCTGATTACAACTTCCGTTTATAAATTTCCTTTGCTCCAGAAAGTTTCTAAATCAACTGCAATTGAGTCGAACAATCAAACAGCAACTTTCTCTGGCAACAGTTTCACACTCATACTGCCACATGAAGGGAAGAGAGGGAGTATTGCATATGAGTTTACGTAATCATGTGTGTGCAAATTCCTGTAATTCAAATTTAGAAAAACAATTTTTTTACTACTCAATTTGTGGCTATATTTTGAGTGGTTACTGCTATGAACGGGATATAGAATTCAATAAATTCTACACGCTTCTGCTTTCCCAGGACCTGCTTGGAGTAGGCCATGCATATTTTTATATAAGCTTAATCTGAATACATAAGTTATAACAAGGGAATGGATTTTTTTTTTGTAGATCAAGTAATAACGCTTCAGATACTGACGTGACAAATTTTTGTTTGAATTAGAGACTTGCAGGATTTTAAAACATTAGAACTATTATCCACTCCTTGCTTATGAAAATTACGCACAGAATTGATTGTAAATTCCAGCCGCCGTCGCACCAACGTCTTGATTCCATTTTTGATATAAAGTCAAACAATTTGTTGAAACATTAGCTCTGATGCAGTACTTTTCCTGAAAAATCATGTAAAAATGTCAAACAGCAAATTTATTGTCTGGAGTAAGAGTAAAAGTAAAAAAGTGAAAAAATGCAAAACTCGCGAAGAACATTAATTCGCAAATGAAACGACAATATTTCTAACATATGCTTGCTATAAATTAATTAATAACATAAAAATCTCTGGAATATATGAGGAATTACTTCAAATGTTTCATTATTTCCTTCCATTTTCATTTCAAGGCTGCTTTAACTTTTTTATGAAGGAGCTGCACATTCAATTGCGAAAAAATCGCAACATTTTCTATCACTAATGCACTTTTGAAAAAATGATTTATGTCATTTTTACATAGCTCGATATCACTCTGTGCAAAATATCTTCGTTTAAAATGAGGTTATGTTAATGTAGAAATAAGTAAATTTATAGTAGTTTTTTTTTTTTTTTGGCCGAACCCTAACCGAATTTTGGCAGCCGAAATTCGGTTGTTCTCTAGACATTTGTAATCCCAGTTTGGCTCGTGATTGTAGTACTACCTCCGAAAACATGATTGAACAGGACACAATGTAGAGGGATGTCCAAACTCACACCAATAGTTCATGTTATAAAAGATGACAAGGAATTTATCGACGATTAAATGCGAACTAACTAGTGTTGTCTCAAAATCGACTAGTGCTGAGTTCCAGCAAGACGTAGTGCATTGTTACATTCATTCGCATTCGCATTCATTTCAATATAACCAATTTATGTACAGTGTACGTTTGTATGTCCATATGTGCGTATGCACATCCAGTCGTTCTTGAAGCGTCGCAAGAGATGAAAAAGATTTATGTTTGAAGGGGCAATATGCCAAAATTTTATAAATTCGCACATATTTTGAGAATTACCCTTTTTAACGAAAATAAAATGAAATATAAAGTGGAAACTCCGTCACGGTCGTGCCCAACCACCCACACTTCGCATTTTGCATTCATCATTGAATTGGCATAGCTGTTTTCGTCCTCATCCCCTAGACTTTCGCCGCTGATTTTTTTTTCCTTTTGTAGTCCTCTAGAGTGTTGCGATTTTATTTATTGGCTCTGGCGCGCACCCTGCGGCATTAGCGTTGCGGTTATGGTTTTTCAATATTTTTGCCCCCCGCCTCCCCATATGAGTACTCGTGTGGGTCGGATAATGCTAGTAATACATTTGATTTGGATTACTTTAGGTGGCTGATGTGGCCGCTGTTTGTGGTTTTTTAAGCTTATTGAGGTTTAAATATTTGATGTTATTCTTCCGTTTTTTTTCTCTTTTGTTGTTGTTGAATCAGAATTACGCTGGAAATAAAAAAAACATACTCTTGTTTCCCTTGTTTTATTTATATTTTTATTTATTGCCATTGTTTGCTATGCTCGGCGTATTCGCATCACTTCAGATTCTTATCTTTTAAAGGTTGTAATGATTTTTAATCTCTAAGGGAAAAACAAAAAAAGGGCAATGCAACTTTTACACCTAAAAGTGTTTTACTAAATTCAAAGAAACTTTTATCGCGACTTAAAATCTTTCGGTTTCAATATTTTCTCCGATGTCAGACATCGACAGTACAAATAGAAATGTAGTAAAATAATTAAACATTTTAAACAAAAAAGAAAAAGAAGAAAAGCGTATGCTTTGTGCTTGCATTTGAAATTTTCCGTGTAAATTTTGAATATTTTTTCCAATTTTTTCCAAGTGAAGTTTTACTCAAGTCTACCAACGCAAGTGATATAAATATTTACGTGTGTGTGTGTGTGTGTGTGCGTACATACAGACAGCGTCCTGTGTTACAAATAAACATATTTTCATAATTCATGTTTGCCATATTCGCCACTTTTCCGTAAATTTATTGCCCTGGCAAAAATAATGGAAACACGAATTATTAGAATAAGAGGGATGATTATGGCTGAGTGCGCGAGCATTTGTGTATTTTATTCAGTGGCTTTTCCCATTTCGCTTACATTATTTTTATTTTACAAGTATGCAGGTACATACCAGCGGCATTTCGTTTCAATCTGCTTGTGCCACTGCGAAACGGCCCACATACCCACACCCCCTTCTCTTAACTTCTGTCTTTCCGCCTTGAATGGGCCGTCTTAGATTACATTTCATTTATTATGATATTCCACGCAGATGTAAATAATTCAGGAAAATTGTACTAAATTGCCGATCCCATTTATGTTGACACTATCTCACGAGACGTTTATCTCTGCAACTCGGATGATTAATTAAGTTCTAGGCTGGCAATGCCGCTGGCAGTAAACAGTTGACATTTGAATACAATTTTGGAATGGGCCAAGCTTTGGGCTATGCAGAATTCGTTGTTGTTGTCGTTGTTTTTGTGTAAGTACGGATTGCAAAGATTGCAAAAAAACAGGTTGTTTTCTATTATTGGCCCCAAGGTACGGATAATTCATTGCAAACACTAAGCTGATCTGGTCACATCTACATACTACTCGCAGTACCCCAATGTTTGTATGCAAAATTCTAGGGAAAATGTGTATGGTGGCAGGGCGATACTTTATATGAATTTAAATTGGCTTTGGCTAAAGCAACTCCATTAAAATGACATTTTGATTTAAAAAACAACAATGTACAGCATTTTTCCTTGTCGCATTTTCAAAAGTGCATTTCACCGTTAAACTTGCAAATAAAAATAATTTTCCCACTCTGCCGAGTTACTCTCGACAATTGATGAAAAACTCACCATACGCTCCAATAAATCTCAAAAAAAAAAAAAAAAAAGATGAACGTGCGTGCCTACAGCCACACAAACCAATGAATCTTCAACCCACACATACTACATATGTAAAAACCTACATACCATAAAGCACATGTGTACACATATGGTGGATGTGCAATTTATAAAGAAAAAAATGCCCTCCCTCACAAAATTTTTCACCGGCGTTGGTATTCAATGACCTTCATTAGTTATGCATAGAAATCAAATCGGTTGGAAAAATCGCTGCAATCATTGATTTCACAGTAAGTTATTGTATTTATTTCGAGACGATTTTTATTTTCAGACACAATATGTGTGTATGTATAGATTTTGCTAGTCTAGGTGTTATATGTACAGACATACTTATTCACTATATGCATACATATTCATTCAAAACTTTAAGCTATAATTTAAGCTCAACTCGCAAAAAAAGTACAGGCGAATATGTACCAAATATAAGATGAGCGATTCCAAGAATGATAAAATACAAGATTGTTCCTTCCTCGTATTGCTAGTTCTCACTTTATTGAGTTGATTTGTTGACGAAAAAAAATATTTTAACAAATCAATTCAATCGTTCTGTCATTTACCCACTTCTTATTCTTCTTTTGTAGAACTTTTTCTTTGCTCTTTCGTTCTCTAGCTTTTATTACGTCACTTTCAGTTGCTCTCAGTTCGAAAGGCGCAAACTTGTTTTCTATCATTATTGGGGCGATTCCGCTATTTTCACCAATTACCCATTTAATAACCCATTTACGGTCCTATCGATCACAAATAAAAATCTTAAAATATCAATCACCCTTCCCAATGATTTTTTATCCGAAAAACTTATTTCGATTGTGAAGCCAATCATCAGCCAACGGATTGCATTTTAGCAATGTGACTTTAGGTTTGACAATAAATCCATAGATGAGATATTCATAGTACGTCAACTGCTGGAAAATACCTTTGGTATCCGTCCAATACGAGTACTTAGCTCCTTTCAGAGCTCTGTCACACCAATTAAGGTTTTAGACAAAGTCACCAAAAACTCTTGCCAACCAGAGTTGCGTTTGGGCCATTATAGGCCATTGAGACGCAGAGTCCACTCTCGATGAGCGAAAATCACTCTCTATAAATCTCTCGTTGAAACCCAAAATCAGAAGTCTTCAGGAACACTGAGTTCTATAGTAAGATAAGATAATGGAATGACGAACTTTAGCAGCTTTAGAATGACATTGATACAACGAACTGCGAGCGCACGTAAATAAAAATAAGACCTGATACACAAGAACAGCTGATTTCTCTTTTGCCTAGGTTTTAGTTATTCTCACACTAAACTTGATTATTATTTCGTTGAGAACTTGATTTTACAGTTAAAGAACCACTGAAAATAATTTTAGAAGAAATTAGTTCATTCTATGCAATTACGAAAGTGTCGGAAAGAAACATAGGAAGTGACCATTTTAGATATTTTTTTTTTTATTCAGCATTGCATCTTCTAAACAAATACGCATTTACAATATGACTCCATATATTTTGTGTTGTATATACATGTCTATTGTGTATACGAAAAAACGTCTCCCTAAAATCATCCGACCTTCAGTGTCGGCGCCAAACTGTAGTTCCCTCAATTTATGGTATAGCACAATGACGTAGGGGAAGTTCGGTCAAATGCCGAGCCAAATTATTTTTAATATATTACAACGTTTTGCAAGATCAAATATAATGATTCATGAATTACTCTAGTGAAACGTATTATAATTCAACAGCTTCTTCATTGGCCTGAACCATTTCGTACGCTCCCGAAAAAATATCTTTTGATTCAATCCATTGCAAGGACCAAGTGCGAATGGAGCTGTCAACGTTAGGTAAGAATATAAAAGTTGTTTGGTCTCGGCCCCTTCGACAATCAGGTGTAGAGATAAACACGAAGAGAAAGAAAAAACATTTCCACCATTTTTATGAGCACTCTATAATGTAAAGCAATTTTGATTATTACGATTATCGGATACTTGCTTTGAAAAAACCCAACGTTTCAAATCTATTTCAATCATATTTAGAGAGGAACCCGAATCTGAGTTTGAATGAATTTCCTGGATGCATTCATGCGTGTAAATGTTAGAATTTAATAATAATCCACCAAAATATATTAGGACGACTTATTGATAATATATTAGCTAAGTACCCGCGCATATTTAAACATACAACTTGTATCCACAAAAACGGTCATACTCGTATTTATGTTTTTATGTAGATACTCGTATGTATCCAAAAGTGACCGTTTGCAAATGTTATTGCTGCCCACAAAAACATTCACCCATCCCGAATGCCATTTGGAGAAGGTGCACAATTCAAATTCAAATAAATGCTTTGTGCCAAGCAGATGGTCATAACCCGAACGTTGCTCTGGCTCTTGGTCAATAATGCAATAATACTTACGATAAATAAATAAAAATACCATAAAAGTAACAAATAAACAAGACCCTCAAGAAATATGGCGAACGGTTGGAAGGTGTGCAAAGGTTAACGGTAATCGCATTTGAAAAATTCAAGAGGACGAACATTCGACCCAAAGCGAGGCGCACACAAAGTCAATACAATGACCACAAGAGCAACAAAATATACAAAAACAACAAAACAAAAGGGGCCTTTTGGCCCGCGGTGGCATTACTTGTAGACAAAACAAAGCAACAAAAAGTAGGCAATGAAAGAAAGCACACAATACAACTACAATAAGGTGCAAACAGAAACACTCAGAGGTCGAGCAGCGGGGGTGCATTTCGATTGCACCAACAGACATACACACAAACTCACATACACATTTCCAATGATGATAATGATGATTATGACCGCAGTGTTAAAGAAAGCAAATATGGTGCACCAGTTGCTGGAAGATTAGAATAAAAAAAAGGAAAAACCAGAAGTGGCGTTGAAAATGATTACGCGCTGCCGAACGATTCGTAGAAAGGAAAGCGAAAATCCACAGAAATTTATTCGATCATAACCATAAAACTAATAAAAATAAAAAAAATAAAACTCTCGTATGAAAGGAAGACAAGTGCATTACTCCCCGGCATACAGCACTGCTTTGTAAATTATAGATATTCTAGCCAGTTCACGCACTTTGATATCCACATACGTACATACATAAATGCATACATACATACGAGTACAAATCCCTATATATGTATATATAGATAAATACATATAATATGTGCATATGTATAAATAAACCTTGTCTGATTGAACAATATTGTGCAGAATTTATGCAACTATTTTTAGTTTTGTTTAGATAATTTTTGATATAAGAAATTTAAAGCATGATATATATGTACATATATATTGGAACAATTTTCAGTCATCTCATTCCAAGTTTGGTTTGGAGACAACCCGGTATCGGTGTTGTGCCATATTCAGTGCCATTTTCGTTGCGACGACCTCAATTATCAAAAAAAAAAAATTGGAATTGTGCTCATCAAAAAGGTTTTGCTAAACCCGTTATTAGGTCTAAATTAGAGATGGCTGCGTGTACGATTTTGGGTCGAGTTCAAATACACTTGTGGAACCAGACTTTTCAATAACACACATAAACGCACGACTTTCCAAAAAAGTTGCTGTCAATCAGAATTTTATTAAGTACAGTAAGGTGTATTTGATTATTAAAGTAAAATTTTACAATGCAGAGATGCTACGGTGGCTGTGGAAGCTGTCAACGTAAAGAGTTTAATTGAAGATACTAGAGATATGAAAGAAAAGTGGCGGAAAACAAGATAATGCGATTTCGATGAATTACCTCTAGAATCAATTGATTCGTCTTCTGAGACGCAGTTCAAGCAAGACTTCTTCTACATTCTGTTGGACTATCTTATTGGAAACATGACGATACGATTTGATGCTCTCCAGAAATTCGAATCAACATTTAGATTTTTTGAGCTAACCGAAGGAGTTCTGCAAAAGCAAGCAGCTTCCCATTGTAAAATTTTCGATGTGGACGACTCTATAGATTTTATTGAAGAAATTATACATTCAAAGGCACATTATTTACAAAAGGATATCTAGGACCCAACATTTACCATTCAAAAGCCCGGAAGCTTTTTTGAAATAAATTCCCTTGAGACGGTGTAGGTCCTTCAATTTGTGTCACAACATCAAGACGAACACAACAAATTGTAAGAGAAGTTCGGTCAAAATCGCGGGAATGATTATTTTCAGTCTTTTTATATTTTACAATTATAGCGCCAATGGATTAATTTTATAGCGCCAATTAAGTAAGTATGTACGTTATTCTATTTAAAACCGGGACAAAATTTCAATTCAAAGGGCCCGCCGATTACATCTTTCCTAGGTCTCTCGACAACCCTACTGATGGCTTGCCTATTTCTTATCACTTGGATTTTATATTAGAATCAGCATTCTTGAAATAATTCTTACTTAATATCGGATTATTCCTATACCTTGAACGGAATGTTTAACAATATTTGATATAAAGTAGAAAGAAACAAATTTCGCAAGAAAAATGTAAGTTAAATTTAAGAAAAGTTTTGTAAAATATGTGAGATTCTGCACAATACTGTAAGCGCTGCTTTCGGAAACGACCAACCAGGCTCATGGAGTAGCTTTTATCACAACATTTTATGGGCGCCACACAAACATTTGTTCATCATCGGCCGAACCAAGTATGGACGAGTGTGAAAATCAGAAGGACATTGTCTGGTTGTACTCACCCCGAACTGCCAAGAACTGCAGTGCTTGTTTGAATGGGTGGAGAACGAAGTTCAATGCCTAATAGGCTTAGACATTTTGATGGTTTTCATCACGGCATGCCCGTACACCAACCTGCCGACACATCTCCGTTTCAAAGTCCCGTGAGAGTATTTTTATTGAGGAATGGAAGACATGAGTTCGGTTTTATTTGACGGCTGGTCATCTTTCATTGGCACTTTTGTATATTTTTTTCTTCGTTTTTCCATTTTTTCGCTTGGCCTTTTCATTCTCCACATTAAGTGTATATTTATTTGCGCAAAATTTGACGCTTTATGATGTCCCTTTAGTGCTGAGTGGACACAAAATGTAATTGAATGAGTGAATTGCTTCCTGCTCGATGTGGCTCACCAGCGGAATGTCCGCAGAGCATTTACTTGAGTAACAGTCAAATACATACATTTATGTTCAGATGTACGAGGATTATTTGTGTAGCTCTACACTTCTTTGCCGACAACGTTCTACATACTTACATATGTACAGATATCAGCTACATATGTATAGTACTTATGTATTTACTTACAGTCAACACCAAAACTTTGCTTACGAACTTTTCATTGAACAACTGCGAATCCATTAAGGTTACATTAACAACTGTCTCCGATGCGGAGCACGTCTTCATTCCCGAAACTCGATTCAATTCCAAAGAAAACAACTATGCTTCTTTAGCTTCTACTTCGAGTTTAAAATTGATAAAATCTTAAAAAAAGCAAACAAACAAATTAAATAAAAACACCTATGCGCGCTCTTCCGAGGATTAGGTAAAATGCAGAAGTCACCCAGCAGCTACAATTCGTTAGTTTATTCGATCACACCATAGAGACAAATGAAATTTTTATAAAATATTTGGAAACGCAACGAAAAAGGCGGAAATGTGGTGCGTGCTTAAAATAATCATACGGCTCCCTTTAACAAGATAATCATCTTTGTGTCACCACCTGTTTTCAACATCTACTCGTACGCGTGATTGGTAATTGTTTTTTTTTTACAAACGTAGCTCTGCCTTGTCGTCTTCCAATTTGAGCAGCACTCCCTCACTTTGATATAAATCTACATACAAACATACAATATATGTATGTATAAATACATAGACAGATCTACATACAAACATACGTAAATTCATAGATGCTGTACCTGCATTTTCATTTCATTCATAAAACATCTAGGCACCTACTTATATATATTTTGAATACGAGTATAAGTAAATAGATGTATGTATATCGATCGCTTGATAGAAGTGTCTTAATTAAAAATCCCAATTTTGGAAATTTGTATGCAGAGAAATGTTACCTTATGGGGCTATTAAATATTTTGTATGTAAATAATTTATCAGCAATAACGACATAATTCCAAAAGAGCTTTCATCTGAATTTGCTGCCAAATATAAATATTTTATAAAGGATTCTCAAATCAAATTCCATATTTAGAGCAAAATGAAATCTGATTTCTCAAAATTTAGTAAATATTTATTTATTTTGCGCTATTTCATTCCTTTCTTTTTTGAAAGCTATTTACCTTCAAACCGGATAATTCGTTTTTTATTGTGTTAAAAATTAATAGCCACTACAATCTATTTCCTTATTTTCTTTTTTCGAAATATGTCGAAAGAATTATCAAGTCATTTTCAGCTGCCCCATAAAAAAAAAATAGTTACAGTTGTTCCAAGCAGGTTGGACTTGCCAAATATTGTAGCTCAAGATCAAGTTGTTCGTAAGCCCGGCCACGTAAAAATGGCGTATAATATTAATTAATTTTGAAAAAGTAGCCCAACATAATTAATTTTTCTCAACCTAGAAGCAATTGAAATAATACAATAATACTATTTGAAAAAAAAAATACTTTTTGATCATATTGCCTTAGTTTTAAAAACGGCGCTTTAACCTTTAATCGAAATATATTAGGCTGGACTTGTTTTCAAAAATGTTACAATATTTTTACCAATAAGATTTTGTACTCTAAAATTCCAGACCGACCTACAACTTATATACATACATACATTGCGCTATTTCATAAGTACGGAGTTTTTAAAAATAATTTGTGGAAGGAACAGTGTCTCACAAGTTTCCAAAGGTACATACTTAAATAGTACTTTTTCTAATATTTACCTTAGTTTTAGAAGCGAAAAAATAAAACTCCACTTTTTAAGTTTTTGTTAAAATTTTATTCGAAATATCAGTGTGAATGAAATAATGAGTGTCAGTAACTGACGGCGGCGTTTTTAAATCAATACATTGCTTGACTCCATAAATGGTGACTGCAACAATCGAGCTTATAAAAGTTTAAATTAGCTTCTAAGTCCTAATTTTTTAAATTTTTTTGTTTCGTAGGTTTTCTACGTATTTGCCGTCTAAATTTAAGGATCTTTTTATATTTCCTCGCTTTTCGCAAAGTAATATTATCGGAAATTTGAGTTTTTCTTAATAGATTTTCCATTAACTAGACCCTTTTTGACAAAAGTTCTGATTTTGCTATTTTTAATTAACCCAAGTCTAATTATGTAGCTTCATTCGAAATTAGTCTTTTTTATATCTTAGGTGTTTATGATAAATCTAACTTCTTCATGTGAATCCATTAGTATTGTATTGTGCCCTGGTCTTCTTCATTTCCCATAAACAAAATAGTCATCATCAAGATCAACTGCACAAACTTTTGAAAAGTCTGTGATCTGGAGTTCAATAATGTTTTGTAAGAAAAAGTTTTTATTTTATTTATTATTATTTTTTTTTATTTTCATATTTTCGGGCTTAAAGCGATTGCGTTGATCTTTTCGCAAAATTTAATGAAGATTTGAAATTAATATTTCATTTAACGGATAACAATGACAACGCTGTCTCTATTTACGCAATTTGTTCATACACTTTGAAACACATTTAATAGCTACAATAGTGAAATTTGTTGCTTTGAAAACCAACAGCTTTGAAATTTTAAATGAAAAATATTTACAAGAAAATGTAGTCCGAAATATGGGACGAATGTTTGAAATTATTCCAATCATTTCTACTCCTATAAATAGTTCGCACCCTTTTTATTAAATTCCTTTATTTAAACTATGGATGCTGGTTCTGTTCTTTATTAGACTCTAAGCAAACTTGTTCAGTAGACTGTAAGGAAGATTTTCATTTCACCATTATTATAAATCAATAATTATATATGTACATATATATAAAATTCCCAAAAAAGTTGAAAAATATGGTCCTTGCATTGTATCTTGAGAATGTATGAATATTTATTTGTAGATTTCTTTCAATTATGACTTAAATTATTTGTTGGCTGTGAGAAAAAGGAACGAAAAATCTCTAAATTATTTATACAATATTCAAATATCTTTGTATGCGACGACGCCTATCCGGACCTACTAGTAATTACTAGTAAACATTCTTTATTTTTCTAATTTTATTTCGATTTAACTGTTTTCACTGCAATTCATGAAATATATTAGCACATAAAATTCCATCAGAATCAGGAAACACCTTCTGATTTCTCCCCACTCTTTTGTGCCATCGAATTAGGTTTCATCGAGCGGATTATCCAGTTCATTTGTTGATGGGTTCATTATCATCCCAGCGGTTCAATTTTCTCCTCACTTTACTCATCATCAATGGAGGCGTTGCCAAGTGCTAGTAGCTTCACCCAGTTGGCTTTTTTTTTTTTTATTTGTAATTTGTGTACGAGATGTGGGTTTGAATTTCGCCGATTTTCGGAATGTTTGCGTTCCCTATTCATTCACTATTCACTCTACTTATCTTTCTACCGTACTGCAAATAAATATGTGCAAATATTTGTTGACATTTGGGATTTGAATTGATTTTTTCCATGCCATTCGAAGGCATTTTTAGCCTTTGCTCACAATTGTCTCTTTCTATGCTACATTTTGCGATTGTGTGTTGCCACTTAATATTCTGGCTTATCTTTAAGTTACTTGCATTTCCAATCCTAGCTTTTTTTGTAATTCCATTTAAGAACCCAAATGCAAATACAATGTTCGAACTTCATTGAATTTTATTTGCATTCCGATTGCGAAAATTTATTTTGCCTTAAAAATTTGAACACGTGAAATATGTTGACACTATATTTGCATAAATAATGATCAAACACCAAAATGCATACATACCTACATACATTCATATGTACTTAGTATAAATTCTTAGCGAAAAAAAAACAAAGAACATAAGTCGCAAAAGACTTACATTCGGTAAGAAGTTTTTGAAATTCCAACCTTAATTAATTTTTTACAATAAGTAATATTCGATTCCGCTACTTTTTTTATGAATTCGTAAAAAAGTAAATATTTAGTATTGTGAGGATTATTTTATACTGAGCAAATTCTATTGATGTAGATCTTCGTAGCGTCTTAAAATAATTTTTGTTTAACATAAAAACCAACATTTGGAGTTGTATAATTGTTGTTTGTGCGAATAGAAACCTGGCAGACAATACCCCTGCATCCCCCAATACCAACACTTCTTAAGAACTTCATTACCCAAACGCACCAAAATAATGAATTACAAACTAATGACACATTCAGCCGCCATAAATTGGTTTACAGCCCACCAGAGAATTGTGATTAGTGACCAGTAAAGATCAGGCCGAGCGTTAGGTAGGGCATACAGAAATTTCTCGTACCTACCTACCTACCAACTCGCACAATCTACTATTGGCAAAACGGGCTATTATAATTATTTTATTTGTATGCAATTCAGCAGAATGACGGCGAAATTAAGAGGCCGGTCAGAGCGTTGCCAAACCGAGACCGCCCATATGCAGCCAGCTGATTAAAATCAACAATGCTAAGCCAGCCATAGATATTTATGTGGGGATGTAGTATGTGTGTACATTTGTATGATATGTATGATATGTATGTACGGTATAAGTTTACGAAGCGAGCATCCCCCAGACGGTCATAGGTACATATAGCGATTCTTATTTAGATTTGCCCATGTGTGCTGGTTATGAGCAGTATTGGTGTGTTTTCGAATTTCCGGTGCGCCACGTGGTCAATCAGCGACCCAACAAAGACGACTCTAATGAAGCGAATTAAACACTTTCTTTGTTAGGAGGCACATACACACATGCACATGCACATGCACATATATGTGAAGAGGCGTGGGTGTTGGTTCTAATATATTCAGCAGCTTATAAGTAAATATTTTCTCTGAAAAAATTACATCCCTTCTGATGGAGATAGGAAAATGCGTGGATGCACAAAATTTCCAGATTTTCACAGCAGAACGCCAGAATTTATATCAGTGATTTCAGTTTAAAAACATTATAACCCTATTTTCTATATTACTACGATTTGTTTCATACATTTTTTTTAAATATGTATATTTAGATTTTGCTTTCAAAGATAAGTCAAAGGTTAACGAATAGGAAGTACTCGTACACACATATTTTCAAAATACAAATAATTAAAACAAATATGTGTGCATATCAGTGTTAGATAGAAGGTATGTAAAACGAAATCTGTTCAAGAATGGGCATCGAAGCACGTGAGAGTAAAAGCAAGATTCCGGCGGCTTTTCAAGAAAGAAGCGACTGCAACTCCCAAAACCCAACTACTTTAAACTTGCAGTACAAAACTGACTACTACAAATCTTTCTGTAAAATAAACGTCTATAAAAAGCTCCAGTTTGTTGATTTTTCTTTAATATTCAGGTTTCGATGACAATGACATCAACGATTGATGCATGCCATGCCATAAGTATCGCTAGAGCTCTACATAGCTTTGGCAAGCGATATTTTAGAGTGTGGCAAACAGTTGCTCTCCTCGAATAGTAGAAAAGGTAGCAGATGACTTTGCTTTCATGCATAGTTAGTCGCTAAGTCGATTCGAGTATGCAGGTGGGAATCTTGTTTCGAGTTCAATAAATATAAATATCACAAGTGAATTAAAAAAAATAGAAGTAAATTACGAAGATTTGTATAATGTACATTTTTGTGGCAATGACTTTTTTTTAAATTTCTTTAACGGTTTTGAGAATCGCACAGAAAATACATGAATTGTGCGGTAAAACTATTGCCTATCGTCTACTGCAATAACATCAACAGCTCATTTCACTGCGGCATTCCGCTAACTGGTTGGTGAATAGAAAACAGCAATAAATTCTTATAAAATTTTCGGCTGTATTTTGAGACTCGCCCCAAGGTTAACTTTTTAGTTTTATCGCTGCCATTGTTAGAGATTTTTTTTTGTTGCGAATTTTCTTACTTCTAAAATGAAGATACGGTCCACCAGTTGCCATTCGACTCATCTACTTAATTTGAGACCCTAATATGCAACTAAATTCGACGCACATATTTGTTGCCTGTCGCGACATCAGTTGTTGCCTTACTTATCGCAAAATGAAACAAATTTCTTCCATCAATATGAAATATTGCGATATTATGCCATCAAAAGGAGAGCAAACAAAAACACAAACAAAAAACAAGATGATACGATAGTATCTCTCCCTCCCGCCGTATTCTACATAGTCGCACTAATAGCAACCCTCATACCCCATACAGAGGGTAATTCAAATGCGCAAGAGGCCGCCAGAAATAAGTAAACTCTTGTCTACTTACGAAGGAACATATTGAGCATAAATAAATCATAAATAATAATTTAGTATGTCATGAATCGATGCAACAGTGTAGCTTGCATAGGGAAATCGGAACACCAGTGAATTTGTCGAGCAACCTTCCAAGGTGTCAATAGAGATTCAGAAGCAGCCCACTTTGGACGCGGATAGCGTGATTGTATGTGTGTATATATGTATGTGTGCACAATCACAATACATACATGTACAAATCTACATACATATATTTCTTAGGCCACCGCCCACCTTCAACTCAATCTCACCATAATAATACTTTGGAATAATTACAAATCATACAAAATGCAAGAGCAGCGGCGTCGAGGTGCGGTTATAAAGGTTATGGTGGGTTTATTCCTTTCACTTATTCGACACGCTAAGGTTGCTGGTAAATGAGATCTACGATCTCTATATGTAAACATTTACCATGTACGCATAATTTTGAAGCACCCCTCCTAAAAGTTTAACAGGAGGCGCTCATTTCGTTTGATTTCCACCGAATATTCTTTTCTGTGTAAAATTGTGATAAGTAACCAAAAACGAGCAAAAAAACGGCATCTCAACAAAGGGCGTCTTTTCGAACATTTACAGACTTGAAACGCAGCAAATTATAAGGTATTGGAAATTGACAAAATTATGTAATGAATATAAAATTATGTAAATTACAGTGTAGTTACTTTTAATGGGGTACCTTTTGAAAATGGGGCTCATAACAGTATTACGGGTATTTCGAATTTTCAAATAAGTTTACTATGTGCATTGTGTGTGTGTGTGTGTGTGTGTGTGTGTGAGTTCGAGATAGGGGTTGATTTGTTTTAACTTTTATTTCCTGCTTTGCGTACTACACAGTTATTTAGAGGAAATTTCCAAGTAAAAAAATGTGTAATTCAAATCAATACATTATGGGCAGAGCCAATTGTATTTGTATATTTACAAATAAACATGTATGTGTGGTGTATTGTGTATAGGCATGGGTGTACATACATATGTACGTATTGTAAATAGCGAAGTGAAAGCGAAAGTCATCAATATACAAATTTGGCTTTTTGACAAGATTAAAGGCTCACAAAAGCGAATGTTAGAAAAAGGAAGATAATCTAAGCTTACCTTGTCGGAATGTGTTTAACCCTCTTACCACCATGGGGCCGGGTTGCCAGAATAGTTGCCTACACTTCTTTGATTTCATATAATTCATATATTTTTGCAAAAACTTCGTGCTCAAATCAAAAGTCTAGAAGAACATTTAAAAGTTGAAAAGTGAAATGCGTTTAAGTATAATGGCGATCCGCGGGCGTACCAAGTCTACTAAATTTGGCGGGTTAGTCATGTTAAAAATATAGATCATGACTGTAAATATAGATCACTTTCACCTAATTGCACACATAAAATATTTTTATTGACTTTTCTTCTCTGGTTGCTATTATTTGGTTAAATACACACTAAAGTTGTTGAACTTTGTGTTGTAGTATTTTGTAATATAAGATTATAATGAAACGGCGACCTAAGTAAATTGCTGACTCTTCGGTGTTTCAATTACGACCAAGTTTGGATGGCATTCGAAACGTTAATTTTGTCCACAATATTCTTTGCAGAAAAAGGTAATATGAGAGAATCTAAACGATCGTCGCCGTAGATTTTCCATCGACAGGTGGAGGATGTGGTTTTTAAATTGTAGGCGCACTCGAATGGGCTTAACGGGGCTCTAGCATGTTGCACATAGACACGTTTCCGCTTCAGCTGGGTATTTTAATGACGGGTTATGTAATCAGCGTTGAAATGACTGCCACAAGTTCCACCATTGTATTCTTTTGGGTTTCCACATTGCAAGGAGAGCCTAGAAATAAAACCGTTATATTATAAAAATCGATAGATCATTTCGTTTAATAGATGTATTATTATGAAATAGGGCAATAAACTTGGTTAAAGTGATGAACAAGTTTCCATCCTACTTTTTCTCTTTTTCCCCCACGAGTTAATTAAATGTGGTTGCGAAAGTGTAAAAATCCGTTACTTCCATTAACATTATAATAAACTAATGCTTTCTAGAGCATCACAGAAAAATTGGAGTTATAGTATCAAATATTTCGTCTTATACTCGTAGGATCATTAATTTATTTGTCACACTATTTGTCACATATGTAAGTATATTATATTGCCTCGCCACATTCCGAGCTCTCTCGCACGCCAACTAGTATCTCGTACTCTAACTCAACTAATACTTGAAACACAATACCGACGAACGGCGAATTTTCGCTCAGTAGAGCGACGACGTCAGCAACGTTCGCTCAAAAGATTTCGCCCAGTAAAACACAATTACGGCGACAACGAAAACAGCTAAATATGACAAGTCGTAATTCAAATTTTCATTTTGCAATTAGTAAAAGTGGGACTAATATTTTGTGCTGAAATTTAAATATTTCGATTTAAAACCACTGAGTATATTAAACATATGGCCACAATGGATCGTATTCTGCCGGCAATAGAAATACATAAGTCTATCGCAACGAATGTTCGACGGACGAAAGTCGTTATTCGCTTTGGTTGTGTGCATTCTCATATATGTCAGTGTGTTCTATTTTTGACAGCGAACTTTCGCGACGAAAAATTCGCCGTTCACCGGTACTGTGTTTTAAGCATAACATTACTGTCTGATGTATAGTCCTATACTTATTTACTACTCGGTAGTTCAGTTCTCACTACTAGGGAATTGACTTGAACTTGCATTCGGAAATGAGCCAAATCGGGAATTTCTTTTGCCGAACAGAATACTTTGCCTTAATATGATGTTACGAGATTTGATATACGCTGGCCGTATTGACAGTTTAGTAATTCTATTAATAATGAAAATAAAAAAAAATATAACTAAACTTTCCACTCCCTTAACTCTCACTAGCTATGTGTGAATGGAAGTGGCACATCATATGTACATTTGTAAGTTAGACACACACACATAGGCTGAAAACAAGTCAGTTTTCCCCGTTGGTTGTCAGTTGTCCAGATTGCAAAAGTCCTATTTTTTTAGCGGCTGTCATTACAGTCACAAACTTAAATAAATTCGTATACTCGCGCCCACATCCACAATGGCCTTATGTTGTGGAATGAGTATGTAATGTGAAGCGAAGGAACATTTGGGTCCACTGAAACTTAAGCACATTTCCCAAACCTTCTGAAATTGAAGCAATTTGCACACATTATCATCGGGTCAAATACAATAAAAATGTAGGAAAAATATCATTAATCATCTGAAGACATAAAGTTAGAATAACACAGCATCGTCTTCCATTAAGCCAACCAAAAGTGAAAGAGGATTGTCCGGCAACGAAATAAGTTCACTTTCGTTAGAGTGTTGTAAATAACAACAAAACAAAAAACCAAATAAAAAAAACCAAAAACGCATAAATTATCCTTTTTAGATTGAGTTGAGGGAATTGCAAGGTGGCACTCGGCCTCTCGGCCTAGCCAACCTGTGTGCGTATGCTCCAACATTTGATGAACAAGTGCAAAATAATGTTATGCAATCCAATTTGCTTCCCAAATTCTGCGCTGACTCTATCAATGACACATCCGCGTCAATGAGTGCATACTCGTCTGGAGATGCAGGAAGCTGTCTGTACATTCATCACATTGGTTGCCACATATTTTTTGCTTTTTTTTGGTGTTTTTTTTTGTAGTCTATTTCTGGTCTAGTGATAACGGACACGACCCAACGACAGGGTGAAGTGAAGGGAGCCAATTTGCAAAGTATTCACTTGGAATTTTCTTACGCTTCGATTTTCTCAATTTACAACAATGATCTGCGAAATTTCGCAAAATAGTTTGGAAGGTCCCTGGAGTCCCATGTATGAGCAGGTTCCTTAACAGCTCACGGTCAAGTGAATTCAACTTCAAAGAATTGCATGCCAATTCTTATGCAATTTACATATGTACGTATCTACATATTTAGGTGTACTCGCCCACACATCCATACAAACTGAAACACTGTGCTAAGTCATGAAATTGACATAGACATTTAAATGGCAATCCATCTGAAGTGTATTTTTTGTCGACTTGGCGAAAACGAAGCACTCCCAACTGTAAATATATCTACATATGTACATACATACATACATACCTACATATACATATGTATGTATACGCGCCTTTATGTACAGGGAAGAGCAGTGTGACTGGATTTCGCTTTTTCCTGAATTTAGCTATGAAAATTGGGTTTTAGCTATTAGCCTTCTTTTTTGAGTTCTAAGCCCAATTTCGGGGCTATAAATTTAATCCGATTTTTTTTGTAACTGTCCTTTCTTTCATCAATTAACCTTTCCAATTGAAACGTTCTTGACAACTTTTCCACAGTTTCATTATTCTCTCGAGGAGTTTATTTTTCAAATATATTCTATAGCAAAACTGTAGAAAAGTCGTTAGTAGCGTTCATTTTTATTTCTATAAGTTATATTACAAAACTCAATCATAGAAACTATTTTCTATATTTTAGTTGTTACTCAGAAAATAAAATTTATAAGTATTTTTGAGTTATATTTTTTGCTTAAAAAATTAAAGCTTTTTTAAATTTAATTATATTCGAATTTAATAGATAAATTAAATCATATTATTCCCTTATGCAAACCTGGCATCAAGGACTATAAATTACGAATCAGCTTATATTAGTTTTAGCGAAGAAAATATACTTTCTACTTTCGAATTGGGTAATAGGCGCCCTAGGCAAAACTTATGTCAATCCATTGTATATAAATATGAATACATAAATGGATTTTCTATATATTATATAAATAACCATATTTTCAACGATACTTGAATCGAGTAATAAAAAGAAAAGTGATGATGAAAATTTGATTTTGGCTGTTTTTAAGACACGCAAAGGACGAAAATTTTGATGTCACTAAAATCCTCTCAAAGTGACCTTTCAAACTAGGTGGGGTAATTGCCAGCTGTTTTTCACGACCCAGTCTAATTTACATACTACAAAAACAAAACCTAACCTGGACGGCTAGAAACCTGCGGTATATCTGGCCTAGGTACCGACTAGTACTAAGAAAATGTAAACAGATACAAACGTGGCCTAACGAAATAACAGTATAAACATAAACAAAAAATTACGAACTAATTAGAATGAAAGGTGACACTGAAGATGACACAACGCCAAACCCGGTTTGTATCCGCCCAAAATTTGACAAGGCTTGAGGACAAAGTGAGTTTTAGACTATGTTGTTACCTTTCCATGCCCAAACGGCATACATTAACATATAGGCTATATTTTAAGAAGATTGTCCGCGACATTGCTTACCATAGAATCGTTTTATTAAAGTCAATTTAACTAAATGTCCATGTTAGACGAAATATTATGGCATGGTATTTAGATAGGAAGTAGGTTTAATCATGAAGAATTCTTATCTATCTGAAATATAACATTATTGGTGTGAAACGAAAGCGATTACATGTAAATATTATTGAAGACGGTTACCATCTTATAAAGAGCGTTTGTTCAATATTTCCATTTAATTGGTAAGGTTACTGAACTTATTAATGGTACTCATTTAATGTGGCAATAATGTAATAATGGCAAAGTGGCAAAGTCGCAACTTCGGTTAAATGAGCGCCCCATGGCAAAACTATAAGTCAACTGCATTTTATTTGTCAAAAGTAAAAGCTAAAATGCCGAGAATAAGCGAAAAACGAAAACTTCTTAAATTATTGGAAGAAACAGCGCTAAACGATTTAATGATTTTAGAATTCTTTTGTGAGGACGAGGGTATGAATTTAAATAAGACTGTTTTTTATTTTATATGACTAAATTTGAATTTTTTGGCAGAGGAGAAAAGAAAAAAAGAGGATGAAATATTGGAGGACCTTCTGCTTGTGGTGGCTCTCGATGTAGGATGCAGATACAGTGTACAATTTATTCAAAACAGTGTACCTAAATGCAAGGTATTTTTAAAAGAAGTCTTATGGGAACTTGATGAAAGCAGATTCAAGAAGATCACACGGGTAACTTGGAAAACCTTCGATGTTATCTTGAATTTAATAAAGGAAGATGAGGTTTTCAACCAATCTCGATCATGCAAACAATTTCCTCTTGAAACGCAGCTCGCGATTGTATTGTACCGCTTAGGCTCAAGTGGTGAAGGTGCTACTCTCTCAAAGATTGCTGGCATGTTTGGAATTAGTGACGGTGGTGTCCTTCAGGTCAGTGACTGTCATTGTTTTCGCAAAATTAATATCAAGCTTTTTTTATTTTAGAATTTAACTGAACGAATCTTTAAAGCCCTTTTAAAACATAAAGACAAGTATCTATTTTGGCCAAGTATCGAGGAACGCAAGAAGCTCGTGTCGGAAACTTGGACTGAATTACCTAATTGCGTGGGATACGTGGATGGCACTGAAATTCCTTTGGCGGAAAAACCTTCACAAGAGCCTGAAGCGTACTTTTCACGGAAACACGTCTACTCTGTTAAGGCTCAGGCCGTGTGCGATCATAGACTGCAAATAAGACACTTGGTGTTAGGGTATCCAGGTAGCGTGCATGATGCACGTATTTTTAATAATTGCGAGTTATCGAATTAAACAGACACATTTTTTGGTGGAGGAGAATGGATCGCAGGTGACAGTGCCTATAAATTGTCTCCCACTGTTATAACGCCATTTAGAGAGAATTCCAGAGAATTAACACAGAGCCAAAGAACTTTTTTCAACAAAACATTCAGTGGGTATAGGATTAGAATTGAACATTGTTTTGGAATGTTGAAAGAAAGGTTTGGCAGTTTAAAAGGTTTAAGGCTTTAAATAAAAAATGAAAATGGAATGAGAAATGTGAACAAATGGATTCTATGTTGCGCATTGTTGCACAACCTTATACTTCAACAAGGAGATCATTTCGATTACCAACTTGAGGAATCGGAGCACGATATTGACGAGTCATTACCAAGTGCTCGAACTAATGAAGGGGAGGCAAGGCGACGAGCAATCTGTGAAATGTTAAATCATGCAAACAATCAATAAATACATTTGTTTGGAGAATTCAGTTACTTTTTTATTTTTTTAAATTAAATTCAATTTCAAAACGTAAACATACATACATATGTGCATATATATACATACATTTGTGTATACTTATAGTGTTGTTCTTATCATAAGCAACCAAATTGAAAATTACATACTAGTACTTTGCCACTGATATTCATTTATTTACTTTTAAGAACTTTCAATTAAAATTCAGTTTATTCTCTAACATAAACCATACAAATGCAATTTTAAAACTTTGTTGAAAACTATAACAAAACTCAAGTTATAGTACCATTGATTTATTAGAATTTTTTTTGTCAAAGGTGTTGCGACTTTCTTCCATATAACAAAAAAGCAAAATTTATTTAAAGTCCCTTGACAAAAAAAAATTCTAATAAATCAATGGTACTTTTTAGTCAACTGAAACTTGCACTTTGTGTACTGAAATTGAAAGGGCTACAAAACTGCATACTCAAAAAAAATTTAGAACTTCTGAGAAAAAAGTTCAAAATCTATATAAAAATTTGTTGAGTTTTGTTATAGTTTTCAACAAAGTTTTAAAACTGCATTTGTATGGTTTATGTTAGAGAATAAACTGAATTTTAATTGAAAGTTCTTAAAAGTAAATAAATGAATATCAGTGGCAAAGTACTAGTATGTAATTTTCAATTTGGTTGCTTATGATACGAACAATACTGTACGGGTATATATACATATGTAAGTAAAAAAAATCACATATGTATTATTATTATTAAGATAACAGTACTTTTTCCTAACTTAAGAGCTATTTGCACTTTTC
Organism: Anomoia purmunda; assembly: GCA_951828415.1. Classification (NCBI taxonomy): domain Eukaryota; kingdom Metazoa; phylum Arthropoda; class Insecta; order Diptera; family Tephritidae; genus Anomoia; species Anomoia purmunda. Next base: position 1,019,763 of record OX639996.1, read on the forward strand.
AGTCTTTCATTTTCCAATCTTAGTTTTTCCATCTCGATTCTCTCTTCTTTCTCCAGCTGTAGTTTCTGCAATTTAAATTTCTTTTCCTCTTTTTCTTTTTCCAATTCAAGTTTTTTTGTTTCTAATTCAACCTTTTTCTTTTGAATTTCGAATAATAAAGCAAATGGGTGCGAGCTGTGAGGTCTCTTCAAATTTCTTATTGGTGTGGTCATATTTTTTTGTGTGCAAGTATCGGATACGAAGGTAGAGGACGGACTGACTAGGTTTTCTGATAATGTAAGAGGAAGTATAGCAGGCGGACTGGATAATGGACTTTCAAGTAAACTCGTAGAAGACGTTTCGCAATTTATCTCCAATAACACCTCCGCTTCATTATTCTCCAACGATAATATGGACTCTGTGGACTGAAAAATGGCTGGCGGCTGGATATTTACACGCCGTCCAAATATTGCGTGCAGGTCATCATAATATGGGCATATCTTTTTGATGTATTCTTCAACACCTTTTACATCTCCACTCTCAAGCAAGCCTGCACCTGTCTGGCCTTTCCACTTGAGTGCGGACAAGAAACATGTTTTGAGATGTCTCATTTTTGTTCGCATAACATCCCATTTTATGTTGCGTAAATTTGGTGTATTTTCCGTGACACGATCATAAAATTTTTGAGCAGTAGGTTTCTAGAATAAGTTGGTAAAATATTAAACAAGCTAATAATAAAAAAATATAAGAATATTACCTCAAATTGTTCCGGATTAGCCTTCACATTGTCCAAGACAATCGTAAGAAGATCTCTAGTTTGCTGTTCCGTCCACCGAAAAGTGCCATTGATCCGCGATCGTTTTTTCTGTAAATACATGCATACATTCATAACCAATTCATTCTTAAATGTGTATTAACAAAATAATAGTACAATGCAATATTATAATTGATTATACTTACAACTTCCATTTTAAAATCAAAAAGCGCACTTTTGGTCAACAGCTGATTATGATTTGCGACAAATTGCCATGAATGCCACTGAAAAGAGTCTCGCATAGTTGCAATTTTATCGCAAAACAAATTGCATGTAGAAATGAACAGCTGTTTTGCGACGTTGCCATATTGCGAAGTTTGCAACAAATGCCATAAGTTTGCGACATTAAATGAGTACCACTATTATATTCTGGTTTCAAGGTTTAGGATAACTTTATTCGAGAAATATATTTGGAGATGTTTGCCACGTCTTTAAAAAGTTCAAATTCAACTACATTTTTTAAGATAACTGAACTGAAAAAACTTTGTAACGGAAAATTAATAACGTTGGGAAAATCAAGATGTCTCCCCTAAGTATACATATATATGAATATATAAGTTTATTATACAAAAGTTGTTTGAAAGCAGATCATAAAAGTTAAAATAAAATATATAAAACTAAATTGTTAAACGTCGTTTTTTGGATAAAGGGAAAATAACACAGGAACCCAGTAAAACAGAATCCCTTCAGAAATTTTGTTTTGCCCTTTTAATTCTTCCGCTTAGCAGTGAGAACTTAACTGAAGCAAAATCAAGAATTAGATTTATTTTACTAATGCTGAACGAAATAGCCGACGATTTTATATATCTACTTATGTATTTTTGTTATTTACCATAAAACAGTTGTTGTTTGATTATTTTTTTTGAAATGATTTTCCACAGTGACCACATACTTGCAGTTTACATTAATTTACTTAATTCTTTTCTTATAAATTTATGTTTTGTAAAATTTCTGTTAGATTTTCGTACACCGTTGGCTCTTTTAACACAAAACACATGCATCCTTAACGCCTTTCCCTCTCACCTTTACAATCTACTTTCACTTCACTCCCCTCCTCTTCTTCTTCTTCTATGCATGCACACATACTTCACACACATACGCACATGTTTGTACTATAGATTTTGCCGTTCTAGACCAAGTGTGATAGCCACGTAGGTTCTCCTTTTGTATCCTACAATATTTATGACACAATTGTCCTTTTGTTATCTGATTAGTCGACAGCAATTTTCCCTCTTTCACTGCACTTTCCACGAAAAATCAACCTGTGGCTAACTGTAAATCGCAAATCTGAGAAATAGTCGCATTGTTATGGCTATAAACACGATAAAATTTATGTATTTATCTTCGAAACGGAGCTGTTGGTGTCCGTGTACTCGCATTATGATGTCAGTCGATAACGCTGCCGATTGCCCCATCCCACGCCCAGTCAAATGCTGTCATAATAATTTGTGACACAAATTTCTTTATTAATGGGGCGCCATTGTTTGAGTTTACGATTCCACGCCTGCACCTGCGAGTATTTATTTTTAAATGGGAAAATGAAAATCTAAAATAAAAAAAGTGAGAAAAATCAGAATTTCGCTTTTAAACAAAAAAAAAGCAACCTTTGGTCGTGAAAGTACTTAGTGCAGATTGCCAATCTCTCTCAGCAAATATGAGAAGCGAATTAAAAGCCAATCAGGTCTTTAAAATTTATAGCCACTTGGAAATCGATGTGCACTTGGTGCTCCCTTTCCGAACACTTCAGACTCCTCGGTGAACATAAATTTGAAATACAAATGCAATGGGAACGTTATCGGCAATTGTTTACACTTGGAAATATTTGCGATCGCAAATAAACGAAATTTGATAAGCAATAAACGAAGGCCTGTGGAACAAAGGCAAAGAGCACACTCACACAACTGCACAGCACATTTACAACGCGAAAGGATACGAGAATTTCGAAGTAGTTACGTTTGTATTTCAGTAGCCGAAATTGGCAAATTCAAATCGAATGCAAAAGTACAGACGCATAGAAGAGAGGGATACCATTTTCATATTAACGGGAGAATGTATATGTGTGTGCATGTTTATATGTTTACTGTATTTATCCTGCGACGCCGAGCGAATATCCAGAGCATTTGGCGCACATGTTCCCAGAAGACGAGCAAAGTGGCTCCTTTACTCCTTCGCTTTTTAAAAAGTATGAACATGAGCCAGTTAGGATGTGTTGGTGCAATGGAGGGTGAAAGGGCGAATGTGGCTGGCCGCCCATGCCTTCGAAATTTTAAATCCGATTTATTTTTTAAAATGCCTCGGGGATCGATTATTACCGTTCAAATTCGAATAAAACGTACGCGTGTTCAATACGATTTTAAACTTGCATCGACATTCGACAATCGCACAACTACAAAATCGCCCACACACACACACATACACACAACGTACGCGACCAAAGAAAGACGGCACTGGAACTTGGGTGTGTAGGTGGGTGGTGTGAGCCTTCTGACATCACAGACTAAATGTGTCCGCTTTCGAGTAAATGGATGGGTGGGTTTCAGTAGCTTTGTTCATTTTATTCGCTTTGAGTGCGCAATAATTCAAGGAATTTGAAGTCAATTCAATGTCGCCTGTGATGCTCATTCAATTTCCTATTATTACAATTGTCACGAGAGTGAACGGAGTCAGCCGTAACGATATGAATCATAATAAAAATGCATTTAAAATGTTAACAAAAGCCCTTTGTGCCTTGTTTTTTATTTCAACTTTATATGGTGTGTACTACACTCCTGAATGCATATGGATGTACTTAGTATATGTATATGTATGTACATACAATATACTATAGATATGTTTGAATGTGTAAATGCTTAAGAAATAAATTTCACCACCCTTCCCAATTCACATACATACTCCTTCCGATGCTAGTAATGCCTAACATACAGGTAGCTAAAATAGGAATGCACACATATGTTTAGTACATTTGTATATCTGTATGCCATATATTCTATATATATGTACTTCGATTTCGGCCTGTAAATATTTACACTACAATGGGCGGCTAAAAAATATGTGCAATTTTCAAAGCTTCATAAGGTTGAGAATAACTATAAGAATGATCATTGAAATCATATGATGATGAGGTAGATCCAAAACAAAGGCAACTAAAATTGGAGCTAGAATACAGAATATTTAGTCAGATCATTTATATTATATTCTGCTTCGAAGTTGTTGACATAGAAGGCGAAATAAACTAAACGGTTGTTGGGGCAAATAATCTTACAATATGCTAGCTGTGATGTGTTTATTTATTTATTGAGTCTACAAGTTGAATATCCAACGTTTCCACGAATAACTTTTACATAATTTTTTGTTGGGAAAGAAAATGCAGATTAGGATTTTGAAAAGAAAATATAGTAGTATTATTTTTTGTCACTCACGTTATCTTATTCGTAATCATTAATTATGAATCTTTAACCCTTGTTTTTTTTTGTCAGCTCCAAACATTTCGGAAAAGCAGCGGCATGTTAGAATTCGTCCGGTATTTTTTCGGGGTTATATGTTCTTCATTTTTCCAAATATGCAGCCCCTTATTCCGTAATCTAATGAACTCACATCCGGGAAAGGGGATGGTCATTAATCTGACGAAATAAAATCCATAAAATCGCTTCTATACCAGGTCTGAATAATTCTAGCCATTGCAGCATATGCTTCTTCAGAAAGACATTAATAAAGTACTCAATAAAGACCGCTAGATTATAGGCAGTCGACCGATTTTGCTAACGAATAGTTAACTCAGTACCTTGGCTTCCATTATGTGCAGATTGTGCTATATATCCTTGTGGAGGAATCAAATACAAAAGTGTTAACACTATTAAATTTTTTACAAAAATTCGCGACAGTTTCTTCAACCTTTTTTGTTTGATGCACAAATGTTCCTACAACAGCTAGAACATGGGCGAGCAAACCTTTTTTTAGCAACTTGGACACTTTGCAATAATATTGCAGGTTAGAACAAGGTACATTAATTTGGTAGGAATTAATTTATTAGCGGGAAAATATCTGTAATATAAATAAACGATTCGCGGGCTGCTGGTTGTTCACCTCTGATCTAGATGCATTTCTGCATCAACACACAAATTTTGAAAAAAACTGTCGCTTCCATTTATTTCGCGATTAGGGCTCGACATTCCGCGATAAGTTAAAGTTTTTTGTTTTCGTTTGTATCGACTTCAGCACCTTATCCTTTCACTACAGCAATATTGCAATAACTTCTGAAGGTTAACTGATATAGAGACGGGGAAGGGTACAAATGATTGCTTGTCCTTTACGCTTATCTCGCTAATATTATTCGGAAATATCTCAGCTAAACAATTGAAGTTATTCTATCTCTGTGAGCATTTAGTCGCACGTCTTGAATCACGACTTGTCGCAGACGCAGCACGAATGAGTTGTAAGCTTCTCTTACGCTACGAGTAATTGCATTCCTGGGGCCACATAATTTTTTATGCCTACCCATAAATATATGTATGTATGTATGCTACATATGTTGATATGTACATATATGCCACCTGTTGGTTGACGAAATATAAAAGCATTTTACACAAACAATGCTAAGAAAACTTGTCAATCATTCTGCCGTTGGCCCGCTTCTTCTGCACTTATTTCTCTTCTTTTTAAGTATTTTTCTTTGCTCTATTCTTCTCTAGCTATTATTACGTCACTATCAGTTGCTCTCAGAATGAATAAAAATCTTCACAGACTATTCGAAAATATGAGCCCCTCATTTTGTGGATGAAGATTTTATTTATGAAAAATGAAGAATGCTGCAACATCCACTTTAGCCGAAATTCTAGCTTAAAAAATATTGAATGTTGTCCCAGTCCAGTGCAAATTGTATTGATCTTGCATATTTCGGTGCATTTTCAACAATTTTATGTAAAATAAATTAAACCATTTGGTGTACAATGAAAAGGAGAATTTTCTGTCTAAAATTTTATGTTTTTGAAAAACTGTAGTTAATGGAAAAGCTATAAAGCGGGAAATACAAAAAAAAACTTTTAATTTAGAATAAATTTTCGTTTTGAGCTTTAAAAAAAAAATTCAATTACACCCTAAAAGCTAATTTAGATTTGTATCGGGTCTAATTTTTGCAGTGATCATTTATGGGTTAAGCCAATATTAACAAACTTTTGACATATCTGTTTGACTTAATAAGGGTGCTCATCGATACTAATTTACTTTTGAATTCGTCCATATTTTTGTAGTTATGAAAGGCTTGAAACAATTTGTATAAAATTACCTTTATTTCATTCTTTAACGAAATCATTAAATAAAAACTGACTGAAAGTGTGAAGTCCAATAAACACGAAAGCAAATACCTAGTAGCGAATTGGTTGAGCCACGTAGATATGTATGTACATATATTTTCGACTTTCTGATTTCGGACAAAGTCCGAAGCTTTGGTTTGGGGGGAGGGATTTTTTGAAAGCGTATATAAATGTGTATGTGTATGTATGTACGTATGTATGTTTGTAAATGTATGAATTAGAATATTCCTTTTTGCTCTCATTTATTTGCCCACATCAAGATGATACATCAAGGCTAAGCAGCGCCGACTGTCGGTCTGATGCAATCTCGAAAAGGAATCATATTTTTAAAATATGCGCTCTTCAAGAGAATGACATTTGTCGCCGCCAGTCCAAAGATTTAAGCCGCCAAAGCGTCAACTACCAGTTAAACTCGAGAGTCATACTATTTAAATGTCTCGAACAAAGGCCAGTCAGCATAGCTTTGGTTTCATAGTCGTTGGAGGAGTTCCTTTTTAATCATACAATACGTTTACTACATTTAGGTACGCGCTTATAAAAATACATACATACAGACATATGTACATTGACCAGCGTATACAATTAAGTTCAAGTAAATGTTGACAGACGCGAATTTGTATTCTACTGATGAAAGTGAATGGAGCCGCATTTAAAAAGAATACTACATAGTTATACGCATAATATTCACATTTACATAGCATGTTTGCATAAATGATACGTTTGCATGTATGTATGTATGTGTGTGTGTGTGCGCGTGCATATTCATTGCAATAAATACTGCTTAATCCCTGGAAGTGTCTAGAGCGGCTTAAGAGGCGATGAAATCATCAGGCTGACCCCTTTCGAGCAGTAGAGGAGTAGTAGCTCAACCCCCTTTTCGCTTACCGCCATAGGGCTGCTGCAAATAGAGACCTTGGTCGTAGAATATTAAGCATTCTCGTTGTCATTGCCTCTCTCCTTCCCCCCTGCCCTATGTCCTCTGCGCTTGTACAAAATCAACATTAACTTTGGAGAATTGGTGCGGTCAGCCAGTGAATTGAAATGGAGATTAAAAGTTAACTCAAACTCTGTGGCAAATACCAATTACACAGAATAATAATATATATATATATACATGTACATATGTACATGCATAAGTATTTGTACATAAATAAAAACATATCTACATACATTAGACTGGATCATGAAGAAAGTTTTTAATTGTTCCATACTAATTTGAGAACTTGCTTCGAGCAGCATTTCCCAAAAGTTTTTAAGCAATGTGTTATGCTGTTATAACAACAAAAACATTTTTGGAGACAATTCAGACCCACAAGGTCTTCAAAAAGGAAGGAGGGGAGCGGAACCACTGAACGCGCGGATCGGATTTTAGAACGGATCTGTTTGCAGGACAGATTCCAAACTGCGAGAGAACTGAGAAGGAGCCTAGAAGACACTCACTCGATACAAATAAGCACCCGAACTGTTGCCCGACGGCTCAACCAGCAGACCTGCAGAAAACCCATCTTTGAACACAGTAATGTAGACAAAAGAACTTGTCTGGGCCAAAACTCACCAATCATTGACTGTAGATGACTGGAAACATGTAATTTTTTCAGATGAATAAAAATTGAATTTGATTGGGTCCGATGGCAAATTTTTTGTAAATGATGAATTAGTTTTAGATTGATTTAATAACTTTTTATGGTATAGCTAGGGCAAATATTTTTATGACAGCAAAGTTCTCTTGAAGTAAGCTGTCAAATCTGAAGTTATTCTATGCGAATCGACCCGGTCTAATGTGCATCCATACATAAATAGTGTAAATGTACCCTGAAGAGAAATTCTGAGTCATATAATTTTATGTCTCATCAAACTCTGTAATATAGAAATTAAAGAATAACAACATCAGAGTTTCTCACTACTTTTAGCTTAATCATCGTTTTAACTTTGGTTTTTTTCTTATGAAAACTTCAAAGTTCTCTAAATATTAATCAAACCTTAAAAAGGTATATAAAGACATTTATTAACCTTGCATTTTTTTTTCTTCCTAGAACCCTTCATGAATATGAAAGGATTCAGACAATAGGCTATAACCAATGAAACTCTTCAAATCGAAGCTTCTCAACAGGTAATGCAAAATGGCATTGTATAAAACCGTCGTCTGACCTATTTTATGCTACGGACTTAAATCATAATGGACGATTAGTGAAAAGGATAAATCAAAAGTGAGAATTGAGGCGTCGAAAGCTAAAGCGCCAAATTTTGATGTCGACTTGATCTACAGTAAGAGTTATTTCAGTCAATTAATTTTCCTGCAGGGTACCTAAGTTTGTCTTAAGGGGCATAGAAAATGTGAAATGCTCTGGACGTGTGGCCTTAATTAAGGACTTTGTATGGATACCATGGATTAATTTCGAAATTGAAAAACTTCGAAACATAGATAGATATCTATGCTGAGATAGCTATGTTTGTGTTTTTTTTTTAATAGCCGCAAATTCAAATTCGATTTCAGGCAGCTCCACACCTTGTCCCAAAACATATTAAAACTTTGTCAAACGCGCTATGCTTGAAAACATTTGACCTACATAGTAATTATTTTCCAACGCAGCTATACATACAGCCAACAATGTCTTGGCCTTGACAATCGCGACAAAATGCAACTTCTTTTCGCTTTTCCATCCAGACAGGAGCTAAGGTTTTTTTTACTCACAACAGATTCACAAACGACGGCCACTTCCAGCACTCAGCTCACGTGGCGGCTAGAATTAACAAAGTTACAAGTTTTCAGCATTAAAAATGTTAATTAGTCGCGGAATTCACGAAGCGCTTGTTTTCCTTGTTTTTCTTTCCTTTTATATCTCTGCTATTATATGCCCATCCGTCTCCTGCTGCTCGTTGCGCTTTCGATGTTCCGGTGCGCGCTCCGGAAGCCTGCCTGTCACCGGTCGACAATTCTCTAAACATACCTACATAGTGCAAAGGTAGTTTTTGTTTTTGCTGAAAGCAGGAACTTCCAGCGTTCTCCAGGCGTTAGCTCAGCGGAGCAGAGCACCGAAACTACTCAAAACAATTTGCATACAACAACGTGGAGTTGTAGTACAGAAGGGAATAACGAAAATGAGCACGTCGACAACAACAAGGATACTACGAGTAACAACAATAGGAATCTGTGTTGATTCAAAGAATGTACTCTGCATTGTTTTTGTTGTTGTTGTTGCTGTTGTTGCACTGCGGGAATTAAACATTACCCACCAATTAGGTGCAATGTAACACTTGTACGCACCGCGACCGCCCTGCTCGTGCCGCTCGTGAACCACCCCACCAAACGTTCGTTGCAATCCATTTAACAGTTGTTGTGACCGAAATTGCCGATGTTGTATTTGTTTTAGCCTTTTTTTTGTTGCTGTTGCTGTTTTTTTGTTTGTTTACAAACAATATGCCACTTTGGCTACAGTGTACCGAATGGGACGGCAAAGTCCTTTGAATGCAACAGAATGCTAGCGGAGACTGTATGACGCCAAAATCGGTGCGACTGAGTTCGGATGCGGGATAGCGGATGGAGGGAGGATGGAGCGCAACGCAAAAGTTGTATGCAATTCGCCAACAACGCATCCCAAGATTCATCAGTTGCACGTCGAATATCCACCGTTTGCACTCGTACAGCAAGAGAAGGGAGCGTACGAGTATCATTGTGAGCATCTGTGATTGCCTTATCTTTTGGCATCGTATTTCGCTGTGATTACAATGCGAACTGAATTCAAGGCTACCTGCATCGCTACAACCCATCGTAGTACTTATTTACAATCTATGTATGTATGTATGTGTGTGTGCATGTGTGCGTGTGGCTGCTTTCGCTGTTATTACGAGCGCATCTGAAATTGTTACTGCCATTAATGGATCATGTCTATTTCGTAGAATGCACTCCGCCGACTCTTCTTGCCTTATATGAACGTCTTGCAGCTATTTTCGCTAATTAAACCTTTGTTTGTTCAACACTTTTGGCCATTCCTCTCGGCTACTGGAATTGGCAAATTGGCAAATTGGCAGCCGCAGACAGGAGGAATTGTTTTACATCCACCGCAAAAGGCTTCTCGAGCAGCGATGACAGAATTAAATCGTATACTTTGCAACTGTAAAAATTCATTCATATGCATACACACATACATACATACATGCATGCACACATACATACATATGTACGTTGTATGTATATGTGTAAATCTGTTATACGTACATTTACGACTATATAAAAACGAAGGCAATAGAATTATTAGCCAAACAATTGGTTAATCAACATCTGATAATTTAATATATGTAATTAGATCAGGATGCAGAGAAAAGAAGGTGACGACAAAAGCATTTCCGTTACTCCATACTTGCCTCGTTTGAAGGATTGACGTCACAACTAGCTCTTAAAAAGTTGATTTTTCAGAGTTATGAGTGATTTTTACAAAAAGCTAAGCACAGAAGAATAAATAAATGTGAACACGGGTGTTGTCGTAATCTGGTTTTCTATCATTCTTGTAATTAGATAAGACTGGAATAGAACTATAGTTTTGTTGATTTGCCGATGACAAACGATTGTATCAACATTGGAAAATTCTTTTTAATTGGTTGAAGGGAGAAAAATAATATCTCGAAATTTTATGCTTTTCTACTGCTTTATCTATGTTCATACTGTAAGGCACTTAGGGTTGCAAGAGTAGCTGTGTGTAAATAGCCTTAAGCAATATTGTAATAGCTCTAAGTAATGTGTCTAGCACTTAAGTAATACAACTAGTTTTTAAGTTATGTGTTTTGACCTTAAGTGGAAATAATATGGAAAGAACCCGAAAGGGAAAAGAACACCATTTTGTAAAAGAAAAATAAAGATTCATTCGAAAAACAGCATCAAGTGTGTGTGGACGGATTTAAAACCAAAGACGAGCGTTTTCATCAGAAGTGGTCCTGAAGTCACTCCTAAACAACTAAAATGGATCAACGTACAATTAATACGGAGAAGTACACTCTATTGCAATTGAAAGCCTGGTGCACTGCCGTGGGGCTTAATGCGAGCGGCGGTAAAGCATCGCTTGCCGCACGATTGAGCGAGCTGTCGGCGGAGGCACGCGGATTGTGCCCAGCAGACGTCGGAGCGCATAAAGATAGAAATGGTGATCCGAATAGTACCGCAAATAACGGGGCGGAAAGCGGTTCAAATAACGGTGTGGACAATAGCGGAAAAAACAACGGTCAGAACAATGGCGCGAACGGCGATGATGCGGACAACAATGTTGCGGATAACAATGGTGCGGACAACGATCGACACGAAGGCGCGAGCAATGGTGCGAATGTCGATGTCGGGGTTGGCAACATAGTAAGCTTGCAACACGATATGCGTCGAACAGAAAACGTACTGCTGGTAGAAAATGGACAGTTTGGTGGGCATCCTTGTGGTAGCCGCGCAGTTGAGCGCCGACGTGTCGATGATGACCCGTTAACAGATAGCGAGACTGAAGCTGAAAATGAAGCTATTAGAAAAAGAAGTTGAACTTCTAAAGTTGAAGCTATCCTTGGAAAAAGAAAACAAGACGGATGCAACAGTCAAGCCCGTGGTATCACTCGAAACTGTCAAACAATTGCTGACAGAATTCGACGGTGGCGAAGGATTTGAACCATGGCGGTCCCAATTGCTGCGGTTACAACAGGTACTGAGAGCCGATAATGAAACGTTAAGCCTAGTGGTGCAATTGAAATTGAAAGGTGTTGCCCTCACCTGGTATAACTCAAACAAAATGTACCTTAAGAGCCTCGATGAAGTACTCAGAGAGATGACAACCGCGTTCGCACATAACGACAATTTACTGGTGGAGTCTGGCAAACTGGGGAGTCCTTCCCCAAATACTATCACGAGAAGTGCTTGTTGAGCAGTGCCTTGAACCTGGGTGATGCAGAACTCATCGAGTACGTCATCGATGGAATACAAAACAAGCAGCTACAAATTCAAGCAAAACTGCAAAATTTTTCTTCAGTCAGCGATCTCGCGAGAGCATTCCGAGCGATCGAGTTGCCGTCATCAGTTTCAAAGACAGGCATACGAGCGGGTGAAAACAGACTCAGGTGCTACAATTGTAACAGTTCCGGACACATCTCCAAAGACTGCAAGAAGCCTAAGCGCGAGTCCGGATCCTGCTTCGCTTGCGGTGAGCATGGCCACTACGCGACTGATTGTCTAAAGTACAAGAGGAAAACAAGCAGCAATAATTTTGTAAGTTATTTTGAAATTAATGTTATAGCTGAACCTAATGTTAGTATGATTGTAGAATGTTTGATTGACTCTGGCAGCCCTATAAGCCTAGTTAGAGAAGCCCTTATACCCGGGAGAGTACGGTTAGAAAAAGTTGAAAATACTTACTTTGGATTAAACAAGTCAGAATTAAAAATTTTTGGAAAACTGAAATGTTGCGTTAAAGTACTGAATAAAGATATATTAATTGAAGTTATGGTGGCGCCTAATGAGTCGGTTGGGTATTCAGTTTTACTTGGTAGAAATTTTATAGCGGCAAGCAATGCTAAACTTAAAATCGATGACGTAGAACTTGTCGGCGAAATATTAGATACGAGTTCAAAAGATATTATATCAGATGTTCGGGAAATAACGAGGAAAATAATAATAAGCTCGAACACAAGGAGTTAGTTGAAGCCATAGGCGAGATCCTAGCAATAGGAATACACGGTGTAAATGAAATCGATTATAAGATTGGAGATAAAGTCCGTATAGAATATATACACGCAAATAAGCCAGGCCAACCTAAAGTGAAGAAGGAAATGCAGCTAGTGCTAGATAATAAAAAGCCTTTCAGTTGCGCACCTAGAAGGTTGTCGTATAACGAAAAAGCAGAATTACAAAAAATTTTAGATGAGTACTTAGGGAAAGGGTACATACGTCCTAGTAGCTCAGAATTTGTTTCGCCAATAGTGTTAGTAAAAAAAAGACAGGTGAGTTACGGATGTGCGTCGATTATAGGAAGCTTAACAAAGTAACAGCGAAGGACTGCTACCCTATACCACTGATAGACGACTTATTAGATAGATTGGTAAACAAGAAGTGGTTTACGAAACTAGATCTCAAAAATGGATTTTGCCATGTTTTTGTTGAGGAGGAATCGATAAAATATACCGCTTTTAAACCACCTTTAGGACAATTTGAGTTCCTTCGAATGCCGTTTGGACGCAGAAATGCGCCAGCTACTTTTCAAAAATTCGTTAACAAAGTTTTTTCGGAAATGATACGTAGCGGCGAAGTCATCATATACCTCGACGATATTATGATTGCAACAGATAATTTAGGCGAACACATAGATATATTACGTAAAGTTTTCCAATGTTTAGTGCATAATAGGCTAGAGCTGAGGCTGGATAAGTGCGAGTTTCTTCAATCAGAAATTTCTTATTTAGGATATTTGATCACAGGTGACGGTATTAGAGCAGACAAAAAAGGATTGAAGGCGGTAGAAGATTTTGCAACACCGACCAAAGTACAAGAAGTACAAAGTTTCTTAGGACTTTGTTCATATTTCCGCAGGTTCATAAGAGATTTTTCTATAATAGCGAAACCGCTTTATGATCTGTTAAGGAAAGGAGAAAAGTTTCAGTTTGGACAGAAAGAATTAGAAGTATTCGACACACTTAAGCAAAAGCTAGTAAACCCTCCAGTGTTAGCAATTTATGATCCCAGTGATGCTACAGAGCTGCACTGCGACGCTAGCGCCTTGGGGTTCGGGGCAATATTGTTCCAAAAAAAGAAAGATAACAAGCTACATCAAATTTTTTATTTCTCAAAACGTACAACTGATGTCGAGTCTCGTTATCACAGTTTTGAGTTAGAAACGCTAGCGATAATCTACGCGCTAAAAAGGTTCAGAGTGTACTTGCAAGGCATCAACTTTAAAATTGTTACAGATTGTAACTCGTTGACGCTGACACGTAACAAAAAAGACATCAATCCCCGAATTGCTAGGTGGGCACTTGAACTACAGAATTATGACTACGAGCTAGAACATAGGTCTGGTAAAAGAATGCAGCACGTGGGCGCGTTAAGTAGAACAAATAACGTGTTAACAATACATACCAATACGCTCGAAGAAAACCTAATTATTTGCCAAAGTAAAGACGAAAAAATTAAGAACGTTAAAAAACAGTGAGAATCCGCAGAGAGTAGCTACTACGAAATGAGAAATGGGGTGGTCTATAAAAAAAAAGGATGGTAGCTTATATTTTTACGTACCAGAAGCAATGGAAGCGCATGTCCTATACAAGTACCACGATGAGTTAGGGCATATAGGTGTAGAAAAAGTTGTGGAAACCGTCAGTAAAAGTTACTGGTTCCCAAACATTAGGAAGAAGGCAATTTCACATGTAGAAAATTGTTTAAAATGCATAGCGTTTTCCACGAAACACGGCAGGAAAAAGGGACTTCTTAATATGATCCCTAAAGGAAATAAACCATTCGAAATGATGCATATTGATCACTTTGGGCCGATCCACACTAGTAGTACAAAATATAAACATGTATTGGTAACAATAGACGCGTGCACAAAGTTTGTTCGGCTATATCCAGCAAGAACAACAGCGTCAAAAGAAGCGATAGCGTCGCTAGATGATTACTTTCGAGCGTACAGCAGACCCAAGTGTTTAGTATCAGATAGAGGAACCTGCTTCACGTCCAACGAGTTTGAAGAGTTTTTGCAAATAAGTAATGTTCAACATATTAAAATCGCGACTAACTCCCCCCAAGCGAACGGACAAGTGGAAATTGTCAACAAGAGCCTAGGTCCGATGATAGCGAAGTTGGTCTATGCAGAAAAGGGAGTTAGCTGGCAAAAAGTGTTAGAATCGGTAGAATACGCAATGAACAATACATTACATAAAGCAACTGGCGAACATCCCAGCATAATGCTGTTCGGGGTTAGACAAAAAGGAAAGGTCTTAGATACACTCAAAGAAAACGTTATAGAGTCAGTACAGGCACCCGATGTTAGGTCAGTAGAGGATGTTAGACACCAAGCTATATTAGTACAACAAAAGGCACAGGAATATAATAAGAAGTACGCAGATACAAAACGACTACAACCTCGTAAATTTAAAATAGGAGATTATGTTGCTTTGTCGAATTCTAGTTCTCAAGCAGGGCTTTCAAGTAAACTTATACCAAAATTTAAAGGACCTTACGAGGTAGTCAAAATTTTAGAAAATGATCGCTACATAGTACAGGATGTAGAGGGATTACAACAGACCCAAATTCCTTACAAGGGAACTTGTTCGGTTACGAACCTAAAGCCCTGGTTTCAATGTAAAACCGGCGTAGAATCAGGAGATTCTAAAAGTCAGGAAGGCCGAGTTGTATAGCCTTAAGCAATATTGTAATAGCTCTAAGTAATGTGTCTAGCACTTAAGTAATACAACTAGTTTTTAAGTTATGTGTTTTGACCTTAAGTGGAAATAATATGGAAAGAACCCGAAAGGGAAAAGAACACCATTTTGTAAAAGAAAAATAAAGATTCATTCGAAAAACAGCATCAAGTGTGTGTGGACGGATTTAAAACCAAAGACGAGCGTTTTCAATACATAATTTTTTTTTTACAGATTGAACGGGTACATATAAGCTTAAATTTTAGCGGCAATAAGTTTCTAGGTATAAAATTAATTTGATGAAATCCCATTTTAAACAACACTGCTATATTTCAATATTTACATGTGAATGTATAGGCAAGTATATTATTATTATTATTATTATCATTATTATTATTATTATAGATTTTTTTTCATATGCATTCATATTTACTCCTATAGCTGGGGATACTTAAATAAAACTTTAACATCGGAAGAATGCATGGTAGGCGGAAGGAATTCAGTTCCCCATAACTGTCATGCGGTAGAAATAATTCTTATCATGTGTTATTATTGTTTGCATTGTTATTATGTTCATTATTTTGTTTGACTCGATGAATCAGTTCATGTGAACTTCACACATACAAATTAGGTTTGCGCGTCCGATGGACCCCGATATCTATCACTCAATAAAACTCACAGGAGTTTGAAATTAGTTTAAAATAATTTATTTTAGTTAACAAACTCTATGTATTTATGGCATTTTTAATAATGAACACTTATTTTAAATTTAAAAGTGTATAATCATTTGCTTTTCTTTTTATTTGTACAGAGCTAAATATTGCACCATAATTAAAGAGATAGTCGTCTGCAAATTTGTGATGGCCAAGGAGGGCGAGAGGGGACAGGATTGAAGAAATTTGCGCTTTTATTCCCAAATTTTTTGACTTCTTGTTTATTCATTTTCATGGAATTTTGTTAAAAAATGTACAATTCCAAGAAGAAATCTCCTTTATGTTAAAAGTCATATAAAGTAAATTAATAAGGAGATCCTCTCATCTTGCTGAATTTATTAATAACGAAAACTATTTATTTTGAATTCAAATTATCCATACAATATATATGACATATTTTGTGAACACTTCGCAACATATAGTGAATGTAGGCGTTATTTACTTTCTGAATAATCTAATACATATTTGGGTGAGTCCTAATGGGTCATAAATCATACAGTCATAAAATTTAAAAGAAGAAGTTTTCAATGAATTCAGTTTTAATTGTTTTCAAAATTAAATATGTTTACACGTCACTTTCCTCTTGTTATCTTTCTCTTACATTTATAATAAAATTGCCGGTGGTGCAAGAAAGGCTCTATATAAACTTGTACTAAAGTTCAAGAAATGGCACGTGCCTTACTACGCATAATTTTGCAGCACCGATTACAATACTATATTTATTATAATTGTCCTTATATTATAAACATATATGTATAACCTGTTATAATTATATTTACATAAAAATATTTAAACTTATTATAATTAAAAGGAAAACTTGTATAGTTAACTAATAAACAGTTAAAAAAACAGTGTGATTTTTATTTTCAGAAAATAATCTACTTAAAAAAATTTAGGTGGCAATAATTTCAAATTGGTAACATCATCTTATGCTTATAGGTTGTCTACTAGATTTTATTGAAAATGATTTAATCTTTATTCTACTGATCACTTTCTTAATTACATTGAAAAGTTTCCATCTTAGTTTTACAGATTATCTTCTTAATTTTATTTAAAAGACATATCCAGTCATAATAAGAAGAGCTTTTTATTGAAAAAAAATCATAGAGAGATCAGCTCAATTTTTGTTCTGATTTATGGGGAATTTTATGCGGTATTTTTGCTCTGTGTATTTTAATTCAATTTAAATTTAAAAAACTGATTTTTTCGCAGTAAACTTTATTAGAACGTTAAGTATTTGATTTTCCAGATGTCGAAGAGGAATGTATTTCATAAAATATTTCCAGAAATTCAATACGTTGGTTGATTAAATTATTGATTTGTCATTTAAATATAAACACATTTCCTGTTCAACACCATTGCTACTATTTGTGGGATTATCTACATAAGACTCGTCAAAAAATCAGCAAATATCGAAGGCAAATTATCGCTTTTGAAGGCCCCATTATCTTTGGGAAATCCATTTTTGTAACACTGTTCCTTTGCATTTATTAACATACATTTTACAGTACTTCCTTTTTCTAAACCCATGCATTTTAGATTTATAAATGTATAGTTCAAAACATGTGTTAGGAAGATTTTCTGAATTTTTGGAAGTTAGCGATTTTATCGGAAGGGTCGGGAAAGAATTTTTTGTTTCGTCCCGGACGAAAATTTTTGAGGTCCTTCCCGTTCATCTCATCCATTTTAAAATTAAAACTTTTGTTATAATTTTTCGATTAAGAAAATATTTCAGTAGAGTGTTAGAAATTTATTTTCTGATCTGATCATGACTATAATATGAGTATACTTCTTAACTCAAAAATTTTTTTAATTTCGGAAAAATTGTCAGATATTAGTTGCCAATATTTGACCATCGATATTTCGAAACTTAAGGTAATGGAAAAACATTTTATACAGAAATAACTCACAAAAAATGTGCTGGTAAATAAAAAATTATAAATTAAGGCATACGAATCACTATAACTTTAATCAATCAACGTAAAAAGTATGTCCTTAAGGCAGTGCACGAAATTAGCTGTGACATATATTTTTCATATCCTTATATTTAATTAATAACACCAATACTTGAAATTAAAAAAAAACTAATATTTTTATAAAAATGTTGCGCTTAATTCTTACTTATTAAATTTTATGTACTTGTTTACTGAAACAGTTTATTAAAACAACTTTTATTAAACTTAGGTATGTACAATATATTTAATACATCCTCGAAAATATTTGAGGTAAATATTAAGATTTACGTAACTGTATCGATTTGAAAACACCTCCAAAAATGGAGTTTTTTACAAATGAAAATAGTTCTTTTTAAATATTAAAACCAGTACACATTTGTGCTGATACAACAGTCTTAGCTTAAAAGATCTGCATTAAAATATTTAAAAACTTGTTCAACGGAATTATAATAATGTGATTTGCTTTAAACGTTTGGGCTTTGAATCGGTTTATTTGCAAATAAATAAAAAGCAAATAACTTTCCAATGGTACCTTATAAGCCCAAATAGATTAAAAATATTTTAAAACATTATTTTTCTTTATGGAAAAAACACCACTTTTGCAGGTATGTTGAGATCGATCCCCCCTCACGTAAATCTTAATTTTATTGCGAAATATTTTGGCTAGATTCTTAAAATATAATACAATATAATGAATTGTATAATGCCGATGGAAAAGCAGTATCGATTCAGTACAAACCGATTCAATATTTCGCGAGACAAGCGTTAGAAACATTTTCCATTTAATCAATTGTATGTATTATAAATATAGAAGTACAGTTATAAAACTATCACTTTCTGTTCTTACGTGTAAAAGCTTTATTTCAAAATTTAAAAAAATGTGATTACAGGCGTATGTATTTATGTTCAGAATGCGAGTATTAGTACAAATTCTTTAAGCTTTTAAAGACATTCTTGTATTAGATGTCCATATGTAGAGAGCCAACGCAGCTGTTTCAGATTGTTGTCAATACGCAATCAATATTTAACAAATTTCTACTCACCACCACCACAAATTTGGTGCAGCCCGACCAACTCTACCCACGACCTTAATAAGTGTTCTGTGTAGCGGAATTGGCGCGTCCTGCAGGCCATTTGAAAATTCCAGTCACGTTTTCTATCAGTTTGAAAGAAAAACGGAAAATCAATACAAGAAAACCCAATCAACACTTTTCGGAAGCGCAACCAAACTGCAAGCGGGAAGCAACAGTCGGCCATAGGAATCTTCTTCAACGGTGCGGAACTTCCGGCTGAGTGTGTACTCTTACTATTCTCTGTTAATTGAAGCCGCAACTTTAAAAATTGAAAAAGGCACATTTTGCTTCATCTACAATGCAGGTATTTTCATAAATACTATCTGCCTACTTAAATGCTGGCGCAGGTGTGTTACTTATCGACACATATATTATGTAATACATACCCACATACATATGGAGTGAAATTTTTGTAAACATTTATAAATGAGACTTAATTCCCGATTTCTGTTTGATCGATTCCCTTAGAAAATGATGACTTTGATTAACCTCGCAGTGAAATCAATTGTATTCGGATCAACATTAATCAAAGTGGTAGCACAAATTGTGGGACCCAGCAGCATCCAGCAAATCGGCAACCGGAAATATGTGTTTCGAATGTTACAAATGACCTCACTAACTTCACTTGATGATGAGATTTATGGCGTTGCGCTTTGCTGCCAAGACAACGGACGGCCTTTGGCCTAGCCGCACGACAAGTGTACACTCCTAAGCCGTCAATTTTTAGTTTGGCATAATCGCACACACGAATGCCAGAGCGTTTCACTGCTTGCACTTAGTTTGCTTAGTTTGTGCTATTTATTTTTTCACCCGCTTTTGTCAAACGAGAATCCCAAAAAAGAAGCGAAACAAGTGACTGCATCCAAAGTATTTACAGCTGGGGTGGTGCGCTTTGCCTACCCTCTCTCACTCTCTCTCTCTTCACCTATTTAGCGGGATTGCATACGTATGTGTGTATGTGTGTGTATAAGGCGATTCGGCTGCGCAAATGTACATACTACATATGTGCTGGCAAGGCGTGAGATTAGCCTTGCTCGTCCTAATGCTGCAACAGCCTCGACCGACTTGTCATGTAATGCAATAATATTTGTACAATATTACCCTTGTTTTCCTTTTCATTTTCGTTGTCCATTCCATCCATTCACTTTTCCACTTATGTCACATGATAAATGACCTTCTTGTCTTCTAACCTCTATGAGTTATGACTTTCTTTTCCTTCACTTTCTTGCCTCTCCCCCCTCCCTGCACCATCTATTATTGCTTCTCGGCTATTTTTCTTATTTTTTGTTTTTGTTTTCAATTTTTTGCCTTTTCATTTGACACTTTCGTCTATCATAACTTTAAGGAATGTGGTGCTGTCATTTCGTTATCGTCGTTTTTGCCTGTTGTTATTGTTGATGTTGTTGTTGTTGTTGTTGTTGGCAATACAGCAATTCGACTTAAATACCCTTGAGGCTCTGACTCCTGAATTGAGTGGGAAGTCGGAAATTGTCTTCGCTCTGCCTCAATATCGGGCCGGTGTGGGTGCACGCGTCATCGTCGCCTTCATCGCCATCATCGCAGCCAATGCTGTCACTCTGCGGATTCACAGTTATGTCTCTGGCATTAATATTTTTACTAGATGCAACATTTTCCACTTTTCAAAGTATAGCAGCATCATAGCCGAATGCCAGAGCATTAATGGCGAAAATGCTAATTTAACCCTTTTTAGTATTCATAGCTTTACGGTTCAGCTAATACACTTTGGAGTGTCCTGCGCACGCCTCCCCCTCCCCCACATCCAATGCCAGCAGCCAACCATCAGATTAATCTTTGTCGCGGCTCTCATTTGCATTTCTTAAATATTATCCGCCGGGAGTTTTTAAGAGGCCGACGTTACATCTTCAGAACATTATTAACTAAAGTCAGTACAAGATCTCATATGATGCGTACATACGTATTTACATATATTGTACAAGATGTATTAGCAATCCTCAAGGATATACACACACATTCGTGCATACATATGTACATATGTAGGTGTGAGCGAATGGGTGTGAAACCGAAAGCAATTCAGATTATTTTGCTTATGTATGGATGTTGATTCAATCGATTGCTGAAATGTCCTGCATGCCTACTGAAAGAGCTCACTTCAAGCTAGTGAATACATTATTTGGACTAGGTACATCTGTACATATTATACATACACAGAAGTAATATATTATATTTGCGGCGCTCGACTTTCGATCCCTCATCCTTACGAACAAAGATATTTTGGTAGGGTTAAGAACAATGCACTTACGCCGCCCTCTGTGCAGCAAAGAACGTGCGTCTAAATACTCACAGAAAGATTGACGTCGGTAAGCTGCAATTCGGTTGCAAACAAACTTCATCACTCGACTGTCACACCTGCTCACTACGAACAATTTTTAGTAAACCGGAATTCGCGAGAAGGGGACAAATTTCTCGTTCTCTATGTACCGCCGCTGAGGAAGTTCTTGGATCCCAACGAGCCCGAAAGAACAACTGGTACGATGAGGAATGTCGCGATTCTGCAGAAAAGAAAGACGCTGTCTACAGGGCCACGATACGTTCGCGTGCAGCCCGACCTTTTTAGGAGCGCTACCGAGAGTTGAGAAAGGCAGAGAGACGTATTAGTCGAAGAGAGGCCGAAATGAGTGAATGTAAAGAGCTTGAGATACGAGAAGCTTGAGAAACGACCGAAAATTGTATCAAAAGTGAGGCGACTTACGGACGTTTTTAAAACCGGGGCAAAATTCTTGTAAGAACAAGAACGGCGACTTCGTGCCTAATCTCCAAAGCACACTTAAATTATGGAGCGAGCACATACGACATCTTTAACATTATGTTGGAAAAAATAGTGTGAGATGCAGAATTAAACCGGCTAGGTACCATTTTTTATAAGCGTGTACAACTGCTGGCGTATGACGATGTCATCGACATCATTTTCCTCAACAACCGCGCCGCCGTTAGTTCTGACTTTTCCTAGCTGGATATGGACAGTTAAAATCTTCACAAAGTAGAGAACTTTGTTTATCTTGAAACCAGCATTAGTACCAAACACAATGTCAGATCCGAAATCCAACGAAGAATCTATCTATTTTGTTTTTAAATTTCAAAAAATTCATAAAATTCAAGAAAACTGTTAAAAAAGAATGTAGTTACTAGGTTACTGGTTGAAATATTAGCTTTTCACTTAACTACTTATGCCTTGATTTTTACAGCCTCTAGAAGCTTTCTATCGTGATAATAAATTTTAAAAAAATATATATACATACATCGTGCATATGTATATCGCGATAAAATTTAAATATATTACAAAGGTAACGTATCTCTTACATTTTTCCACTTAATCAAATTAGTATTATTAATAAACAATAAAGAAATAATTCAAGGACAAGGCAGGCCACTATACAACCTACAAATCAGTGGGTAGCATTGTGAATGCCAATGAGATGGTCAACTTTAGTACACCCAAAACTCTTTTCCGACATATAAATCCATCTCTATTATACAACGGAACCTGACTTGCGTGAAAAAATTGGTGCCCAATATTTTCGAAGCGAACATTCCTAAAAGTAAACCGAAGCGAAGATGATCTAATTCCAGTAATCTTGTCAAATCATATGCAATTTGATTTCAAAAATAAATTTTCTTTATCCACGCAGCAATGCTAGCCGGATACGCTAATTAGTTATAAAATAAAATAGTCATAAATTTCCAATTGATGAAAAAATTTCATTAGTTCCAAAAACTTTTTATTAATTAGTTAAATTTAGGTGCGTAAGATAAAAAATTGAAGTAGCCATAAAGAGAAGTCGAGCTAACTTTATTAAAACCAGATTGGGGTTAACTCCTGTATATTTATATAATATATGTATGAATAAGTACATTCAGAAAATACTAAAGAAACCCGGTCCGTTTTCGGCCTCCTCAAAATTGGCACACAATGTAACTTGATAAAAAAGTTTAAATAGTTGGAAAATGGAAGTGTCCACCAACCTCTATCTATGATTTTTTGACTGCAACCTCTTTTCGAAAATCCTCGAACTGAAGTTAAAATTATTTATAAAGAGGATATGAACATCTTAACATCTTATTTCGTTCAGTGGTATTGGCCAAGCTAATTTCTCCAGTGAAATTCAGATTTTTTGTAATCTAGGGGACTGCATAACGAAAATGGCCGCCGTTTGGTTGTCAGGCAGAAACAAATGAAAAAAGAGACGAACGAATTGACAAACAAAGCCTGCTAACTGCGTTGAATGTGAAATTTGTACGCAATTGTAAAATACTATAATAAATGTTTCCGCCATGTTGGCGGTACAATATCAAAAATTTGTATTCTGTCAGCGAGTTTAGAGACTGTACATATGTTTGCATATCCACATACATACATATATTAATATTTACATACATACATACATGCAACAAATCCAAACACATACATACATACATGTGCAAGTATGTGTGGAGGAAAGAATCGCCTGAATAAAAATCATTTTACAGCGAAGTGCATAGATTTACAAACACATGTAACTACATTTGTATGCATGAATGGCTGTATGTATGTATGTACATATGTATGTGTGCAAGTAGGTTTCCATGTGCTTATACATACATACATACATATTTGTACATTCATTTATATTTATTTACTGGTTCTGTTCACGGATGTCGGATTCTTTGGCCAAGAGCGTAAACAGCCGAAACTCCAACAATTGGATTCCAAGTTCGTGCCCAATTGGTGAGGAGGAGCATATATGATTTATAACAACTCTTTGTCGCTGGTAAAATATTTAAAGAATCAGTCGAAAGGAAAACATTCCTCGCCTTCGACTAGTGGGACCCTAAACATTTTGAAAGTTATCACTGAAGTCGGTGTACATTTCAGGTCAGACCAAAAGTTGACGGTTTTTAGGATACCCTGTATACTGGAACCATTATGTTCAATATTTTCTCTGTTCAATAATTCCAAATTCATATACAAATTGTCGTTAAAAATTTTGTTGAACTTGACACATAAGCATAAAAAATATGGGCGCCAATGTGGCAAGTTGCGAGTCCGAGATATTTAAACGATCGAGAGAATCGCCACCTTGGCAAAAATACAATCGAGTCAATAGTCGACTCGCTGCCCGACTGTGCAATCGAGATTTATTTCGATAGTTGCGAGTCGACCAACTTCTCATCGACGACGTCGATATGTATAAATTTATTCGAAATATTGCTTTCGAGAAACAGTAACTACAGACTCTCATTTAGAACGAATTGTTTCTTTATTTTTATTTTTTCGTTGCTTCTGTTTGCCAATCGGGCATGTTCTGCAATTCACTTCCGAGTGAATTCGTGTTTTGTGCCTATCTGAAACTGCCGTGTGAAGTGAAAATTTCCGAGTGAAAGTGAATTGCAGAACAGGCCCGAATATTCCTTTTTTGCAATTTCATGCAATTTCTTTTTCGAAACGTTAATAATTTCCAATTTTTTTAACTGCACGAATTTGTAACACCACAATTCACATTCAACTTATCTAACTAACTGATTGGAAACTCCGCCTTCTACATATTTGGCACGTACGACCTGAATGTGGGCATACATGTTAAACGGGAATCACCGATTTCGATCTTTATCGAAATTACTACAAAGTCTGCTTGGGGTTTTTGGGAATTTTGTCTGTTTATGAGAATTTTTTTTATTAAAGCGGTTTGAAATATAGAGTTTCGGACGGTTATTAGAGTTTCCGGTTATTACGATAATATCTGTATAAGAATATTAGTGAAAATCTGTGTGAACGAAATGTGTCCGGTCATAAAGACAGTCCGCAATCGGGAATTTTACTATAATATTTTGAAATACCTTATTTCAAAAATGCCTTACATCATAAGCAAGATCTATTACGGTTTTGGAAAGTGCATCATTCTACGTTTCCAGAAGTATATACCCTAGATTCTAAATAGCTGGTATTTTTAAGCGAGAGGTATAAACTCTAAATACTTTATTTAGATTTTTAATATTTACTCGTAATATCAAATTAATACTAACTGAGATAATTGCTAGGTATACAAGCTAAAAAAAATTTACTGAAAAGATCGTTTTTGCGTAATTACTATTCGTATGTTATGTCCTCTTGATAAAAAGAAAATTTATCCAACCATTACTACAGTTGATCCCTTTAATTTTTTAGCAACCAACAGTGATATGCCTTTTTGTTTCTTCCTAATTTTTATATGTATTGGGTGAAATGATTTCATTTTTCTAATTCGAAATATTTTGGGCAATTGTTTTTTAATTCTAAACACGATTGATTGGTTGCCAGAGACTGCGAAAGAGAACCCTCGGAATATTTTACCAATCGCTGGCCAAGAGCTGGTCCGAGATGTTTTGATCGACTGTTTCAATCGCTTAGCTAATATTTCGGATTATCTTAATGCCCTAATTATACCTAAGGAGTTGAGTAGCGAGACAGTAACTCGACTTAGTGCGCTGGCTCATTTTGTTTCTGGGCCGAAATTAAAGAAAAATGTATCACCAAAAATTGTAAAAATGGATCCAATGTATCATTTTCTTTGTTTCTAAATATCGTAATTTAGAAGGAAATAAGTTAATTAATTTAGAAAACATTACGTATACCGCCATTCCCCAAATTACTTAACAAAATAACAGGCTTCAAACAACGGATTTCGACGAAGAGTATAGAGGCAAAAGTAAATATGCATTATTTTATTCTATAACTGAAATAAGTTGGACACTTTTTGGTAATCGTGTAGAATTACCGAAAGCTAATTAAAAAATTCAGGTAATATATAAATGCTCGCTTAATTGCACCCAAACTTGTATACATCATAATTTGTAGACAAAAAAAGGGCAAGCGATATTTTTTTCAAAATTAGAAAGGAATTACATAAAAATAAAACAACTTCGTTTACATTTTTTTCGCGTTGGGGCTCGATATCTAGGGCTTTCATTCGAAAGATAACTTGTAGTGGAATTTAATTTTATCCATACACGCCAACCCTCTAATATTTGATTTTGGAACTTGATATTTGAAAAATTTTGGTGGTTCATAAAATCACATAAACAATTGTTACGTATTATCATGATTTGGCGTTTTCGTACGCAAAAACTTGCAAGAAACTTGCAAAGTTGGGGAAACTGAGAGAGCAAAAATAACAGTTGCTTTGAGGGGAAATTGCAAGTTTTTACTGGATAAATTTTTACTAGTAACAATTTGCCAATACGAAAAACACCTGCTGATCACAAATATAAAAGAATTATTACAAATGTTAATTATTCCCAAGAAGTGAACAGCAAAACATAAAAAACTTGCAACTTTTTACTGGCTTTGCGTGTTCTTACTTTCTTGCAAGTTTCTGTCAATGAGAGCAAATTTTGCTTACGCTCTGAAATTTAGTTACTGGCTAGTACGTGTACGGGAACCTATTGCTGTCATGGATCAAAATGTCAATCAAGGGTTAAGCACGACTATTGCCAACTGAGAATTCATCGCAAATTCGTCCACCAGAAGAAACAGCAAGAATCATCGAGATGTTTGAATAATCGCGATAATCGACTAAAACATCCCAGGCTCGCCCATCACTAACCACGGACGCATATATGTACGTACATATGTATTTATGGATGTATGTATGGATGTATGTATATAGGTATGCATCTACACCGATTTGTTTACTTACTAAAATAAAAGTCGGTAAAAATGAACGTCGCTGAAATACTAATAAGCCTACTCTCACACATACGCACACATACACTGTCTACATATTTACTTACATACATACATACATACATAGATACCGCCTTACATATCTACATACACACATACTATATAAATATATGCATAGTATACATATTACTCGTATACATATGTAGGTAGGTAGATTTGTGGTGTAGTCGTTCCAAGGTGCCGATTCTTATAAATACATATCCGCATTATAAATATACACATACATACATATGTAAATAAAAAACTACATATACCGATACATACATACGTATACATATCTCTGTTTGTGAGTACCAACTATTCTTACTATTGGGGCCACAACCATTAATCCTCCCAGGTACACATAGTAAGTATATCACTCATGTTTTTTTTTTACTGCAGACACCAACTATGTATGTTAATACCTAGATACATAGATATATGTGTATATACATATACTTATACATAGTATATAGACAAGCATACATACGAGGTATGGCTTTTGAAAAACTCTGCAAAGGTGGACTAGCTGGCGCAACTGTTGTTTGCACTTAGTATGCTCCTGTGCACTCGAACGGTTAAATTTTTATAATCCACAGATAGTCTCATAATAATTATGATTGAAAAAAGTGCTGAAATTGTTAAATTGTACATGTTTTTAGGAATGCACTGCGCGCAAAACGATGTGACAACATCAAAGCTATAATTATGCAAAGCTCATACCAAGGAGCCCTCTGAATAATAGCAGCTATCGGCTATAGCACCATGATAAGGTAAGATCTCTTCCACCCTCGCCAACTCTTCAGAATGTTACAATGTAACGGGTCCCAATATATTTTCGACTTCCAATCGTTTTCATCGAAACTAAATACGTATTTTCATCTTCGTCTTAGGCTTGGTCCTTTTGTTTTTCGATTTTCATGTCAGATAGGTGCATGCACTTGTATGTATACGTAAATACACACACACACACACACGTATAAATGCTATATCTACATCCATATGTGCAATACATACTTATTGACTTAAATGACCATTTATTTTTAATGTAAGCAAAATTTGAATATCGTTTTCTCGCTTTACGCTCGTTCGTTTCGCTTTCCTATTATTTTGTTTTGTAGCCTAAAAAGTTTTTGTGGTTTTGCTTTTGAATTTGAAAGCCGCAAATATTAACTGGGCTTTTTTATTGAATCCGTCTAATTTGGATGCGTAATGCACCTGCGTTGGCATAATTCGTGGAATGTGTTATTTTCTTTTTTGTTTCGTGTACTTTTTATTATTACCGAGCCCGCCTCAATATCCATGCCTACAAAGACTAAGTACCCCATATATACAT
The DNA here is from genome assembly GCA_951828415.1 of Anomoia purmunda. NCBI lineage: Eukaryota > Metazoa > Arthropoda > Insecta > Diptera > Tephritidae > Anomoia > Anomoia purmunda. The sequence continues at coordinate 1,048,031 of OX639996.1, forward strand.
TGACATTATTGCTGTTATTGCTATGGTGTGCCAATGGTCGTAGGATTTTTGTTTTCCCCATTTTCAGTGGAACCTAATTTGCATATCTGGGTCTCAACGCTTCATCCATATTAACGCTGGATCGATGCGTCAATTGATTTCTCTTTATCGACGGAATTTTTCAACAACCTATAGATATGCATTTGCATAGGTAAATATATAGACTTATATGTACATATATAAGCATATACTACATACATATACATATATGTAGACATATGGTCTTGTGCGTACTTTTGCCGATACATGTCAATATGATACTTATAAATTAAACGTAGATTTGTAATAACTAGCGTCTAGTACTTTTGGAGAATCGGGTATTTTTGAAAGCATCGAATACTTTCTTTTTATTTTAGCAAGTACAAGTTTCAAGTGACTAAAAATTACCTTAAATTTATGGGATTTCTTTTTGCGCACTCCGTAGCGCGCCCTATAACACACGAACAAAATGTATTTTTATATTGAACAATGCAATGTTGGACTAAAATTTATTGCGCGAAATTTTTCCAGAAATTCTGATTAAAAAGTTTGAAATTTCGTATTGATGAAATATCGATTTTAAGTTTTCATCGGGAGTAAGGGTACTCCGATTTAGGTCAAAACTTGCTCAAAAATATTCTACAACCACGTATTCAAAATTCTGCCTTAGCCTTTTTCCTACCTTTAAAATCGATTTTGACGACCCGGCTTAGTCCGGATAAGTATATATATATATCTAATATTCAAATAACATATATTCATATCAATACTGTTCAGAACTTTAAAATTATCCTGTGTAAATTATTAGAGATTAGTATTAAGTACTTTTGAGTTCATTTGGATAGTGAGCAATTTTGAGTACCCAAAATCGATACTTTTCTTTCGAGTTTTTAGTACTTGAGACAAGTAGAAGCCACAAGCAACCGAGAGAATACATAAAACTTTACTGAGGAAAGGTGCAATTTATTTTGTTTTTGTTCTTGCGTGCTTGCGGTATATTTTCTTGTTATATACAAATTATTCTCATACCCTTATTTCGGGCTCTCCTGCCATAACTGGTATGAGTAATCATTTTAATGTAATGCTTTTTAATAAAAAGTACGTATTTACTATTTTGACAATTCACATGCATATATTTGGATAACTAAATGTTGGAAAGTAATTTTTGACTAAAATTGCAGTTAATTTATTATTATTTAAATTTTATTAAATCCGAAATAGCTGATAAATCATTTCGGCAACGCTTCACAAATCCTTTAAGGTGAATTCTCTGTTAAAGTGTATTGAGTTTAAGTGACTACATTCGAAGCATAACTAACATATAGTTGCCTTTTCAAAATAATGGATTATACTGAATAAATCGAAAATTTCATCATTTCACTTTAATTAAAAAGTAATCCGTAAAAAGTTCGTCATATCGTGAACGCAATCATAAGTCGTCCAAAATTTGTTTACTAAATGCGTAAGGTGGCACCTCAGGCGGTATTTCAAAGGCGTGTTTTGAAAGTCAAAGTCAATCAGTTTAAATTGCAAATTTGTACAGCGTAAGCCGATTCGGCATCATTTTGAGAACGCTGTTTGTCAAATTTTTATATTATTCTTAATATTAAGCATATTAATAAATGTAGCATAATCCAAAAATTCTACACATTTTGTCTGTGTAATTTTAATTAAACTACACTTCCAATGTCTGATCTTAAACGAAATCGACGAGGACTTAATCTAATTCATAACAGAAAAACATCAATTTAATTATTTCTACCGCAACTAAATTCTCCACCTTCATGATTTTGACCCGTATATAAATTCTGAATAAAAATAGACAATGTGGACATCTGTTTTTTTTTTCTTTGTAGTGTGGAGTTTTTCGATAGAAACTACTTGAAAGACAGAAACTACATTTTCTTATTTCGACTTATGATGGATAAGGCACCTTGCTATCTCTACGGGAAGCTGTTAATTCCAAAATGAACACGTTTAAATTACCTAATAAGTCCTAATTATGGCATCCTTTCCTCGGCAAGATTATTCTTTGTCAGCGCTATACGATTATGGAACTCTATCCCTGCCACTACTCGGAAGATTAAATAAAAGCAACTTCAAGACTCCCATTTTCGTTAATTTTTAAATATGTATGTATGTATATACGTATATTTTATTGTTTCCAATTTCTACTTTTTAAAATCATTATTTATATATCAGTATTATTTTTTATATAATTTGTAACTTAACCTCCATATTTACTTATTTATTTGTTTATTTTAAGCGTACACTATTGCAATTTATACTGTTGTATTACAAAAGACATCTTTGATCTTACTGTACTAATGTTTTAATCAATAAATGAAATGAAATAAATGAAATGAAACCTTTGCTCAGTGCATCGCAAACATAGATATGGTGTTGCTACTCGCACAAACATCATAAACATCATGTACCATTTAACTTAGAACTTGAGTTTTATGAGTTTTTACGTATGCTTCCTGATAATCAAGCAAGTAAGTAATATAATTTGAAATCACGACTGGGAATCATTATTTAGGGAACAAGTTCTTTCTGAGTGGTTTGATATATTTAATATAATAAAAGAAATTAAAAACGTCGCTGAACAAGTTTCAAAAACTTTAAAAAAAAATTCGAGTAACTTACAGAATAAATTATGTTATGAGAAATACAACTGTCTAAATAATTCTTTTTATAAAAATTTTTTACTGAGATTTGAAAATAACATAAAGTCATTTTAAAACTTTGTTAACTCTAAACGCTTCTCCTCAGTAATACCGGCGACCATATTCTTTAAAAAGGTACGCTATCTCAATCAGTTAAAGAAACTTCTAACCTTTTCGCGAAATTGTATAAGCGACTACAGATTGAGTGGTAAATCTTATGAAATCAATAATATGTATTATCGTAACATTGGGTCTGTAGTCTCAACTGTGGGGGATATCATCTATGAAATCGAAAACTTAAAGGCTTCTAGGCACGTAAATGCTGCTAAAATGTTGTATCCTCTTATTCTAATTTTGTTCTCAGATCTTGAGATAAAATTAAATACCTGGGTGTCGTTTTTGACTACTCTTTCAGTTTTGTTGACCACCTTAACTATATCATTCGCCGAGCATTTTCATCAATAGGTTTCATAAAACGAATTTAAAGATTCATACTCTAACTAGCTTCTCTATAATGCTTTTGTAAGATCGAGATTGGAATAGAGGTATAAAATATGGAACCCGTATAGAATGTTCATACCAATAGATTAGAATGCGTTCAAAAGAAATTTATAAATTTAGCTTTGTGTCGAATATGATTCGATTTGCCATTCCACCTTATGTTTCGCGCTGCAAATTGATTGGTTTTTCCATACTCTTCATAACAGAAAAATAATATCAGGATTGCCCTTGTCTATTACAACTTATAAAACTCAATGTATAACTGGGAAGAAAGGAGTTAGAAAAGGAATTTAATTTATTACGTAGAGTTAAGCTGTTTTGCTAACCATCTCGAAAATTACATATTAAGTTTAAGCCTCATTTTTTAGAAAAAATATTTAAAAATAACCTATTTTTTTATAAAATCCCCCATTTTTGGAAGTATTTGCAAACAAATCTTAATATTTTCCGAAATATTTTGGAAGTCTTGAAGCATAATAAAAACAACATTTTTTGGTAAGGCAACCCAATACATATATGAAAAAATTGAAAAATCACAACTTGCCACATTTTTACATTTCTTGTATAAGTTCTCAAAAAAACATATTTAGGGAAGATTCCTTAGCGTGAAATCATTACAGAACATTTAATTTGATATGTGTATGAATGTATGTATGTATGTATATAGTACATACAATATGTAAGCAAAATTAAATTCATATTCAAGCTAAAATTAGCCAGCGTTCTCTTTAAAACTTGTAAGCTTTTTGATGAAACTCACCGCGCAGTATGCGGAGTCTGCCCTTGGCGCATCACTTGCAGCAATTAACGGCGCACTTAGGCCTCAAGTATTTTACAATTATCCAAATAATAATTTGCGAAAGTTCCATTTAATATGGCAACAAGAACGCCAACCAAATACTTTCGCTCGAACGTAGCTCAGAAATCGATAAAAAGCATAAAACCCCCACACAAACGCTCCACAACCGTCTTAGCGCTAATCGCATGTGCATACAACAAACACACCTACACGTACACATCATATAAAAACGAATGTATGAATGTTAGTATGTATGTATGTGTAGGGGGATTGGATGTGGATGGGCTTGCAGCAAATTGTAGAAAAGTTTGTCATTTCGTGAAAGAAATGTCTTTGCGTTTATGAAGAAATATGAAGAATTAAATTCATAAACTTCATTCACAATGCGTGTCACGTGCGCGCAAACGTACGCAGTGCGACTATACGCTTACACATCGACGCATGCACACACATACTTACATCATCCATCTGCACGTCGTCCACCTAGCCACCTATCCACCTATCCATCCATCCATCCAAACATTCAAACATCCAGTCAGTGAGCCATAAAACAGAGCGAGACACAAAAACGCATAGCAGTCGGGTACTGGCCGCCGTGGAGGCATTTCACATCGTATTCCATTCGCCCATCGCTGGTGCGGGAGGCAAAGTGATGCAGGCCACCTTTAATACTGCAAATGAAGTATTCGTAAAATTTATCCAGCAGTTATCTGCTGTAGGATTTCCTACATTCATACATTCGCTGGCAAAGGGACATGGGGCCGACTAACTGTAGGAGCAATTCAACCGAACCTACTTAACGCTTTTACTCTACGCTCTTACACCCTCGATTACTCAGATGTCTCATCCATGCATATGCAATACACACACACAGACACACACATGCACACACACAGATATGATTTGTCTGCCAAATGAGTGAGTGACTGACTGACTAGTCATACATTTTCAAGTTAGCCACAACTAAGTACTTCAATTATTTATGATGAACGAACGAATACGATTTCTGGAACAATAATTTCGAAAACGCAAAGAAATCCAGTAGTAATCCGAGTCAGTCATATACATACATAGGTATATACATAGTATATACCAACAAACATACATACATACAGTGTGTTTCACAATACCGATTTGCCAAACATAGCAGGCAGAGTACAATAACTAAACCAAGAAAGCAGTAAAATTTAAAGTAGATTTCAATTCTAATTATACAGCGCATTGAGTACCTCATTTTTGTGTTATGCTTCGATGTGGTTAGTTTTAGAGACAGGGATTGATATTTACAAGAAGCGTTTTGCAGCTGTGTCCCTCGGAAGTCATCCCAGAAACCCGAAAATGTCCACGACTGAATCTGCTAAGAACCTAAAAAAAATCACGCCACTTTGCTAGGAAGTGAACCCATCAATTTAAGGTCGAGGGCAATGGCGATGAATACAAACGAGTGGATCCTTCAAGAAGCCAATGACCCAAAATAACGGAGTCAGCTATGCACGTCTTGAAATGCAGAAAAGGCATAGCTTGATTGGCACGCACAAATTCCATGTGTAAACCCAATTGAAAATGCGTGGGCCCTAATGAAAGAGAAAATACGGTGGGGGAAAAAGGAAAATGTCCACAACAAAGCAACTTACTTGGAACCTAAACAAAATTTGGGGGGCTGTATCTGCATTATGCTAGAAAACTAAGCGAAAGAAGCGAAAGTTGTTCAAGACGATGTCAAGCTATTATGGATAGCTGTGTGGAGTGGACGGCATATTAACCACAGCGTGCAGGAAATTTTGCAGACGAATCTATATTGTGAAACACACTGTATCTGCATGTTGTATTATGTACATACGTTTGTGAATGCATATTTGCCGCTCATGCTTCGTTTTATTGTCATTTTAGCGACGGTGCGCACTGCTCGTTAGTCGCATAGCCCATAAATTTGCACTCCCAGCACTGCATAGGGAAAGATGAATGTAGTGCATACAGAGCCACAAATCGAGAATTCATATACATATTTCTAAATACATACATACATATGTACACAGCATGTAGATGTGTAAGACGCATACAGTATGCAATTTAATCGTCGGCAGAGTGCTTTATTACCGAAACTGCCGTCGATATAGCCCCAAAAGTTGTCAATTATTCAGTAAGTAAGAAATCTTATTACCTTTAGCATTAGAGAAAATAGAGAGCAAGTTTGCGGGAACAAATGCACATTTGAGTTTGTAATTGAATTATTTCTTCCATATATGCATTCGTAGAATTCATGGATCCTTGTGCACGTATACGAATATGCGTATCCTCAATTTATCATAAAGCTTTAAAAATTTCAATTTAATAATAAAAAAGATTCACAAATCTTTACCAGCTATTTGCAGCCAAAGGACACGTGAACTTTAACCAAAACTTAGTAAATACAACATGTCGGAAAATCGGAAATCTTGGTCTGTACTTTGGTCTGTATTTTTCCCCCCTAGTACTCCCATCTTCCGGCTTGGATCCATTCGTATACCTTCATGCATATAAAGAAGTATCGACCTGCTGCGGCTCTTTCAAAATTATAGCCTTGCAGGCTTTATTGAGTTATAGCGTTGGTAGCATATTATATGAGCATCTGATTAAGACATCCCTAAGAAATGGTTTAAGTATCCAACTATGACACCGAGGTGCGCAAGGCTACTGTGACGGCTGAACAAACCAAAGGGTGGAGCTTAACCAAAGTAGTACCGAAGTGGATCCTCGAAAAAAAATCAAAAGTTATATCATCGACTAAATAGTGTATATTTTGGGTTTTTTAAATAGATGAAAACAAAATAAGTTTTAATTTGTTGAGTTTTATATAGGGTAAACTAAACTGTGTAACATTTAAGAACCCCTCAAATGTGCATACATATCTAATGGATATGAAAAAATTTTTCTTTAATATTTTCGAGACAACGAATAAAAAACGCAGCTATGATTGTTACAAATGTCTTTGTTTATTCAATTGGGTTTGTTATTTATGAAGAGGAATTATATATGAAGATTAATTAGCGGTAACGAATCATCTGAAGCACAATTTACGTTAAAATCGCTCCCGAGATTCATAGAGATTTTATTTTCGCTATCACGATCATCACGACCTGTAAGTATATTTAGCTGTAACCCCTCAAATGTGATTATACCTTTCATGTATTCTTGCATTCTTTATTTTGGATTGCTTAAAAAGTGGTAATTTTTTTCATAATATCCCGATACGAGTATTCCCTATCGCTTTTGTAAATGTTTCTCGAAAAAAATAAAAATCTACATAAAATGAAGCATTTTTTCTCCCAAAGTTCTCAATATGTATTTCTTTCAATGGTGGCAAGTCATTCCCACATTTCTTTCTTTTGATTACCAAATATTAGTTCTGTAGATATATTTTTCCCCGTCAACGCGCTTATTGAGAGCGATCTGCGATTCTCGTTTAGAAAAACATCCATTTTAGCCAGGGTATGGGCATGTCTCGAGGTCCATAATTAATTGTTATTTGCGAATTCTACAATACCAATCAATGACTAATTAAAGTAAAGCCGATTATTAATGTAAATTTAAGTTGAACAATTTGTGACAACCATGGTGTCCAAAGAACGTAGGTTACAAAAAAGTTGCATGCCGTTTTGTTTTTTGTGACAAAAAATTTTAACTTATTTTACAACAACAAAACTTAATTAGATCAAATTCGATTATAATCTAATTAAGAGAAGATTAAATTAGTTTTGGTGTGGTAAGCTAAAATATTATGTTAGTGAAACGGTGAAAGTGTGTTGCTTTCCACACACTTTTTGCGATGCCTATGAAAACCAACATTTGTAGCAATGCTTGGCTTAATAAGCGATTAGGAAAATAACAATAAAAACAGAGACGAAGACGAATTTCGTTCTATTCCCGCTGCTGCTCTGCATTATCGAAATAATCGTAGCAATGCTATGCTCAATGCAGAAGTGGTTTGAGGAATCTTAAATCTAAGTTTGTAAATCTTCAGATCACATACCTTAATTTGATATATCATTTATCTCCGCACGGTAAGTAATTTTTCTTAGAGTAGTTACTTGCCTATAAAGTTTTGTATGTGCTTTGTATATATCACTTTCTTTCTCATGCTCTCTTTTTCTAAGCTTTATCTTTCCTTTAAATCGTGTAACGCAAGCAGCTTTAAAAATTATACTCTCCATTTGCAAGTTTTAAGAGTGTCATCTAAGAATCGTCGATATTATATGGAGTGCGATTGATTCTTCGGTTTTTACTTGAATGCATTATATTTAATATCCCACAAAAAAGTCTAAAAATCATGTCATTTTTTAGAACTTGTTAAAAATAATTATGCTATTAAACCGCCTATCCGCAGAGCAGCCCCAAATGAATTAAATTTGCTGTCAAGTCCTTTTGCAGTTGATTTCTCTTCGACTAAATTTCATTTCAAATTAGTTTTAAACATAATGTTAAAATAGTTAGTAATTACATATATTTATTTATTATTTATGCTACGGAGTCTGTAAGAAATGTTGTATTTCCAAATTATTAAATTAAATAAATAAAGAACAATTTAATTTCTCTCAAACGGTCGACGGGGTACGGGAAGTGCCAAGTATTTGTGTAGAGATATTAATTTACTTATAATAAATGTAGAACTTTATGATATGATAAAAAAAAAACATTATTAGGTAAACAACTGTTCTCACTCACTTACTTTTGAAAATTTCATAAAATTAGATTTTTCAGAGTCAAATGAGAGCAAAAGAAAATATAGTCAAAACCTAATAAATTTTATTAATTTAATATGTAGGGGAATTAAACGTTTTTTTCAAGTTTTTGATTTTTCGGAATATGCAACTTTTCTAGCAACGCGCGAGTTATGTATGTACATAGTACATCTTTATACTAAATACCCACAATACAAAACAACCCGCTAACATGGAAGTAATTTATGTTTACATATCTACAATTATAAGTATTTAAATACATGTATGTAAATATTTAAAACTACCGTGGCCCAGGAATGATGGACAAATCATATGAGAGAAATCCTACCATAAGTTTGCTGTTTATTTATTTATGGTTGAATAAAAGCAAAACATAGTTTAGCTGTAATAAAACAAAATGCCAAAACAAAGTCACGCCAATCACGTTCCATAGAACGTTTTGTCAACCGATGTGTGTACTTACAGATGTATGCCTGTTTGTATGTATGTATGTATGTGTATGTTTGTATGAGCGAGAAAGAATTGAGTCAACGACTAAGTGCACCCGGCTAACTCGTCCAACTTGGCGCGGCAGAGGTGTCTTCAAAACGGGCGGCAGACCGTACTCGTAAACAAACAATACGTTGACCCAGCACGATTCCCTATTCGACAACATGTAGAATATCTCAATTTCGCAGGCGATCTTGTATTGTATAGGTAGGAATTGTATTTATTGAATTGATTGCGACTTACTGGTATTCATCCGAATGCAACTGTGACCATTACGCCACCGCACAGACGACAAATCGACCAACGCAAGTCAATGCAGCTTTGCCACAAAAAGCCTTCCACCCAATATTGCTTGGCAGTAAGCTTCTCCCGTGGGAGCCGTTTAAAGTTGCTTGCGTAAGTATCACTTGCCTCATCTCGTCTTGCATTATCTCCTCTTCACTTGTCTCTCCTTTCGTCTCGTCTCTACATACTTGTCTCGTATCGCACGGTTATAGCGGCAATCACGAATTTATTATATTGTAATGCTGTGACAAGTGGCGCTCCAGCCTCATTGCTTGTCAAATTCGTGCCCACGTAATAATTCTTTACCTATTCTTCTCATACATATACATACATATGTACATACATAGATACATTATTTACATGCATGCAAAGATACATATGTATGTACATATTTAGTTGTATTTCAAAATCCATCTAAATGTCTAAAAAAATAGTCATTTCTTCATCTTTTCACCACAATACAATCATTTATTTTTCTACCAGAAAAGTGTTTGATGTTTTAAATTTACGTAGCACTCGAAAATATTAAATTCTTGTATGAATTGGAATATGGAATTCTTAAATGATAACCAGTCGATCGGCAACTTTTTAGTTGCAGTGAAAAATCGTGTGTCGCAACTTCTAGAAAGGAACCAATCACTTTTGTATCTAAGTCACTTCTGTCCAGAACAAGTGCGTGCCAAATTCATACATTCAACCATTATGACAAGTAAACTATCATATTATTCAAATATGGGAGTAGAAATATTTCATGCTACATCTATTTTTCAGTAATGAGCATGTGTATTTTATAGATTACACATCTTAAGAATTTGTTCCGTGTGTAAAAATGTTCGATTTTTAATTAATGAAAACATTTACCTTAGAGGAGAGGCAATCGAGACAAATGAAGGTTCTTCTGTCAGTAACGGCAAATGTGCTTTTAGATCAATCTGAACGGCAAAAGTGAATAAGAGGTTTTTGTTTTTAACTATTTTGTATATCGCGGTCTTGTTAAAACCATGGATATACACACAAATAAATTCATTTGTACATTCATCTATTATTTCATTAAAAAAAAGTTGGCCACTGAAGCTCGTGGCTCCAACCAATTTGTACAAATTGATTGTCTGTAAATTTAAATGTGACTGCCGTAGCCGAGTTTGTTGTGTGCCCGTGCCACACCTGGAGTGATCCGGGTTCAAATCTCTGCAGGGCTAAGCAGCATCGAATTACAGAAAAGTTTTTTCTAATAGCAGTCGCCCCTTTTACCGGCAATGACAAACCTCCGAGTGTATATCCGACGTAAATTAGTAGACTCCTGAAATTGTGGTGTCACAAATATACGAGAAGTTCGTCCAAATATCGAGCTACATATATACAATGGGATATGCGCCAAATTATTATTATTCATTTTAATTGCATCTATGCGATGTGTTATTTTTCACTAAGCAAATATTAACGAAAATCTCTAAAGTTAAAAAAAAAATAAAAGTATAAGATGAGTATTTGTTTCCTTCCCGATTGATTCTCCAACGTTTGGTAGCCAAATTCGAAAGGACCGAATCGGGAAGCAATCATCCCATACGTCGAAGCAACACCAGATCAGCAAAGAATATCACTCACTGCGGTCCGGGAAAGTATGAAGGGGAACCCGAGTTAGTCAAAACTTCGCCGTACATAAAAACTCGGCTTTTCGAAGACTTCAACTTGGCGAATTTTGCGTCGGGACTTAGACCTAGACCCGTACAAAATCTAACTAACCCAGGAGCTCAAAATAATTACACAGACCAGACAGAATCGTTTGTTCATTTGATGTGTCTCATCTTAAGAAACGAACCGGTGGTAATACATCTAAAACACGATGTTGATAATGCCACCACAGTCAATGATGATATCCGTTTTTTTTCCTCCAAATTGAAGGATATGTACACAGGCGTATGTGATTTCAGCAGGGCAGCGCCAAATGCTAAATAGCGAACCTGCCTCCCTGAACGATGGCGGATATGGTTATCGCTAACAGAGAAAACGGGAGCCGACCGTAAATATTGGGGGATTTAGCTCGCGTATTAAATTTGATGCATTTGTGTACTGAAACAATTTATTTAAAAAAAAAACTTGGGTTTAACATAAGAAATGTGTACATAATTATTCTTCAAAAATATTAGTATACCACTCTATTATATTTCACAAATGCTTCATTTAAAAACAAAAATAATTATGAAAATCAGTTCAGTACTTTTACAGCCAAATCGTTACAAACATTTTCAATATAATCAATTTTATATAAAAAATATCCATAAGAAAATTATTACAGATCGCAAATAACATCTAATCAGAAAATGTATTGTATTTCGATTTCTCTCACTTATGGATGTATGTAGATGTGGACAGATTGATTAAAATTTGACTTTTGAGATGTTTTTTTTTTTTAAATATATGTAGCTATGGGCCTTCTCGTCGCCGAGACGAACACGCAAGTTACCGTATTTCCGGTATCGACGTCTCTACAGAGTTCTAACAAGCTAACATCCAGTTTTATATACACACGTACATAAACATTTAAAAAAACATAGCGAACAAAATTTGTGGTCCACCATTTTTCGAAGGTCAAACATTTACGTATGCTGTTAGTTTGGCTTACTTGTGAAAAAACCAATTCAAAGATTTCAATATGTCAAATATTTCTGTCATAGCAAACGTTATCCTAAAATTCAATGCATCAAAAATTCGTCTCCGCAAACACACACTAGGATACATATTTCAATATCGATATAAAATTTGAATCTTTTGATAAATATTTGTATGTATGTATGTAGGTATCAATCATTGCTTAAAGATGCTGATACGAAAAGACCTACCAGTATCGGGTACGCTTGCCTTGATGGCGGGGCATAAGACGACAAGCTCGTTATGTCAGGTGCACGATGCACACATGAGCAGTCGACGAGGTGCTACCGATGACGCAGCTATTGGCACATCACTGGTTTGTAGCCGGCCTTGCCGCAAGCAGTTTGCTTTTCGTTGTTGCAGCGAATTCGCATCCGCGAATGCTGCAGATCTCATTCCGTGTGTTTTTGTTTTTTTTTGTTTTTGCTGATTTTCTTTTACTTTCTGCTTGTTGACTGTTCTCGCCTCTGCTGTGTTGGCTGGCGAGCCTTGCGGTGCGGTTGGCCGCTGTCTTTTGTACTGTTGGTGAGATGCTGCGAATGTTACTCCCGTCTAGTCGGCATCGCGTTATTGCTGTATTAGTATTCGCAAAACGGTCCCTCGTTTCGTTGGGGCAGGTTTACTGCCCCACCGGCAACAACACCAACACTACTACCAGCAATTGGCCACCTTGCGAATGTCGTTGTCGTTGTTGCTGGCCCGACTACTGCTGAGCTGGCCGAGACGATGATTATTGTTTGCATGCATGTATGTGTGTGTGTATGTGTGTGTGTATGTGTATGGAGACCGACGACAACAGCAGCACCAACAACAACAACAACAACAACGGCAGCGATGATGAAGACGATGACGACAATGATGCTGGCAAAAATAGACGACAACAACAAAACGGCTGACAAAAACGATGTTGCAGCCAAAACGTAATGCAGCGAGGCAACTCTGGCTGCCACACAGCACCATAACCACCGCAATCACTTCAGCCACCGCTACGTTGGATGCTACGTCTGATGAGATGAGTGGCGACCATGTTTCCTGATGCGAGGCGGATAGTTTATCGCCAATTTTCATGCCGTGCAGAGGTGAACGCGGCAAAAAGGCGTTCGAATTTAACCGAAGCGTACGGTATAGCAAACCCTCGGACTGCGAATATTCGATACATCTATATATATAAACGCAATTCGATACAAAAACAACGGGCGTGCGCCATTATGCGATTGGCAACGTGAATTTTCCGTCGGCAACGCGACTCGTTTATACGTTTCATACGCTAAGTGTTTGCCTTTGACAAATTGGCCGTCTTATTGCTTTTTCGCACGCCTGGCTATGACCAATAAAGGATGTATACACATTTGTATGTGCGGGCCCAGGTGTGCACACAGATCGTTCAAATTACTATAATACTCGTAATATTAAAAGCAAACTGTTGTTTGTTGGCCTATGGCCTTTGCCCGTCGGCGTTTTAATTCAAATATCGATTTTAGTGAAATATATGGGAATTCAAATAAATATTTAGATAACAAAGAAATAACAGTGCACTCCCAGACCAAGTCCCAGCGAGATAATATTGCGACACAAATCGAAATACATACATAGATATCGAAAATAATTGTCAAGTGAATTAAAGCAGTGATATCAGTGTAGAAATTGCAAAAGTACCATCGAGTGCAGTGTACTGAGATTTATAAAAATTTTGAGAATTTAAAGTGTAGACTGTTGCCATTTGGGAAATGGATCATCCAGGCAGTGGCTTTGTGGCATCACCATGGGCAGCTGTTTTGGGCCACCATGCTATGGCAGCGTCCGCCGCTGGTGCCGATGCTGGATTTGCGGCAGCAGCGGCAGCACATGTCCAAAATGTGGCAGCAGTTGCTCAACACCACCATCACCACCCACATCATCCGCACCACCATCAAATTGCAGCCGCAGCACATCACCACTCACACCATCATCCACATCACCACCCCCACTCACACCATTCTCATCACACACATCACTCACACCATCTCAATCCAACTGGCATGCCTATGGATTTGCATGTACCCCAAGGATTTCCCTATTACAGGTACATATTTTCAAAACATGCAATTTTTCAATATTATTTGTAGAAATTACATTACATATGTATGTGTGGAAATTATGACAAAAAAGTTATAGCGAATCCTGCGTTGTGCGCAAAAGTATATAAACACTACTGAATGGATTTCGATCGGCGTTAAATGTAAATAGAGATTTAGGATCGAACTATTTCAAAAGTTTATGTTTGTGGTTTATTAAACAATTTTGTGTTTTTTTTTTGTATTTGCCTATATATAGTACAAACTTCCAGCCTTCCGCTTCGTAAACGATAATGATCTAAACTAATAAATTTAAGTGATTTGAACTATATTGAGCAATCAACAACTAACTGAGACGAACCCGACCCCGACCTCGGATCCATTTTTGCCTACCATAAATTACACTGTCCGACAGTGATTTTATACTTTTGAAGCGACCTAGTAGAGATTATTCATCTAGTCGAATAGTACACGAAACCACGATGAAATTATATCTAACACCCCCAAAATCTTTTTTTAAAGTCAAAAAACTGTTTTTTTAGTTTTTTCGTGTTAAAAAATTTATAAAAAAGAAATTTTTCAATCGAATTCAAAATACTCAATGGTTTTGGATAGGTGAATGTTTAACTTTCGAAATATATATAGTGTTTTGTTAGTTTGAAAAGAGTATGACGTGTTTTTTACGCTAGAAGTTGAATTTTCCGTCCAATTTGCCTGTTTTTTCGACTTTGACGTCATTTTTTCGGCACTAATTGGAAATGAATCATCATTTTTGGTTATATGTATATCATCGACAGGCTATCACTACTTAAAGACACCAATTGATTTCTTTCAAAAACGACTTCAAGTTTTCAAGTTATGCAGCATAATCCAAAATCTAACATTTTGGTCTCAAGCTCCCTCCGGTACCCCTGGAACCGATGTGATTGTAAAATTTAATGATAAAATAGATATCATTGATCAAACCGCTGACAGAAACGACTATTTGTTATTAGAAAGTCAAATAATGTCCTTACAATCAGCCTATTTCTTCATTTACACCCGGACCCCTGGAGGGCGCTTGAGACCAAAATGTTAGATTTTGGATTATGCTGCATAACTTGAAAACTATATATATATTCACTTTTTTTTTGTCGGACAGTGTTAACATCTCTATAGCGTATTTTTGAAGGTTTTTGATTAATATTTCTGGCGATTCAGCTTAAAATAATACAAAAATTTCTAACACTACGACCAAATTGCCATCATTTAACTTATTAAATAGTGAACTGATTTAGGCCGTTCAAATTACAGTTTTCATGTTTCAGTTAACAGAATGGTCTAAATGAACTGAAATTAAACTGCAATTCATAACTGCGTTTTTAGCGTAAAGATATCAAAATAAATTCCTCTTTGCTCTTCCGTCATGTTTTCTCTCAAAGATGTAATATTTTGTGAAGCATTGAAGATGCGGCGCTCCCCGCCCAGTAGGCTATATAAATTTAGTCGGGTCGATCCTTATACAAAAATAAAAAAATAAAATATTGTAAAAACCATTCCCTATTCGAAAACTAATGCGCAGAGTATCTCGAAACTAAAAATCGTACAAAATAAATTTTGTACAATATCTTTAGGATTATTTGTAATAGATTAGAGATTGCTACATTTTATTTTAATTATTATTAATTTTCAAAGCCATATTTCACCAGAGGAAACTTGTATTCCCTAAACATAAGTCTTTTTTATTACAGCCCTTGAAAGGTATTAACTTCTTAAGAGTAATAAACCTTAAGATAATATATAGCAGTCGTCGAGTAATTTACAATTATATACATATTTCTCTACTAAGCTCTCAAAGAGGGGGTGGTAATACAATTAACCAAATAAGGAATATAATTTTAATAAAATTCGTATAAATTTGTCCATTTGACATGGATTTGCCAAATATATGCATATATATGTATTGTATTTTATAAAGCGAGGAATTTCGAAAACTCCTTTAAGCGGAATTTAGAGCTAATAAAGTTATATTCAGATTAAAATGAACAAAACATGTGCATATGTAAATTTAATACTAATAATAATTTGGCGCTTACACAATATGGCTCGATATTTGCCCGAACTTCTCCTACAATTTGTGGGTGTGCGTCTTGATGTTGTAACACAAATTGAGGGGCCTACAGTTTAACGCCGTCTCCGAACGTGAGAATTTTTCCCCCTGGCAGGAATACACTCGGAGGTTTGTCATTGTCTGCCAAGGAGCGACCGCTATTAGAAAAACACTTTTCTATAAGTTTTGATGTTACTTGCCCCGGCCAGGATTTGCACTTGGAAATCACGGAATGAAGCGGCTACGGCAATCATACATTTGTATACACATTTATCATATACATATAGTATGTTTAACAATCCATAGCAAACGAAATAATGTTACCTCATAATTTGAGCGGCATAATGGACAGAAAAGTTTGATAGAAAACCCCACATGCGCAACGTTGCTGAGCATTTTCATACCCGAGCGCACTAATGTCTATAGTACTATAACTTTTTTCACATAACAGCCTAAAGCAACCGATATATGTATGTAGATTTAGAGCAAAATTTTCTAAATGAAAAGAGACATCGTTTAAGCCATGGCCGTCTACCCCTCCGTCTGTGCACCCGCAAAATCGAGTAAATATTGAGATATCTCGACGAAACCAGGTACACATAATTTCCTTGTTGGTGATAAGTTGATATTGAAAATGACGATAGAACACTTGCGGAAATTTTGCACATAGAATTGGGATGGAGAAAGGATTACGTGGGTTAGTTTTTTTAAGGAAAATTGGCGTGGCTCCACCCACATTAGTTTGAAAATTTTAGAAATACATATGCACACTTGTAATGGTAATTTGCAACAAATGATGGTTATTTGAAATTAAATCATCCGCCGAGTAATTAAAGTTCCATTTCTCTCGAACTTAGACTTTTCTTTTCTTCTTTATTAATTAAACGGGCAGGGCATAGACAAACAGCGCATCTGCAACTCAGGGCTAATAACTTACCCTTACCTTCCAGTTTGGAAGCAGAATTTTAAAGGATTCCAGTATCCATGCCACGAAAATAGCCATAATTCTATTATAGTTCTTACATGCATTCTAAGGCATCCCTGATTTTCCCCCATTTTTTGTGTAGCCCTTTTCCAGTTATTAATTTTGAAAAAAAACGTTCCTTTTTTAAATGACCATAACTTTGCGAAAAATTCACCGATTTGGGCAATTTTCTCCTTGACATTTTTTTCTTTGGGAATTTACATAAAATTGAACAAAAAATGTAAAGCTGTAAGCTTATAAAATTTCAAATTTTATTTTTACGAAATGTTGATTTCCAAAAACCTCGTACTTATCGATTTTCTTTAAAAAAATGTGTAAAATATTATCTATCGTTCATTCCACAACTTTTGAGCCTATTCCGATAATCTATTTTTTCGAATTTTGGTTTTTATTTTTTAATCATTTCATTTCACAGCATTAACGAAGCTTTCATCGATTAGAAAAACGAAATTATTTACAAATATGGGCTAGATAAATCTGAAATGGGACCAGCTGAATGAAAGGAGTCTAAGTCTATTTATATTTGCTTTATATATTGTACGAATAGATGTTAGCCTACTTTCTCATTTTTTAAATGGATGGGCATTTAGTTAGAAGTTATCATCCAATATCAAAAAATTTCAATAGTAAGTAGGTGGACTACATAGTGTTATATTCAAATGCATTGAAACTTTAATTTTCAAGATTTTAGGTCCTTTGCTAGGGCAGAAACAATAATTTCAAGTATTGTACTTGAAGATAACGTATGTAGATAACATTTGAATGCAACATTTAAAAAGAATTGTTTTAAACGGTTTTCCATTTCCTAAAGCATTGCTTAATCCCATTTAACTATACTAAAGTAAATAACCTAAGGAAAGTATTATTTATTCGCATGTCGTAATTTTTTCTTTAACTTGCAGTTTTCTCCAATTGAATAAAAGCTTCTTTTCCAAATGAATAAAACCCCAAATTTATTTTCTTCAAAATTAGTAAATATTTCTTTAGCGTCATATCATTCTCATTTTTTTAATTAATGTCTTTGAAATATTATTTTTTGGAAATACTTTTGTGATATTTTTAAAATTATTGGTTATTTCTGAAAATAGAAATTTCGAGTCATTTTTTTAGAACTATAAAATGCGCTTGCCTGCCGAAATCAACTAAAGAGAACTTTTGAACTGCTGCAAATAAATTTTCCGAACCAAAATATTTAATATCCAAACGTTTTTGCTTAAATCCAACAAATAAAATCTAAACAAATTGACTGTTGATTAGTTGCAGTAGGTTCACTGCAGTAAGCTTCTTGTCATTATTACTTTAACTGATGTTTAATTTGGAAATGGCGTGGTGATCGATGGTTGAAGGGCAAAAGGAGAAAACGTTGCACTAGCCTCCCCAACTCCCTCGGTGCCCCAACGATTGCGAATTCCATGATCGGTACTTACACCAAACACAATCCAATCGTCCAACCGCCCGTCCATCCATCCATCTGACCATTCATTCTCGGCGGTACATAATAAGAGTCTATCAGGATTTTTCAATTATATCGAAATAGCGTTATCCGTACTTGCATCGCGTCAGAACGCATAATTACTATAATCACCTGAGTTATTACCTCGACGAATGTTGCACTGCAAATCGAATTTGCTCCCTCTCCCGCTGTCCACCGTCAATCGTCCAACTTCCAACGTTCGGCGTCCGACGTTCGACGTCCGATGTTAGCTGCGCAGCGGCATTAAGATCGACCGCAGTAGAAAATACGAGTGTTTACTTCAAAGCGCATATTACGAGTATAAGTAAAATAAGTAAGAAATATGACAGACATTATATTAAAAATATAAGCTGCCAATGTTCGGTGGTTCATATTCCACGAGTATCAGTGATTTTGAGTTCTATGTATATCGTCCCTCCACTCATTCTTTCATTCAGCAATTACCTCCAGTCAATTCGTTAATGTTTCACATACTCGTCGTACTGCACACTGAAGAGCCGCTTTATATATACATATGTACATACATATATGGGGCTGTGTATGTGAATGTGTGTATAGATCTGGCAGCAACCACAACAGATAGGCGAAGATTTTCATTTCAAAACCAGCATCGCAGAGTAAATTTAAAATTAAAATGAAATAGTTTTAAAATTTTTACTAAAATTCGTGAATGATATTTGCAGAACTCAATTGATTGATTTTTGTTAGCATATATGTATATGTGCATATGTATGCATATGTTCTTATGTTTGTGTGCGTGGTGATGATATAAAATCCCACTCACTTGGCCATCGAACATTAACGAATCGGACGCTTTGGCCATCTCGTCAATCAGCGATTATTTCTTCTTCGGCACTTTGATGAAAAGGCTAATTTGAGTGACTGGAGTCTATACACACACACACACACACACACACACACACACATCTCTATCCGTCCCTCCACAAATAAAGTATGTAGGCAATGGTAGGAATAAAGTACAATTGCAGAATTATGGTGCGAATGGGAGGGTACCTGCCTGCTCTGCACAGGGATGCGAAACAGACTACTTACTACACCATTCCATATAAAATGCGAATCACAATTTCCACAATTTATTTTCGAACGTGATTGGTGAGTGACCGAATACAAAGTACAACAACAATAAAAACAACATCACATCATCCAGAAAAAAAACCAACGGCTATGCAAAACAACAACCATAACGCAAGCTGCTGGATATAGTCGAAGGCAAAAGCACAACTGAAAATGCAACGAAAAGTGAAATAAAATTCAAGAAATTATGATGAAGATGCTTGCAATAATGATGATGATAGCGGCATGGTGAGGCAATTGCTTTGAGTTGGATGGAAGTGATGCGAATTGCGGTGCTTGAAAGCAACGATGCAAAGTCTGACACTAGGGGCCAGCCGGGCGCGAAAGGCAAAAGTCAAAGCTGGCTATATGCAGTGCAGCACTGAGCGCACACCCCTTGATTGCACTTCACACCATCTGCCATCTGCATTTGGCGTTCCGGCCAGCCGCCAGCCGCCAGCCGCCAGCCAGGTGAGTAGCAACTAGGCTGTGAACTTCTTAGCTGCTCGCCTTCTTTGCGGCAACAATGGAAGTTGCTGTTGCTTTTGCTTTTGCTGTTTGAGCAACAGTGATGGTGCATCGCAATCGCAATCGCGCCTAATTCGTTCCACGGCCGGTTGCATTTGCACTGCACTGAGACTTGCAACATTTAGCTGTCGAATGTGCATTGCCAGAGCAATAAAATGGCTAAAACTCAACGCCATTGCAATGCAACTGCGCTAATGTGTCTATGCTCATCTCACACACACACACACACATGCATATGTATATACATGTATTTGTATATGTATTATATATGTACATTTAGTTGCAATGGCGCGGCTTCTTTGTGTTGTCCGGCAACGGTGCTGAGATTCACGCTAGCCATTAATTGCCTCGAATATGCGATTTTGAATTATTGCAATGCCGATATAATCTAGGCACAATAAAGTCAAATGCTTTTCAATCATTCGAGCATCTACACACATCAACGTTTCTCTAGCTGGGGCTCGGAGAAAAAAAATCATTTTCGCAGACACCTGCGTAGCAAGGACTAATCAACTGGTGTTGCTGAAGATTCAATTAAATTATGCAAATTGGTAGATCTGCCGCTGTGCCCGGCAAGTATCCAATCAAATTCGAAAATATTGCACCCCCACCACAGTGGCGACCAACCTTGGTGAGGAAGTTGTTCAACAACAACACACTGACTGTGGTATTCTGGTTAAGTAGTTGTTGTAGTTGTTATAGTTGCAATTTCTGTTGTGTTTTCCAATGTTTTGGTTTCACTTCCATATAATTTTGATGATTATTTGATGATGTCGATGATGTTCACACAGCCCGCAGCCGAAAACTCATTACAAGCCGTTCCGTTGCAGTGCAGATGATCGGCGGGTCGCATCCTTTTAGCCGGCAAAGTCAAAGAAAAATTACAGCGCGCGGTTACCGTCGTCGACAAGTCAAACTCTCAAATTTACGCAATCTTGATTAAAGTTTAAGCGGCAACGAGTCTAACAACGTTTTCCAACCAGGAGTGGTCCCATCACTTCGTTTCACTCTCCGCTACTGACAGCGTTTGCAGCGTTACGTAGTAGCTACCGTCCGGCTCTAGGCTAATTTCTGCGGCACCTCGTTGAAGGCAGATGCACTACACACACACACACACACACACACACACACACACATTCATCTATACATAGGTATGTATGTGTTTGGATACGCATGCGCAGAGTCACATGCACGGCCATAGTACATACATACATACATACGTTAAGTGCAAAAGTACAAATGCCTGCGTTGAATACGTAATTCAAAGCAAATCATAAAGTGCATTCACAAGTGATTTTATTACAAATACAAACACACACACCCGCAAACATACTCATGTATATATGGGAGTGGAGACCAAGGTTGCCACTGAAAAACTGTCCTCACAACCAGGAGCTGACTCGAAAACCTACCAAAATGACGCCCCACCTGCCAGCACTTTTGATAAAGAATAGACCACATTTAACGACATTATATATATATTTACATATGTATGTACTTAAAGTACATACGTTGCTTGTACTTTTGCGGATGAGCAAAGGTGACCACAAAAGTTGGTTTACAAGATATTTCTAACAACCATTCCAAGTTTTTACTTTACGAGGATGACTTGAAGCTTTATACTCGTAGGAATATTGCGTGTCTTTTCGATGTTTTTCCATTGCAATATGAATTAAAGAATCTAACTGAGTGGTGTATCAGAAATAAACTATTGCTCAATAATCGTATCCCATCAAATAGTTCGATCTTAAATTTCCAACTCTCCACAGTTGAGAAATTTTTGGATGCAGTAGTTTTATTTGATTCCTAAAGTTTGCTCTAATTTAGCCTTCTTAAAGGGCAAGACTTTCAGGAACCCTACACTAGAAATTCACTATATAGCTCTTTAATTCGTTAAAAATTGGGATACGCATCTATAATCTGGAATCTATTTTACAACTCACACTCTGATCGATTTGAGCGGGTTCAACGAAATTTCACTCGTTTTGCTCTTAAATCACTTCATTTTAATGACGCCATCCCATCTTACAGTGCCCATTGTTTGCTTATGGACTTGAAATCTCTCGCTAATAGGAGAACCATTCAATCTTTAATATTCATCTTTCTTAAGCAATTCTTCAATTATTACCATATTCGAAGAAGATCATTGCCCAGCATTATATTGTTTAGTATAGGAAGTTTTTTTTGTAAAGTGTAGAATTTTAAATTTAAATAAAATAATGCGATGAACGCCTTCAATAGGTTAATTTTTTGGCGTGCTGTATGTGACATTTCTTCAATCAACCATAGACAATAAGTTACGAAACTCTCTCAATTGCTACCAAAATAGGGGGATTGAATTTGGGTTTTAAACTGGCAATATTTTCACTTCAGTACGCCTATTATCACCTGATAAGCGAAGAGCCATGTTACCAGAGGCAACTACGCGAAAATAACTGGCAAAAGCAGTGCGTTTTCTAATTGGATGAAAATGCAAATGCAAAGAACACTAACAAA
This sequence comes from Anomoia purmunda, assembly GCA_951828415.1. Lineage (NCBI taxonomy): Eukaryota > Metazoa > Arthropoda > Insecta > Diptera > Tephritidae > Anomoia > Anomoia purmunda. Next base: position 1,070,859 of record OX639996.1, read on the forward strand.
ATTTGACAAGTCGCACCAACCTACCACAGAGAAGAGAAGCTGCCAATTTTGTTAGAAAATACCCAAAATGGTAATCCTGGTGGAGACCCGAACGACTCGGCCCGTGAAACATCACACTTGTATCAAGATACTTTACTAAAAGCGAATGAATGTGTGTGTTTGTAAATATGGGTTATGCCATTGCGTTAACTATCGGATTTTGCTGGTAGTGGAAACAAAACACGCCCGCTATAAGAGGACGTGACACAAGAATCCGGAACTCACTTTTCTTTTGACCAACTGAAGGGCAAATGTCTTCCACATCTCTATAATAGATAGTCGCATTCCTATTCAAACAAAGGCCTGCATATACAATAAGTATTTACAATGATTTGAACGCTAATTCGTTTTTGTTAATTTTTTATAAAACTTTATTTTTTTCTATATCAAAAAGCTTATTGATTATACATAGTTGTTACAAAGCTTTTGGTTATGCAGTTTTAAAGCCCATTTAATTTCAATATAATAATATGCATGTCTAATGGTACTGGAAATTTTTGTTGATTTTTGCCAATTTTTTTAACCTTAGTCTTGCAAACATTTTTTTTATATAACAGATGGATTTTATATAAATTCCCGTTATAAATGAGATGCGTTAAATGGAAATAGTTTCCAAAATTAAAATTTCAAACAAATTTTGGATAAAATTTCCACTTTTAAATAATGGTTATAATACACCTACAGATCCGTTCGAAATTTAAGGTGAATATTTAGCCGCCTTTTCAACTTTTTCAAGGAAAAAGAGACTCCTGGCCTATCATATGGATTGAGAGAAATTGCTGTAAAAAGAATGAGAAAGTGAAATGAAATGGCACTTAAGAATTATTGACTACTTTTGGAGAATCGAGAGAAAGTAAGGCAATTAAGGCAACATTGTTTTTTTTTGGCGAAATGTCGTGAGCTAACTAAAACTTTTGTTTCTGCAGAATAGAGTGTTCCTTATTTCAAATTTTAAAGACTTAAATGCACGGGGATGAAAGTTTAGTAATAATAAAAATTAAAACATTACTCGATAGTGTGGTTTGACCCTAAGATAATTGGAGTGATAATAGGCAATAGGCTTCTTGGTCAAGAAACTTCGACGGCTCGTTGGAACGAAAAACGAAAACTTTGCTTGCCCTCCAGTGGGCAAACTAAAAACAAGTGTGATAAAAAATATATTCTGAGTTACGTATTCTCAGTTTCAAACCTACATTGAGATAAAAAAACCAAATTGGTCAAATGTTGAAAAGACAAAAATAAAAATACACAAAAACAAAAACGATGAGATGCGCAAAAAGAAAAAGAATGAAACAAACGTTTGTATGATTGTAAATAAAATATGTGCGTGTGTGTGTTTGGAGGTATCGAAGTATTCTAAAGACTTATAAATATGTATGAGTAGCGAAATTGCCGGATTCCTCACTGGTATTTGCAACAGACTTCGCTCCCAACAGGGGACAAGCAGCAAAGAAGCAACAGAAAGCTGGAGCTGGCAAACAAGATCGCAAACCTCAAAGGGTAAGCGCGCAACGGCGGCAATAAAACTCAATTCGAAACAAATCGAATCCAAGCCACTATCAACATCAACACAAACCACATTAAGAATTTTCATCGAGCCCCAAACTGCTAGCTCCAACAATCACCAACTAACGGCTATACCAACTACTCTACAACCCAACAATATCGTCAACTACTCGACTTACAGTAGATCAATCAGTGATCAACGGAATTCAAAACAAAAAAAAAAAGCGATCAACAAAAACAAAAAACAAAAAATATTCTCCTCCATACCGCTGACGCAACAGCTGAGACTGACGAACAGAAAGCGCGTAAAAAGCACGACATAATAATGTGGCCGGACAATATAAACGCCCCAATATTCTCAACTCAAAATTAAACAGATTTTTCATACATTCACACAGATGGATGGATCACCACCACCGGCTTTGCTGTGTAGCTAACTGCAGCAGCTAACAACCGGCCACTGGCCACTGGCCACTAGCCACTAGCCATTAGCCACTGCTGTAGACCATCACAAACATCACAATGCCGATCGCTGAGCAGTCCACATGCGGCAGTCGTAGTGCTTGTCAATTTGATCGATTTTCTAGAACGAAGCCCATATTAATTTATACCTGTAGCATTTACGCCATACTCTACGGAGCGCGCAGCGATCGATGCTGGAGATAGAGAGAAGCGAAAATTCATTGCACCGCAATTTCATTAAAACTGCCACAAATCGGAGCATCATTCAACAAAAATATAAAAAGAAAACAAAATAAATAAAATAAAGTTAAATTGTTCAACACCTTTTTAATGAGCAAATTCACACTAATAACAATATCGATGTATTGTAATTTCGCTGATGAAGAATACCAGAATTGCACACTTAAGTATTCCGTATTATACGGATTCATCTCAGATTTATTTCAACCCGAAAATTTAAAGATGTAAAGTCTGTAGCAAAGAAAGTAGATTTTAAAGAAGCTGCATGGCGTTTCGCTTTCTGTAGCAAGAATTTTTGTCCAATTTCAATACACCAGACACTAATTGGATCAAATTAGATTCTAATATCAACAGATTCTAATATCAATCAGCAAAAGTCAATTCTGATATGGTGAAATTGGGCATTATTTTCTGTTCGAGGAACGAAAGGAGTGATGAGTGAAGGCGCTTTTACCTGGGGCTCCGCTCGCAACAGAACAGGGAATAAATAATTTCACCAAAGGCAATAACTTTTAATTCATTTTTAGTTTTGGTTTTTAATTTTCTACTTCATATCCTTTATGTTCAATGGCAATTGCGCAGTCTATGCTCAACGTAAGCAAACGGTGGTGAGATTTATGAGTCTAATTTTCGTTTTCTAGAGTTGAAATGCTATAGATATTCGCTGATCGTCCTAAGCGCTTGGGCAGGTGGTTATATAAATCAAGTCAGTATTTCTTTCTTAATGAAGTTTAAAAAATTATATTACTGAATACTGACAATGTAGAATGTAGAATGTACCACTATGAAGAAGAACTAGTATTTTCATATTTTTTATTCACTGTAAGTGCAAACTATTTTATGAACTGCTTTCAAAAACTTTTGTGTAAATATATACATACACATAATACTTGATTTAACTTAAGTTGTTGATTTAAAATTTTGTAACAGATGGCAATTCCCGCCAAATACGTTTCTGGAATAAATTTTCCTTAAACCTTTTTCGTTTGACACCAGTACAGTAGAATTTCAATTAACTTATCAATTATCAATTGAATCAAAGTTCTTTAAAATGTGTCTGTCCACTTCAAAAATAATTTCGCATAAACGCTTTCGTTTCACATTAATGCAGGTGGCAATAATCTTTAAATACATTTTAATGATTTAGTTTTCTGAAGTTGACTTCCTTTGAATCCCATTGATTTAATTTAGTTTACTTTTTTAAGCAGGTGGCAAATCCCGCCAAAAGTATTTTCCAAACAAAACTTTCTAAAAAACCCTTAGTTTGACACCCATATTTTAATTTTAATAAGTTTTTCAAAGAGTTTTCTTAAATATTTTTCAGTTTGACACACATATTGTAAAATTTAATTTAATTAAACTTATTTTGCATTTAAACAGGCGGCGAACTTGTTTGAAAATAGCCTCTTTTATTTGATACCTTTATTGCAATACTTGATTTAATTCATTGTTTGAATTGAAGTTAACATTTTAAAAAGGTGGCAGCTCCCTTCAAAATATTTGTATATAGTGATCCATACAACGGACTATAAATGGGCCAAATCTTATCCATCAGATCAGTCAGGTCTGTCCAGTTGTCATATAGCAATATACAATTTACTTAATCGACTGTAACTTGACCTGAAGAGGTACTAGCACATTCACTCACAATATTAGTAGGATTTATGAATATTGATGGTGTGTGTTTGTATGAATGTGAACACCTAAGCGATGGAATGCATATTTGTTTGCAACTTTTTTGATATCCCTATCGATCGTCTTTCGTCGATAGCCTTTTTATTTCATTGCATTTGATTGTATTTAAACATTTTACGGGTATTACTTCTATTATGGCAGCTGAAATGAAACAAAAGTTTGCAGCAATTTACCCTTTCAAGTTAATAGCCATGAAAATGGAGGTCCCAAGGCGCTTGACAAACGACAGTTCCAAATAGCTCCTACTCCGACTCCGACTCCGACTTCGATGTCGTCGACTGTATTCGAATGTAAAGATTGTCACGCTTGTCGTGTCGATTGTAATTATCGCCACAGCTGATGCCCAAAAATGGGTACTTACTTGTAGTTTAACATAATAATTACTAAAACCATCAGAAAACAAATTAGCAGCTAGCATGGTTTGCCAACATGTGGATACACAAACACACACACACACACACACACACTGTTATAATAGTACGATGGCAAACGAGCGTCCCTGCAGGAAAAATCTAAACAAATTATACGCGTGTCATATCTGATATCCGCAATAAATGGTTAATTTTTGGTAAGAAAACTTTAACTGTACTACAAGTATTCCTGTAGTCTTATAAAACTCCATGCAGTTTCGAAAATCTACACATAACTGTTCATTCGAGATTCACTAGAAGCGCACGAGTTCGGTACCAGTAGATTTTCCTACACGGAAAGTCGAATTCCTGTGAGGACACGTGTCCAACGTGCTCGTACAGACATCTCGGACGCCTAGAAAATGTGTCGCAAACAAGGAGGCATTTGCCAAATAAAGAATGAAAAATTCTCGATCAAAGTCAGCCTTAGAAATTTGCTAACTACATAAATATAGCAGTTCCAATAAAAAAGGGCTTATTTAATAAGAGAAACAACAATGTATGTATGTATGTATGTAGTGCGGCGACAAGCCATTCGTCTTGGACGGGCACAAAGTGATGTTTAGACACTTGCGGATGCCCTACTTGCATAAACGCACTTACTTACCTGAATACCTACATATGTGATTATATGTGTTTGTGTATGTGTATATATGTACGTATGTTCATATATACAAACAAAAGTGTAGTTGCAAAACAAAATTACCTAGCCATTCAAAAAGCTATCGATATTGAATTTGATTGTGTAATTCGTTGCAAAAAAAAAATTGGCTTGATCGAACTCATGCGCAGTGTTGACGCGGAATTTCAAAGAATTGTACAGTCGAAGAGTCGTAAAATGGATTAAATATATTATTTCATTTATTTGTATACATATATCGAAGTATCTTTCCAATGAAAGCTTTTGTAAAACCACAATGCAAATAAAACAAAGGAATATTCCTATCCACTCCAAGGGACTATTCAAATACAGGATCGGATGTTCTTCCGATATGTAAACATTTGTCAACAGATTTTCTTTCTTAGACACGTTTTGGAAATCTTAAACCAGTAAAACTTTAATCATGGGCCACTTCATACCGAAAGAAAATTGGATCAAAACCAAATATTTGCTGAACAACTCGCCTCCAGCGCCACCTATCGCATATATAAAAGTATTTTTATTGCACCAGCGCCATACCTTTCTAATAGCATTAATATCGGACCTTAAATATGGATTTCTGAATATCTCGACTCACGGGAATATATTCCTATCTAAATTTGATTGAAATCCATCAGGCGTTGAGCCAAGTTGTGACAAAGAAAACGGCTATATTTTGGTTCGTAAAAACAACATTTAAAAAAATTGTCAAAAATCCACAAGAATACTCACACACTTCAGAATTGTTGTTTGAGTTGCCGTATATGGGTGGTAGTGGGTGGTTTTTATCTGGTTTCCTTCCATTTTAAAATTCACACTTACAGATCTATTCTGCACTGGTTTCAAAATATTCCAGTAACTTAACACCCTTTTCGTATTCTGTGAATACTTATTGCCGGTGGATTTCGTTACCTAAGCGCATTGGGCGGTAACAAAGTTTTAATAGCGACGAAAACAATCTGAAGAAAATAATTATATTATAATTTGTATAATTAAATCTTGCTTACAGTTTATTTATAAAAGTTGCAACCCTGTGCCATGGAATATGCAATATTTGACCTTTTTATTTGGCCAACTGTTGACATCATTACCATTCGCTCGAGAATTTCGATTACTAGACGTTATTACAATTGTCAATCATAAAATTTGCTGGTAACAAAATCGCCGATAACATGGATAGCTTAAAGGTTTCTGCGTACAAATCTAGAAGCGATGTACAATGGTGGCTAAATCGATCAAGTCTGCATTTCGACCAGTGGGCATCGGTAATAATTTATTTAATTATTACACCTTTTGCCGCCAGTATTTAACTATAACCGAAACTACTACATAAATCAATGACAATGGACTTCAAACCGAAGGCATCGTTTCTCCTATGTTTTGTTTACTTTAGATGAACGATCGTCTTAAATAAATGTAGAATAAACAATTCGCGTATGAATATGAATGTGTGTGTTAAATCGTTGAATGCATCCATTATGTTTCATCTCTGCTTAACGTCTGTGTTCTGGGAACCGTTTATATTCAATAATAATTGCTTCTCAGCCAAATGGTCTTTATTGAACGCCAATATCAACCTTTATTGATACAAAACTAACTGATCGAGAGCGAAAAGCGATCAGTGAATGTAGTAGATATCTTCATATCCACATACACAAACATCAATATGCATGCATACATTCATACGCGTTTATAAATATTCTAGTCCACATAAATAGCTACCCAGCGGAAAACCCTAACTAAAATTCTGTTCTAAAAACATAATCAAAGTCGGATAATGAAAGATTTTTACATTCATATGCGGATAATGTATTGTATTTTATTTCTTTATAAATTAAAAAAAAAATATTAAATCTTATGAAACATGTGAATTGAGTTGTGTTTGCTACAATAATAAAAAAAACTTGCCCGTCTAAAATTTCAATCACTTGAACATGAATATTTGTACACTTAATTAACTAAATATAATTTAATAGTTATTAGTTTTTAAGTTAATAATATTATAAGTATATATGTGGTACTTCTAATGGGAAGGATCCACTAACATCATTGTTTTAAGTATGCCATCGCATTTGCTTATTGTCTACCGACAGATTGCAAATAAAATGAAATTAAAAAAAAAATAAATTCTATTTGGTAATTTTTAAAGTTTTTGCGGATTTGGCAACCACCTTAGTCAGTTCGAGTACCCTGCTTCAAATATCGGCCGGGATATGTAACACCAAAAATATCATAGAAAAGCTTTTTTCTAATAACTGCCGCTCCTCCCCAGGTAATGGAAAATCTTCGAGTACATTTCTGACATAAAACTGCGTTTCGTAAAAATCATTTGCCATTCAGAGCCTACACTTGTAGCACAAAATCACGTCTCTCGCCAAAAATTGTTATAAGATTACGAGTATATGGCAAATTAGTATTATTATTAAGAATTTCCGTAAGTTTGGACTCGGTTTATTTTCTCACAGGGTTACATTATTGTTACTCTATTCCTCAATTTCAAATCGAAAAAATTCGCGAGTTTCCTCTACTAAATACATACTATATACACACACACACACATTGGCAAATTATGTAAGTAATGCTCACACAACAATTCGGGGATAAACTCACAATAATTGCAGGAAGTCGATGAAGGACGAATCCTCACAATCGCTATTAATAACTACAATATTGGGCGATTGCCGGCTCTTAGATATTGCACATTATTACTTATCAGAAAGAACAGTTCAAACATGGAACAACCAGCTGCAGTAAAAAGTAACACTAAAATCTTTCAGATGCTTGTCTACCTTAGGTACAATGACAACGGTTTTGCAATCCCAGATATTTGCTACACTTAAGATAGCGAACTGGATAATTAGAGAACGGTGGTGTGGATACGAAATCAGATTCTGCAGTGGCATCCAAACTGTTTTGAAGGTCTTGGAGGTTGCTCGCACCTCTTCAAAAATTGTCCAAGAAACAAACTTGGGTTGAACTCTATTAGAAAATGAAATTATCTCAAACGCGGTATTCAAAGTAATGAACTGGAAGACGAATTGGCTATTAGCGGATATTTGAAAGACTCCATTAAACTGCAGGGCCAAGCATAGCAGAGACGGTTAGGTGCATCAGGAATGTCACGAATAATACGCCGTTGGTGCACTACCGACACCTGCAAAACAACCAAGTGCTTCCTGAAAAGACCGGACAGGGTGGTGGTGAAATTCCTTCTTATACAGAGGAGGGAAGTGTCACGAGCCCTGGTTAAGTTGATTATAGAACACAATCCAAAGGCATCATCCACGACCCTATGTACGCATTTTATATTGAGAATGAGGGTAGCACAGAGCATTTACTCTGTATCTGTCTTTTGTAAGGCTGAAATGGAGCAAGTTCGGGCGAAATGTATTGAGAAGAAAACGTTCCTTTTCTATCCCTTGACAAGCGCCTCAAATTTATCAAAGAGTCTGGAAGATTTGACCTTCCGCGCACCCTAGTTAGTTGATCAATGTATTCTTGTTTCGATAATCCACGTCGAAAGTCGAAAATTATTCAAAAGTAGGCTAAGAAATTCCGCCCTATTCCAATGCCAATGACAAAACTCATCGCATGACTATTGCCATAGTTAGCACGCCTAAAACTGTGAAGCAGACTAGAAAAAAAAAATAGTTTCGTTATTGTCACACACTAATTAGGCTTTAACAAGAGCATTGACAGTTGCCATCATTAGAGAAGTAGCAGTTAAGACAATAGTCATGCGATAAATTCCAAATCGCAACATTTAGAGAACATCCCTCGTATTTGACATTAATTTCACAACAATTACTGTTGCATAGTTTCCAGAGCAAAACACGTTACTCTTTCACCACTATTGGGCTCATTTACCGCAGGACAAATTTAAAAAGTTGCTAAATATTTAATTTATCTATAAGGTAATGTCCCATCTAAGGTTCTTAGCACATATTTTTCTTTCGTGATCAGGTGATTAACTTACAATAATAAGTCCTTCATTTTTGACTGAAGTTGTAGTATGGTAGGGAAAGGGTTTAATATTTCATATCGTTTCATAGCTTACGTTTACTTATTAAATTGAAAAGAGATTATAACACTCATTTCCTAAAATTTAAAACACTTATTAACGTGTATTAAAATTATTATTCCAAATCCGTACTTTCCTTCCATTTATGCATTTTATCTTTTTTTAGATATCGAGAAGATGCTCTTTGCTGGGGTGACAGGTAAGGTTGCGGTTTTTTCTATATTCCGTATTGGTTGCGTAAATTCATAATCGTTAAAACGTACAACACATTCACTTCTAAAACGTTTTCGTTATATTTCGTAGAAAATCTATGGAGGAAATCGGGGCCGCTCAATCCTCGGTCAACGCCAGGTAAGCAACATCGCAGATAAAAATATTTATTTTAAGCTGACTATAACTTGCATACATTCATATTTACATATTTGGAATGGGATTTGTTTTAAAGTGTGGTTTGACAGACAAAATCACCTTTTAATTTTTATATATCTTGAGACCAATAATTTTTAGTAAAAATAATATTTTATAAATATGTAATTGTCACTAAGATCTGGTTATTGAAATTTATTCTAAAGGTCATATTACTGTGCTAGAAAATATGTTTTAAAACCTCAAAAATGTGGTAATGACCTTAAGCGTTAAGCGTTTTTCGCAAATTTTTCCTAATCTCGTATCCACATATTTTTAACGGCTAACCCAAGAGGTATATATAAAATTCGGAGTCGGGGTAAAACTTGAGTTAATCAATTTGTGTTACAACGTCAAGACGCACACCAAAAATTGTAGGAGAAGTTCGGCCAAACATCAAGCTGTGGTGTAAGTGCCAAATTATTAGTTTTATCAACCAGGGTGGCGGCATCGATTAAGTTTTCTCATCTTATAAATTTAGCAATGCATAGTTGTACTTGCAAGTCAGAAAATCCTTTAGTGAAAAATAAAAATCATAATTCAAACAGAAAAAAATAAATAAAAACGGAACTCGGAAAAATGTTTGAACAAATGTAATCTGCGACATCGCACAGTGCTTCGCTTCCATATAAAAGGTGGTGGATGAGTGAATTTAAATGAAAATTGGATTTCAGAATGCTGATTGCAAAACTATTAAATATTGATGTTTGGACCACTTTCTTGCATTTTATTTAAATGTATTTCACTCCAATCTATTTGAAAACTAACATTATGCGGTTTTTAATTTCCCACCAGTTAACAAACATTTAGGCGTTTATTATCGCCTCTGCCTGTTTGCTTTGTTGTTGCTTCCCCATAAAAAGTGTTCATTAAGTGCGCAGAACGAACTCGAACGAGCATAAAAGTGGTCAATAAAAACCACCTATTATTTAATAAATGATGACACAGCGATGGTTATTCGAAATTATAGCCCCCTTTGTAGTTGTATATCAGTTTATACATATATCTTTATTTCAAAGAATGCAAACAATTTGCAAAAATTAAACTTTAAATTAAAAGAAAAAACTCACTTTTTCATACATAAATTTTTCCCCAGAAGATCTTGCGAATTAGTCACGTTTTACCTCTGGTTTTTGCCATATATTCCCATAATAGTGGCAGAAACTGAGGGCCGCAGTGTGCATCGTCTTCCACTTAGATTTTGATTATAATCTGCTGCCAAATAATAAATCTCGAATGTAACATATCGCTCTGAGAGAAACTTATTCGAAGAGAAGAAGAGCATCCAGAAAACGATTTAGATTCACACTAACTGTTCTTACTTATAAAACCAAATCGTTGGGCTTTTACAATAGGTATTAAACACAAAAAATTTCATTTTTCAGAGTGAAAGTAAAAAAATTTGGAGAATGCTTACGCAAAGTTTCGAAAGTATAAAAATAATTCTAACGTTGGAGTCGCCTTAATGTTCAAACATTTATTATCCAATGCATCTACTCTAAATGCTTTCATCTCTCCTTGGCTATTATTCTACGAGAGTTTTGCATCGGTGTCTAGATTTTTATTGCGCTCAACTGAATTTGTTATCATAAAATTATTGTGGCCAATCGTCATTTGGTCGGGGCCGCTAGCTAACTTCTTTTGCGGCTTAGGTGACATCTAAGCGGGATGTCCTTTGTGCGCTGCCGTTCTTGGCACATCGTTTAAGCTTAACAATGCCAATAATGACAACAACAAAGCATCAATGCTGTCAACAGAAGCAACCGCAACAACACTACTGTGTCGTTGTAACACTAAGTACATACATGCATACGAGTAGTAACTGAGTACAAGGTTTTTAATGCGAATCACAGTAGAAAAAGTACAAATATCAGACTAATTGGATTTATCTTGTGACTGCTTATTTAAAAGTGAGGAGACATAGACGCGTCGATATTGGCTGACGGCTGACATTCTGCATTGTCAACTACTTTGACCACATCTCGTAGTAGAGAACGCATCTCGTTGGCACACAGCCAGTCACACACACGCGCACACACATACACATACTATTTTATAGAAATTTATTGGAATCAGATGTAGCTGGAGTAAAAGACTTTTGAGCCACTTGCCACTTGCCATTTGGCACTACATAAATGTATGTACATTCAAACAAACACACAAGGCCTTATTTAATAACCTCCAATCAACTAACTGGCTTCTTGTAAGTTACACATACCTAGATAAAGAAAATTCAGAGCTGAGCGGGTGAAGGATTCCAGCGCAAAATTCAAAACTAAAGATTTTCCTTATGCTGCGAACAATTTGGATGCGACTGACAATCGACAATACCACTAGAGCGGTCTATGTATGTTACTTGTACTGGCGTTGTCGGGAACTATTTTATAAAAAGACGACAACAACAATCTAAACAATATTACCCACTAATTATAATATTAAACAAATAAAGAAGTGCTGTAGTTTGTATACCTTTTATTAATATACGAAAATGCATTGTTAGCGCGAAAATATTCAACTTTAAAATACTATTTACTTTCCGCAAATAAAATAAAGTAAGATACGACAAAATATGTATGGAAATATAATGATAGTAATTTAAAAAAAAATGCATAAAAAATTCATCAACAACTAATCATTTACAGTTTGTTGTTTTCTAGTAGAGAAATTTGGTAGCAATGAATGTAGGTCAAGTTGACTCAATCGCATACCAAGGAATGCTATAAATATGAAGTTTCCAACCACAAGTTATTATTGATGATCTTATCAGTAGAACTGGTATCATTATAAGTAAATAGCTTACATAAGAGCTTTAAAGTAAAACCTCATACCTGAACAATCAGTCGTATGTGAACTATAAGTTAAACTTACCACATCATAAAATTGTTTTTAGCTGATTTATTTTAGAAGTGATAACAATCAGTTCATCGAAACTAAACGTTATAGTTATGCGATCTTAATGGTTTATAACCATGGTATCCTTAATTGGAAGCAAGTGCGATTACACAAATTTTCAAAAATTCTCATAACAACAACATTTGATGCATCAATCTAATGTCTAATTTCCAGCTGAATCCTACTGAATTTTTAACATCTTCGCCTTTAATAAACCGATTTTATGTTACACACATCGAATCAAAGTTAAAATATCATTGTTGATCACTGTTTATTTTTTTACTATTTTATTCTTATCAAACAACCGACAAACCTCAAGAATGAATAATTACTTCATACTCGTATTCGTCAAATTTCTTCAGTAGATCACACAAACGGGTGATTGAATAGAAGCCAGTTTACATAGCTCCCAATAAATCGAGGTATGCAAGCCTTTTTACGATTCCATTTATTTTCGAATTACATCCAATTGTTCAAAAATTTCAGCCAGGTGTATGAAAGGGTAAATACCCCGCACCCCAGGTTATTAAGAGGCATCAATAATGCTATTTTCAGACTCTAAATAAAAACTCTAAAAATTTGTTACATTCTATAGGTCGGTGTTTGGACGAACATCCCCTACAATTTATGGTGTGTGTCTTATTGTTGTACTCTCAAAAAAAAAAAAAAAAAATATTTGGATTGAAGGAAAGCAGCTATCAAACGAAAGAAAATGAAAGGGCGCTCAATAAATATTTACTACTTTTGAAAACAGATTTCATTTTATGCAGGTTTTTATTCATTTTGAAGAAACCTTTACTCAATCGGGAGAAAATATCGTAATTTCAAGAAAAAATAACATCAATATAAGCTTTCTTAGGTTATTTTGTTTTAAGGGGCCTGCCGTTTTACGACGACTCCGAATTGAAAATGATTTTTTTGAGAAGAACCCGGGGCGAGATATGAACCCGGGACACTCAGTCAGACTCGTATAGAACAGGTTCGATAGCTGTCGGCCATACCTATAATGCCTCATACTCAGTTTTGCAACACACACTGACCGGAAGTATTCGCAGAGAATATGGATTCAATGGAGAATATTTCCTGATGAAATGATCTTGTTCGTCCTTGAAGTTCCCTATTAAAAATCAAAATACTGTAATCCAATGCAAAATTTTCAGAGAAAAGTTAAAACAATATCTCACCCTAATTGTCCGGAAATTAATCTAAATTGTTGACAAAAACATATATCTTAAGTGGTATATGTATTAACTTTCATATCCCTATATACCAAAATCTTCTTCCGTTCAATTTCTACACATTAATTCATTTTTTTTTATTGTTGTAAAATTCTTTTTTTCTCGAGAATACGAATTGATCTAGAAAACTGTGTTCACAGTGTTACGAATATAGGTGAACTATTTTGTATTGTTGCCATCTAAATTTTAGTTTAAGTAAACTTTCGTACTTACATTCATAGTCACCAAAAATATTTGTATATAAATATTTGGGATTGTAGAGTCGACCAATCACCAAACATGTGAAAAGGTTAATTTACGAACGAAAACGAAAACCCACGCGCACCACTGTTCTTGTTAGTATCTCCTATTACTTTTGAATGTAATTTTGTCATACGTATCATATACATAAGCAGTTTCAGTATACATACGTATGTACTTATGTTTGTATGTTTGTATGAAATCTACTCGGAATGAATGAAACGGCCTATCTCTACTCTAAGATCAAAAAACTTCACAATTTTATTGTTTCCTCTGTTGCTTGTTTCACTTTTCCAGTGGCTTGTTTTTTTCACCCACGAGGTTTACTAAGAATCATCTCGGTGGATCATTTGTATATGGGTATATGTAGTGTGTGTGTTGTAAGTGATATTTATTTATTTCCGTGCCGAGTGATTACGAGTATGATTTAAAACTTCAATAAACGGCTTGTGACTTGGACTTCTAAACTGACTCTAAACAACATAATCAAAACCATTTCAACATTTTTTCAACTCTCACGTGTTCACAAATAAATTTGTATACATATGTATAATTATATAATATTTAACTTCTTTTATTGGGGTTGATTTAGAATTAAATTGAGCAGACAATAATCATACTGAACTTGAATTTTAGGCAAAAAATATCAAATATTAAAGATGTGTGTTGGTATAACGCCAATGCAATCCCATTGAAATTCTCAGTACCAGGAAAGGTTGATGTTAGTTTTGCTAGTTTGAAGAACGATATAGAATCCTACTAAAAATAGGCATAACGTTCTCTTTTCTAATTTGTGTCATACATACGTATCGGAACATTAATCAACTAAATAACTTGTCAAAGAATTTTCTTCGGGACGTTGAAGACATAGCTCAAACTTTTTAAACTAAAGAATTAGAATTCTATACAATAGTTGTGCCTATTGCTTTATAAGTATTTATATTTGTATTTTCCTTTGGGCGCTCGAACGCAAAATATTCTTTACAGGCCAAAAATTATCGCAAGCAGCAGTTTTTTTCTTAAAACTTCAATATGAAAGTAACTCTGGCTAGCCCACTATGGTTCCCGTTTGATTACCATTTGTTTGCTATAAATTCAAACAACTTTTTAAGAGATTTTTATAGAAAAATTATGCTAAGTATCTTAGAAATACCTTAGGACCCTCAGATGGATAAATTATATTTGGAAAAAATCAAAAATGGAACCAAAATTTGTAGCCAAAATTTACTACTAACAAAAAGATCATCAAACAAAATTCACAGATGCAAAAATCACCAATCACTGTTTCTGTTGACTAGTAGTAGCTGTGATTGTTGATTCAATGTGAAAAACTCACCGATTGTTAAATATCGCTCATCGCTAGCACAACACTGGCCGACTAAAAAATAACAGGTGGATATCATATATGATTGGTAGATTGCATTCTTAATATAAGCATTTATTCCAAAATGCTACATACTTGCTCCAATAATAACGTTACTATGGAATATTAAATAAAAAAATATATATTGAAAAAAATAACAAAACATTTTTACACTTTCTTACTTCTAACTCTTTCAAGATTAAAGAAAACACATTAAGCTAGAATTTGTTGTTTGCATAATGGATTTTAAACAGTTTTATGTATAATTTACTTTTTCTATATGAATTCAATTGGATTTTGTCATAATATATTGTATATATATTGTATGTACAATTATATGGCCTCAGTCCCACAGTGGAATCGTATTATATTTCTTTCGCAAACTTATAACATTTTTTATTGTAAGTATAATGAAAATCTTAGCACCCGAATACTCTTATTAATTTTTCTTTACGGGAAGCAATAACTGGAGTTAAAAACTTGGAAGAAGGACGAAAAAAATTGGAAAGAATATACCAAAAAAGGAAAGTGAAAGCAAAGTTTATCGCGAAGCGACTCATTTCCAAAAAATGTTTCAATGAGAAAATGAGAAAATTTTCCGAGAATCTTGGCAAGTACAAATGTGGAAAATTCTTAGGTGAATCAATCAATCAATAAATAGCGATATAACCGCCTAGGAGAATTTCGTCGTTTCTAGTAAAGTACGCCAGTCGTTCCTTTATTTTGCTAACTGGCGCCAACTGCAGATACCAAGTGCTCCCAAGTCCTTCTCCACCTGGTCTCTCCAATGTATAGGAGGCCTTCCTCTAACTCTGCTACCATCAGCGGGTATCGCGTTAAATACTTTCAGGGCTGGAGTATTTTCTTCCATACGTACAAAATGTCCTAGCCAATGAAGCCGCTGAATCTTAATTCGCTGTACTATGTCACTGTCGTTATAAAGCTCATACAAATCATCTTTCCATCGTCTGCGGTATTCGCCGTCGCTAATACATAATGTTCCAAAATTCGTTCGGAGAATCTTTGGAGTTGCGAATGCGTTGACTGTTTATTTGATGACAGGGGTACTTCGTTTTGCCCTCGGTATCCTCCAGACCCATTCACTTCGCTTCTTCATCCGGCTTGGAAAAGACTGAACTATCGGCGCGGTTGTTGAGGTCAATGATGTCGATGTCATCGGCATACGCCAGTAGTTGCAGATGGTGTCTTGCCGGTTTAATTCTGCAACTTGTATTATCTTTTCCTACATAATGTTAAAGAAGCCATACGACAGGGAGTCACCGGAGAGATCTTTCCCAATTGTTACTGCGCTGGTGGTGTTCACCAACGTCATTTTACATAGCCGCTTTAATTTTGCAGAGACACCAAATTCAGACATCGCGGCATATAGGCAACTTCTATCATGCTATCGATCCTATTTATTGAATATAGAATCACCGACAATCAAAAACACTAACCGACATTCCTTTTGTCATATCGAATCGAAAGGCAAATTACGCATTCGAATGTACTATACGTACATAATTCTCATATAAAGTAAATTTGTTCAATCTCTTCCTCCTTCTGTCATTTAACTCATTACCATCCGAACAGAAAAAACATATCAGTATTTTTGCTTTGATTTTTTTTTTAATGATGTTAAAAGTTTTAAACCAAACATATTATGCACAATTCATTCAAATTCAGTTAACTTCTCATATTCGGAAAAGCAAAAAGATATGGTACTATAATGTTCGAGCATATAGTAAAAATATGTATGTATGTATGTGTGTATATGAATGAGCCTGTTAGAAAAATCAATCGTCACAGGTATTCATATGGTGATATTTTTTTGCTGTGACTTCATGCCCCAGGTTGTGTTGTTTGTTCCAATTACTATTTGGTATTTCAGTCACAACTTGTCCATCAAAACAATAATGCCAAACGTTAAAACAGCGTCAATAGTCAACATATCGCTATATATGTAAATATAGATATAGATTTGTACATTATATGCACAACTTTTGGATGTATTGGCTCATAAAATGTTTAAACATTATACATACTTACTTCCATACGTATTTAGCTAAATAACTGCAGTGTGTATTCAAATATCTACAGTACTCTCTTGATAAACTCTGTCCTCTTCACTATCGTTGTTCAATTTTATTTCTGTACATTTGGAGCTCAAAGCGATTTTTAATTAGGAAAGGAAATTGGAAAAAGACAACAACAGTCAGAGCGGTGGATATTATGGTTGATATTTCGGGTATCAGCACATCTTCTTATCGGATTTCTTTCAAGACTCCACTCGGGTATGAATTCACAACTTCCGTCTTGCTGGGTAAATATGCTGCCAGTGATCCACAGCGGGCATCAAAATTGCTGATAATTTTTCGCTTTTTCCTTAAAAATTAAAAAGATTGCTTTAAATTTGATATAAGTAGTACTGAAGATCTTCATATTAATATTTTCTAGGCTGAGATTATTATACACGATATTATTATTTTTTTTTTTAAATCTATAGTTCAAGGAGAAGCTCCCATGTTGTTAATTAGGCTATGTATGATTTCCATAAACAAAGAAAAGTACTATTTATAAATGCAACAATTCGCATAAATTACTGCAATTTCATTTCATTTATTTGAGTCTATGATAAGCAATCTTACAGACTAGATTACATAATATGTAAAAAATAATAATATTTTATTAATAACACAAAGATTAAATATTAGATTTAAATATCTACATCGGCAATGAAAATTCAATAATTGCAGTTTCGAAATTCTATTCAACTCTGTGAAGTAATAAAGTAACGTAAGTTTCCTTAACTGGATGCATCTAAAAAGGAACTTTGAGGGAGTTTTAGGATAGTAAAAGCTTAGAAAAGTAAAGCGGGTGTAGGGTAAAACGAACGAAATAAAGCTTTCTTTTGACGTCTATTTCAAAAAGTTTGGAACAAACTGTTAATTTTGAAATAGGCCGATAATTTGAAACGTCATTCCTACTTGCAGATATGAACATTGGGATATTAGCAGCAATTTTACAACAATCAATAAATATGCCTGATGAGCGTAGGAGATTTGACGTGAGAGATTTCGATAGTGATATAAAGATGGTTGAGACGCATTGCTTTAGAAAATATGAAGAAATACCATCATTGTCACCTTTCATAGATGGTTTAAGCCATGAAGTACCTTTATAAACATCTAACTCAGATAATATTAGAAACACAAGGTCTAAAGAAGAATGAAGAGGGGAACTCACAGATAGTATTTCAGTTCATCATCTGTAACAAAATTAGATTTGAAGAATTCTGCAAAAAAATTTATAGAATCACTCAGGGACTGCGAACTCATACCTTTAAATTCCATACAAGTTGGAATATTTGTCTCACCGCTTTTATAAAGAATATAGCTCCAGAAAGCCTTTCTTTCAGCTCAGATTCCAATCTGACCGAGTGATATGGTAAGCCTTGTACAACCTGTATTATTTATTTCTTTTGTTTTTTTACGGTTTTGAGATTTTTAGTATACCACGGCAGTTTATGAAGTCTAGGCAGTAGAAGAGAAACTTTGTAAGTGAATAATTCTGTCAATTTATGTAGATAAGTTTCAAAGCCCAAAGAGACATTTTGGGAAATCAGAATACTCTTCCAGATTATATTAGAAATAGCGGTATTGGAGTCACAAAAGTCAGCACCACGAAAGTCGAAAAACTTCTGATTATTAATTTGTATAGAAGAAATATCATAGAATTCTAGAGTTACGATGAAAAGAGCGTGATGCTTATCTGTAGAACTAATTGAAAAAAAAAACATTCATTCAAAATGAAGGAATATTAATATTTGCTGCAGTTAAGATGCCTTTGTTTTCAAATCTTTTCACTCAGTGAGATTAAAATCACCTAGAATGTAGAAATTAAGGTTCTCATTATGCTCAACAAGATTCAATATGTTCTCAACATTCCAACTATACAGATCATCCGAACTATTTGATGGGACATAAGACACACACATCAGTTGCTCATTACCACGACCACCTAAAATACACACACATTTAATCTAAACGTTGTCAAGGTTACCAAAAAATGTGTAATAGGTTTTTAGAAACTTTCAACGTTGCCACTACGCTGCCATTCTTTGCAACCTCATTTAGTTCAAGTCTTATTCCAATTCAGGTACTGACTTCCAAATTTGAAAATCCCACAAAATTTGTTACACTCCCTTAAAAAGATTGCTTGGAAATTTGCTCACTTAATATTTTTTATCAAAATTTCAACCAAACTTGGTAAATAATGATATGAAGAAATTTTTCAATGGACTAGATAATTTTGGTGATAAAAAGAGGCATATTGTTATGAGAGTCTAGAGCTAGGAAAAATCATTTTGTTTAGTTTACCAGCACTAATTTTTCTCAATGAAAAAAATTTTAGTTTTAAAATTTTCCAATGTCAGTTTGCACCTTTTCTACACATTAATTGCTATTCATGTGGGTTAGACTGCAATTGCAGTTCTATCAGTAAATAGTCGTGTAAGTAGGCAGCAAGTGCAATAAATATTAAATAAATGATTGAAGATTCATTTGAGAAGAACAATTTATCGAATTAAATTTAGAATGAAATCATAGCGTTAGAAAATGGTGCCTACAAAAATAACTTCGTTCTTCAAACTGAAAATACCGCATTATGAACAAACAACCTGACGATTTATCATCAGCGAAGAAGACAAGGCAAGATGAAACCCATGATTTGAAACCAGAAGTACCTATGTATTTTGTATCACTCAACTGTAAAAAATATTTTTAGCAGTCGCAAATATTGCAAGAACGAAATAATGATATTCAAAGTTTCTCCAGAAACAAATTGGAAGATACGGAAATTTACGAACTTCCGAATAACGAATGTATGGGGCCATAAACTTCTTTTGTTATTCCAGTAACTGAAAGAAACTAAAAAATTAATATTCCAATTGTCATCATTACAGAAGTTCTCTTGATTAACATAGTCAGCTGCTGAAAATGGGGCATACTGCCGAATTTTCATTATTTTTCCGCCGGAGAAAGTTGGGAAGGGAAGGCATGAAAATGACAACTGGCTTAAAATATTGGAAAATAGCCCAATAAAAATTCAAATAGCGCTTGGAGAACTTCAAACTGATATTTGAAAATAAGCGAAATGACAGCAGATTTGAGAGTGGCCAGAGCTGCAAATAGAAAAAAGGCAGAAACTGGCGCCCATCATTCGAGCGGTCTTATCCTGTGGCACACAAGGACGCGAACGTCGTGGTAGCAATTTCATAGCACTTCTTTATTTTACCGTGGAGAGTGGAGATCTCGCGCTGCATAATCATTTGAAGACAGCTGCAACTAATGCAAAGTACGACGTTCTTGAATTCATTGAAAAGTTAAAATTGGACAAGCAGATATGGAAGAGGTAATAACGGTTGCTATTCGCTTCACTCGTTTCCAATTTGTTACCGGTTTCAGGTTTTTGTTCAAATATTCCTTGTAGTGGCGTCCAGTTCAAGACGATCCTTTTCAAGTTTAAGAGGATTAAAAGCCTATCTGCGAAACAGGACTGGACAAGGACGATTGAAAGGATTGGAGTTACTCAATATTCATAGGGATTAGAAGTGGAAGCTATTGGATATTCTGAAAAAGTAAAAAGGGGAATGCATATGGGTTTTAATGTTCCTCTCAGAATCTTACGTTCTCATTTATTTTTTTTACGTACCAGCCGTTAAGGCTAACTATTTATTTTTGGCGCCTGTTTTTCAGGTAGTGAGATATAATAAAATCTCAAAGAATTTAGATATCGATATTCTTTGCTTAGGAGTTTTATTATGTCGTCTGTCCAAATTTATTTTTCATAATTGTATTATACATTTCAATCTATTTTGTTTCTCGTCTGTAAGATTGTAAATCATTGAACGAATAAAACCCCAAAACAAATCTTTGAAATACGAAAGTGATCAACCAAATTAAAAAGCATAAAATTTTAATAGTGGTTACGAAGACATAAAACGTTTGTAGTCAAAAGCAACAACTCGCAAGACCGTAAAACTCCTTGTTTTTTCTAAAGGGATCTTGAAATTATAAATCAGCATATTTTTCGACCGCAGAAATTTGGGAGCGTCTATATTCCTTCAGTGTTGAAAACTAGTTTTTTTCCGTGCAGTAACTGAAACTCTAAGTGAGAGAATAGGTTTTTTTATTTCAAATATTTTTTTTTAATATTATATTTCTTAGGTATAGAAATATAAGTTTCAAATGAAAGGGGATAGTACACACAATCCACAAAACTTTTTTCAATAGTTATCCTGCTCTAAAACATCCCATCGTCGTATAGAGGTGCCGGATGATATTGAGGGAATAGTGAAAAAGGCATCGGTTGCTGTATACTGTTGCTGGGGTGCTATTGGGAAGTGATGGGGCATCCCTCCAAGAGGTAAATCAATAGCTTTGCAAAACAATAATTATGCGAATAATGCCTAATTATGAGATGGCTGCTTGGTGGAACTCACTGGAAAAAGTAGCAAGAGTTATGCAGCTAGACCGGGTCCAGCGGACCTCGCTCCTTAAAGTCAGTGTGACGCTTCGGACGACACTCACTCTTGCGCTCAACGTTATGGTAAACGTGGTGTCTGTGCATTCTAAATTTCTTGTCAACTTCGACTATATATCTTAGGAACTCATCGCTCCCTGATGTTTCTAGCTCCGAATGTATCGTTCTTCACTCACAACTCGCTAAAAGAGTAATGTGAGTATATTGAGTACCCTCTGGCCGGTGGTGGAACATAGGCATTCGAAGGTGCTTCGATCGCTAACAAAGCGCCAACTCCCGATTCTCGTAGGAGTTCTGGCCGGACATTGTCCGATAGGTATTCATGCGGTTAGGCAGAATATAGTTTCTGACCCTTTTTGCCGTAGCCGTCTGACGAGGTGGAATCATCTTTCCATTTTCTACCCAGCTGCTCTACCTTAGCGAGGCTGAGGGTCAGGTACCTAGGCTCTTATCTCGATCTTCGGTCGGGTAAGTACGTTTTCAAATGACATAATGTTGCACAAGAAGGTTCATACGTAGACGTAGTGAAAGATAATGACGCCAGAACTCGAAAGATCTGATGAACCTTCGAAAACGACATTTCATTACAAGTAAAAGTTGAACATCACTTATCTAAATATCATGAGAATCATCGAACAAAACATTCGAGTTTATTTGGAATACCTGAACACATGACTGCTCATCAAAAGCTCTTATTTATCCCGGAAATGAACTAACAAAATTTTATCAAATATTTCGATGAGTCAGAAATCGGTCTTACAAATTCGTGATAAACAAATCGAGGTAAATATTTAAATAAGGTCTAGCATTAAACGACAATAAAACTGAGCGTAATATTGCTTAGCATTCCCTTTATGAAAAAATTTGTGTAGAACATTTTCATAAGAATGGAATTTAAATAACAAAACTCTCGTTAGATTTGGGTTAAACTGTAACGAAGTGTGCGCCTATAATACCATCTGTCGAGAATTTATCGAGCTTTCTGTTTTCCTTAACCTTCGCGTAGCAAATACGATCAAACCCGCAAAATGAAGTATCCAATTTGGTTCAGTCCTTTTGCAAGTTAGAAACTATGATCCGTTTTTGTAAACATATACTTAGATTTTATTGCATACCTTCTTCAATAATTGAAACTTAACACATATTTTCAAAAATGTTGAAGAGTGTGGAATCACAAACCCCCCTTCGTACTGGTTCCGTCCTGAAGCAACTGAGACAAACAAAATTAGTTAGCCCGCCCTAATGCTACATTTCTTTGTCTGTCCCACTCAAATCATTTTAGAAACTCTGTCACTAAAAATAAAATGCGGAAGGTCATCGAATCAAGAGCGAATTGAAAAGGTGAAATCGATAATATTTAATTTGTTATTTGAAAACGATCATTCACGATGAAAACCATTGGGATTTGTTCCTGCTATCGAAAGCTTACTGTTAATACATATCTTCTATGCTTGCGCAGTACATAAGAAACACACACACACACACACATTCACATACTGTAAGAAATATTATATTGAAATTAAATGGATACCTACCAACGTCGCATCCCAAATAATGTACTAGCAAAAACGAGATAGCAATAGCGCATGGAGCCGATATGGGGCCTTTGTTATGAAAATATGTGGAGACTTAAACTACTACAGATGCATTTACAGAGTAAAAAAAAAACAACTAATTGCTGTGCGTGACAGCCAACATCATTTTGGGATGTTACAAACGCAACCCTAGAGTTGCTACAAAGCGACAAAAGTTTGCGCTCACGTAGCCCGTCAACATACACACACACTGGCAAAAATGTTGCATTGTCGGGCGTGGTATGGCTGACGATACTGTGGCCAGAGCGAGATAGCAATGCACAAAAACATTACACCCCCACACACTCACAGATGGATGGTTGAACACCCATACGAGTATAAACATCGCAGGAGGTGCATACAAACATACGTACCTACATACATAAATGGCACATACCAATACACACGAATCCAATCCACTTGAACGCAGGCGGCCAAGCTGAGACACCAGGAGCCAGCAGATTCAGGAGTTTTGCTAAAATGACGCCAGTAACATACATATGTATGTATGTATGTATGTTTTTATTTCCGCGCGTTCCTTTGCGTGTAAGTCAAAAAATATATTTATTTTGTTCTGCTCAATATAAATGCGTGGGTGTGTATGTGTGTGCTGTGTGTGTACAACGAACAAGGCGATTAATAGCTAGGCAACTACTGCTACTCAACTGCAAATGCCTGTACTGTTGTACATTTCCGTCCGTCGCTGTGTTGCTCATTTCGTATGCGCTCAATGTCGATCCAACCAACGGCAGTCACGTCCCGCCCATTTACGCGCTCGATACAACACAACAAAAATAAAGTTTGTGCGTCAAGTGAAAAAGAGCGAGCGAGAGAGAGAAAGAGAGAGGTAAACAGCTTAGCATGGCGTTTGGTGTGCTTGGTGCAAAGAGTGAAGCATGCGTGGTGCGAGTGTGTTAAGCAATGGCCGGTGGCATGAGAGAGGAAACAATAGCACGGACGTGGTACTTCTTCAAATGGGTATGACGAGCAGAGCGTGGAGCTGCTTAAAATGCTACTGGTACAA
The DNA here is from genome assembly GCA_951828415.1 of Anomoia purmunda. Classification (NCBI taxonomy): domain Eukaryota; kingdom Metazoa; phylum Arthropoda; class Insecta; order Diptera; family Tephritidae; genus Anomoia; species Anomoia purmunda. The sequence goes on from OX639996.1 coordinate 1,095,151, forward strand.
CGAGTACATGACCGAACGGCAAGTCAGGTGCACGACATCGCCCACACACCACACAAATTCAAATGCAGGTCCATGCACAGCTTTGACTTTGTATGTATAAATATTTTCGTTGAACCTTCATGGCTACATGCTATGTTTGTTTGTGTGTGTTTGTGTGTGTGTGTGTGTGTACATAGCTATACGCCGAAAAGTAAACAAAGTTTGTTTATAAAACTGCGTGGGTATGTGTGTGCCGTAAATACGACACGAATCCTGGCTCACGTTCAACTCTTCAACGCTCGTTCTCACGAAAATTTTCGCGAATGCATTTCTAGATATTTGCATACATACATACATACAAACGCACATACATACATACATACATATGCCTGGCTGTATGGACGTCTGTATGAGTGTATGTGCTTATCACAACACTCGAAAGCTTGAGACTTTCTTCTCTTTCTTGCGAAGTACTGACAGGATACAAACGCAAAAGCAAACTAACGGTGCTGGTGTTGGCGCTACAGCCACTTTCCTATTCCTGCTTCAGTCAGCTTGGCCCTGCTATGCAATAAACCTTTTCTACATACATACTACATATGTATATGTATGTATATATTTTTCATGTTTTCGCGTGAAAGTGCAAACACATAGCAATCGTACATAACGCATACACATATACACACATACATAGATACATACTTATGTAAATGAATGTCTGTATATTTGTATAAGGTAAAAGTCATGAGCGTACGCAACATAAACTGTTGGCGAAAGAGGATAGACAAAATGAGACACTTGCAGTTGAAGAAAAGCAACACATCGACTTGTGGGGACCAAAACCTCTGCTTCAACCCCCGAAATGTTGCGCTCTGCCCTCGTGTACGCCACTATCACTGCTATTTCTGCTCTCTTTGCTCCGAGCTGCGCGCTCTATGCGCTGTACTCTGCTTCGCACCATGCCACTAAACATCTACTATGTGTGTATTTATGTACATACATACATATGTATGTAGTTTGCCTAACCTCCTTAGGCATGGCCAGATTTTCGTGCCTTTTGGTTTTATTTCGAACGTGAATGTGTCGTTGAATTATTCTGCACGTACTCGTCGCCAACTTCGGACGCACCGTGTGTATAGTCGCCCGCCAAGTCGTACTGCGTACGTTTTATTTTCGTGCACTTCCTTTTGTCGTTTTCGGTATTGAACCAGCGCGCATATTAACTAAACTGTGCCAGACCGCACCACTTTCTTTCGCAACGGTATCAACGGCGTCGCTGCGTCCATAAGCAGATTTTCCAATACTGAACACTGGCTGCCTTGTCGACAGTGACGGGTGGAAAATATGTATATAGTACATATGTTCATACCTATTATGAATGTAAATAGCCAACCTCGGTCGTAGACGTGTAGCTCGCCAACTACTACGTGTAATCATTGGTCACAATTATTAGCCAGATCACATTCGTCGTTGAACGCTCACGCGTGAGCATCCCTGCACCGGCCTCACCGTACACACTGAACGGACTCTGCAATATCACAATTGAAAGCAGGCAGCAACTGTAGCCATCATTATTGACAAGCCGCAGCAGCACATCACAACGTGTTGCCATTAAGTACGCGTGACGCGTACAACGGATTGCGACGTGCACTTGTTGTGGTGGCCCGCCCGTACGGCACGCGGTCAATAAAAGCTCAAATTCATCTGAACGCACGTCGCGTACGGTCCGTACTCGGACGCGGAGGATTCGATTGGAATTACTAATCTAAATTTGCCGAATTCGGCGCAGACACAAAATCGCAATTGCCAACCGGAAGGCCACAACTTGCACATTTCCTCATCGTAACAAACCGCTCCCGCCCGCCTTCGTTTATGATTAAAAGAAAAAAGTTTCGCAGTGAAAATTGAAAACTCAGCCGGTTTTGAAAATCGATTGCCACTGAGAATTGTGCGAGTGTTTATGTGAAAGTGAAAAAATGCAATAAATTCAATTGATAGATGAAATGTAATATGACAGCAGTAAGATAGTTTTAGTGAGACATCTGTAGGTACACATACATACATACATACTTCGATACACCTTTGTGAAACGGCAACATGAACTTATAAAAGAAACAAACCTGTTGTATGGAAATTATGACGAAAATATAAAAAAAAAATTTTTTTTAAACCTATCAAAAAATATACCTGCCTACATAAATGCATATGTACATGTGTAGGCAAATGTGTATGTGTTCTAAAAATAGCAGTGTCATACCAAATGTCATAATCAGCCAGTAAGAGTCATAAAGTTCTAGTGATCAAATAAATGTTAAAATTTATTTTATTTCTAACTACAAGTATATTGTGTGTATGAACAAAACGTCACAAAAACCACAAACAAACAAAAACCATTGAAACATTAAAACGAGCAATTAATTGAAATGTTACCCTATCAAGCTGTTGCCATGGATTATGCCGGCTATCAGCGGCAGCCTACGCCCGGCCATCCTGGAAATCACATGTCAACTATGGGATCGCTGGGCATGCCTGGCGTGGGGGCCGGACCCTTCACACACTCATGGCTCATGCCGACGCAAGACCTTTGCGGCATGCCATATGGCAAAATGCCGAATCAACATCCAAACGGGCAGGGTATGCACGGTCCCCAACAACCCATCGAACCAGGGTTAGTACAATGAAACGAAATTTAAGAAAAAGTAAACACCACCTAATAATACTAACAAGGACAATTTGAAATCACCTAATGAATAGGATTTCTGCCAAATCTACTTTAAATTTTCTTACAATTACACACAAATCTTAATATCCCAGTGCAGCAAGGCAGGAGTAAAAAAAAATTCCAAAATCCCTTTTCCAGAATCTGAAAGGGCATACCATCTGTATAATTTTCTTAAATACAGTGTTGTGCATATCATTAGCGACAAAACTAAATATAATACTTTTTTGACACATATGTTTATTAATTTATCTTCAATCAATTTTGTTGGGCATTTTCCCCCAATCCACAATTAACCTTTGTATTGTAACAAATGCTAAACACCGGCACTAAAAGAATTATCAAAAATCAACTACAAATTTTTAACCACAAAAAGCTTGTACTTTATTAAAGTAAAATTTAATTGGCTACAAATCTGCATAATCGAAAAGTTTTCAAAAATTTTGATTAAAAGTTGAGGTGTGCTTTGCATTTGCTTAGGAGCAAAGAGGCAAATTTGCTTCTGGGATGGATCCACCGCTCTCTAAGTAAAAACAAAAAAAAAAAAAATACCTGGATAAATTCATTTGTACCTAGAAATTAGAACAATTCGGAAATTAGCGTATTTACAAATTCGCATTAAAAAATCAAAAAGTAGCAGGCTAAAAAGAAACTACAAAAGGTATTTGCCTTTCTTTGAAAATGTGCGACTATCTAAGCTGCTTTTGTGCTTCATTGAATTTAATTAAAAACCTTTACCCTATCAGTGCATTAAACCCACTCGAGTACATATACACATACATACATAAAAATACCTACCAATTTATCTCTGCTTATTTCGAACTCGAAAGGAGAAGGGTGGGATTGCATTGATGACCGAATCTACCGACAAAAAGTGCAATTTAAGGTCAGGCCACATAAACCGTGGAAAATGAAGGCACTAAAATCATGGAAAACAACTTTTTCAAAAGAGTTGTGGAAATACGAATATTTAATGCAAGCATATAAAAGGAAATGAAAGAAAATGCAATTTTTAAGCTTCTACTGGGAGCGTATAATTATTTCCCAGCTAGCTATTATAAAATCTAAATGCAGCTGATGCAAAGAGACAACTATTATAGTTCAAGAATTGTGTCTTAAATACAAATTTTAGCAAATAATATACCAGTTTATATCCAAAGCGTTTTGGTCTTTCTGTTTTCCTTGGCTCATAAATACTCACCTACGTACATATGTACATAGACTCCTTTCCTGATAACTCAGCTTAAATACATAACTTTCAAAAATATTACAAAAATTGTATATACGATAACTTTCAAAAATCTTGTTAAAAAAAAATACAATGTGCGGTATACTCAAAAAAGGAAGTATAAAAAACTGGACAAAAAATTAATTTTTTTTAATCGTTCGTCTCTTCATGATTAATATCACATTTCAATTTCGCAATGTTATTCTTCTTCTTCACTATTTTATTTCAATTTAGAACTCTATATCTTTAAAACAAATACGCCTTATGTACGATTCCCGCTTGACTGGTAATTTGTTTCACGTATTTTGGAAAATGTCATCTGCAGTTTTCGCTCTCGCAGGCACTAAAATCCAAATTCCAAATATCGTTTCGATATTTTTAATATCTTTCCATTAATTATCTAGAAAAATTAATTACTTATTCAGTTAAAACTAATCGACATGCCACCAAGAATGTTGTAATGCTGTGATCGCAAGTCCCTTTGCCTCTATCAGCGTTCGAAGTACAATATTCATTATTTCAATGTTAAAGATTATATATATACATAAGTATAATATCATCGGATATTTGCATCTTGGTTTAGAGGTGGTGATTAAATATTGTTTCAACCCCTTTCATCTTGCAAACATAGATCGCCTACAAATTGTGTAGAATTCCGCACGCTTCCCAAAATTGGTATTGTTTATTATTCTGTGTTGATTTCTTATTATTTTTATATAAAAATTTATTTTCCCAGGAAATTGAATAGCCTTTAGAAAATCTAATTTTATGTGTTTTAATCGTTTATCACGACTATCCTGTTAATAAACAAAATGATGATATCCTGAACTGCAGCTCGCTGGAATTCAGAATGTGTGACTCTTTACAATACTTCTTGCAGTGGCGGCATGTTAGAACAGGTCTACTACAAAGTGAGGAACGCTGTCTATGGTCAACGTTTCAGTTTAATACCATCACATTTTTTAAAGCTGAAATTATGTCGAGACTCCGAAAATTATTCAAACACTGAAAAACAATATTTTAGGAGATAGCATTTAGGGGACATCGAAAACTTGTTGTTGGATTGTATTGGTAGTCAGCTTTTGTATCATATTCTTAATTAAAATATTATCACTAAAAGTATACAATTTGTGTTTCTTGATATTCATTTGCTTTTCCCACCCGTTGTATGTACTTATACTATATATACATATATTGGAACGGTTTTCAGTCAAGCTTTATCAATTTTGTTTTTTTTGGCACGTAAATATATGCGGCCGTCATAGCCGAGTGTGTAGCGTGGCGCTTTATTCGAACAAATAACTTCACCAATTATAGAAAAGTTGTTTCTAATAGCGGTATCCCCTCGGCAGGCAATAGCCTAATAAAAAACATTGGGCGTAAAAATTTAAGTTCCTGGTATGCTTTTCAACGAAAAGAAAATTTTATCCGAGTTGGATCGTTTTTTTGCTACTCGGTTACAAAAAAATACCTAGTGCAAGTTTTAATTCCTCCAACATAAAATACTTTTAGTTAAATGCCAGAAAATCACACTATCGCGCTATGCGTCTAAAACTATGCATCTCAAATTATACAAACATATACATATATGTATGTATATACTTTTTTTATTTTTCTTTTCGTAAACTTAAAATTTTATTTTTAAATAACCCAACTTATATTAGATATTTTTTACAATCAACAATGAATTTTAAAAGCATTAGATTGAATTCAAGGTATTTTTATTTGACCTTTATTTAAAACGATTGTGGACGAGGTCTTTCGTCCTTTCGTTCCATCTCGTTTCAAAATCTTCGCTACCTCAAGCAAATCTAGAAATCAAAACAAAAACAAACAAAAACTGCTCGTTTCAATTTTATAAAAAAGAAAATCAAAAATTACTTACTTTACACTGTTCTAAATTTAAAACAACAGGCATTTAAATCACTAGCAATTTAAATATTTTGAGCAAAATCTCCAAAAACTATAATTAATAATTACTTTGACAGATTTTTAATCGCACAAAAAAAAAATTATCATATATCGAGTTTAATTTTTTTTGCTCTGAAATAACGATTTTTTTAATTGTTCTTTTATTTACGCCTAATAGTAATTATTTTATGAGTTTATTTTTTATCAAAAATAGTCATAATATTTTGATTTTAAACTTTTTTAATCAAAAGTGAACTAAAAAAATAAGTTTTATTTTTCCATCCAAAACTTATTTTCATTTCTGAAATATGAAATAATGTTGAAGATCTGAGTCTTTCTTTCCATTAAAAAAGAAAAAAAAAGGAATTATGGTCATTTTTGACGAAAAGAAGAAATCTCATAAAAAATTATTATTTTTCATTAAAAAAAATTACAATTCACAAAATGAACATTATTACAGAAAAAATTGTATATATTTGTACAAAAACGTATAACACGAAATATAATTTTTATTTCTAAACAAAAAATTAAAACTCAAAAATGTTTTATTATGATTCATTGCAAAGATTTCTTCAACATTAAGATTCTTTTTGATTAAGGCAAATTATCTGACGACCTATTTAAAAGTTTTTGTTTGGCTTGTTTGATTGTAAAAGAATACAATCCTTTCTTAAGATATCTATTTTTCTCCAACCCTCAGATAATTATATTGAGACGCTTCCAAATAGCGGCTTTTCCATATTTCTGAATGTTCACATTTACAAAACAAAGCAAAGTTGTGTATTACATAAGATTTACAAAATTTGTGTAATACAATTTAATAATTCTAAATGAATTTGCAGCAAATCCGAGAAAGCTAGCGATTAATTTACTTGAGTTGCTGCGTACCAAGGGCGTGCAGATGATGATTACATACATACATACATACATTTATAATACAAACAAATTTAAATAAAAATTAGTGTTCGCATGTGGTGACAGCTTCCCAAAGTGTGATCAAAATGCTACGTATTTCTCTTTTGGCAATTGGCCCGTGGCCCGTGGCAAACACATGGCTAAAATGGGTCTCACTTCAATTTGCCCAGTGGTTCGCCGTCTTAATTCATTTAATGGCTCAAAACGATTTTTATGCTTACAGATACTGATCTCTGAAGCCAATGTTAACCAGCTTTCAAACACAACACCAGGTACTCGTATAAAAGTGTTATGACAAGTTTTCGTAGCGAAAATAAAAAAATTCAAAAGCAGCTCAACTTTTAAATGAAATCATAATAAAACATCATGTCACCGAGAGGAAAGACGCTAGCCGTACATTTAATGTAGGGAAGCTTTACAGACCGACAGACCACAAACACATGCATACATACATACATATTTATATATATGTATACATATGTATATATAAAAAAAAGTGTGGCAAGAAACAGATGTGCATCGCCGTGAAATGTCAGTCAGACTTGCTGATGGCTGTTGTGAGATACAAGTATTTATTTATGCTCGTAGCTGCATACGTAGAAACGGTTATGAATACATTTGTATCTGCATCTGTATGTATGCGTGTATGTACATATGTCCGTTGGTGTACAATATTATAGCAACAAAGAAGCCGACGCTAAGCATCAACGAAATACGAAATTTTGCCGCAAAACTCAAAAGAAAAATGGAGATGAAAGAAAACTGTAAACCGCAGATAAAGATGATCTATAGCAGTATGTTGTTCATAAAAAATAATCATGAATGTGAATATTTACATATTTCTGTTTCTTGGATACATATCTATATTTATTTATTTAGTATGTATGTATGTGCACACGCGGCGTATGATAGGGGGAGGAGAGGAGGGAGGTAGGGCAAGGGAAATTCAGCTGTTTGATGTGGAGAATGGTGGAAATGGTTGGCAAGGTCTGTTGAAATTGCTTTAGTTATATTAATTTTAAATGATTAAAAATAAGAGTATCGAAGATATTTAATTTAATTACAAAAATTATCTACACACATACATACATACATATATACCATACAAATAGCATACATTTCGTCCCCGTTCATTTGGCGATTCCACCGAACCGATTTCGAAACCAAGAACCAAAAATTAGAGTTTTTATAGCTTTAAAATTACTATACTTTAGTCGAGTAATGTTGCCACCTATTAAAAAAGTTAAAATAAATATAATATAATTTTTAAATAAAACACAGCAAAATGTGTGGCAAGCGAAAGGTTATTGAGAATTTTTTAGCCACAATATATTCTTGCGCAAGGTTAAAAATTTCAAAATAAATATACTATATTCGTTTTGAAAGCAATGAGAAGAACGAGGATGACTTTGAGTTTGGTAGAATTCTACCTGTAAGGTGGGAAAACTCACAATTCCACCAACAAACCGCCTTGTTTATTACATAGCACTCAAAACTAATCGATTTTGATGATAATATTAATTTTGTGAGCTCAAGGCCAGTATAAGGAAAAGTATGTACATTGGAAAAAAGCAACAACAGTCGGGAGTGGTAGAAATTATAGCTAGTTTGGAGATCACCATATCTCCTTATCAGATTTCTTTCATGACTCCACCGGCCTTGAGCTCACAAAATTAATATTATCGTTTAATAAAAAACAGGCCGAAAAATAATATACATACTAATCGATTTTGTTCAAAAATAGTTTCACGACAAAGTCATTGAGTTTCAGCTCGATTGAAACATTTTTATTGGGTCAACGAACAGTTAAGCAAAATTCAGTATTAAAACTAAAACTCATTGGAAATACCTCATCAACAATATATGTATTTTTTAATAAATATAGTACCAGTATGAGCACGAAATGAGAGCTTTTATGAGATATTGATGTGTTCCTGAACGAGAATGACAACTCTTATACAATAAATATATAAAATATGTTAGTTGGGCAAAATTTAGCAAATTGAATATCAAATGAAAGGTTTGCGATTCGAATGTTTTTGATATATCAATAGTTATTGCGCTGAATTTTGTAATTTTAAGTGCTAGTTACTCATTTCCGAGGCTGCTTTTGTTTAGTAAGATTAAGTTTTTTAATAAAAATTGATGATTTTAAAATGGTTGGGAGTGTACATATATTTCCTGCAATTCAAATAGTACATTTTCAGAAAATTTTAATTCGAAAAAAAATCTTGAAACTAGTACGCCACCGAAAAAAAAACTAGTAAAAAAATTATACAGGTTTTTTAGAGGTTCATTTCAAAGATATTCCGAAATTTGGCTTTCAAGGCCCTGCACAATGGCAAAAGTGAAGAGTTAAAGCATGGCTGAGAAATACTATAAAAATTTGTTAAAATTTACGCATGTGTGTAACTATACACTCCGTGGTAAACCGCACATGAAATGATTAAATTTAAACATCAGATGTTTACAGGCTAAACATTCGGAACTATTACTGACTCTATCGTGGTCCGATTTCCGTCTACGAAAAACTATCACGAAGTCCATCGTACGCTGTTCGAATGTAGCATATACTTTGAAAGTACATATCATTTAGATACCAAGATAGTACAGTTATACATTTACTACTATATTAAGTTGATAACAATATACAAGTGAAATGAATCTCACTCATAATAAGACGACAAGGAATGAATGCTCTAAATTGTTTTGTATGAAAGAAAATGCGCAACGTCGTCAGTAAAAAGAAATTATAAAAAATCAAGGCCAATTTTTACTCACTTGAAAATTACATTTTATTGCACTAAAATTGAATGGATTATAAAACTGCATGCTAAATATTTTAATTAAAAATTTTAAAACTTCAACGTATGTATACTTTTTATAATTCAGAATTTAAATCGAAGCTGCAAGGATGGTCGAATTTTATCTAAACTGTAATTAAAGTTATTTTTCAGATATTAACGTTACAATATGTTTTGATTATCCAAAATAGAGGAATTTATTTATTTGTTTATTAATCTACAGTACATAGTACCTTACAGACTAGAAAGAAATATACCTAATAATCAAAACCAATTAGGTTGTTAAAATTATAGTAATTAATATAAAATCCATATTAAGCAATTAAATTTAACATTTTTATAAAGTTTATTCTAGATAAAGCGAAATCAAGCATATTCGAACTAGATAACGCAGAAGGAACTAGTTTTAGATCAGTTAAATTTATAGATATTTTTTTAAAATATAAACTTATGTATATCAGTATACTTGTACTATGTACGTTTATTATCTACAATATAAAAATAAAGTCTAAAAAGTCGCTCCCCTCTTTCAGATTAGCTGACTGCGCCTTTTTACACACATATGTACAAATCCATACATACATATCGCAAACGTTTTTCAAAAGTATTTAACTTAAAACGTATCAGTTTTAATTTTATACACACATTCCTCCGATGTATTTATGTACTAAAAATGTTCTCAGTTCCCATATTTACTAAAAAGCAACTACATGTACATATGTACGTATGTCCGTCCATATGTGAATGTAAAACTATTAACACTAGACCGCGCTTTGTCTTTTATGTTTTTTGGCGAATGAGATGTTTTTCATGTAAAATAGTACTTAGTATGTATTAGAAGTACGTGTGGTAGAATTCTCAAAAAGTGCGAAGAAACAGCTCGGTTAGCCATCATCGTGCTTTTATGAATGGAAATGCTCAAATATTTGTCTCCTTTGCAGTGAGCGGAGCCAAAATGTTGTTTTTGCATCTACACTCGTATGTACATATGTATGTACATTTGTATAGTCAGATGATAGTGTCGTCGAATAGGCGCTGCAGCAATACTCCTCCGGATTCATTGTTGACGGCAAACGGAATGTGCGTGTATCTGTGTTTGTGTGCCACCAAGAGAGGCGGCCAATTTTTCTTCCATTGTTGCACTTGACACACAGGCCACACAATTGGTGGGAAATGCTTCAACACTTCGTCAAACGTGAACATATCCATAACTAATGAGTGCATAACGTCTTACTGTATGTATGTACTTACTATTTTTTTTTTTGTTGTATGCATCTCTATGTGGATGTGTGCGCACAACAATGCACCAAGCTAACAGAACAAATTGCTAGCAATAATTTATACTTTTCAGTGCAAAGCATTCAATTATTTTCACACCTGAACCTCTTAGTCCCACAACGAGTATTATTAAAAAATCTTTATGAAGCCGACGAATGTGTTTGTTACATACATACAAGCATATGTATGTTAATACATCTACATATGTACAGAAATATTTATATTGTAGCTGTCAAAAAGGAGACATTGCATGCTTACACATACAAACATAGTACTGACATACATATATACATACATATGTATGTACATACATATATGACCTGCAGGATGTGAAGGTAGCTTAAACCTAACTATAATCTGTTTACGGAAATACTCGTACTAGTGCTGATTAATAGTTGTATATTTTCTTTGAGAAAAGCTAACTATTTTTGTATGGCAATGACCAAAAACAGTCACCCCTGGTTATCTCTGCATTAGTTGACAGCTAACTACTATCGCACCATTATTTGGTACAAATTAACCTTTGGTAGCTACCATTTTACTAAGAGTAAACTAACTATTTATTAACAATTTTTTTTGCGAAAAAAGTTCTCTAATATCACACAGACAGAAAAATTCAATTTCCTTAAACAGTTATTTTTATCATTTAATTAAAATTTTCCGTAGAAAAAGCACATGACTTCGACACGTTTTGTTTTCATTTTGTGATTTGATGAACGAACATCAAACTTTTGACAGCTGACGTTTTTGAATTATTCTGCATGACTTGCCATCTAACTAAAAATGTGTTTCTGGGTGTTTGATAAAAATGGGTTTCTATTTTAAATCACTACAAAATAGTTAGTAAAAAGTCATCTAGTTTTAGCAATGGATAATTTTTTATTGCAGGCTATCTACATAATATAAAGCAAGTTTCAAATTGCTGAAAGTTTCCGTTGATTTTTGAAAACAAATTTTACTGAATGTGTTGTCAATTTTCTTCCACACAAAACTAAATTTTGTTCATGTGTTAGATGGAAGAAAATTAAAACAAAGTCAGCAACACGAGCAAAATAACCCTGCGTGGGGCTAGTGCCTTATCACGGGTTCTAAAAAATTACAAACTTTAAGTTTATAGCCTGGACGCACCATCGTAATTCAGAGATCAGTCTTAATTTATGCATAAATTATGCTGAAAATAAATTAAGTTAAAGTATCAAACGTATCAGCTTATTTGATCAATGATAATCGAAAAACGTATTCACCCATAACCAAGCTGGACGATCTATTTCCTATTTCGTTCCAATGACAATCGGACCTACGCACCGGAATGGCCCGGATTTATATCTGGCCAAGGACTGTCGCTTCAGCAACATTCTCCAAAATTCAATTTTTAAATATTAGAATTTCTCGTCACTGATCTTTGATTTTTAATTATTGTCTAAAAATTACACTGTGTTCACTCAATTATCTAACATACACATTTAAATTTTTCACTGCAGATGTTCGCATTAACTTTTTTTTTCAGAATAAAAAAAAAATATTTTTTAAAGCATATGTGTGTAACTGGAAAATTCCTTATATCTTGTAATGAGATGATGAACTGATTGGTTTAGTATTTTGGTATATGAAAAATGAAATATGTGCTTAGTAATAAAACTTTATCAGCAATTGAGCTGTTTTGAATTCTTTGCTTTACTATAAAAAGTAGTTCATTAAGTATTTAAAATATCGTATTGGTTTGTGGAAAAAAAATTGGAGTTTATCTTGTTTTGGGTGTTGTGGAGGTTCAATTTTAGTCAAATTAAAAAGCTTAGGATTGAAGGTTATTGTTTGAAGAGTAATTTATTGAAAAATTTAATACAAAGATAGATATAAATAGGACCGCAGTGACATTTGATACTAAGTAGAGAATATGTAGCAGTACCAATAGCAACTTTCCGAATCTATAATTTTACCTTAATTAAATTTCCCTAAGTAGAAGGCTGTACAAAAATAATCCGACATAATTAAAAAAAGCGTTCAATGAATGTTTCAAAATATTCTCAGAATTGAAGGGAAGGCCCTTTCCTGTGGCGAATATGATCCTTTGAGTCCTTTTCGGATCCTCCATAGGAGGGTGGGCGCACTCCCTACGAAGTCACATCTTGGCCAGCCACCCCTTGCGGACTCTGATCGATGGCTGGGTGTATTCCTAGAATGATAGAATAGAAAATGGTGCCTTCTCGCTGCGTAGTGACAAATCTTATCTTTACCAAACAAAAAATATAAAAGAAAGAAGAATAACTAACTTAAAATATTTCCGTTAGAAACGTGTTCGAAATTTTGCTATAGTATTAGAATACGATTTATCTATATATATCTATTATATATCTACAAAACAATAAAAAAAAAGTAAGTAAATGAAAAAAGCTTGGGCTATATGTAATTGAGAATTGTCAAAATCGGAAAAACCAAAGTAGCGGTACCATTGACGGCGTCACCTCTGTATTCAGTCCACCCTAAGCGTATTCTACATCTAAGAAGAGACTTTAATATTTCTGAAATCACACACATTCACACATACATAAGTATTTATAAAATATTTTAAAATAACATTGCATAGTTAAAATTCGTGTACCATAAATATTACCTACATTTGCAGAATCCTCGAGCTGCGAAAAGAAAAATCCCGCGACGCTGCGAGATCACGGCGTGGCAAGGAAAATTATGAGTTTTACGAATTGGCAAAAATGCTTCCTCTACCTGCGGCTATAACAAGCCAGTTGGACAAGGCTTCCATTATAAGACTGACAATAAGCTATTTAAAATTAAGGGATTTCTCTGGACAAGGTGATCCACCATGGACTCGTGAACAGTCGAGTAGTAGCAAATTAAAAAGTGAGTGACATCTTAGATACATACATATGTACATATTGTATGGATATCTAATACTAATGCATGAGAATTTTATTAGAATAATATGTTTATAAAATTTAAAAGAAATTTCATTAAAACTGGGATAAGTTTGGCCAACTGAAGCAGCATGCGAATGAAGTGAATCGCAACAAAAATATTTTAGAATTTTTCCTGGAAAACAGTGTAAATTTTCTTTTTATTCTCAAAATTATAAATATTCCTGTTTCAAAAAGTTCATCCGCTATAGCTGCAGTTTACAATTTACAAATATAAAGAAATGTAGTCAATTTAAGGTGAAACCTGGCGTGAGTCTAACGAAAAACTCTCCCCATAATGGTGGCGTCTAAACAAAGCATTTGATTTACTAGAAAAACTTGTGAAACGATTGATTCAAATCATAATTTTAATGGAATTAAAAAACTATTTTCTTCCACGTAAAAATTGATCACTTAAAGTGTTTGACGATCCACAAACTAACTAGCGTAAATATCGAAGTAATTTAGTTATTCATTCAGTTTGATTCCATTTTTTTTTTAATTTAGTTGATTTTCTCCGCACTTACCGATAATCATTATTTTATTCCACAGGCGCAGCCATTCGACGTAGCCCCGCCGTAGATTTATTCGAACAACATCAAGGCACTCACATCTTGCAGGTTGGTATCATGGGTTGATTTATAACTATTGCATTGATTTGTTTGAACTTTAAACAGAATATTTAATATTACTATGTAAAGTGTGTTTCACAAAACAGATCTGTCAAACATAGTAGGCAGAGTAGTAGCCAGTTTAACTAACAAAGCAAAAAATCTTAAATATCACTTAAGGCAAGGAGAGCTATTTACAAGATGCATTTTGAATCTGTACTTCTCGTAAGCCATCCCAAGCCAACCCGAAAATGTTCACAACCGAGTCCGCTAAGTACCTAAAAAGGTTAAGTCCCTTTGTTGGGAAGTGGAACCATCAATTCAGGGTTGCGGACAATGTCGATGAGAAGCCTGGTAAATGTTTATTCACAAAAATTTCACTCTTCGCCTAAGGCAAGCTAAACAAATTTTGTTTACGTTTGCATTTGTTCATTTATACGGAGATTGAAAGATGTTAAATTAACATCAGAAATCGGATCACATTTCAATACCCCGTTTTGACAGAACTGCATATTCAAATTTGGACCGTGACTTTTACATTTGAATCATCTTTCTTTGTTTGCATCTACTATATTGGAAAATACGCTAAATTTGTTCAGCGGTCTGTTAAAATCTAAATTACAGCGCATACTTGGTATTGGAATATGTAACAACAATAAAGTGTAATACCACTCACACAGTTGTTCTTTAAAATTTTACAGGCGGACGTGTTTTGTGGAACACACTGTACATTAGGCTGCGTCACTCCCAATACATAAAAAAAAAATGGAATTATAAAATTCATTATATTTTAAAACGTCAACAAAAATATTTCTGAAGAATATTAAGATTTACTTCAAGCTACATCCAAAAATTGAGTTTTCTATAAATAAAGATAGATTTTTTATTAAAAAAAAATACTTCAGAAACAGCTTAAGTTTAAAAGGTCCGCACAAAAATATTTAATTTTAAAGATTTTTGAATTTATTGGATGATTAAATATCTTTACCAAAACTTGATCGGCTTAGACTTATAAGATATCAGACTTTTTAAGCTTATACTGTTTTATCATCTCTGGTTGTTTTGTTTAATATTTGTATTTATTAAAAGCTTAATTTTTGAAGGGAATTTCTAATCGATCCAGCTCACGGCGAGTGAGAGTGAAACATCATAATTTACTTACACATTTTATGAACTTATATTAATAGGTACGAGTACCTGTAGGTATACTAATGGCTATAATTTTTTCAGTTTTGAAACTTTGTGGAAGCAAACGATGTGCGACTTTTGTTTTAGTTTTTGTTTAACTGTTTTTTACTGTTTAGTTTGCTTTTGGAAATAAAACGATATCTAGTTAGAGTCAAAAATTACGGCTAGCAAAAATGGGAAATATCCAAACAGTAGGTTCATAAAAGAATTTAAAAAAATGCTCTAATCGAACTAAATTAAAAAACGAATAAAAACTGTATTTAAAAGATATATTCGTGCTTACTGAAAAGGCATTTTTGTAGTATACTAGTATAGTTGGTTTTGCCAATATTGTCGTAACCGACGTCATCCCAAGATGACCAAAAATTATGAGGAATAGAGTAAATAGTAGTTAACATATTCACATACATCGTCGTTATGCCGAAAAAGACTTTTGTTTTCATATATTTGTACATGATAGTACAACTCTTTAAGAGAAGATGGTTTTTTATTTTAGTGTCCTCTTCTAAAGCGTTGCATAAAGCACAGCGTTTGCCACCACGGACTTCAAACCTAAAGAAAAAGCCGAAAAAGTGTATTTTATTGATGTATTTCACGCCATTTCATTTGATATAATTTTTTTGAATTATTTTTCTACATATGTATTTATGTTATTATATATAGTAGAATAAGTATGTTAATTTTTTGTTTTCTAGTCCCTCGATGGATTTGCATTAGCTGTTGCTGCAGATGGCCGATTTCTGTACATATCCGAAACGGTGTCTATTTATCTGGGCCTGTCTCAGGTGGAAATGACAGGAAGCAGCGTATTCGACTATATCCATCAGAGCGATCATGCGGAAATTGCCGAGCAACTTGGCTTAAGCTTAACCAACGGCGGTATTGTTAGTGGTGGCAACGGCAATGGCACAACTGGCCTGGCGTCACCCACTTCAGGTGCGTCAGACGATGGCATTGGTACTCACGGCACGAATAACCCCGACGGTAAGTTCGATTGCAGGGATCCTATTTGTATGTACAAACACGTGTCCATATAAATATTCAATATGTAAAGTGCAGCCTGCATTCAAACATATAAGTACAAAATGTATTTAAGTAAGTACGAAATACTTCTGAATACTCAACTTTCATGTAGACAATTTGCATAACATTCATACAGTGCACGACATAACTATAACACAATCACATAATCACAAATTTTGACTAGTTTTTGTTAATTTAATAAACGATCATATGAATTTTTGAGCTCAAGACCAGTATAAGGAAAGGAGTGCTAAAAATTATAGCTATTTCGGAGATCACCACATCTCCTCTTCAGATTTCTGTCATGACTTTACCGGTACTCGAAGCCACAACCTACAACTTGCTGGGCAAGTGCGTAGCCAATGGACCACAGTCGGCATGTAAGCTGATGTTGCTTTTTACCACTTTTCCTTATGTCCTACCAACACAATTCAAGTACGACATTCTGTCGCTATTAAGTGAATGTGTGGTTTAATTGTTATAGGGTAACACAAAATCTATTTTAATTATTTTTTTATAAACATTCATCCTAAAGCAACTGTTAAATCCAAGTTTCAAAATTTGTTCAAATAGGGGGAAAAATACAACGAACATTACACATGATTTTAAAATTTTTAATTCGAATTTTAATAAACAATTTGGGTATGGTATGCAATTTTAATATGATAAAACTTGCGCTCATTTTCTACAATTTCCGTTGACTTTTCCATTCATTCCTTAGTTTACAAATATTTGATATATTAAGTGCTATCTCGTTGAAAAAGTTCTTCACGAAAATGAATTTCTTTTATTTTTCCATGAAAGCGTGAGATATAGACAAAAAAGCTGTTTTCGAGGTCCTTTTTCAGTTATGGTCAAAAAACTATAATAGTAAACAAACTTAACCTTTTTTTTGGCAGAAACAGTAAGCAAAAGGACATCGAAAACAGGGGTTTTATCTTTTTGTTGAAAACACTTCTTTGGAGAAGAATATGAAAGAAACACTTTTTCAATAAATTACTTTTTTCGTGTAAACTAGTGTAATTCGGCAGAACTTCCAAGGCCTTTGCGTTTCCAATTCTGAGCCCTTAATACGGCTGGTTCGTATTTAGATTGGTAACACTACAGGCGACTATAACATTAACATAGAAATCCAACGGTCTAAAAAACATGGTCTCGTTAAAAACACCCGTAACCTTCTTCGTTCTAAACAAAATCTGGGGTAGCGTCGCCTACTAGACGACAATCCTGTAAAACACCATCATACAGGCATACAGGGTGGTGATGATCTTTCTAGAGTAACGATTTTGGATATTTTTATCACACGCCAAGGATGAAAATTTGTACTTATATATCCCTGAAGTCCACTCAAAGAAAGCTTTCAAGCTATTTAGAGATTGTAATTGCTAAATTTTTTTGGGGTCCTGGGATATCTATATTACATACAGCGAAACGGAGTCATTTCTTCGTTAATGGGTAGAAAGTGCTTAGTCGATTTACATTTTTTTACCCATGTCCACTGTTGTGTTTTCATACGCAGTCACAAATACTTTTGCACATATTTTTTAAAGTTATCGTTTCCTAATTTAATTATCATCTCATTTTCCAGTCTCTGCGCAAATGACAGTGTCCTCCACCAGCGGATACAAAGGATACGAGCGATCGTTCTGCATTCGAATGAAGTCGACACTCACCAAACGCGGATGCCATTTCAAATCCTCCGGTTACCGAGTATGTATTACACATTCGCACATGTTTTGTGCAGGATATATTATATTGTATTTATGTATGTATGTATGTAGGTCCTTCGACAAATGTAAAATCCTAAGTTTGTTGAAATTGTAGTAAAAAGCGAACTGTTGGTAGACGACGTACTAAATATTTTGTTTTTGAACAAAAGAAAATGGAGACCTACAAATTTTTCCCTCAGTAGTAGTTAGACTAAGTAGTTTTGAAGTTTCGTTCGCTTATACGAGTAGTTATGTAAACACTTCCATATGTACGTACTTTGTTTTAACTTATATTCGATTTGAATTTTTTTTTTACTTATAATTTTGAGTTCTTTTGACCCGCTAAGGCAAAGACAAAGCAAAATTAATTAAATCGAAGTGTATTTTACCATCCCATTCCCCACTTATCTGCAGGCAAACGATCAATCGGTCAATGGTGGTAAAAACGGTAAACCAACGGGCACCAATTATTCGGTACGTATCAATTAAAATCCAGAGCAGAATATGGCTCACTATATTTCGCTTAAGAGAGTAATATGTATACTTTACCTAGATAACCGTCTATCTACATACATAGGTACATAACAAATGCGTAGTAGTGCATGCGCTTTCCGTTGATCAAATTTTTTTTACTAAATTCTCTTGGTTATCGGTTACCTGGACTTTTAGAAGCAAAGTTCCAAAAATCTGACTCAGTCAGCTTTCTACTTAAAGACCGCACTGACGGAGCTGGATTGTTTTGGTTTTGAGTATCAGCCCCAATTTTGGCATTAATGCTACTTGTGATATTTATCTAGTTGAATAAATTTAAGTTAAATAATCGGTAAAAGAGTTTTAAAATTTTCAAAATTAACCGATATATTGCGAAACATCTGATTTGATTGATCAGATTTGAATGTAGATATGCTCCTAATAATATAAATAATATAGAAATTAAATTAGAAAGTTGTAGTTTAACTATAAGAAATGTGTAGTACATATCTGCTTTAGGATGGTCCAAACAAATTTCATTCCAACCACCCACAGAATTGTAGGCAATAAAAGAAAGATACCAGTATTATTTATTTTGAAAAGAATAGTTGTAAACTTTATAATAAACTGCCAATTCGCAGCCTTTTTGTATAAATAATTAGAATTATTTTTGTTTCCATTTATTGCATAATAATAACAACTATCATATAGTTCGATGTGTGGCGCACTTCTCCTATCATTTGTGATGTGCGTATTGAGGTTGTACCAAAATTTGAAAGATCTACAGTTACCTGCCGATTGTGAGAAGTTTTTTCATGGCAGCAATACACTCGGCAGAGGTTTGCCATTGCCTGACGAGGGGTGACTAGATTTTGTTCGTCACGTACGTTCCATATAGAAGGCGAACGCCGAGGTTTTTTATTGGCTATGGAGAAAATAGTTAACATAAATTTAAATGTTTATCATAATTTCATTTACTGAAGATTTATGATGGGAAACATTCTTGTTTGCTTAACAAATATTTATTTTTAACTATTTAATAGCAAGTCTAAGAAATAATCTATTTTTCCCATATAAACTACGTGGACAATTTCAAAGCGCTAGTGGCTCCATTAAATGTTAGGCAATTCTAAAAAATAAATGTTGGTATCTTTTTTTTATTTTCTACGATTTTAACGTATTTTTGGACCACCATAATGTAGATGTAAAAAGTTGAAAAATGAATTTAGGTTGTCAAATGAAAAAATATTGTTCACTCCTTTTCACGATATTTTGTTAAAATGTAAAACTTTTTTTCGGAAGAAACAAAAGCTTGGAGAGTAATTTTTATATATGTATGTAGTCCTTTAATATTGTTAATTTTTTAGTTGCGGCCTTAAAACTTTGAGAAATCATGTGTTTTAAGAAAATATGCCTAAAAAGGAAAAAAGAACGATTTCGAAAAAATATCGGTTAGGGCCTTTCTCCATTTCATTTCATCAACGACATGTTAATTCAAACCCTTAAACCCGTTGTTTTTCTCAAGTTTTTGGTTTTTCGAAATATGAAACTTTTCTACTAAATATCAGGGCAATGAGAAAATCGTAGGAATCGTATTTATCATTAATTGTTCTTAAGCTACATATATTTTTGCGAACCCTTTTTTTTAATATATTCAATTACACTTATTTGTACTAAAAATCATTTTTTAAAGCGACTACTACATTTGCTACATACTTACTCGTATTTCCATAATTTCCAATATATTATTTATTTCTGTTTTACTGTACATAGGTGGTTTTGTTGTTGTGCAAGCTGCGACCCCAATACACGTTCTCGCATACACGAAAATCACCGCCACCCTTGTTGGGCATGGTCGCTCTGGCAATAGCCCTACCGCCGCCTTCTGTCCACGAGATACGTTTGGAATGTGACATGTTTGTGACTCGAATTAATTTTGACTTTCGAATAGCGCACTGTGAACCAAGGTATTGATAAAAAAATTATGTACACCGTGCATATTATATATAGAGGGTGTGCGAATATCTTTAACAGAAAATATCACTTATTTTGGCCATCTAAAAGTAAAGTAAATTGAATTGTTGTTTATTTTTCATCATTCAGAGTATCCGACTTGTTGGACTATACTCCAGAGGACTTGGTTAACAAAAGTATGTACAGCTTATGTCACGCCGAGGATGCTATCCGGTTACGAAAAAGCCATATGGATCGTAAGTACCTCTTTTTGAATTTCTGTATATTGGACACGTTCTGATATTTTATATTTTAATTTTTCTTAGTGAATCAATAAATATTTAGTTCAATTTTTGTTTTTCCGATCATACAAGAATAACTATTATTTTCTCTAACGATTCTCTAACGATTCTCTAAAAAAAAACGATTAAATTATGATTTTAAAATAAAAATCCTTCCTAAACGAAGATTTGTTTGCTTGACCATTGAAATTAAATTGAAAATTCTAAATCTTTCAATGTTTTGATTCCCGATCGTTTTTTGTATCCATGACATGTAAGCTTCTTTTCCTAAGAATTTATCACAGTCGCCAATGCAGGACAAAAATATTTTTCAATTAAAAAAATCGTACATTTGAGCATCTATTTGCATACATATATATGTATGTATATGTATAAGCATTAGGATGAACGATTTTTTGAGACCATATAAATTTTGGTCTCGATTGGAGGCAGTTAAGGCGTGTCGCACTTTTTAAGACAACATATGGTAATGCGAACTTTGACCCTGTGCCACAACTTAACATCCTCCAGTCGGCACCAAAATGTATATGTGATATCATCGCCTAAAGTAGTAGCGACGCAGTGCTCGAGGTTTAGGAAATCTGATGTAAGATTTTTCTTCCTGCATCTAAGGAAACCCCATTGCACATATTAATCTATTTACTATGTATATATGTATATATATTTATTTATATCCACATTTCCGCGTAGGGTGACTTTCATCAAAGCGCGACGCAAAGGTTAATCAGGTCATTAGCAAAGTTATTTGGTTCAGAAGAATTTAATTAAGAAATATAATTAGGTTATCATTACTAATTAAAACCTCAATAAAATGATATTTCGCGGTACAAACGGTATTTTTGATTTTCAAACGATTCTCGCATTAGTGGTCACCTTAACACTAACAAATTGAATATCAAGTCTTTAGATACAATGACATCGAAAAATTACCGGGAATCGAAAATCGAAACAGTTTCAAAGTTTCCCAATTTTACATTGGACATCTCTAATCTATGTATATGTACTTATGTAGTTTTGTTACCAAGCTTATTAAACTTATTGAATTCCAGTAATAGAGAAAGGTCAAGTCCTAACTGGATATTTTCGGCTGATGAATAAAAGCGGCGGCTACACTTGGCTACAAACCTGTGCAACGGTTGTTTGCAGTACGAAAAATGCTGATGAACAAAATATTATATGTGTCAACTACGTAATCAGGTTAGATCTCTAAATACCGTTAAATTGGCAATTTGAAATATATATATACATATATTTATTTCTATTAAAAATTATAGTAATCGCGAGAATGAGAATCTAATATTGGACTGCTGTCAGCTGGAACCGAGTGTGGACTGTATAAAGAACGAAGAGATTGGCACAGATAAGAACTCTGGTTCACCAAGTGGTGATCCTGCACCCGAAGGTCAAGCCGGTATTGGAGGAGATACAAAGTCATCGTCACCCAAGACTGATGGAGATGGACACCATCAGCGTTCCCGTGGACGTGGTTCAAATTCAACGGCCAATACAAATGCCAACAATTTAACATTAGTGAAAGATAGTCCGAATTCTGTAAGCGTAGAGATTGAAAATGTTACGAGTTCCTTGCCTGTGACTGTAGCTACACCCGCGTCTACGCCCACGACGACAACAAAACGGAAACGAAAAACCAAAGCTTCCACGCAAATTGATGACAATACAGAAGTTGGTACAGTTACTGCTCCGGCCGTAGATGCTCAGCCGCAATCGAAAATACCAGCCATTGAGCGGGATGTGCCACGAACTCGTTTACCATCTACAGTCGAGCAGATTTCGCAACCGCAACAGCAAGCACAGCTCTCGCAACAGCAGATACAACAGCAACAACAACCACAGCAATCGCAACAGCATCCAGAGGCTTCAGTGAAAGATTTAGAAAATGCTATGTCCAAGCACTTACCATCACCCGGAGTGAACACCACTGAAGCTGTTCCTACTGCCACCGATTTCAGCGCCGATGCACTATTGAAACAACAGCAACAAAATGAAAAAAGTAGCACCATTCAATGGATTGGAACACCTCACTATCAGCAGCCTGCGCCCATGCCGGCAACCGCGTTATTGCGACAACTATACGCAAACCGTGAAAGTGTCATTAGAGCCACCGCTCGACAAACACCAACGGGCGTTTTTTACGGTGAACAACAAAGCGGACCATTACCCACACCCCCTGGCAGTGAATCCTCATACGACAATCATCAATATCTGCAACTTCACCCCGCCCATCCACAAAAATCATCATCGGATGCATTCACGAACTTAGTATCGACATACGGCGGATATCATAGTTCCATCGATTACCACAATGCAATGACGCCGCCTAGTTCAGTTTCACCGCGTGACACCACCAACACCCTAAACGCAACCAAAGCCACCTCTCACAATACCAACGGATACGACTACTCTGACGCGCTACGCGTTCAATATGCAACGTCCAACAATACTGGGGATAGCGGCAGCACACCCTCACTTCCACTCAAACCACAACCATACTCAGCCGCGGCAGCCACCATGCATCATCCGCACACCACTGGTGACGCTACCAGCCTTACCTACAGCAATCTCGATCAACCGCAATACTTTACACCGCATTCCAGCTTCCATTTGTATCACAAGGGCACACCAACAAGTGGCTGGTATTCGACACCCTCCTAGGTCAGCCTAAACGACTGCGAATTGCAGCAGCAGCAGCAGCAGTTGGGAACTCAGCAAGAGCAACACATACAGCCAGCTCAGCTGCATCCGAAGGAGAGCTGGGATATTGTTGGTGCATTGGGCAAAGTTGCCAGAATGTTCTTCAACGCCCGAAGGGGCAATTAAGCAGCGGGGTGTATCTACATAATTACTTACATAGTACATATGTATATAGACCTTTGTGTAATGACCAAGTGCTCATTCAAGACACAACGGATTCTACCAAAAATATACAAATTGGATTGTGTAGCAAATGCAGTTGGGGTACATCTTTTTGACAAAAAAAAAGTTCGTATTGTAAAAGATTACCGAAGATATGAAAGAGAAATACAGGCACATAAATACATACATAGATATATTGTATAAACTTAAAGGAGCTGCATCAAGATTTTTAAAAAATCAGCCGACATTTACCAAATTAAGGGATACTCACTCCTAACTGTTGCAATTACATAAAACAAAAAAAAACAGAAAAGCTTGGATTCTATTTTTACCAAAATTTTTAAATTCAGCATTATTCTAACGCTTTCTATTTACAAACTGAATTGTGTAGAAATTTTGGGTAGAATTCTACCCCAAAGTTCGTTTTATATTATTTTGTACAAAAGTCGAGTATTTATTATGCTACTTTGCGGTTTTATCATATTGGCATATTTGATTAAACACATCACAAATATGTATAAATGCAGTAGCTCAAAACGAAACTCGTACAGTAATTTTTTTTTTTAAACTCACAATTTTTTCTTAAACATTTTTTCCATTCATTTCTTATAAAAATATAGTCCATATAAGTTCAAACTTCAAACTTTGTACGAAATTCCCATAAATGCAGCAAATTTAAAAAGAAATCTCATTAAATTTTAGTATACGTAAAATGCAAGTTTCAAGTGACTAACTTTTCTTCTGATGGTGTTCCACGTTTTTTTTCCATAAACCGTGAACAAAATCTATTTTTATATGGAAGAAAAGAGATAACCCTCGCGCCGAAAAAAATTTATCAAAAATCATCGGGAATTTTTAGTCACTTGAAACTTTCACTGCCACAAAATTGCATCCTAGAAAATTTTCTAAAAATTCTTTTTAACAATTTTGAGATTTTAGTGACAATTTTTTTAAATTTGATAAAGTTTTCTGAATTTTGTACAAAGTTACATACATATGTATATATTGTAGTTTTTATTATAGAATGAAGTATATTTTTATTAAACAAAATTTAAAAAAAAACAAAACATTGTGAGTATTAAAAAAACAAATATTGTACGAGTTTCGCTTTTGAGCTGCTGTATGTAAATACAGTTGGGAGCATTAAATTAGTAGTGCGTAGCTGCAACACAGTATGTAAGACGTCCCCCTAATACGAGGTTTGTTCTACGATTCACGACAAAAACTTTAAAGCATGGTAGTTTTTCCTATAGAGAACTTGGTCCTTTCTACAGGATTGAGGACATCATTTAACAGCACACATATGTCAGCCAGCTCAAGCCTATTGAAAAATTTTGGGCTGATTTTAAGAAAGCCATTAGAATGCTAAGCCAAAACCGTGCCGTGATTCAGCTCGCTCGGCAAACTACTTATATTTCTGAAGAAATGCGAGCCCTAATTAAAAAAAACAAAAGTGGTAATGCTACTAAGTACTAACTTTACATATAAGTAAAATTTCAAAAAATTCATCAGGATTATTTTCTTTGCACTACTATGTAACAAATTTTCCTATGGAAAACATACTATATGGTTGCATTCGAATCAATATTTTTTATTTATATTACATTCCAAGAAGTATAAAATTTTTGTACCCACTACTATATAATACAATGCTCGCAACTGCATGTACTCCTAAAGGAAGTACGTACATACATAGGTCCAATTCTACCTATAATTACCGCAATATTTTTCTCTCTAAGAAACCATATTTTAAATCTATTTAGCATCTATTAAGTGTCCAGTTTTCTATCATTTAATTTATTATTTTAATTTTTAATTTGTTGCCTCTCAATTCTCATATGCAAGTACATACATAAATAAACTTAAGTTTGAGATCAACGAAATTTAAGAGGCCTCGGTCAGCAAAATTGAGCTCTACGGACTCAAACAACGAGTTACGGAAATAATCAAATGACATTTTATGATTTAAAACTAAAAAAAAAATAAACCTAAGTCGCATATTATATTATTGAAATTGTAGGCAATACATAAGCATATACTTACATATGTATATAAATATGTGCAGGTGTGGGCGAGAAAATATGTATTGATGAAGCAAACACTTTAGGAAGATTTGTTTTCTAGACGCGCACACTCCTGTTGCACAAAATCCAAAAAAACAAAAACGTATGTTTTGAATTTAAATTAAATATACTATTCATATGTATGTTTGTGTAAATTAGACTAAACTATGGTTAGCGTTTAAATTTTTGTAAAATATATACTTAATCTTAAATTTGTATATTTTCGAATTGAATAATTATACTAGTTACTGTATTATAGAAAATGGGATTAAAACTAATGAAAATACTCGAAATTAAAATAAAATACAATTATGACTACATACATTATACTTAGGAAAAATCCAATTGCTTGTATAAGACTTAGATAGTGTGCCAATAAGTATAATACAACAACTAAGTTTAGTATTTAAATAAATAAGAGTGCATTTTTTATTGTTATTAATTATTTAAGTTACTAGCTGTTTACTACAAAAAAATGTATATAAAAATTAAGAGCAAAAGTCTACAGGGCACAAATACAACACATTGACAACATATCAAATGCTTTTCGAAATTTGTTTTAATTTCGTCCTTTTCGTTTTAGGTATCTAAACATGTTAGCTTCTCAAATGCAAATTGTAAGGCATGGTTATCTACATATATTGTAATCGAGAAGAATACGAGTATCGTTGATGCAAGAAAGTGTTAATGATACTGAAATAACATAGCGACATCCTGAATCAATTAAATAAGCACCTACTTACTACTTTATTTTACATAATTTACATATACATATATGTACATATGTACAATAATAGGCGTCCACTCCGTCTGGAATTTTTCAAACTAAAGTAAACTTTTCACTGCAACATTTTTCCACAGCTTTTACTCGCCACTTCTTGTAAGGAACTATTTTGGTTTTATTTGTTGGATTTGCTTTTAGGCGGCATCTTATAAGCGCTTCGATAATTTCAATTGCTAGCAACATTTCAGGGCAATCCTAATGCATGTTGCTGGCTAAATTTTTCCAAAGACTGAACCTTTTTTGATTTAGGGAACTTTCTTTACATCAAATTTTAATTTTAATGAACATCGAGCAATTTTCATAAGCTGCAATCCAGATAAAATTCGTTCGAGTGCGTAGAGGAACATCGCACAAATTGAAATCCTTCAAATTTCGTTACCCGCAGAAGAGCTTCCAGAAGGGACATTGTTGGACCTACTTTTGAAGGTCATTTGAGGCAGTTCTAAAACTGCTTCTTCGTTCACAAAAAATCATTTTTATGAGAATCATAAATAGAAGCCCTCTGTTAGAAAGCATACTGGCAACATTTTTTTCAGCATTTCTGTGTTTGTTCTTCCAACTACTCCCGTTTTGATGTCATAAACTCGACTAAACCTACTGAATAATGGAAGGATGTGCATTACAACCAGCCAGAGTTGTCAATGTAGTCTACTATCGATCCTAGATACCTGCCCTAGATTATCCAGAAAAGTATTCGTTGTGCGAAATGCCGATTTTTTCAGCAAGCGTATCCAAAGTCCAGAGGCCCGTGCATACTGCAATAAGTTTATGGTAGAGGGTCCTAGACCTATAAAGAAGACCTCAGGTCCTCTTCTCATTATAGTCCGGCCAGGTAGTTCTTGATATCCTGCAAGTAGTGGTAGCTTTCCACTTCCACTGCTCCTTGCTGAGATAGAACTTACATATATTGCCCTTCGCTACGGCTAGGGGTATACCCACCTCCATTCTGGTTGTTACTTCGGCCTCTGCTGAGCCGCACCATGCTAGTTCATCGGCTTTCTCGTTACCTTCGATTCCTTTATGGCCGGCAACCCAGATGACAGAGATTTCCAGATTGGTGATTATACAGTCAATCTGTTATTTACAAGCATCTGGGCCAATATTTTGTGCGGCTATCGCTTTTATTGCTACCTAGCTGTCGGAATAAATGCTTATCTTACCCGTTACATTCCTGCCTTCAAGCGATTTACAGGCCCACCTGGAACACACTGCAGTAAGAGGGGAGTTTGATTGGCATGGAACATTCCAAAGGTTTGGAGTATATGCTGGATGTTAACCCCATTTCTTGCCAAACATCGATCGGTCCGTACTCGCTCTTCAATTTATTTAGTCAGCCCCAAATACTTGGTACTGGAAGATAATTTCTCGCGAATTCCTCTTAGCACCTTTGAAAACTAAGTTCAGTAAATTCTGTTCGAGTTCTTTATTTCCAGGTTAAGTTTAGTTAAGAATTTCAATTTCACCATGTCTAAGTTATTGCAATATCCGAATGAATCCTTTGAGTATTTTAACTATTTAGGACACCGGAAATTTTTAGTTGGATCACCTTTTTCTCTGGAAAATAAACTTCTAATTTTTATTTTTATTTTTAATTATTAATCTTTTTAATATTAATTTATATGCCAATTTACAAATATATTATTTAAATATTTATTATTGAAAATATTTTTAAATTTCGTACGTTTTTGTTTAATTTGGCATATTTTCTTCTGACATTGCTCTAATGCATGAATATTTGGAGAAGGTGAAGGTATCTCTAACAAATAAGAAACGTCTCCAAGTTCATTATTTGTATCCTAATATACATATAAAATGAACTTAACAAATGTTGTGCAAGTCAATTTATTCGCATGGTAGAAAAAAGTAGAGATGCAGATAAGTACGAGTATTACACAATTATCGTCGATACAATCCCTGCTTCGGCGCATAGTGGACGACTGTTACTCGTATACGTAAGTTCTTTTTCTATTCATCACATTTTGTCCTTCAACTATGAGCACTAGCTCTAAACATATTGTATTCGATACACACTTTCCAGAATAAATATGTTTATGGTTTAGGAAGTCATTAGGAAATTTTGCACAATTATTGTCATGATATATTTATAACCAATATATATCAAAACATTATAGAAAAGTTGTTTTCTAATAGCGGTCGACCCTCGGCGGATAATGGCAAACCTCCGTGTGTATTTCTCCTATCAAAAAACTTTTCACAAAAACCATTCGGCGTAAAACTGTAGGTCCCTCAATTTATGTTAGAACATCAAGGCGCACACCGCAAATTGTAGGAGAACTTCCTCAGATCCCATGTCAAACTAAATGTTCTCCGACACTGTCCGAAAACTGTCATTGCTCGATTTACCTTCAGTTCGACGTGGGTTTTCCAAGTCAGTTTTCTATCTACAGGTTACGGCCAGATATTGCACTTCTTCGGAATGACTTAAGGTTACGCCTCCAAACACCGACTTGTTTCCAACTTTATTTTCCTCCCAAAGAATACCAGGGTTGTTTTGCCGGAGTTGACAGTATGCGACCATGCATGCAAAGTGAATGAATACAAGTGAGAAGTATTCTAAATTTAAGGGCGCCTAATAATGAATGCCCCAAATGCCCATTATAAAATGTCAGACATAGAAATTCGCACAATCAAATACCACAGGAAAGGCAACAGTGCATCGCCCTGTGAGCATACTCTCCCAGCCAAATCACTTCTTTCTCCTCCACACATTGTGTACTCCGCTACATCTAGCTCCACTTCGACCTTTTTGAAGGACCCGATCCCTACCTGCCGATAGATCAACATACTATAAGGGAGGTGCTTAGGAAAGCGGAAAATAGTTTAAAGGAAAGACACTGGCACCCGATGGCGGAGTTACGTCTGGCGAAATGTCTAATTGGAGGGTATAATAGTAAACGATGGAACCAGTTTATCGAGTTCACTGTAGATTGTAGATTGGTTTCACAGGCTCGTAATACGGTTTTTTTCAGTGTGAAAACATCTCGAGAAGACGGAATCGGTTTCTGGGCTCATAGAGCACCGAGCTGAAATTCGTACGCTCGCTACCACCAACCATCACCTTAGACTTCCTAGGAGCGTTGAAGCTAGACGAGGTATTATCAGAGAACTGACAACAATGAGAAGGTGTAAATTTTGGTTCGAAGCAAATGAAATCTGAACGGTTTCGGCAGAGAACTTACAAGTTCTCTGGCAGCAACGCGAATTCATATAAGGTGCTGTTATAAATGCAACTACAAAATTCCTATGTATTTTGTTTTTGCTTCTGCGTACGACTTATCAAAATTTGCATACATTCTGTTTTTGCTTTTACGGCTTTTGAAAAGTCATACGCAAAAGCAAAAACAAAATAGATGTACATACATACATAAAATAAAATCAAATCGGCTGGTATAGTAACTACACCTTATATGAATTCGTCTTGTCCAGAAAACTTATATTAGACAAACGATGCAGAGAAAAGAAGTTGACGACAAAAGCACTTCCGTTACTTTGTTCTTGGCTCGCTTGAAGGATTGACGTCACAAATAGCTCTCTTTTTCAGAGTTTTGAGTGATTTTTACAAAAAGTTCAGCACAGAATAATACTTGTGAAGTGGCGAGCTTTGTATTTTAGCAGCTGCAGTGTAAATAAAACACCGAAGAGCAGTTATCACCTTCCTTTTCGTCTCGCTATTCCTGTACATTGTGAATGAATTCGCAATGTTCCTGTAACAGCAACCGCTGTGACGTGTGCGCTGCTGCTGATTTACATATATCTGGCCAAGGACTGTCACTTCAGCAGCATTCCCAAAAATTCTATGGGGAAGATTTTATGCTGTTACAACAAAAACAACGTGTACGCTGTCGGCGTTGCCGAAATCTGGTTTTCTATCATTCTTTTATAAGGCAGAGAAGTAACATCTCGCTTCATTCCTTGTCTCGTACCGTGGATTTGAAGGGAACTGTATTTGTTGGCTCATCTCACCATTCGACAATTTTCACCACCCGTCTGCAAAAGTTAACAGCGGTTGAGCGAAAATACAATTTCAGCAGAAAACTTGTAAGAAATGAGAAGGCACAAATGATAAATGAGCTCTTTGATCAACAAAATTTGCGCTTGTAGCCGAAACAATTCACCAGCGAAAAATTGGCCACCACACCTAATTTAAATCTATCATGCCAATAAAATCATTTTCACCATATTTTCTTACAAGTTCTCTGCTTGTGCCAGGTTTTGACGCCAATGTCATTTAAAACTTAGCCCAAGTGGTGCACAAAATGTACCCGACTGAATGTCTTTGCGTATTATTATTTGACGAAATAACCGTCAAACCCGCCATAACCTACTATAAATGTCGAGATCTAGTCGATGGGTTTGAAGACCTTGGAGAAGACCAACGCGACAAAAAAATTGGAAATAAATGTTGTTTTTTTCATGGCGAAAGTCCTATGTTCGACAGCCTGGTCTTGTCTGGGAGTTACCCGCTTCATTAAGGGCGTTCACATAGGACTTTTGCTTTGCTTTGCTTCAGAGTTGCGCTTTGACAGATAAGTTTAATACATGATGTTATATGAGTCCTGCTAAATACAAGGCGAGAAAAGTAGAGCAAAGCAAAGCGAAGCAAAATCATGGGCAACTCTCAACTTTTGTACGCTTTGGCAATCAGCTGTTATCATTTCCATTTTATTTTTATTTTGGCGTGCGTATACACACTACAGACACTCGCGAATTTCAAACATTAGTAGCATAACTATTACTACTTCCATCATATCAGTAAAATTAATTTTTGTATTCTATCTTAAAACAGAACACTCTGAACAAACACAAATCGCAACTCATAACAAACTACTAACGCAGAAACTGTCAAAGCGTTCTATTTAGCTGACCTTCTACGCCTCACGCTTTGCTGTTAAAGTTCGAACTGTCAAGCAAAGAGCGAAAGTTCTATGTAAACGGCCCTTTACTGCTGTCGTTCCGCAATTTGAAAAATATACGTTCTTTGCTTAAAGCTTCTCTGTCAAATGTACATACGTTCTCTGAATATACGTTAATATACGTTCTCCGGTTCTCAGAACGAACTTTTTGGGATACCAGCTGATTGTCTAATTTTGTTTATCGTCATCCATTTGTAAATAATTTTTAAAAATAGTTATCGGCTTTGCATGTTTATTTATCACAATGGACGAGGTTGACAAAATAATTGTTCATTCGCTTAATCAGATTGGCTGTCATATCGATCATAATTGTACCATGGCGGAGTTTACTCCAACCATTCTAGTGCATACAGTAGCAAAATGTTTGCAAAAAATTCAGCCATTGTCCACCAACATACCGCAGGCACTGCCTGAAGGATTAGCAATGGCGCAGAAGTTCTCCGTAGCTACAACATTATCAGCAGTTATATCCAACCTAAACTACCGTGGTGATATTGGGTATCAGACGTTCTTATATCCCAATGAAGTAGACATTCGTAGATTGCTAATGTTTCTTGTAGAAAAACTGCCACGTGATGAAGCTTTATTAGCCGAGGAGAGGGGTTTGTCCGGTGACTTAGAAATATGGCGTAGAAATATTAAAGAAACAATTTTGCAACAGCTGCACAAACCATGGGTTCCACAATATTGTCGAAATGTTACGGCGGAGCCCTCTTTTGGGTGTAGTGGTCAAATAACCCCATTCAAACCACATCATAACTTGAATTTGTCGATAGAAACCCCATCATCAGGCCAAGACAGTCATTGGGTGCAGCACAAAACTATAAGCATTTTCCAACAAACTGCAACCAAAGATTTCGATCTAATAAGTTCGATTCTACACCAAAACCCATTTGATTTATATGTTGACAACGAAGCATTTGACGGTGGCCAACTGAAGTTTACTACTAAAGAAAATTATCAAACTACGACAGCTCCCTCTATAACAGAAAATTCAGTTTCAGTTTGCAAGGTGGACATAACGCCGTTTAGTAAACTTACAGACGAGGTTAATAATTTCAAAAATCAAAACGTTGAACTTTTAACAAAGCGAAAAACATTGAT
This sequence comes from Anomoia purmunda, assembly GCA_951828415.1. Taxonomy (NCBI): domain Eukaryota; kingdom Metazoa; phylum Arthropoda; class Insecta; order Diptera; family Tephritidae; genus Anomoia; species Anomoia purmunda. The sequence continues at coordinate 1,127,913 of OX639996.1, forward strand.
AAATAATATCAACACAGCAAAAAATAATCAAGTAACAGTTCAAAAAGAGTTGGAATGTATTCGTGCAGATGCCAAAATACACGAACGAACTTGCCTAGTGCTCGACCATCCAAAAGAAAATATTGCTAAATTAGAAACTCTTATACGAAGCACACTTGAGCGGCGTAAAAATTTAGATCAACAATGGCATGAATACCGTCAACCCATGTTGGATACACTTGAATACCTTAGATCTTTGAAACAATTAAATAACACCCAAAACATAAAAAAGTGCCGCGAAGTAATTGGACAATTACAGCTAGAATTAGAAGAAAAAAAAACCCAACACCATGAACTCAGCACAGAACTTAGAACGACTAAAAATGATCGCACAGCACCACGAAAGGAATATATTGAGAGAATACTTGAATTTATATCCAATATAAGGAAGCAGCGCAGTGACATATACAAAGTTCTCGACGATACACGAGATTTGCAGAAGCAACTTAACTCTATTTCCTCACAATTACAACGACAGTTTTGTTACACAGATGATCTTCTTTTCCAATCAGCCAAACACGATGCTCATTCCAAGCAAGCATACAGACTACTTGCTACGTTGCACGCCACTTGCAATGAGCTTGTGGATCTTGTGACTAAAACAGGAAATGTGACAAATACAACTCGAGAAATAGAGGTACAAATTGATCGTGAAAAAATTAAGAACGTAGCTGCGAGTCTACAACAAATTACAGCGGACATACAAAATTTTGAAAACATTATTTATAATATTCAAACAGATATCCGCAGTATAGAAAATGAAATTTCAAATGCTTAAAAGTTGGTTAATAAACATATGGAGGGGTGTATTGCATATATTTAATGTTTATAAAAAAATTAATCAACCAATCGAAATTACCCGTGAAGTCGGAACAAAAGTACTCAAACTTTATTTAATAAAACTATGATTTAATAAACTAAAATATTTGACTTAACACCTTATCACTTACATTGATTTAAGGGTAAGCATATTGCATATAACGAATAGGGGAAAAAGTACGCAATAAGCAAAATGTTTTTAGGTCATAATCATTTATTCAAACATTTAAATGAGCAAATAATTTTTTTTATTATAATCTACACGGGATTGTTTTTGAAAATACAAACTCATGTTTTTAGAAAGAACTAGATGCATTCATATACATATATTTATGGATATACATATACTGCAACACATGCACATGTGCATATGATGCATGTATTGTATGTTTGTACATACAACCCTTAACGAATACTCAAATGAAAAATTAAATATCCGAATTTCACCAAATTACGCAATAAACGCTCTTCACAACGTGAAAAATGATTAATACCTACATATCTTTTAATCATTTATTTTGCACTATATATGTATGTGTGTACCTGTATGTACAACTGAGAAATAAAAAATTAAAACATTCCTATTAATTACACTGCAATTTAAAATTAAAGGCCGATGCCGCTACAACAACAACAACAACATTAAAGGCCGATCAACTATATATATAACGTATGTATAAAATTTTGTAATTCAAATAATGGAGAAAATATTGCGGTATAAAATCGTAAGAACTCTTCAAAAGTGACCACTATCCAAATACTTTTTGAAACTTTCATAGCACTCTGCCGATATCCACTGCTCGCTGATGGTATCGAATTCTTCGTCCAAAGATTTATTGATTGTTTCCCAATGATTATTAATAATAGTTTTCTTCATAAATTGATACGACTGAAAAAAAAGGAAATTAAAACAATTAAAATCATATGGTTTAATAATTGGAAAAAAAAATTTGCGAATTGAATACACTTTGATGATTGTGGATAAGTATGGTATGTTCTGTTTCACTTCAAAACAGCATACTTAAACAGGTTAGACACGCAATTTCATTTGGGAGAGAAATGCGGAACATGCATTATTAATATGACCATTATATTCTTTCGAGTAATGATAAAAAATTACTTATGCCATTGAAGTAATTTTAGCAGTTAACTAACCTGTGTTGACATCATGGCTATTTTCTTAGCAGTCAATAAAGCATCATCGTTTACTTTACCAGACGCAGTTAGCTTGTGAACTAATCCAGACAATGCCGATTCGGTTGAATGTATTTTTTCTCCCAACCAAAAGAGTTTAGTTTTCTATTAAGATTATACAAAATTAAATAATTAATTTTAAAACTGTAAATATAATTTCACCACTTACATAATTATCACGTATTTTCGTTATATTATTCCAAATGCAGTACCCTTCGGGTACTTGTCCTATTTTGATGTAAGGAGTCTCATATGATCCTTTATCACTTCCAATGATTATATCAAATAATGGCAATTGCGTTACCCCCAATCCAATATTATTGCCATTAACACCAGCAATCAATGGCTTCGGAAATGTAGCCAGTGTTTTCAAATAGTTTCTAAAAAAAAATATAGCGTTAAAAAAAATGTATTTCTTTTTTCTCTTTCACATACTTAACCGCCATTGCAAGATGCACTGCTGCTTGTTTACGTTTTTCCAACGTACCAATTGTTAAGTCCGTAAAGTCTACACCGAAGCAAAAATTCGGAGCATTAGTTGTTATTACGACGGCATTACAGTCAGGGTCTTTACTTAACTTCTCTAATATATCAACCAATTTATTCAACATCTGTAGAAAATAGTACAAATAATTACCACTTCCATTCGCAACATATGTATGTACATATGTACATATGTAGGTGTGTACTCTAATACATACCTGCTGAGTAAACGTATAATTTATTTTCGCCTTCTGTGTGTTAAAAACTATTTGTGCAACTTTTGCAACTTTTTTCACAACAACGTCTGAAGAAATGGATGCAGCTAATGTGTCCTCTCTTGGATGTTTTGCCGAATTTTTATTGCTTGAACCAGTGATTTTGCTTTTGTCTTTTTCATCGACAGTTGCCGGACTACGGGAGCCTCTTCGGCTACCACCAGATGACATTAATGGTTTCTTAGTGTCAGTGTTTATAGATTCCTCAATAGAAGTGACACCCTTTGTTCGCTTATTACTTTTTTGGTTAGATTTGGATTCGGGTTTAGCAAACTCAAACGAACTAACAGCAGATGTTTTTGCACCATTACTGGAACTAGAACCTTTAATATTTCCATTATATTCATTTGAAGATTTCAGTAAACTCCTTTGAGCTGGTTTTGGACCCAACTTAATTGGGGTTACACTGGCTGAGGTGGCCGGAATTGTACTCTGTTGGATACTTTTGGAAATTGTTGTTTTAGAAGCATTCGATCCTTTTGATATTGGGGCATCTAAACTAAGGCGCCTTACGGACGCATTGCTGGAATAGGAGCTATTTGATCGTCGTCTGATGATCATTGCATCCTCGGTGGCTTTTTGTTTATAGACATAATCCCATGTTGAAGAAGGTTTTTGTTTAGAATTACGTTTGTTCCTTGGTGCACCACTGTTCGTTGCTATAGGAGTTGTTTTTCCAGATGTTGGAGTAGTTTCTCTCTTCGATATCTGTAAAAAAAAATTGAAAATTAATTTATTTTTGAACTGCAGATAAAAATATGCTAACTGTTTAATTATTGTAACTTGTATTCATCGGTATTTTGGAATCAATTTAGAGTAATTTTTACGCACTTTTGGCTGTGACTGATAAATAAACAGTTATATTATTTATATAAATTTAATTCATGTATTACCCTTTCTGATATTGTGGCAGCCCGGCTGCGCATTAATGGTTTGTGTGGCTTGTCGACCCCTTGTTCTGCAATTAATTTGCTTCTTTCACTCTCCAAGGAATGTAGCATATTTGCAGCGCCCTCATCACTTACTAAACGATCGATTTCGCTTACTCTTTTCTTCTTGGAGCCTGCGCTGCCACTATTTCCATTTGTAACCGGTGTATGCGATCGCCGTTTTACTGGCGACTGAGCTTTCGTTCTACTTTCTTCATCGACAGTTTTAGTTCTATTTGATTGGACATCAGTAGGCGTTTCGATCATTGTTTCCTTTGGCTTAGTTACAATGGAGTTTAAACTTGTTTTTAACTCTGATCCCCGTAGCTGTTTATTTTCCGAATCATTTTGGCGAATTGATGTGGATATCCCAGTAGATGGTTTTTTCTCTTTCAATTCAACTGGATTTCTAATTTGATTTTTGGAAACTTCTGTGCGAACTCCTTTCAAAGACGATATTCCAGATGTTCTTTGTGATGAAATTTTTGAAGACTGGGTTTCTGTATCGGAATTAATTTTAGAACTATTACGCGCAAATTGTGCATAAGAAATTTGAGTTTCCGGAGCGTCTGGATCCCATATAATTTTTGGTTTTATTATTCGTGTGCGCTTAAATCCAACTACTGGAATTATATTAGTAGCGTTGTTTGAAACCGACTCTACAACAATATTATCTTCTGTGCGAGTGTTGTCCGAACTCAAGTTAGCAAGTTTAGCTAAATTGGTTATTTTTGCGGAGGCGGCATCCTTTGATTGATTTGTTAACTCTTTTCTCTCAACCATTTCATTGTTGGTATCATTTTCAATCTCACGTTTTTTATTCATTTTGTCAATATTAAAAATAGATTTTTTGGTAATGCCAACACCGGTTTTGGATTGATTTTCAAGTTCATTATCATCGTCACTCCAGTCTGCACCAAGCGACGATACCAAATCAGAATTTTCTTCTACTTGTAACGGTTTGATATCCTGCTTACGTTTTCGCTGGCGATCACCAACGCGTGCATTCAGACCAGCAATTTGTTCCATAGCTACTGCACGAATTTCTTCATGAGTCAAGTGTGAAACTGGGCCAGCGCTATAACTTATAACATTATTTGCACTCGTAGTTTGCATATTTAAATCATTATTTATTTCTTTTGGTATGGACTCATGCTCATCTAATTCATCATATACTACTTCCATTATTTGAAACTGCCCCTCACCTTCAATGGTTACACCCTCCACCAGTTCACTTTCCGTAGCAGATGGAGGTCGGTTACTTTCATGCTTTTCGTTGGTATCTTTTATGTCTTTCACGTGTAAATTATTTGTGTGTTCATCAATTCCTTTTAAGACGGCAATCAAATCATCATGCTCAAGGGCTGTCGATCCAATTTCTTCCGGCATAATGCTTGCCTCACCTGCAGTATTGCATTGTATAAAAGTGACACCTTCTGCACGCTTGAAGTTATCTAAAGTGTGCGAACTTAGTGGTTTTAATTCCGTGCCAGACGTCTGCTTATTAGCTGTATTGTCGGCGTCACTTCTATCATATTCTAAATTTGTAGATGGTTCCACATGGTGCATTTCGGCGATTTCGCGTTCCAACGAGGTCAGTTCATCCATTTTCTCAACTCCGCTGAACACTCCCGCCAGCAAAAGTTCATTAGAAATTATTTTTGCAGTACTATCACTATCTTGTGAAACTTCGCACTTCCTTTTTTTTATTTGATCTTGCTCCTCAGCTAACGAATTGTACTCGCTCACCGTAGACATATTTTAAAGAAATTTACAATTGCATATAATTAAAACGTATTCTTTGATATGAAAATCTTGATATTGTAGAAATAAATTGTTGTGTTATCTACGGCATGTTTACATGCTAGCGGGCGCCATTTTTTCTACTTTCGTTTTATTCATAAAAAACCGAGTTTCCAAATTGTTCCTACACTTGTGACTGTGTGATGGCTTAAACTCAATTTATTGGATCGTGAATATCATTTTATAAAAACTGCTTCATAATCAGTTATTTTAAGATGCTTATATGTATATATATATTTGGCTGATGCACTGGAGATTATTTTTATTATTTTCACGTAATTATACTCCTCGATATTAAGATTTCCAGATCTTTATCAAATGTCACTTTGACAAACCAGTGTTACCGTGAGTTTATACACCTAATATGTCAAAACAACGGTAGGGTTGGTAGAAAGTGCAACTTAATTATTATAATAAACTAATTATAATAATAAACAAATTACTATAACAAACAAATCCTATGAAACGCAACACATTCTGAATTTACAAACACAATCGTGAAATTATTTGCAGATATTATTTTTCTTAGTTCTCTATCAAATGTCACTTTGACGAACCAATGTTGCCGTAATTTAAATCCCTAAAACTGCGTTCAGACGGGGAAAATTTTTTTTGTTTTTATTATCGGCGATTCCCCTTTTATAGTTGCTCGTCGCGTTCACACAGAGAACTCTGTTCAGGCAATCTTCTGGCATTTCATCTTATATCATTTTCGCAAATTTCTGTACGCTTCGCTTAAGCGGTATTTACACATTCTGATAAATTTTGTGCTTATAAGTAAAGGGTGAGTTGAAGAAAGAAGTTTTAACATAATTTACGTTAATTTGCGACGCACTCAAAAATATCTTGCATTAATTCAATTTTATCTTGATGTATATATATGTATGGTATATGCATACACATGTGTACATTTAATCGCAAAAAAATAGGAACAAAATTTCATTTCCCAACTTACCGTATGTATTCACTTAAAAGTCAACAAAACTGCAACCACTGAAAGAATTTATAAATGAAAAGGAATGACAAATTTCTTAGCTGCCGACTGAGACGAATAAGAACACAAAGCGTGTTGCCCGAGCACGAGCAACTCGGTGCCCTTCCCCTTTCCCCGTCCTTCTCTCTCCTACAAGTAACGAGTTGCCGCGACAAAAGTTTCTCTGTCTGAACGCAGTCTAAGAAGTGAAAACAACGCTAGGGTGGGTAGTAAATGCAAAGTGAAATTTAAACTTTAAGGGTCGTTTTCTCGACTGCGTGCCGAAATTTATGCCCTCTTTAAACGCGTTTTCGTGTTCTAAGTACCTACTATGTTTATCCCACCGGCAATTTTAACAGGCAGTCAATTCTCCGATTAAAATTTTATCACTTAGACAAATCCATCCATTTGGATTGTAAACATAAAACAGCTGATTAACTTGTTTACATTTGTTTATACGAATATGCATTTTTTATTTAAAAATATGTGCAGCATAAGAAACTTCCTGGATTTATTTATTGTAAAACAGCTGATTTTGAATTTTCTTTTGTCTTCTTCTCCAGTGCTGCCAAAATTCCCTACTGTCTTATCAATATTTAACCAAATTTGTGCTCTCCTTTTCGCTCTATCAATCTCCCAAACTTTACTAGTTTCTTGCAAGTCCAGAAAAAATTAAGTAAAATTATTAATGGTTCTTGCTGATTTGTACTGGATAAAGAATACGAAAACAGAACTATTAATTATTGCACATATTTCAATTACCATTCGAAAAAGAATCGACAAAAGATTTCGACAAAATCAAAAAAATTTAAAAAAATTCTTTTCAAAATACGTAAAAAACTTTTCACAGAAACACATTCACTGTTCGGAATCGGCGTAAACCTGTAGGTGCGTCAATTTGTGTTACAACATCAAGACGTATGTACACCTCAGGAAAAGTTCGGTCAAAATCGCTTAAACGGTTATAGTGCCAATTAAGTAAGAAAGTAAGCGCATAAAAATACCTTTCATTTGATATATAATTTTATATAGTTAGACTTAAATATTAAAAAAAAATTTGCTTTATATGTGTTGCTGGGTTATGATCCTGAGCTACTGAAAGCTTCTTCGACTTGACTCGGCTAGGGTTATTTTTTGAAGCATACGCAGAAAGGAGTTGTAGGCAAAAATACTGTGGTCATCGTAGCCGGTGTTAGATCAGCCCGGCTTATTTTTTTGAATGACGGCCGAAGGCCGTCTACGCAAAATTTTTTTAACGCAAAAATTCTAGTGCTTACCTTCGCCAGCAACACAAATAAAGCAAAATATATTTTAATATTTAAACCTAATTATAAATCAAATGAAAGGTATTTTTATGCACCAGTTGACAAATATATTTTTATATATAGTTAATTACATATTTTTTTTTAAAGAAAAAATAATTTTTATGAAAAATTTGGCAGTATTTCAATTTTTACTCTTGTCGAAATATATATGTATGTACATATACAAATATACACATCAGGTTAAAGATCTCTTAATTACCTACCCAACCCTATCAATATTTTTAAATCAGTTCAATAGGTTTTGAAATATAATAGTGAAAATACCCCTTGACCCCTCCATAAATCCCCCCCTACTCATTTGCGCAAAAAAAGTCGGTAAAAGAAGACGGGCCACGCCCATTTTTATATTTTTTTATAGTTCAGTGGACCCTATTATTTAGTTGTTTTGATAAAATTTGAAATTGTGTATAAAAATTTTTACGAGCTTATGGGCAACTTCGCTAGTGAAAGCAATTGGCCGCTGCCAAAATCGAACTTGGCGTTTGCTAAAATCGCAGTGTTCTTTTTGCGCTCTTAAATCGCATTGGTTTGACGTCGGCAAGGGTGGTGCGCTTTAAAAGTTCGCCTCCATCGTTTTGTCGTTGTCGCGGTCATATTTTCTTTGTTTTGTATAATATTTTTTGCATAGAAACGTGTAAATTATTTGGCAACAAATGCTAGAAATGGATGTCCAAAAGCTGACCGACTTGCTCCGGGCTACTATCGAGCCGAATCCTGAGCAACGAAAGGGAGCAGAGGAGCAATTGGCACAAGTAAGTGTGGTTAAAAGAATTGAGGTTATTTAAAGGAGGAAGAAGCTATCAGAGATAAAATTTTCCCCGTTTAAATCAAAGTTCCAAAATATACAGTTCTAATACTTAATATGAGATCTTGGTTTAGTCTGAAACCATGTGCTTATCGTAAATTGCATTCCGCCTTTAATTTAATTCTGCTACATTTATTTAGACTTGTTAGCACGTGTTTAATTGGGTATATTAGTTTTTCGATCGACATATTTGCTTAGTGATTTTAAACCATTTGAAATGGGGAATTGATAGTTGTACTTATTGTAAGTCTTATCCATTTTTAATTTTCTTGAAATATTTGGTTTCTTTGCTAAATACATTGTAAAAAAAAAACAAATAGAAACATGACGTATCTTTGGCTCAGGTGATGCCACAGTGATTGTTTATTAAGTGCAATTCACACTTTTACTTCTGATGGTACTCCAAAATCAATCCCAGGAAGCAATCATTTAGAATGGGCAATTTTGTTTACAATTTTCGATCCAGCTTTAATTTCAGAGCCTGAGATTTGGGTCGTGGAACTCCACACACTTCTACAGACGCTAGGAAACAATTGATTAATTAGTAAAAAATGATCACACACCGTTTCAAGTGACTCAAAATTGCCGTTGATTTTTTATTAAAAAAACTCGTGCAGTCGTTATATTAATGTGTATAAGAAAGTGCGCTATACCATAAGCAAAAAAAAAATATTGAAAATCAGCGGCAATTTCGAGTCATTCGCAAATTTCGATGAAAACTTCGAATGTGGTACATACATGCATACATACATACATTTGTATGTGATATGCTTAGTGCTGGGGAAAAAATGGCACATTAATTTTTTTTTCATATTCACAATGTTTTTCATGCTAAAATTGTTTGGCTAATTTTTTTTAATCAAAACGTAGCACATTTTATATGAAACCCATATATGTATGTATGTAAGTAAGTACATATTTGAAACTTTGTACCAAATTCAGCAAGTGTTCATCAAAATCTCCACCTTTTTAATTCGAGTTTTTCGAAAAATGTCAGGTATACAGTTTTGTAGTACATTAATTTTAGTGCAATTAATGTTGATATTTGATCTTTTTTTTTTTTGTTGTTAAACATTTTATCTTATATTAACACAAAAAACCAATAACCAATTACAATTATATAAATAAAATTAAAACTCAACAGAAATGTTTAGGCACTTGAAACTTTAACTTTATTCATTTACCGGACAAGTTTTCGAAATACTGATTAAACATTTGAAAATGTGATAGCAATTTTTTGAAATATATGCACAGTGAATATAAAATCACATCGGCTGCTATAGAATTCACCAAGGCGAAGTATTTTCAATATTTTTAATTGCTTATATTTCAAAAAAAGTTTTCAAAAAAAAAAAATTTTAAATATCGCCAAAAATCAACGGGAATTTTTTAGCCACTTCAGATATTACCTATTGTACTAAATTTAGATAAACAACCTAATTGCATATTCAATAATTTTCAAAAACTTGTTGAAATCTTGTTTAAGATTTGCTGAATTATAATACATTTTGTGCGAAGTTTGAAATGTAGCTATTTACATATACCATTTGTTTGAGAATAAACGACATTTGTATAAAAAATTAACAAAATAAAATTTATCATAAAAATATTGCGAATATTGCACTGTGTACTCATTTGTGCTCCCCCTTATATTAAGTATGAACGCTCTTTGCTTATGCCTGATATAATTATTTGCACAGATTCACAAAATAATTGGATTCGTACCGACAATATTACAAATTGTTATGCAAAACAATGTTGATCAACCGGTGCGCCAAGCAGGAGCGATTTATCTAAAAAATCTAGTTACCAACAGCTGGTCAGATCATGAGACTAAAGCGGGTGAGCCAATACCCTTCTCCATTCATGAACAGGATCGTGCTATGATACGCGGGTCAATTGTGGATGCTATTGTGCACGCTCCAGATATCATAAAGTTTGTTGCAATCGGCGAACGTTTTAGTATTTATTATTTAAGATTTTATTATTTTTAGAGTTCAACTGGCGGTATGCGTAAATCATATCATAAGAAGTGATTTCCCCGGGCGCTGGCCGCAAGTTGTAGACAACATTAGTATTTATTTGCAAAATCCAGGTAAGAAATTTTCAATTAATATCAAAACAATTATAAACAGCTTGAGTTATTGATATACAGTCAATTACAAAATTTTGGGTTCGGTGGTATTTTTTATAATATTCGCACTGTTCTTTCTGTCAAATATTTTTTTTCTTTAAATAAAAACCAGGGACCGTAAATAACAATTAAATTGGTATCGTTCTCACGGCAGTTTATAGATCATTTGGTTTCAGTAAAATGAATCATAAGTTTAAGGTGGCTAAAAATTTCCGCTGATATTTAATATTTTTTCTTATGGTCTTGCACATTTTTTACATGGAAGGAAATGCGTAAACCCGTAAGAAAGCAAAATTTAAAAAATTAACGGAAATTCTTAGCTTCTTAAAACTTGTTTACATTAACAGCCGATTTCCTTCTTTTGAAAAAAAGTTCTAAGCTTGTGAATATTAATAAATTTGCTATTACTACAATATACATATGTATGTATATAAATCGCAAAGCAGATGGCAGACCTTTCCAATATACGCACAAAAATTATTACTATGGCACAAAGGAAAAAAAAAACATCAAGACACAGCTGCTTCTTTAAACCATCTCGTACCAATTTATTTTCTGTGCATGAAAATTGCCAACAGCGACTGTGAAGTTTAAGCCAGTCGCTACAAATAAAATCTAAGTTAATAAATAAGTGATAATAAAAAGTTGTTCATTGATAGCGTGTTATTTCCAAAAATCTATGTTTATTATTTAGAAATTTTTCCAATTTAGGAAATCGCTTGGAAAAGTTGGCAATTCGAGAATGTCAATTACCCTTGCGTCATTTCGGTTATCTTTTTCGAGACTGTATGTTAAAAAACTTAAACTGAATTTTGATTTAAATTGCTTTCGTGAAACTGGCACTTAAAATAAATGTTCCATAACACTGCGATTTTAAATTTTTAAATTTTGATGGAAATTTTTCGATTTTTTATAAATTTTTTCCAAGGTAGTATGAATTTTATTTTGAATTAAAATTGACAATAATAAAAAATATTGTGAATATTGTAAATGTATCCCTATGCCAAAACTTTTTTGAGTGACTGTACATATGTAGTCGATTATCGTATCTATTCATAAATGCCCAACATTGGTTTTAGACGTTAACGGATGGAATGGTGCTCTCCTAACAATGTACCAATTGGTGAAGACGTACGAATATAAACGTTCAGAAGAGCGTATTCCTCTAAATGAAGCAATGAACCTTTTACTTCCTATGATTTACCAACTGATGGTTAATTTACTGAATGATCAATCGGAACAATCAATGTTACTTCAAAAGCAAATTTTAAAGATCTATTATGCCTTAACCCAGTACACACTGCCATTGGATCTTATAACGAGGGAAACTTTTTCGCAGTGGATGGAAGTATGCCGGCAAATTGCCGAAAGGCCTATTCCAGATTGCTCACATATTGATGATGAAGAAAAACCAGAATTTCCATGGTGGAAAGTTAAGAAATGGGCCTTACATATAATAGTACGAATGTTTGAACGGTATGCTGAGTGATTTATAAAAGTTGTTGAATTTAATTGCATAAATATGTATTTTTTTTTTTAAATATTTAAGTTATGGCAGCCCACGAAATGTGGTAAGTGAAAAGTATCAGAAGTTTGCGGAATGGTACCTTCCCACGTTTACATCAGGTATTTTGGACGTACTGCTCAAGATTCTGGACCAGTATCGAAATCACATTTACATTTCTCCTCGAGTTCTTACTGATATTTTGGCTTACTTAAAAAATGCGTAAGTCGTTTAGAAATATTGTAAGCAGAAGAGTTATTTCTGAAACTTAATTTGAACTTCTCAACAGTGTAAGTCACGCTTATTCTTGGAAACTAATAAAACCCCACATGGTCGCTATAGTCCAAGATGTAATATTTCCTATTATGTCTTTTACTGATGCCGACCAAGAGCTATGGGAGACTGATCCACAGGAATACTTGAGATTGAAATTCGGTGAGTTCAATTTATGCCAAAAATTTGTTTCGTTTGAATAATAATAGCACAATACTCATCAATTTTATTTTATTTATATACTACACACATATTATACAATGAAATATACAAATATTTATATGCACATTGGAGCTGGGACAATCCACATATTCGGATATCCGGATATCCATTGACTTTATCCATAGTATAGGTATCCGGTTAGTATTCGTTGGTGCAAGTAACGGTGCAGTATCCGACAAAAAAAAAAGTGAACGAATTGAACAATAATAATAATCAACAAACAATTTTTGTAAATTTTTCGAGCGTGCTATTCCCCGACTATAAATAAGAGCACATAGTTAGTGAGCAAATTTAATAAGGCAACTCGTGAATGATGATTGGGATAGGGACTTATAGCGTTATAGGTACTTGAATATTTCATTATTGCCTTCACCTATACTCACAAAGATACCAAAGATACCAATCTTTGCAAGAAATGATACCGCGTTTTATTTTCCTTTTCTTTTCATTTGCGATTATTACCGGAACCTTTTTGCGTTTGTCAGAATTTTTGTCGTTTTCTCCACTAACCCAACAATTGAAATATATTAATAACACAAGTTTACAAAATTTGAAAAATAGTCTGCGCTGCTACGTTTTTGTAGTAATTCTAAAAAAAAATGTTCTGCTGAATCCGAATATAAAGTCAGAATATTGATTTAAAAGCTATTTTGGGGTTTATCGAGAATTTTTTAAATGGGAAAATGGTTTATTTTTTCGATGTCAATATCAACATAAAGGAATATGTTTACTCTCGATTTTATTGCGCAGAATGTCTAATTGCTCAGCCAATTCATTTCCCATACGATCTGCTGGCAGGCTTGATTGCTATAGATCGTGGTGTGCATTGAACTCACCTACTACCAAACGGTTTTCACTTCTGAGGACCGCACCTATGTCAGCGTGATATCCTGCGGGGCAGCAGGTAATAGGGGGTATATATATTAAATTTTTCAAAGATGGATCGCACCTATCAACAGACCATGTCTCCTCATAAAGCCGGTTATCTCCTCGATCTTGCTCTGCAGTTTATTTGCAGGACCTTTATCTGCCCTGGATGAGTCGACGCGAAGTGGGGTGTAAGGACAGGTGTTGTTGTCCACCTTCCCTCGGCTGCAGAGCTTAGCAAAATGGGGCAAGGGGGCGTGCACCAGAACACGCCCGAAAGTGACACCAGTCTTGGCACATATTGCAGCTAACCAAGAGCCCTTACACTTGGGTGGGAGCAGGATCAGGTTGGGAGAGATGGGGAGTGGGGGTGTTGCTGGTTGCTCTTTAGAGCCATGCATGCTCCCTGGATGCTAGGTGGCACCGGCGTAATCGGCACAGTGTTTTGGGCCTTAGAGGCCGTTGGCGCCTGAGAGCGCGAGCATCACGGGGTCACATACCGTGTGGTCCACTCCTTACGGGTCTTAAGGCCTGAGCAGACCTTAAGATGGATCCAGCACACCTTACACCTTACCGAGGTGGAGTTTTAATGGAGCCTTCTCTGCCACACACAGCAAAAATACATATGTTTCTGGACCAGGGTTGGATTTAACTCCAGCCCTGAGCAGAAGTGTGTGGAGCAACCCGTCGGAGATAAAATATTCGATTAAACGAAAATTACCGTTAACCGAGTAATCGAAAGAGAGGTTAATCGAATAGTCGACAGCTTTCGAGTAATTTTGCCAACCAATTAGCTGTAATGAACTAGTACCAAAATGGGACCGAGCTTCATTCGATTGGGAGATAACTTTTGCTTGTCTCTCAAAGCAAAAACTTAATTGTTCGCTAATAAATCGCGTTTTCATTCATTACTAAGTTACTCTAATTTTAGCTTTTGCAATGCAACCATATGCCAAAATCAGCTGTTTTACTTGCTTGCTAATTTGTGCTGAGACAAATTTTCCCAGCAATTTTTCCTTTAAATGAAATGTTCAAAATTGCGCTCTCTCCCTGCTAATTTTGCAAGTTTTTTTTTGACTAAACGAACACGATTTGGTACAAGTTGGTACAAATTTGTACAAGTTTTCTGCCAAACAAACACTCTTGTTTACCAAATCCTGTTGGCGAAAACCTCAGTAAGTTTCTACTTTTGAGAGACGTATGTAAGACGCCTTACTCTGAACTATTTTACTGGCTAATTTTTGCTGGGCTTTTGTAAAGAACACTCCTGTTTACTAATCCTATTTGCCAAAAATTCAGTATGTTTCTGCCTTTGAGAGAGTAAGACGCCTATTCTCTGAATTATTTTACTGGCTAATCTTTACTGGGTTTTCATTACGAACAGTCCAAATATCTATCATTTATTTCTTATCATTGGTAAATAACTGAATGAGGGCATGTATGTATGTATTTCTTATACCGGAACTTATACTATAAAAGTTTAGGGACACTAATTTATGATAAACGAAAACCAATATAAATCGTGGGCCACCTGTAATTAAGATTGACTCAATTTCATTCAATAAGTTCAATGGGTCTTTTCCGAAAGATTTGCTCGATATCAAAACAAAATAATACACATACATACGTACATATATTCATATATTCATAACCATTATCATTTTTGCTATTTTCAATTGAGTTGTCTTTTTTATCCGCCTTATGAAGAGAATCTATGAGTTTACTCGAACGGTAGAACAGATCCGCAGAACCGTTCGCTTAGCATCAAAAGTATTGAATTTGGAAATAAGGATATGTACATGTGTGTATAATGGACATATTTTAGACACCAGCCAACAGAATGTTGGGGAATGTTGCTACGTTCACAGTCCTTGGCCGAATATAAATGCGGATCGTTCCGGTAACATAGATCCGACAGTTGTGGGAACGTGTATATTATGAGATCCCATTGAACGCAAGATAACCGAGTGGAGAGTTTCCCCAATTTCTACATATTTCAAGATTTAATTTTGTCGTTTTTTTTTTTTAAGTAAACTTTTCATCCCTACAAATCCGTTTCCAATATATTAGTAATAAGAAATAATTTGAATATGATTTACGTAGATATATTCGACGACTATGCAACACCGGTGCCAGCTGCGCAATCTTTGCTACATACTTGTTGCAAAAAACGGAAAGGAATTTTACCAAAGGCCATGAACATAATTATGCAGGCATGTTTGATATGTTTATTTATTTTAATTTTTTAATCTGCTCTGAAAAGTACAGATTCGAGGAGCAAATAGAATTTCTGACATGCATTTTTTTTTCGTTAATTCTAATAGATCATTACCTCACCGAATGCAGATAATAAACAAAAAGATGGTGCGTTTCATATGATCGGCACCCTAGCAGATGTCCTGCTTAAAAAGCGCATTTATCGTGACCAATTGGAAACCATGTTGACTACCTACGTATTTCCTGAATTTCTAAATCCAGCTGGTCACATGCGAGCACGTGCGTGTTGGGTCTTGCAATATTTTTGCGATATACCATTAAAGAACCCACAAGTGTTGCCCGAAATTATGCGCTTAAATATTAATGCATTGCTCAATGACAAAGAGCTTCCAGTTAAAGTTGAAGCGGCCATTGGTGTGCAAATGTTCTTATCAACTAATGACGATGCTGCGCAGTATGTAGAAAGTCAAATAAAAGAAATCACAAAAGAACTTTTAACTATCATTCGCGAAACTGAAAACGAGGATCTGACAAATGTTATGCAAAAGATTATGTGCACCTTTACCACTCAATTGCTACCGGTGGCGATGGAAATATGTCAGCATTTGGCAACGACCTTTAGCCAAGTACTCGAATCAGATGAAAATACAGACGAGAAGGCCATTACGGCGATGGGTTTATTGAACACAATCGAAACCCTGCTCACGGTTATGGAAGATCACCCAGATGTATTGCTAAATCTACATCCAATTGTAATCAATGTGGTTGGACATATATTCCAAAACAACATCACAGGTGAAATATATAAAGTTTCTAAGATTTAGTTTTAAAGAAATATTAAAATACTTTCATTTTGATTTGTCCTATTGTTAGACTTTTATGAGGAGACATTCTCGTTAGTTTTCGATCTAACTGCTAAGGCAATATCTCCAGAAATGTGGCAGATGATGGAATTGATTTATCAAGTTTTTAAAAAGGATGGCGTGGACTATTTTGTTGATATAATGCCAGCTTTGCATAATTACGTAACAGTTGACACGCCAGCGTTCCTTTCGAACCCAAATCGACTTTTAGCTATGTTCGACATGTGCAAAACAGTAGGAACATTGTTAAAAAATTATTTCCACAATTTTCTAAAGCTAAAACTACTTTACTTCAGATGCTGACAAGCAACCCTGGCGAGGATCCTGAATGCCATGCCGCCAAGCTGCTAGAAGTCATCATTTTGCAATGTAAGGGACAAATCGACTCCGTAATTCCCTTGTTCGTGGAATTAGCTTTGTCGCGCCTCACCCGCGAAGTTCAGTCATCCGAACTACGTACAATGTGTTTACAGGTATTAAATACATAATTGACAGTAGTAGTTGTAAAAGAAACGAGTTAAACGAGTTAATGTTCTTCCAGGTGGTGATAGCAGCACTTTATTACAATCCACAACTTCTACTGACGATCTTGGAAAAAATGTCGCAGCCAAATAACGAATCGATTTCATCACATTTTATTAAGCAATGGCTTCATGACACTGATTGTTTCCTAGGGTATGCAATACAACAAAATATTATTAGTATGTAATGAGTTTTATAATCCAGTTATGTATATTTTTTAAATTTGTATTATAGCATTCATGATCGAAAATTATGTGTGCTCGGATTATGTACACTGATTTCATTGGGCGATGCAAAGCCACCGGTTCTTAGTGAAGTAGCTGTAAAAATTTTACCCAATCTTATTCTTCTTTTTGATGGACTCAAACGAGCTTATGAATCGCGGGCACAAGAGGAGGATGAGGAGGAGGAGGAAGAAGATGAAGATGATTGCGAAGGTATGTAGTGATGATGATCATTAGTTACTAATAGAGAATAACTGCACACAGTTGATCTATTGTTATATTGACAGAAGCATTATCTAGCGATGAAGACGAAGTTGACGAATTTGCGTCCAACTATTTAGAACAAATAGCTGAAATGTCCAAAACAAAAGCTGCTGAAGCCGGTTTCGAAATGAAAGCAGAGATTAAGGATGACGAGGACTCCGATGATGAAGAAGAGGAATCTGTCGATGATCTGAATGAAACTGCACTTGAGGGGTTTACGACGCCAATCGACGAGGAAGAAGAAGAAACTGCGATTGATGAATATGTTACATTCAAGGAAGTTTTCTCCGGTAAGTTAAATTAACAAAAAAAAAAAAAACATTTGTGGAATAGTTTTAATACTAAAACATTATCTATCTTGTTTTGTAGCTCTGTCCACTCAAGATCAAGCTTGGTATGCACTTTTAACAGCTAGCCTTACCACTGAACAGACGAAAGCACTACAAGAAATTGTTGTCACCGCCGATCAACGAAAAGCAGCTAAAGAATCAAAACTTATTGAGAAACGTGGAGGTTTCGCATTTCCACAACAAACCGTTCCCACTTCTTTCAAATTTGGTTCTTAATATTAAACAATATAAGTGCGCCAGTGTGCGTTATCTCTATTTCAGGAATATAAAGGAGCAACATATTTTAAACAGGCATTTTCAAAGAATCTGAAAGTTGTGTTACTTTAAAAGAACAGAATGTATAAATGTTGATCGATCATCGTAATTGTATGAATATGGTAATTATAAAGTGATTTCTCATGACCATATATTTATTAGAATATTTCTCATAAAAAAGTCGAACTTTTAGATTCTTATAGTTTTCTACTAATGAAATTATGAAGCACACAAATGAATGGTAATGAAAATTTTATACAGCTAGAATGGTTTCATTTGGTCTCTTATTTATACTATTGTTAACGAAGCCTAGCAAAGGCTAGTAGTTACGTGATGCATAATTATTTATTAGTATATTTAACAACACATTTGAATCTATAAAAAATTACGAAACTAGTTAAAAGTAGATGTCATCTATTTACTCTGTAGTATATCTCATTTAATCGGACCATTTGATACCATGAACGATGGCGAAGAAAGAGCATACATATGTACATATATAGTATATACATAAAATGCATATATCAAATTGACTTTTAATTTTACTCTTTACCACTTTTTTTTTTATTTTGAAAGAAATACAGTTCATTTATTTTAACATATAAAAAACTTGATTATATAAATTAGTCTGAATAAATTGTCAATTTCCATTGTTTCTGTTGTAACATAAAAAACATTCCCCATAAAATATTGGCTGTTGCGATGTAGGGTTTATTTACTCTATGAATAATTTACTTTATATTGTTTTTAATGTTTTATTCAGTAGCATGATAAGTAAAGGTAGTTTCACTTCTTCCTTTTAGCTGCCATTGCTCCCATTTGACGTAAATAGTGCTTTTTGCATTTCCCTTTGCAAATTATTTTGAAATAGGGCAAGAAGATTTTAAATACCTGGCGCATGATTTTATGTAAAATAAACAGTACTTCTTGTACGCAATAAGTGCAATCAGCAAACCTATATTTTTTGATTTTTTAAGTATTTCTAATTAAAAATTCTACGTACCTAGTTTTAGCGAATTTGCTACATGATTTAGTAAAATATAAAATATTTTGATTTTTTGTTGACAGAATGCGGGAAATTGTGCCGTGTGTATGAATTGCGTATATCAAATTTGAGCAAATTACATTTTATAGTTAGTAACTTATGGAATTTTTTATGCTTACTGATTTGAAATGCAAAATGTGCATCAAATTTGGAAGACTGTCATAAAGTACATAGTTTCGAATGTATATTTATTTACCCTAAAGTTAGCGATGCCGGGATTTGCCTTAACTTTCTGAGGATTTTTGTATATATAGTATGTCTATAGCTATCTCATTGCTTTAGACTGTTACAAACAACCGCTAGGTGAACAACGTTATAACATTCTGGGTACTAGCGCGTTCGGGCGTACAGTTTTTAATAATACTGAATATCAAACGGAAGATATGCGAAACATGTATTACATACATACATACATACATACATATGTACTGCAATGTACATAAAGTAAATTATTTTCATCGCCAATTATGCAGTGAGATAAACTGCATATTTAGAAACTTCAGAAATTCTAGACTCAATTACGAAATAACTGGCATTAATTTTTTCGACTCCCGGCGGTTCGAGAAAAGTGGATAGCCGCGTTTAAGGTGATTGCAGACGCAATACCTTAAAATGTTGGGGAATGCTGCTGAAGTGACAGTCCTTGGCCGGATGTATGTAAATCCGGGTCGTTCCGGTATCGTAGAACCGACGAATGAGTTTTATTTAGGCAAAACGCCATACCTGCAGTAGTAGGCTGTTATAAGCCTTACATATAATGTGTAAAAATTATTTCAGAAAATGATAAAATTTTTTCGAAGTGCCTAACTTTTATAGTAATTTAAATCAGTAAACGTTTTTAACAAACGTTTTTAACAACTATGTATAATAATATGGTTAAGTCAATATATTTATCTTGTGAGTAAAAATTCCTTTAAAAAATATTAAAATTACCAAAAGAATAATTTGTTCAGGTGGCGGCGTGAATTGAGCAATTTAAGAATAGTATCAACATCAAGAAGCACAGTTTATGCCAAAAAAAAATCCTTTTTTGTATCACGGTTAGTAGGATGTAATCGGTTGTTGTGTTTGAAAAGCGAAATGGATCGGAAAACGTTCTTCTGGAAGGATCGCCAAAAAATTTAAATTTTTGTTTTTGTACTTACATATAACACCACCTGACTTCCGGAGAAGTAAATCAAAAGTTTAAATTTTGCAAATATTCATGATATTAAATTAAAAACAATATAAAGTAGATTATTCATAAAGTAAATAAATCCTACAGTCGGTTATAAATCCCGGTCGCTCCAGTATCGTAGACTCGACAATCTTAGCAACATTTTAATGTCCGTTATTTTCATAGTGCATCGAATACGCAGGTTGTCTTGTGGTTTTTTCGTTGTTAGATTACGTCGAAGAGTTTACACGTCAGAGTTACTAAACTGGATGTTTCAGACGGTAAAATGTGCAACCACCATAGCCATTGATAGCGCTGCCAAAAATCCACAAGTCGGATGTTGCAATGAGACCAATAGTGATTACAAATTGGCACCTGCCTTTAGACTATCAGAATATTTTTTAAGACGATTCTCCAAGATACGCTAGAACTGCGCAACGAACTCAACGGAACTGATGGACAAACCAAAATGCGTAAAATTCACGAAAGACCATGATTCAATATTAAAAGGTTTGATAATTAAGCAGGTTTCTCACTACCTCTTGACAAAATCGGACCCCTTAGGGAGTATCAAAACTCGAATGTCTTTCTTTGCCAAACCTTTAATAATTGAATCATGACGAAAGACAACAAAATGTTATCATTTGGGCATTAAAAGCAACGCCACACGAAAAACAAAAACAAAAAAATAATAGATAACAAGCTTACTCGGCCGCTGTATTCGAGTGTGTAGCGTGTGAGAATGGCAAATATCCGAGTGTTTCTATCATGAAAAGCTTCTCACAAAAATCATTTGCCTTTTGAAGTCGGCTTAAAACTCTAGTTCCATCAATTTGTGTTACAACATTACGCGAGATACATACGTTGGTAACATCACCTGCGTAGTAACTGACAGCAACGAAAAATAGGTTATTTTTTCCAAACCGCCACCTGCTTGTCGAAGATCCGCCTCCTAAAAACGTAAGTACGAGTTCCAGGCATATACCACCAATGCTCTGGGCTCGACTACATACAGATTGCAATGACATTCACCGAGAGACAATTACCACCTTCGTCAACTCTCGCCCTGTAAATGACTATAGCAGAAAAGCAGCTCCAGCTGCCGTTTGAATTCCACGTCACTCTGGCTCAACTACGATCGCTAGGAAAGGCTCGGGTCCTATTGGTGTTTTTAGAACTGTCTCTCTTGCTAATCTATCCGCTTCCTCCTTACCTTCGATGCCTCGATGGCCTGAAATCCAGAGGAGCGGAATATGATTTAGTATTGCTAATGTCTTAAGTCTTTCTATGCATTCAAGCACTAGTGAGGATTTCATCTCATACGAGGGTAACGCCTTGAGTGCTGCTTGAATGTCGCTCAGAATGACTTCGTTTATTGCGGTAGTTCCTCCTTTGGTTGACCTCTGCACATAACAGGATGGCGTACACCCCCGCTTGGCCAGTGTACCAGTACAGGATGCTAGCTTAAAGGTGTCCTAGTGCAGATATGCCCCATGTTGCTTTGTTTCCTAATTCAATTTTAAAAGTACTTTCAAAATTGATGATATCGTCCCTGAGGAGTTTAGCTAGTGGTAGCCGCGCGCTCAGCATCTCCATTTTCTTAGACGATATGACTCCCTTTCCCATACCCTTCCTTTGCAATGTTGAGTAGGGTTATTTTAGCTGTCTGTGCTATAACTATGTGGATTGGCGTTAGGTCCAGGGTCACCCCTAGCAAACGAAAGAATAGACTGTTATCTGATAATCAAGGTAAGCAAGGTCCTAGAAAAGGAGCAAAGAGTGTAGGGTACCAAGAGAATAAAAAATTAATTCGGTCAGTAGTTCAATTTATGAAGAGACGTTTTTTTGTTGACATTTTTCGAAAGTTGTCTATAATTATAAATTAAATATTGATTTGAAAGATTTCGTAGATTGAAATTTAAAGATTTAGTAACATGACGCATTGCTAAGGGAGCCGGTTTTGTAAAGAGTGAGCGAGACCTTTAATACTGAGCAAACCTTTAATAATTGAATCATGGTTATAATGGCACGTGTATCAAATATTTTCAAACTCAAAAGTTTTTGCCGCAGACCTGTGGTACATGCATCCCTGAGGCACCATTGAATGTGCTTGGCAGGAGCCATTACTATTTTTGTCAAAAGCTATTGGAACATAAGTAGAAATCATAAAAAATAAAACGAAGAAAATTGTTTATATCGTAACAGCATTTCCAAAAATGTCAATTCAATGCACCGATTTAGATAAACTGTCAGCGGATCGGAAATGGGATGATGTATTTTATTGCCTTAAAATTGATGTCAACTCAACTATAGAGCTTGGCAGTCTTAAAGGTAAAGTTAAAATAAATAACGATAAGGTATCCAATATACAAAAATATTGTAATTATTGCCAGTATTAAGAATAGACGAACATGCCGATCAGTGGTTGGATGATTACAAAGCAACTATGAATTCATTGGAAGTGATTCTGGCTGTGATTCTACTATTTGATCAAGTATTTTATTTTCTACTCCTATGGTATTTGCTGTGTTTTGCAATCAAATTTATACGTTATCGTGGGCTGAAGACATTATGGCATTGGACCCAAAGATTCAATTTACTGGAAAATAATAACGAAAAACCAAATAAGATAAAGGCGCTTATTCACAAAAAGAAAACTCTTACCTTCGCAAAAGGGACAATTGACAATTCCAAAAGTTGATGTAGACAACGGTTTGGCAAAAATGTATATTAAAGGCATTATTAAAAGACTGATTATTTACCCAACTTCGTCGCGCTTATTGATTTTGTCAGTTTTCAAATTAACGATTTATTATTACTGTAGAGGAGATTCTGACGATCACAAGGACACCGAACGTTGTTTGCCTTTACCTCTTGTATTTTTGCAAGCTATAATGATTTTTTCTAAATTGGGTTTGTTGGCGGAGCGTTCCGCGCACATAACCCACGCTGTTCCTCTAGATCAGAGATGCACACAATTTCAAGAAAAAAGAGTAAAACTAATACTTTGAAACAAAATGTAGCTATTTGCTTTTGAATAGGGACAACCCACGATGCAGAGAAAAGAAGGTGACGATAAAACCACTTCCATTACTTTGTACTTGCCTCGGTTGAAGGATTGACGTCACAATTTGGTCTTAAAAAGTTGATTTTTCAGTTAAACACAGAATAATAAATGTGAAGTGCTGAGTTTTGTTTTTTAGCAGAGGCAGTGGAAATAAAACGCCCAAGTGCAGTTATCACCTTTCTTCTCGCTATTCCTGTGGTATGAACATTTGTGACGTGTATGCTGCCGGCGTTGTAATCTGGTTTTTTATCGATCTTTGAAGACAATTATAATGTGAATAAAATGGGATTATAAATATGGTTTTTATAAGTATCTCGACTCGCGTATCGGAACAATAGATCGGTGCACAAGAATGATAGAAAACAAGATTGTGTCTTCCGCACTGAGAGCAACTGATAGTGACGTTAGAAACAGAATGAGATACCAAAGAAAAAGCTCTAAAAAGGAGAGGAGGACGCGCAGAAAAGCCACCAAACGACATAATGTGCGAAAGTTTTGTTAGCATTGTTTGTATAAAATAAAAGCAAGTTGCTTTTACTTCGCCAGCGAATTGGTGGATGTTATCAATTCGACAAATGGATGACTATAGATCCACGGAAGCCGCAATCTTATATGATATCTATCTTGGTAAATAAGGAAGGAAGAAAGAAGAATGAATAACTTCCAATATTTTAATGGGGAACGAGTTTTAATTGAGCTTAAGCACGATGCATCATTCTTGGTGCTTAAGTGTAGAAAAAAGATTTAAAGACAGATATTTAATAAAAAAAATTGCAAAATACTAAAACAAAGTGGCTGTTTGACCCCATTGGTATAAAAAAGCTTTTAGTTTGTGTGTTTACGTACTAGATTATGATAGTTCGTAACAATTGCTACGATTTATCATGTTTTGGCGTTTTCGTACGCAAAAACTTGCAATAAACTTGCCAATATGGGGAAATTGAGAGAGCGAAAATGACAGTTGTTTTGAGGTAAAGTTGCAAGTTTTTGAAAAAATTAAATATTTAAATATACAACAAAAAAGAAAAACTTGCATTTTACTGCTTTTGCGTTTTCTTTCTTTCTTGCAAGTTTATTTAAGTGAGAGCCAATTTTGGTTACGCTCTGAAATTTAGTTATTGGGAAGTACCGTCAATTTTTTTTACTGGAGAGTACGTGTCAAATTTGGCAAAACTAAAATAGCGAAACCTCTGAAGGCGTCCCTTCTGCATTCAGTTCTCCGTGATCGGTTTAGTAGTTTTCGAGCATATAAACGACCCATAGCCTTATTATTTACAAGAAAATAGGAGGAAAGAAAAAAAGAGAAGATTTATGTATGTTTGTCTTCATTGTTATTTTTTTAATTACTTGGCGTTTCATCTTATCAGATTCTTACATATATCAATCAGCATAGGCAAACTAGTTCTGATATGGTAAAATCGGACGAGACTTTCTGTTTGAAGAACGGTGGGAGTGCTGCAACTTCTTTGCAATCTACGTACTTTGGTTAAACTTCTAGCGGCATGTGAGTGATTTTTCCAAAGAACGTCGATTACTTTCACCGGATATGCCAACAGAATAGGTATTAGAATCTGATTGCATCCAACTGATTTGTGGTGTGGTGAAGTAAGCTATCATTTCTTACCACTGGATAATTTCACTGATGCAACTTCGTTGTAATCTACGTTCTTTGGATTTTTCAACGTCGCGTCACGGTGCTTTTGGTATATCACACGCCACTCTTACCATATCATTTCACGAACATTATATATATTTTTTAACCAAACCCAATTTAGCGCCATGTTAGTGATGTGGCATTCGCTTAAAAAACTCATAGAAAGTTTACCTGAAATCTCAAGTAGAGCTCTCTGTTAAATTACCGTGATTTAACCGATAGTTGTGTTGCTGTATATTAAGCAAAAATTGTCTGATTATCGATTGTATATGCACACATTCCTGAAAACGATGAGAAAAAGCCTTTCTTCCGCATGTACGTATACTTCAAAGAAAATTTAAACTCAATGTTAGCTGCGAAGCACAACAGACAAGAGTGTGTGTATTTCAAGAAAATAAAGAATTATGAGAATTAATTTTTATAATTGCAAAAAGCGAAGAAGGGAAATGTCATTTTTTATCCAATGCCCATACCATCGATAACTATAGCCATACAAAACTAAACGCGAAACTGCTAGTAGTCAGTTTTGAGTTTCCGTCTAACATAGCCGATAGCAGAGAACGAAATTTATTAAAATTCTATGACCGATAGTTATTGGCCACCTGGCTGTGTCTAAAACATCGATGCTAGTTAGTTTGCATCCCTATTTGTGTATTTACATAAAAATACAAGATGTCGATTCAATGCGCCGATGAGGAAATTATAGAAGAGGTAAGCGTTTATTGAACAAATAAATTGTTTACTAAAAATAATTATACTTTACAGATTCCCGTTTTTCTGTCAAAGAATCTTCAGGAGAATTTATATCTCGGGAAAATTTTCCAATAAGGAACCACGCTTTGAAAAAAAAGGGTTTTATAGGGGGGTAGAGGGGGTCCTCCAGATACTAAATCTGAAAATCCCGTCTACCGGAGGCTTCTAGGTTGTAAGTTATTTGTTGTTAAAGTTGAAAAAATGGTCAAATTTAACCTCACTTTTTCCTTTGTACATCAGCTGAACTGAAATTTCGATGTTGCCATATGTTGCTAAACAAAATCTTAAAAAAAAACCTCTGAAAACAAAAAAACGAAATAAAACAAAAACACAAAGGCTTATAGGTATATTATATTGCCTCTAGCAGTTTTACGAAAGGGTCTTCGCGTTTTTTTAAAATTGATTTACGCCAAAAAAACTCAACCACGGTATCGGCAAAATTCGCCGGGTAGAACACCTTTCCGCGTGGGCGGCCTTCGGCCGCGCTTTAAAAAAAATAACCCTGGCCGGTCCAACTTCGGCTACGCCATCCACAGAATTTTTGCGTAGAACACCTTTCCGCGTGGGCGGCCTTCGGCCGCGCTTTACAAAAATAACCCTGGCCGGTCCAACTTCGGCTACGCCATCCACAGTATTTTTGCGTAGAACACCTTTCCGCGTGGGCGGCCTTCGGCCGCGCTTTACAAAAATAACCCTGGCCGGTCCAACTTCGGCTACGCCATCCACAGTATTTTTGCGTAGAACACCTTTCCGCGTGGGCGGCCTTCGGCCGCGCTTTAAAAAAATAACCCTGGCCGGTCCAACTTCGGCTACGCCATCCACAGTATTTTTGCGTAGAACACCTTTCCGCGTGGGCGGCCTTCGGCCGCGCTTTAAAAAAATAACCCTGGCCGGTCCAACTTCGGCTACGCCATCCACAGTATTTTTGCGTAGAACACCTTTCCGCGTGGGCGGCCTTCGGCCGCGCTTTAAAAAAATAACCCTGGCCGGTCCAACTTCGGCTACGCCATCCACAGTATTTTTGCGTAGGACACCTTTCTGTATTTTTACAAGAAGTGTATATTCCAATCGTAATTTATTAATAAATGAACGTTTGGAATTTACAAAATTCAATTTCATTACGCATCCCAACATGTTTTACAGTAAAAAAGAGTATTTCAATTTTGAAGGATCTGGTATCACCAGTAATGAAGTATGGCGGCCATCTTTCAGCCATTGTGTGTTTACGATTGTAGGAGAAAGCAATAGATTTAGAAAATTGAGTTAAATTAATTAATTTTTACACATTTTGTAAAAAAATATATGTGAATGAAGTTATAAAAGCATTAAATTGCATGTATTAGTAAGAATAAACTTCAATAGTGCAGTGCATATATGAAAATATTGTGAAGTAAGCCAAGAAATTTTAAGAACAAATATCTTAAAAAATATAAATATATGTGCGCAAAATGTTATTAAAACCGGTCAGTGAGCATCTCCCCAACACCCCCTGCGAATTTCATTAAAAAATTACCAGTACTTTGGCTAAAACAGGCAATGGTTCCTTATTGGAAAGCCGACCCTATATCTCTTCCAATATCCAACAAAGACCCAAATAAGCAACTTTGACAATTCGGATGTGGTCAACTGCTGTGTAAAGCCGATGAATCAGGAAGTAAAAGTTGACTTCGCATTAAACACAGAATCTTCTTTTTATGATCGCTTTAAAGGTGAACAATTTGCATTGGCTTCTGATGGTAAAAGTCAAATGAAAGGTGAACGTCCAACATATAAGCGCGGTATCATGGACAAGCAAGCCTTTACCAGCACACGTTCGTTAGAAGATGTCAATAAGTATGTAGTTGGTATCCTATCCGATAAGGAATTGCATTTGACGCCTTTAGCAAATATATTACAGTTGCGTCCTTCTTTGTCGCATTTTGATAAGGAAGACAAACGTGTGAAAGCCGAAGAAAAGGCTCTCAATGATGAAGATGAAGGAGAAGAGGTGCAACAAGTAACTGTAAAATTTGCGAAAAGCGGTGTTGGAAGTAAAAAAATGAAAGCTAAAGAAAAACAAGGATATGCGAATTTTATAAAACGAAGTAACGAGGAGTCATGGTGCGAGACATATTGGCATCCTCGAAAATCACCGACTGCTGAACTAGAAAGGCAAAAGTTATTCGCGACAAATCAGCAAATAAATCTAGCCTTAGAATTAGATTCACACAAATATGTGAAGAAACTTTTACCAGACGATGGAAAAGATCAAGGAATAGATGCCGTACTCCCGCCCAAGGTTATTAGTAAATCTCGTTTAAAGTCAATGGCTCTTGTAGACCAACTGAAAGTAGTTTTAAAAGATGGTGAGCGTAACCATTATAATAATGTTTATTTAAAATTGGTTTAATAAGCAATTATGTGTTACAGTTCGAATGATGAGTTTTGAGGATATTTGCTCAATACTTCAGGAGTGCAGTGATCTTCCTCTAACAATTGAAAAAGTATTGCGTACGTTACCTCAAATCGGAGTATTGATCAATGGTAATTGGGTACCCCAATCGGACATAATTTACCCAGCGGATACACTATCCAATTCCAATGGTGTAACGTCGGAATTGATGATTCGGGCTCGAGATTACGTGGTTAGTATATAAAATGTACAAACAACTTCGCTAATCCTATATTGTAAATTTTTAATTTTTAATAGCTTTTTAGATTTTCACGTGTAAAATACCTGTACCGCCGACAAGTCATATCTGCTACGCAACTACCGCCTGACGAAGCAGCGGAGGTTCTTCATTCAGTTGCTCGTTTAAATTCTGAAAAGAAATGGGAGCTTCTTCTCCCTCCTAACAAAGAATTCGAACAACGATATCCAGAACTCGTACAACGACAAGAGATGGTGTGGCGTGCTACAGAGCAAACATATAATGATATGGATTTTGAAAAGTCCCCCAAGCGCTCACGGAAACGTTCAAATCGTGAACCCAAACGGCATTCGTCACAATCTTCTCAGGAGGACCTCTGAGGGGGAAACTTACCATTATTGACTTTTGAATTAAAACGCTTTCTAATACTTTTGTTTTAGCATGCATTTAATGGATTTTACAATATCACTTTGAATTTTATCACGATTATTTATATTGATTTCAAAATTTCGGGATTTAGAATGGTTTCTCATATATTCAATTAGCCTAAGATGTCCACACTTTTGGTGTGGTATTGTCGCTAAAATTGGTACCTTATTAATTAATTCACTGACAGCATTCTCAAATTTTTTGCTCTTCAGTTCCATTTTTCCAATTTCGTCAATAACTAAGAGACTCTCTTTTGAATTTGAGGATACAAGGAACGGAAGAACCAAGTTCTCAAAGTCGTTTACGTAAACTGAATATTTGCCAACATTTGGCATTCGTTCGTTGTTTGCAGAGCGCTCCCTGCAAACAATTTTGTTACAGTCAATTTATAAAAATAAAAATTCAGACCTAGCTAGCACAGATCGTTTCCCAAGCAACGTCACGACATCAAATCCGATGCGAGAATGCGTCTGAGCACTTCTTACTTCCTCTGTAATAAAACCACGGCAGTCATAGGATACTTTAAGTTCATCGCATATGTTTCGGACCAAAGTCGTTTTGCCCACTCCTTTTAAGTTAATACTTTTGTTATACCAAACAGGGTTTATAACATACATGCATACAAATAATACCTGGTGGTCCTGATATTAAAATTGTATTGTATTTTTGCTCCATTGAAGGTTTCGAAAGGTTAGTATAGCAGTTATGTGGCCACCATACAGTGGATAGTACTATATAATCGATAGCACTATCGTATCACCATCGATAGTTGCAAGACTCGATGGTTTTTGTTTTTTATAAATTATTTGGTGTTATTTGTTTTATGTCCAATAGTTTCAACCTGTTGTATCAGCAGAGAACAGTTGTTTGATGTTATCTGGCTTTGTTTTTGCCCATTATGAGAATTCTCAAGTACTGGACCAAAAAAACTTTGTGTACACGACTGAGAGTTTTTGATTATGTAACATGTAAACAATATTTTGTGAGCAATCCTTTTTTATAATTGAACCATGGGTCCAAATGCAAAGAATTTATGAATTTTTTCTCTTACTATCTCATGTTGAATCGGTGCAAAAACGACCGACACTTAAGTAAAATGTGTTGCCAAGCGATTTACCTTTCATTCTAAAATAATTGCAATTCGTATTTTCTATATATTTGCTGTATTTTTTTGTTTTTGAACTTTGTTTTCTCTACCTATCAACATTTTCCTCCAGGACATGAGCCAAGAATGAAACACTAGAAGATTGGCTGGCAATTTTCGACGGTTACTTTAAATCAAAATGACTGCTATAGCAACTATATCTCATATGAATTCGCCTTGCTGTCAAATATTTCACTAGTCTTGTCTTGGCTCAGCAAATTTTATTCATATCATTGTTGTCAAAAATGTACTGTTCAGAGCGTTTTTAGCAATCAGTGTGCTTTACATTATTTACCTCTTCGAGTTTCTGCTTTTGACAGCTATAATGCCAGCAATACATGTTGCGACCGTTGATTGAAGTCGGTTAGTAATCAAATTTATTGTTATGCTCAACAAGGTCACAATTTCGATTACAATCTCACTATAGAAGCTTCACAACTTCGTACAACGAGCTCACAAACATTGCAAACTCGACCACAACAATCGCTGACAACGTTTACAGCTGGCATTATAGCTGTCAAAAGAAGACACTTGTAGGGGGTAAATAGTTTAAAGAAAGCACACTGATTGCCACACGTCAACAAATTTTTTTTCTTTATATCTCGTACTTGTCAATAAAAAAAAATTTACTGCTGAAACATGTTGAGTTAAAATTGTAAATCTAGCATATAACAATTAATTGTATTTTTAGTGAGTTTTATGATGGCTAGCCCACGTACTCGACGCGTTCTACAAGAGCTGAAGCCAAAGGATGACAACTCGGTTCGTTTCAAATCCATTGTTCAATCTAATTGTTTATTCTTGATACTATCATTTAAAAAATTTAATTTACTTAACACATGATAGAAATGCTTTGAATGTGGAACTCATAACCCGCAGTGGGTTTCAGTGACGTACGGTATTTGGATATGTTTGGAATGTTCGGGTAAACATCGAGGCCTGGGAGTACACATATCGTTTGTGCGTTCAGTGACTATGGATAAGTGGAAAGATATTGAATTGGAGAAGATGAAAGTTGGCGGAAATAATAAAGCTCGGGAGTTTTTCGAAGAACAATCTGATTGGGACGATCGTGCCCCAATTGCACAACGCTATAATTCCGAGGCAGCTGCTTTGTACCGAGATAAAGTATCCACTTTAGCTCAGGGCGCTTTGTGGGACTTAAAGGAAGCACAAAGCCGAATTTCTGTTTCGAGTGGACTCGGCGGTAGGAGTTTGGGTGATAAAAATACGGCATATGTGTCGCACTCTACCAGCAGTGTGTCAAAGAGTTCTGATGGTGGTTATCAGACAGAAGCTAATATGGGTGGTGGATATAATACAAACAATTATCAGCAATTTAATACACCAGCCTTCAAGGAGCAGAAGGAAGAGTTTTTCGAGCGCCGAAAAATGGAAAACGCGTCAAAGCCTGAGTAAATGTCTAAATTTCTGAAAATGTAAAACAAAATTTTTGATAAAAAACTTAAATATTTTGCAGTCATTTGCCTCCTAACCAAGGCGGAAAGTATTCTGGTTTCGGTTATTCTCGCGAGCCGCCACCGAAAACGCAGTCTCAGGAAATTATCGACACAACGCTTTCATCTTTGGCTTCGGTAATGTTTGTTTTAAATAGAAAAGATATTCGATTTTTTATTATCTCATTAAATAGGGTTGGAGTTTATTTTCCGCGGGAGCATCAAAAATTGCTAGTACAGCCAAGGAGAAAGCCGTTACGACTGTAAGCTTAGCTTCATCAAAGGTCTGTTATGTATCCTAATATAATGTTTTGCGTTGCCAGCTACACATTTGTTGTCCTCTCACATTTGAGTTGTCCATCAATATTTTTATATAAATACCTGTTGCTTCGTTTTTTTCTGTTTGTTTAATTTTTATGATTTTTTTTTAGATAAAAGATGGCGGTTTACTAGAAACCGTCCAAGGTACTGTTTCCGATGTAGCTTACAAGGTTTGTGTTTAATTTAGATAGTTAAAATCTCGTTTAGGCTTCAGTTTTAATGTTTTTCCTATTTTCTTGCTTTACTTTTAGGTAACAGACATTGGCAAAAGAGGTTGGAACAATATTGGAGGAAGTAACGTTGCGTCTGGTCAATTTAATGTCGTCGGAAACAACAACGTCGGCAGTGATAATTCTTATCAACGATCACATTCCATTGGTGGTAACTGCTTAGAAACTTTAGTAGTATGCATATAACATTTCCCTAAACTAACATATGACTTCAATTACAGCCAATGGTGACTGGGATTGGGAAAATGGTACATCGAAGGCAACAATTACTCAATCTAATTCTTATCACAATCAACTAAGTGAAATGAATGATAACGATTGGGCAGGTTTCAATTCAACAGGATATCAAACTTCTTATCAGCAAACAAAAAGGTGTTATGATGATCAGAGTAGTTCTGCAGTAAGCAAAAATATGAAACTTCAAACGACGTCTCAAAAATTATGCGAAGGCTTTAGTAATCTCGATGTTAAAAATGTGGCCAATAAGAACACCAATAATGTAAAAGCCACAGAAGAAGACGCTGCTTGGGATTTATTAATGAAATAAAATAAGGATAAATATTTCCATTACTTTAAAACGTTCTATTACTTCTAAAAACGCAATAGATATTCAAAACTTTCAGAATGAAAACTTTGTAAAAGTGTTGTAACTTCCCAATTATGTTAAAATTACTTAAATCAAATAAATATCCATAAAAATATATTTTTATGTTAAAATTTAATTTTTTGGCCTTAGTCAGACGTACTAATTGATTAACATTACGAAGCTTAAGCTTACAGAACGACCGAACTTGGGCTTCGGCCATGTTTGGCCACCAAAGTTCGGTTCATCTTCGTCAAAAAAAGTCAAACATTGGTCAATTATTAATTTAAAAATTATGTTAAGGTTTACTTTTAATATGTCTCTCTTTGGATTTACATTATAGTAACAATACTAAAAAAAATTATTCATTGCATGACACTTTTCCCAATGGAAGCAGATTCCAGGAAATTCTGACATTTTCGAATACTTATTGAAGCCCATATTTTCTGTTGAAAAAAATTGTTTAAAATATGTGTCTGCTCCTCCATCGAATGTATCTAGGGGCAATTATTCAGAAATTGTTGGGTTCGACTTCGGTTCTAAAAATCGGTGTTCGATCGTTATACATTTTGGGCAATTAAATTTATTAATTTTTCCGAAATTCTCTTGATTTTGCATTTTGAACAAGATGTTGTCTAAAACTTAAAAGTAATTTCATATTAAGATTTCATAAATATATCCGCAATAATCTCAAGGGTATTTTAAATGTATATTAATCTTAACTTTCGAAAATAAGTCGTTAATATGCTGTAGGTACATGAACATATTACGAGTATTTTTACCCAAATTTTATTTACGGCACTTAGAAACTTATAAATGAACATAATGTCTCGGCTATGTGCTAGTTAATATTTTTACGTTATCGTTCTTGGTGGAACACCATAAAACCTTCAACACACATTTTTGTAGAGAGTGAAATGACAATCCGGGTATTTTGGTTATCATAGACCCGAATGCCGTGGGTACGACAACTTTTACGCCGTGTAGTCCGGCTCTGGAATATCCGGATAAAGTGGTCTTTGTGGCTTTGGTGGTACCTGCGGTTTACCCAGAGCACTTGTATACGACCACGGCAATTGACTTCGAA
The DNA here is from genome assembly GCA_951828415.1 of Anomoia purmunda. Lineage (NCBI taxonomy): Eukaryota > Metazoa > Arthropoda > Insecta > Diptera > Tephritidae > Anomoia > Anomoia purmunda. Next base: position 1,161,809 of record OX639996.1, read on the forward strand.
GCTCAGCGCTCACCCTTTGATTGGAAAGTTGTGAAGTTTCAGGGTTTGTATATCGACTATTTAATGGTGTCTCTGTTGAAAAATGTTGCACTTTCTCCAAAGGTAAAATAGCAGAAATAGACGCTATATTTGTTCCTGGATAATCAAGGCGGTCCGGATGAGTGTCTGTATTTCGATATGTTGTATTGTTGCTTTGACTTGGTTTTGATAGATCGCCATCGTTTGGCGTTGAAGCTGATGAAAGTTGACGAACTGGAACCTGCGAAATCGGGGTAGTATTATCCAGAGGAGTGGCGAGTGGTTCGCTTAGTGTGGTTTGTAGAGTCACTTGATTAGGCCTTTCTTCAGGTTGACGCGAGTTTTCTATTACTATATTATTTTCAATACTTTCTTCAGAAACTCTCTGTTCACCTGTTACAACTGGTACTTGGCCACTCTGAAATAGATTCAATAGTTGATTTTGTTCAATGAGTGTGCATATATGTATGTATGTATGTATGTAGATATTTTACATTTTTCGCTAGGACGTGTGATAATGATAAGCAAAATGCCGTACCAAAAATGTTAAGTAACCATATAACCACCAAACGAGAACTCAAACATGCCATCACAATGGCCGGAGTAACGAAGTAGGCTTCAAAGTTTTCCAAGATATCCATCAAGTTCTGGTTCGTTGTATCAGCTCCGATATACGTGAATGTATCTTGAACTGTCTAAAATTTCAAAAATAAAATAGTTAATTATATCTGGTTGAATAATACCCCCAACCGTCTCCCATATAAAAGTGTTTAGTATCACCCCTTAACTTCCGCCCTAACCATTTAAAATTTATATTAACTTATTGTTTTTTGTTATGATTTTATATTAATGATCTGATTTTAAAGGGTGGTGAGATGGCGCTACTAATTATCGTTATACAGTTTTGCGTACTATTCAGGCATGTTCTGAAATTCGCTTTCACTCGGAAATTTTCACTACAATTTCCGTCTCACACGGAAGTGAAATGCAGAACATATCCGATTAATTCCTTTAATATCATCTTGGTCCAAAGAGAATTCATGAGTATTCATCGTGATATAAAGTAAGTTGAAATTTATTTAGTTTTCTCTTTAAAGGAGCTACAGCGAACCAGATCGTAAAAGGATATAAGTACATATCAAGTTATGTTAATATAAAAAGGTCATTAATATAATTTTATTGAAATCGTTTTTTTTTACATTCGAACAGTTAATTGGTGTATTAAAATCTATATATGTATGTATATATTCTATTTTGTAGAATTTTTGAAGAAAATTGCACTGTTTTTCCATCGAAATTATAAAATTCATTATATCTTTAACACACCAGACAAAATATTTCGCAATAATATTAGGAATTAAAAACACCTAAATTTTTTGGGGTGGTTATACATAAATCATGTATGAAGAAATTCTTAAATATTTGTACGCAGACTTTTTACGTTTACAATGACCTTCTGCCATGAAAAGACTTCTCACTTAAATCATAGGTTCCCACAATTTGGGGTACAACATCAAGACGCACACTACAAATCAAGGCGAATCCATACAAGGTGGTTTTATAAATACAACTACAAAATTCCTATGGATTTTGTTTTTGTTTCTGCGTTAGAGTTGTCAGAATTTAAATACATTTTGTTTTTGCTTTTACGGCTTTTGAAAGCTCATACGCAAAAGCAAAAACAAAATACATGTAGGTGAATAAAAAAAAATCAAATCATCTGCTCTTATGCCATCACCTTCTATAAGTTCGCCTTGATACAAATTGTAGCATAAGTTCTGCCAAACATCGAGCTATATGATATATGTATGTACATAAGCGTCAGAGAATTTCAAAAATTGTTTGCTTGTTTGCGTTGTTTAGATCTCAAGTTGTGTACCAGGGATGGGCGTTTTTGAATGAATTATTACTCAAATAACAAATAAAAATGCATTCCCAAATTTTCTATTTTTAAATGAAAAAAAAAGGTTTTCAAACTATTTTTTATAACAAATAAATTTTTATTCACTCTTATTCAATCATAAAAATCATCAATTGAAAAAATATAGCCGGATCTATCTTAATTTTTGGCAAGCGTTGCATTTTATATAAACTTTATCTTTTAAACGAATTACGTGAACCAGATAGTTTTTTTTATTTAAAAAGAAATGGCTATATTTCTCTTAAAAACATCCCCAAAATATTAACACAAACCTATTTTGTATACGAGTATATTAAATAAATACACAGGCTACTGAGATACATACATGAAAACTTTAATCAATTTTCACGGTACGCCCTTTGTGTGACTTCACTCTTTTTTTCTATTTTAGTGAAATTTAAAGGACGAAAAATTGGGATTTTGACACCAAAATACCATAGTCCGTCGTGTCTCTAACATTTTGAGCGTCCTGCTGTATGTATAATATAAAAATATAATATATGTTTATACTTGTATACATACATATTATATATTTACTTAAGAACATAAATAAAGTAATATTGACTTACAGTGGTGTGCACAATATCGCTTATGTAATAACCAGTCGCTACTCCATCGAGAATACATCCTCCTATTACAATCGAAAACCATGGCCAAAATGAAATCGACGCGACTGAATTCGTAACAGGACCACACATCGAAGCTACATATGTACATGTATCGTGCGAAAATTAGTAAATTAACGGTTACTTCACACAAGTAATTATAATTATCTATGTAGGTACATACATATGTACATATTTATGCATTTAGTATGTTTGATGTATGCCTCAAAATTTTTCATTTCACCTTATGCATTTCATAAAGGAACAAAAACAATAAAACTTGTCCAAATTCAATGTTCAATAGCCCTGTTTTCTTAAGAGGTCCGCAGGAACCACGCTTTGAACTGAATTTTATCAAGGCTTATCTAAAATTGTGCAGTTTCTTTTTTTTACTTCGAAGCGCAGTATATTAGCGGTTATCGTTTTAACGAGTTCTTTCAACTCGCTTATTTTTCCGAGTATGTGTTGTTGCTTTACATGCAATTCGCTGTCCTACCTCGTGGAAAAAAATAACCATAACATTTATTAAGTAGTTTTCAAAATTAATTAGGTCGGTTTCAAGGTACATTAAATACGTAATAGCGGTAGAAAAACTATAATCTATACATGCATTTTATTGCTGCCTAACGACGTTAGAATGTCAATGAAAAGGGGCACAGGATCAATCAAATCGTGCCAGATTAAAATCTTTTACATACATTCAAACGTTTAAATGTAAACAAAGTGTGACAATTAATCGGCTTCTTGACATGAAAAAAAACTTAATTAGCTACTCTGCTGATACTAACTATTAAATGTTCCTTGGATCGGCTTAAAAAATGTTGTTATAAAGGAACATCAAATCTGTGAAGAATCTGATAATTTTTTTCAATATTCCGGATAGAATGCACAGGGTTTAGAATAAAAGTATATTTACCCACCATTCAGTGAGGTGGGCCATGAGTTCGTTTGAACGGTATAAGCCTCCGGGAGTTGATGGCATACTGCCAGTGATGTTACAGCAGGGCGGCGAAGGTATAAATTCGCACCTTGTGAATGTTATGAGGGACTCGTTTGCTCTTGCCTACATTCCAATGGTATGGAGGAGAGCTAAGGTAATTTTTATACCAAAGGTAGGAAAAAGGGATTACTCACTAGCGAAGTCCTTTAGACCAATCAGTCTAACCTCCTTTGTACTCAAAACAATGGAGAAGATCATCGATAATGAGATAAGGTCAAATACTCTGCGAAGTAAACCTCTTCACCCAAGTCAACATGCATACAGAGCGGGACGATCCACGGATACTGCTCTGTACCAACTGACGACGGAGATACAGAGTGCATTTGACTTCGAGGAGACCGTTATATGCGCTTTTCTGGATATAGAGGGAGCTTTCGACAACGCCACGCATACAGGGGTATGCCAAGCGCTAACGAAAAGGAACGTGCACTCATCCATATGCAATTGGATAGAGGCACTACTCAGGACCAGAACAGCGGAAACAACTATAGCAGGTAGCGTTGTGCAGCTAAAACCCAGTAAGGGCTGCCCACAAGGGGGAGTAATCTCCCCCCTTCTGTGGAGCCTGGTAGTGGACGAACTGCTACAGTTGCTAACTGACAACGGAATTCGCTGCCAGGGATACGCGGATGACATTGTCATTATAACTAGAGGGAAATACGAGAACACGTTATGCGACATCATACAAAGAGCTCTTAATCTTACAAAGGCATGGTGCGCCGGGGTGGGGCTCAATATCAACCCACACAAGACGGCCATCGTACCATTTAGCAGAAAAAGGAAACTACCAGGGATGAGAACTATCACCCTGGCAGGGATCGAAGTCAGCATGGTGAGCAAGGTGAAATACCTAGGTCTCACAATAGACTCCAAATTACTCTGGAGAGAACATGTTGATGTGACAGTATCCAAAGCAACCAAAGCAATAATGGTGTGCAGACGTCTAGCGGGAAAGTCCTGGGGCTGCAACCCAAACATGCTTAGATGGATGTACACTATGATTGTTAGACCGATAGTAACCTATGGGGCGGTGGCGTGGGTATCAAGAACCTCTCTTACAACAGTGAGGAAATCACTGATAAGGCTCCAACGGCTAGCGTGTGTGTGCATTACAGGAGCCATGCGCACGTGTCCGACCAAGGCACTAGAGGTGATTCTGGACCTAACGCCACTCCACATAGTTATAGAACAGACAGCGAAAAGAACCCTACTGAACATTGCTAAAGAAGGGTATGGAAAAGGGAAAGTCATATCGTCTAAGGAAATGGAGGCGCTCAGCGCACGGCTACCACTAGCCCAATTCCCCATTGACGATATCATCAAAGTAACCAATTTTGAAAGGAATTTTAAAATTGAGTTAGGAAGCAAAGTAACATGGAGCGTATCCGCACTAGAACGACACCTCCAAGCTAGCAACCTGCACTGGTACACTGACGGTTCTAAAACACCGGAAGGCATAGGAGCTGGGGTCTTTGGCCCCAGAACACACATGTCGGTACCAATGGGAAGGACTCCAAGCATCTTCCAAGCGGAGGTGTATGCCATCCTGTTATGTGCAGAGATCAACCAGAAGAGAAATTATCGCAATGAACGCATAACCATTCTGAGCGATAGCCAGGCAGCACTCAAGGCGCTAGCCTCATATGAGGTGAGATCCTCACTAGTGCTTGAATGTATAGAGAGATTCAACACACTAGCATTACAAAATCATATTCAGCTCCTCTGGATCCCTGGCCATCAAGGTATGGAAGGTAACGAGGAAGCTGACAGATTAGCAAGGGAGGCGGCTCAAAAAACGCCTATAGGACCTGAGCCTTTCCTAGCGATAGGACAACACACTATCAAGGAAGAGCTTAGGATAGAAGAAAACAACTTGAAGGAGGATCACTGGCAGTTTGAGCCGGGGTTACGTCAGGCGAAGTGTCTACTGGGAGGTTACAACCATAAACGCTTCAAGCAGTTTATGCACCTCTCGAAGAATAGCCTGAGGATGTTGACAGGCTTTCTCACAGGACACTGCAGGCTGAGAGGTCATCTGCACAGGCTCGGAATATGGTCGAACGAGTACTGTCGAATTTGCGACTTAGCTCCGGAGACCCCGATGCACCTGTTGCTTGAGTGTGACGCCATCTCGAGAAGACGACAAAGCTACCTGGGTACACATAGCCCAGCCGAGGAGCATGTACGCTCGTTGCCACCAACTACTATATTAGACTTCATAAAAGAGTTGGGTTTAGACGAGGTATTATAAAGAGCAGAGGGCACAATGGATCTTTAAGGTCGAAGTGCAATCCTCTAATATATATCTATCTATCTACAGGGTTTAGAAACTTGCTCCCATGTATGTACATGTAATATATGTATGTACAGTAGTACTTTGCATATGAAGAAAATAAAACAAACGATGTTATTTATTTAGCATTCCGATTGATAACCGCTACTTTTAGATACAGCTTCCAAGCGTTTTGGCATCGTTTCTACCAATTTTCGACAAAATTCAGGTGGTATTTTCCTCCCCCTTGAGACTATTTTTTGATAAAATTTTGTGTTCGCGCACTCTATCTTCAAGGCATGCCAAAAGGTTTTCTATAGGGTTTGTGTCAGGGCTTTGAGGGGGTGTTGGAAAATGTTTTCAACAATTGCTTTGAGGTTTTTATATGCAGCTCTTCATTTGGTTTCCGCCAAACCATACGACGGCCATCCAATCAAAAACTATTATATTTGCTTTCGTCGCTAAATATTGCAGTTTCTCAAAACTCGATACTTTTACTTTTGTGGGTGTCGGCGAATAAAAGTCGCTTTTCTTTATTAATATTTGAAATAAGTGGGTTTCGTCTACCATGACTATTATTCGACCTGAGCACTGTCTCATTCGAAACTTGAGTGTGTAGATCTGCTTTAAGCTTGTCGTTAAGCTTTGGTGCGGATAAATGTGGATTTTTGCGAGTGGATTTAAGTAGTTTGCGTTCCTCTCTCATAGTTAGCATTCTTGGTCGACCACAACGGGTTAAATTTTCTATACCGCCACGCACCTTACACCGTTTTACTACATTTTCTTTCATTTGACGACATCGTCTAAATATATCGCAAATGTATTTTGTAGATTTTCCTTCATTGTGAAGGTACACAATTATTTTGTTTCCGATATTGTCATTTCTTTACCCTTCGATGCGGTCACTATCACAATTATACTATACAAAATGTTTGAAATTATGACAATTTCAATATGAATACGCACCAGTAACCGTAAATTCAAATGAAATTTGCAACAAGTAAACAAATCTGCACCAAATAACGGATTTTAAAAATAAGGAAAATAGTTATTGATTAGAATACATAATTCATAAATAAAACTAGAACAAATGCAAAAATATTATCGTTTTGGTGATGAAATTAACTCTAGAGGCTTTTGCATTGATGATGATGGATAAATAATTATGTACATACAGAGATAGATACATATGTTATTATAAATTAACTTACCTAAAACAAGCAGCGATGTCGCTATCCACAGCGCACTTACCACAGCATATGTGATCAAGAAAATATAATTACGATTTGTAATATCAAATGATTTAGACCAAACCATTTGGATTTCGAATTCCTCGGATTGAGTTGGGACTGATACTTTTGGATTTCCACAGCTTTCGCCTTCAAAACAAAAACAACAGCTCATTATCTTTGTATGTATTCATCTATAGATACATACATACATACATTAGACCGAGTCGGCCCACATATGAAAGAAAAAAGTGTATAAAAGAAGTGACAGTCCTTGGACGGATATAAATCTGGGTCGTTCCGGCATCGCAGAACCGACTGTCTGGTCTACTTGGCCAGTATGCCCACTTACCACATACCCTTCGATATTTGTATGTAAGTATGTACTTATGTAGATATGTATTTACCTCTACGAGCTTTTAAAATATCGTTTGCAGATAACTTGTACAAGCTTATACCAACTTGTACCAAATCGTGTTCGTTTAGTAAAAAAAAAACTGGCAAAACTCGCAAAGAGAGAACGGAATTTTGACATTTCATTTGGTGGGGACAAATTTTTCGTGCACGAATTAGCAAGCGAGAAAAACAATTCGATATATCAAATTATAAATTTGGAAAAGCATAAATGTCAGTGATTTATTAACGAAATAAGAAGCGATATATTAAAGAACAAGCGGAAAATAAAAAAAATAAACCGTATGAGTAAAATGATTCAAAAGCATAAATCCAAATGCAACTGTGTGGGAATCCATGCAAATGGTTACTAAATACCGTTCGCGAAAACTCAATAAGTTTCTGTTTTTGAGAGAATAAGACGCATCTCTGAATTATTTTATTGGCTAATTTTTACTGGGCTTTCGTAACTTGGCTTTCAACTTACTACTTACGTGGTATACCTCTCTCTTTCAAATTTTTCTAAGATATATAGAATAAGAAACATACTTTGGAAATATATCAGCCGCATCACGAAATCAAAGGGATTGCTTGATATATCCACAGCTCCGTCTTTCTGGCAGCCCTCTTGGATAATGCCATATATTGGCAAAGCAAGATATATACAACCTTGGAGCTGAAAAAGTGTAGATATATTTATATTCATACTATGTATGTATTATGTACATATGTATGTATGTGTCTAGTATACAAATTATAATTAAATTTTTAAAATTTTTATTTTTATTAAAATATATTTTTAGCAGCACCAAAGTTTTATTTGCCACGGTTTTGAATAGTTTCTACAAATTTAAGTTGTGTTAAAAAAAAACAAACAAAAACAAATGGAATTAACATTTTTATACATAGATAATTGAATTGCATAAAAAAAATTTATATATTTGGAAACTATTGTAATTTTTTGTGAACTACTTTTAAACTAACTTAATACAAATTGCAGCCTGAGGCAGTATCGGTTTTATATTCTCATTTGGCGTGTTAATTTGAAATGAATACATTTGTAAGTTGTTAAATTTAAATTAGAAGTAAAATAATTGAAACATATGCAAGTAGTGTAATTGTCTGCTTCTTATAACATCGCCATATGAAATAAATCAGGCAATTAGTTGTCATAAAAAAATAGTATAAAAAGAAAAGTAATTAAATTTAAAGAGCCAGGTGGCCCATATAGTGTTTCTTTTTAATCATGTTGTATTTTTACAATAATATCATAATGGATTTACGCTTGAGCAAAGTTGGGGATTAAATCAAACGAAGCGCATTTTTATCTTGGCGGCTATCTGTTATCCTTATATTGCAGCGTCAAGTGCCAACGAAGTGTCAAAATTTCTCATGCCCATAGAATTTGCATGGGACATCCCACAACAACGCGGCGCTACCATCGAGGAAATAGAATTTTTAATTTTGGCATCGCGTTAGGAGAGAAATTCGAAAGAAGAGAACAAAAATTAGAGAGGTGAGGGGCAAAAAAAAAGTAAAACACCAACAAAGATCTTCGAGCGAATGAGAAAACGTCGCGGTTATTTGGGTACGACGCGCGCTGGCGTTAGAAAACGCAACGATTGACGCCGCAATTTAGATACCATAATATATTAAGTAGCAAGCAAAACTGCCACATCTGGAAATCGGAAAAGCCTCATGTGATCGTCGAAAAACTAATACACCCTCAGAAAGTGGGAAATTAGTGCAGATTTTGGAGCGGCGGCATCATTGGGCCAATTTCTTGATTTTTTTAACAGGATGCCCTACTGCGAGGCCAGCCGAGGAAGTCACTTTGATGAAAACGAGTTCCTTAAATAATTGCGAATATTTTGTTCATTTGTTTTAAATGAACCACCCTGTATACTTCTGCTAGTATATATGTACATATGTATATATCTATATGCGATGATTCATGTTCGTTACGTTTCCAAGGTTTATAAATGATAAATTACGAAAATATTTGCAGAGATAAACCCAAGTAGGAAGCAGCGATCAGTAGTGGAGTTCTTTGACACAATTCGAATAAAGCATTAGTATTCGTTAAAATTGTAGAATTCAACAAATTTAATATATTAAAAAAGGCGGTTTGCAATTAATTAACGCCAGTAAATTAGTTTAATAAAAACATACATACATACATACATATTCCTACATTATCTGAAGTTATTTATTTAACATATCTATCCATGGGTATATTTACCAGTATCACAATAGCCATGAATGAAATGAAGCATTTGGCAAATCCTGTATTTATATTAGAAGCCATGATGTATCTTTAAATTGATTTTCTTTTTAGGGAGTATTATTCTGCACCAGTGGTGTCCAAAGGTAGCTTTGCACGTTTCTTAACTTTTCACTGAGCAATTTCCTTAACTTGTGACTTAAGCTGGACGGACTGCGTAAGAAGAAAACCACGACAATAATGACGATGGTGTTGATTGGTTAGCTGTTGCTGCTGTTGACGATAGTTTGATTTGATGGAGTATTGTTTTGTCGTTTATCATCATATGCTCAATTCAATATCTTATCAAAGTAATGACTTTGGCGTGCTCATTTATACACTTCAGGGAAATTCTTTAACGCGTTATGCGAGCATTGCATGGCAAAATAAAAAAAAAAAATTACTTTTACAAAACTCTAGTACTATGTGTGTAGTACTCGTATACTCTCATTTAAATAAATATTAGATATTGAAATCAGAACGGCTTTATATCCATGAGGCTTTATCAATCTCTTATCAAGCTATTTTACGTTTTGTACTTTTTTATATATTGATAATATTACACTGGTCTACAGGTGTATTGCACCTTAACATATAAAAACATTTCTAGGGAGGGAAGTTTTAAAATTTTAAACATTATGTATGATTTTGCTCAATTTTATATGTATGTACATATATTTAGGTTTGTACGATTGTGGCAATAAGGCGGATGCCAGATTAAAAGTTTGTTCCGCTTTGCGGCAAAGCGACGCTGAAAAATCGCCAACTCTCATCTTTTCGCGGGCGTTGAGCGCCAGCTGATTTTCACACTTCCTCTATTCTTCACATTCACTTGCAAGCAGACGTTTCATTTCAAGTTTCTACAAAAATAAAGACAGATAAACGTGAAATTGAACCAATGTAAATTCTCAGTATTATTGTTTTTTTAACCTTTCACAATAAACAAATGAGAGTGGTTTTTCGCTTTTCTTTACAAATGTCACACAAAGCAAACGCGTTTTATGTGGCATTAAGGAATAACAGCTAAACTCATTTTTGAGAATTACAAACTTTCATTTTTAAATGCAAAGTTTGATGGCTGAAATAATGGATGAAAGATACATATAGAATGCCAATATTCAACATATATATATTTTCAAAGAAGTCTTGCGAAATGTTAAGGCTTTCGAGACTCCTAGAAGTTGTTGCAAAAACAGTCTATAAGAATGGATTGAGTAATATTTATTTAACATCGATCAAAATGCATGAATTTTCGCTTTTCAGTTACCCATCAAATAAAAACAATTAGAAAAAACTGTATTATAATCTCAGTTACCAAAATATAGTCAAAGTTTTTCCAAATCGGACGGAACATATAAAAATTATGAGGAATTAATTAATTAACCTACTTTCAAATCGTAACACAATCACAAAATCAGTCTAAAAGAAATTAGTTTTTCATACAGTTCTACTTATTACGAAAAGTTGTTGGACGTGGGATTGAGATTTTTAAAAGATAATTCGAATACAACAGTTATAAAAAATAAGACTTTCTCAATAATTTCAAAAGTAATAAGATATCAAGGTTCCTTATGCAAATAATAAGATATCCTTTATATTGAGATGATCAAACACTATAATAAAATTTGCTTTAAAATGTATAAAAATTTGTTTAACGGAATCATAATACATAATAAGATTTGCGAAAAAGTACCATTCCAATGATAGGTTATAAGTCTAATGGGTCCAGTTTTGGCTGATTTAATCAAGTATTTCTTAAAACTAAACTATTCCAAAAAAAAAGCCAAAGGCAGTTCCCAAAATTTCATTATTTTAATTCAGTTGAAACTTTTTTTTAATATTTTTATGCAGAAATTTGAAGCTTTAAGCTGTTTGGTGTTTGACACCCTAATTTACATTTTAAAATCGGTTCAGTACTATCTATTCAGTACTCATATTATTAAATAAAACCATATATATGAATACATGTATATGTATATATATTTTGTTCTATGTACTTTATTGTGTAGTTTTCGTTCTGTGTGTATCCGTATGCAATAGTTTACCACATATTATGTAGCTCCGTTTTTTTTCTATTTTGCTCTTAGTTGCGAAAGTTAGTATCTTCTATAAGCGATACCAAGCCATTGGTGATATTTGATATTTACGAACGGAAAATAGCATTTCTTGAAAATATTGGCATGATTCGTTAGTTATTTAAAAATATGACAAAAAAATATAAACTAGAGATGGGTGTATGACTGGTTTTGGTTTACGTTCACGCACGCTCACAGCAAACATTACGTAAATCACGCACATTCACGTGTACTAATTTTCACGTACGCTCATGGAGCTAAATTTTTTCATCACACACATTCACGCAAGCGTTTTCATGGAGAATTATTATTATTTTTATTGTTGGGAATAGAGCACAGCGACCTCGGAATGTACTGTGTTATTAGGTATTCACCCAGGTTCCATTTGTGTTTATGCATTGGTGCGGAAAAACTGCTCCAGAATGTGTCTCGTAGTTCCTTTTCTACCCTGCAGATTATACAGCATTCATTCGACTAAATTTCCAGTTTGGTCAGGTAATAGGTCAACCTGCAGTGTCCCGTAAGGATTAATGTAATAATTCTTATGTTATTCTTTGATAAGCCCATGCAATCTCTAAAGCGTTTTAGTTTGTCGGAACGCTAAAAGCGCTTTGGAGTGATCCAAACCTGGTAGATTTTCCCAGTATAGTTCCCAAAAGTTGGTATTGCCTCCTTTCCTAAACTGCAAAAGAGCTCAGAGCCTATAAAGGGAGTTGAGGCTTCGCTACGACATGATTGGTCAGGCCAAGTGTGTTCAGTTTATTAAGGCGCTCCATCGCCAATTTAGAAGTTACCTAGCGAGATTTGAGTACCTTAAGAGCTGCTTGGCTGTGAGCCATTATGACAATATTCCGGCTCCGGTATTATACCTGGTGGGTTAAAAAGCAAGTTAACAAAATATATTGAAGTTGGCTGGAACCTTTTATTCAAAGCTGTAACTGAAGATGCTTTTAAATACAATATAACTTCGCCTTTTATTTTTTTGTTCCACAATACAATCATTTGAAGTATTGTTATCGATTATAATGAAAGAAGATGGAAATTGGTTACTACTAATAAATAAATGGCTACAAAATGTGGAGTTGGATTTGTATGTAAATATTATCTACAGAAGAATATCTCGTGATTGACACAAAAATCAGTCACGCATGATTACGTAATTCACAATATCGTTTTTTTTTTTTTAATTTGTAACATTGTTCGTCAATTCAGTTATTGTTTTATCGGATTGGTTCAACTACTTATTATATTTTTCCGAGTATGCATAATAAGTTCGTTACCTATAGTATAGAAATAAGCGATAGTGATGCTTTGCAGTAATGCTTTTTCGCCCTCTAATTTTACGTTCTCTAAGTTATTCATTGTTATTTGCTCTGAAGAATGCGCATTTTTATTTAAATTCACCGCGTTAGTTCCTTTCGTTTATAATAACGATAAAAGTAAAAATTAAGCTTTTAGTAATAATTAGGCGCTAACATCATATTAGCTCGATGTTTGGCCGAACTTCTCCTACAATTTGTGATGTGCGTCTTGATGTCGAACACAAATTGAGGGGCCTGCAGTGAAACGCAGACATCGAACAATATTAGAAAAAACATTTTCTATAATTTTTCTTGTCAGTTGGCTCGGCCCAAATTTGAACCGGGAATACATCGAATGAAGCGCGAATACGCTAGAAATTCGGCATGGGTGCGATTAAAAAATAATAATTATTTATTGCCACTTTTGGAAAAAAGCAAAACAGTTACGGTCCCTGACTCATTCCAAACTATCTAACCATTTCTTGGCCACGTTAAAAAACTTTTGCCAAATATACGCCTTGTCCGTGGGTCCATGTTTCAGTGCGAGCTTTGCTATAGTGAATTTCTTAAATTCAGTATAAGAATGCAATATTATGCTTAGTTCGCACTGAACAAAAAAATAAGAATACGTGGTTGTACGCAAACCCATCGTAGAAATCATATGGCGCTCAGATGCAGCAAATCCTGAATAATCTCACATTGTCAGCTTACATTAAATGCACATGAGACGAATTCCGGCCTAAATAACTAGTGAGGCAATGTAATATTGGTTTAAGAACACCAGCTACTGATAAAAGCACAAAGGGTGTGCCCTAACCTTTCAAACATATTTTTTGTATTTTAAATAGTCTACGGTGTGACTTTGATAATTCACGCACGAATGCATTTGCGCCGGCGAGTGCTAAGCAGACAACTTGAATTCAAATTTAAAATCGTGCGAGATAACGTTGGGAATCACTAAGCCATTGTTCGCACAGCGATGTGAAACTTGTATATTTGATTTTGTAATTTAAATTTCCTTCATAATTAATTTGTTTGTTTATTAAATAAGTCATATGATCAGCGTTTACATACGTACATGCATACATACATATGTACATATGTACATATAAATCCAACTTTTTCAATATCGAGTATTTTTAGCGTAATATTTATGTAGTTATTTTGGATATATTTGCATGTACAACAAATATAACATATATAGTAAGTAATGTTAAGGCATGCAAAATCAATTGTTTATATAGAGGATATATTTGTTTGGCCTATTTTATTAATAGTCTCTAAAAATATTAGCTTATTAGTTTTCAGACTCGTGCTGAGAGTATGATGGGTTCTGCTTCAATTTCTGCTATCTTTTCCTTAAGCTCCGCTTCAGTTTCTTTCAATTCTGCCATCGATTTGTTTGTAGTTGTTGCCATCAAAATTTCAGGTTGTTCAGTGGTATGCACGCTGGTTTCGTAGCTTTCTTCTGTGTGGTCGATTATCTTATCTCTTTCTTCCTGCACTCCAATTTTCTCCTTTTGCTCTTTAATATTTTGAGAATTTTCCGGTATATTTATTTTTGTGATGGTTATTTGTGTTGTTGGATTGAAAGTTGGGTCCTTTAAAGTAGCCGATATTAGTTTTGTGTGGTGCACTTGAAATGCTGGCACCACTGGCAAATCTCCATAATGCGATTGCACCGAAATATGTTCCACTTGTATTCGGGTTGTTCCCGTTTCTTTACTGGAAATCTTCTCAGTCGTGGCTTCTGCTGAAACGAGATTTGTTGTTTCCTCTAAGCTCCCATCCTTTTCTTGATGAACTGGTTTATCAATATCCTGCGCATTTTCCGTTTTTCGTTTTAGTATTGGATGATTTTCGATTATAGTAGTTGGTTTGGTTTCAACGGGTTGTGGTGTTTGAGGGGCTAAACTACCGATACTAGTTGCTGATTGGAAGAAATTCTGCTCTAAGTCGCCAATTAGTGATTGCAGTGAAACCTTTTTTATACTTGCATCTGGATTGTCTTCATATATTCGACGCTTCACTGGTTGTGAGTGCTTCTCCGGATTATATAGATTGAGGTTGTTTACATATCCATCAATAATATCATCTATTTCAGTTGGGCGTGCTAACACCATTACACACAATGCGCCAAGCAACTGAAAATTAGTTCATACATTTATTTAAATTTTTTGTTTGTTTTCAAATTAATTGTCTTCGTAAAGAACTTACCACAAAACATGATGCTCTCCACATCATACACATGTATGTATGTATATAAGTATTGCAATATATTCGCCTGAATTAATTGTGCCTGTAGATCTGTTGCGACTGCTTTCCCCCAAGCACAATTTCTTTAAGAAATCAAGTTGTCTAGTGTAAGGCTTTTTAAAGTTTTCTGCGCAAACTTAGCACCGAAGCTTTTGCTGTATGAATATGTATGTAAAGGTGTGAATTAATTCAATGATGCGTTTGATTTAATACCTGCGGCAAATCGTTTTTAGTCGCCTCCTCCAAACTCCTCGCAACACCTCTTCCTGGAGTACTTTGTCACCCAGCATTAAACCCGTTTAAAGACAACCCCATAGAGAAACTAGTTATTTACGAGGAGTATTTATAAATACATTTCTGGCAAAAAGCTTAGTATCTAGCTCTCAAGAAAGACCAAAATTCCATTTAAATAAAATTCAATAAATGCTAAAGAAATTATATTATATACATACATACATATCGTATATCGGTAAATAGCTGAACTGCAGCACTGAGCATATATGTAGATATTTGAGGAAATCTTTTCCAACAGAGATTTCAAAGTATTCAAAAATGTCACAATAAAGAAGTCCCCAATTCGTTATGAAATTAATAATTTATTTTAGTATTATTACTGTAAATCATATCGATTTCATGTAAATCCGAATTTCTTATTTGACCTTTTTCCTCAGGAAAACACTAAAAGAAAATGATCGGTCAAATTTTGGCTTTTTTGGCCGAAGCAGAACCGAACTTTGGCGGATGAACATGGTTGAAGCCGAAGATCGATCGTTCACTACTTAATTTGTAATTTGTTGAAATATCATCTTCCATATAGGGTACTGGTGGTAAAGGATAGTGCTGGTTTGTCATAGAACGTTTTTAGTTCATACATAGATGCATTCTTGTGTTGTTAATCAACGTCGAAAATTTTGAAAAATAATCGCACGAAAGTGTTCACGGCTTTCTAAAGCCACTGTAAACAACGATAATTAAGCTTACACTTCAAAACGTTCTGAGTACGTTATTGGTAAAATATGTCAAACTTTCCAATGGAAATGTCAGGTGGCGCCTGACAGCATTTGAATTTCCTCTGCTTCATTTATTTCGAATGTTTCAGAGCATGATCAGGAAATTAAAAAGTGTTTTAGTACCCAACACATAAAATAAATGCACTCATCATAGAATTATTTCAGATCAGATTTTTTATATGGCATTTTTATTTTTCAACACTCAAATAAACATGCTCTTTCCAATCATTCTTGATTTAAGAGTCTTTTTACAGTTTTACCTGAGCGAAATATTGCTGGTTCAGCTCTCCCGTTACCATTTCTAGGCTAATGTTCAGACTCTAAATAATTAAAAATAAGTCTTGATATGATACAAGTAGTTCTTTTTATGCATTTTAAAAATGCCATTCAATCTATTTTAAATTTTTAGTACATAAATCGTTTGAATGCAATTGGACAAGAGAAATACGCACTAATCACATAATGATAAAAAAGGATATCAATTGATGTTCCTACAATATTTAAGACAAAAAAATTTGTAAATTATAATTGTGTAGTATATACACATATGTACATATATTGTAAAAATTTAAGTACTAGTGTTTCCAGAATGATTCTAAATCTATAGCCAAATTGTTGCTAAACAAGTAAAAAGTCTAAGTTTGAGTAAAACGAAACGGCGCATGTTTTATTTCAAGTAAATAGTAATTGTATGCAATAAAACAAATTGAATCGGTTTTTATTTATTTCTAATATAAACAAAATTAAATTATTATGCTTTTATTTAATTAAATTCTTCATACCAAATTTGAGCGAATTTCCTACATGAATAAATAAAATAGCGAATATTTACGAATGCCGAGCGCAGATCACCTCGAACATAATAATCATTTGGCGCTTACATCATAGTTTGATGTTTGGCCGAAGGTCTCCTGCAATTAGTGGGGTGCCCCTTGATGTTGTAACATTAATTGAGGAACCTCCAGTTTTACGTCGACTTCGAACGGCAAAGGATTTAAGTGAGAAGTTTGTTTTTCTTGGCAGAAATACACTAGGAGGTTTGTCGTGACAATTTGAAATGAATACATATTTAAGTTGTTGAATTTAAATTGCAAGTAAATTAATTCAAAACATATGCAAGATTGGTTAATAAACTATTTCCTAAGGCATCGACATGTTAAATAAATCAGTTTGTTGTAGTTGTCAATGAAAAAAAGTAGTTTTAAATTTTTTTAAAATTAATTTTATTTCCTACAGGGTAGCTACCAACATGATCAACATACATATATAATTTTTGCATATGTATGTCATGTAAATACTCATTATTTTCATATTTTCATCATAATGTTGTTAGTTGCTGTTGTTATTGTAGTAGCTATTCTAAACCCTGTAAAAATCTGTTAATCCACCAAGAGTTATCATTGAAGCTATCTAACACGGGGGGTCCAGGAAACATGCTCTTTCGACTGGAGGGAGAGATACCAGAGGTAGAGGGTTGTTAGATATAGTAGTAGATTTCTGGGACAAATGAAGAGGTGGTTAGTATCATGCGGGGACTCCTCATATAGAGGACATACATATGTTTAGTATTTTGAGAATAATTCTGTATAAATAAAAGTTTAACCTGCTACAATATGAAAAACGTAATTGGGCCAGCGTGATCTGATCCCGTTTATGCCGGCGAAACCCACTCAGCACTTGCTGTTAATCTGGTTGGTAACTTTTTTGGGTTTATTTGCACTTAGCTATAGCTTTTTTAAACAACATTTCAATGTACAACGTATGAACATTCATAGTTGTTTAGTAAATATGTATGTGTACATACATACATACATACATATTTATAGCGAATGAATACGGAATAGCCGAGTCACAGACATGTGTAATTTCGAGGGTCTCAGCTTTGAGTTCCACGCTTCAAAACGCGCAAAATTAATTAGAGCCCATAGTGCACATTCCTCACTTCCTCCACCACGTTCCAAATTAACACCTCTGAGTCGCCAATTAGCAGGCCGTGTTAATTAGCTAAATTGCAAAAGCTCCCAAAGTATAAACAAACACCGATTCCAGTTTAAAGAGCTCGATATAAAAACGATGTAAAATAAGAAGCAAAGTTTAAGTCGACAAAGTCATATCGATAGGAAGTAGTGCGATTGAGAACACGTAGAACGCCTAGTCTTATTTCGGTGTAATTAGATGGTGCAGTATCATAAGGATACGGTGGATATAAGTTCACAAAATCAAATAAAAATGACAATAAAAAACAAAAGTTTAATTTCATTCATTATCGCTGTGCTTTTTGTTGCATCCCAGGCATTGCCTGTGTTGGACAATTCATCAGGTATTGATAACTCGACAATTGAGGATTTACAAGCCAGTGTCAATGACACACCAAAAAATCTGTAAGTTATGAACGCCACTAGTAAAAAAAAAAAAACTAAAAAAATATTTTTACACGTCTCCGTTCTTTGAATAGTTATGTTGTCAAAGCAGTAGTTTATGAAATTGGAATATTGACGGAAGCGGATGATAATGAAACCAGTTTCGAAAGGTTGATAGAATTTAACGTATATACATAAATTTGCAACATCACTTTACAAATTCGTATATTTTTAGTCAAGAACGTGTGGATTTAACCTTCTACGACGCCCACTCCAACGAGAGTCATATCAACCTTGGTAATGTGCCCTTGCCAATTCAAACGAACATTTCCGGACAAGTGCTTACCGGCATTGCGCCAGTGAATATTGGCGCTTTCAGCAGCCCCGCGGAACTTTTACAAACATTGCCATTAACAGGTACCATCATTAACATAACGCATAGCAACACGGCGTATTATCAACTCTCTAAGTCAAACGCCAGTGACTCGTTAAAGCCTTATGTAACGGACGTTGATGATTTAACAAATGTCGGCGACCTCTTTCCAGTGGTCAACAAGGTCCCCTTACAATATCCAGTTCCAAATAATGACACAGCAAATGAAGAAAGTTAAAAAATATACTATTTTGAGAGCGGTACTCAAGGCAAATTCATAAAAGGTGGTGTTAAACATACTGAAACAAAAATTACTCTAACAAATTATACGAACATTGGCACTTAGTGTTAAAACAAACACAAAATTTTGGCATTTGCTGTAACATGGCGAAAGAAATCAGCTAATTTCTGCTACCACCTTACCAAATTCGCCTTGGTGGTACTTATAAAATGTTTATAGGCAGTTGTTTGCCTCATCGGAAATAAAGACTGTGGATAAATGTGCATGTACATAAATTGTATGAATATTATATGTATATATGTATTTATTTAAGGATTTACTGTCAACGCTCAAAAGATGTACGTATGTACATATGTACCTACATTTACGGAAATTCATAAATATGTTTCAAGATCTGAAATATAAACAAAGAATTTTTAAAAATTCTAGATTTTTATTATTCCACCTTGCAACTGATTCCGTATATCGATACAAAGCCGGCCGGCAGCTCTGAATAATTTGCCAATAGATGCACTCGATCTGTCCGCTCCGATTATTTAGAGCAATTTTTTTCAACAGAAAATATGTTTGAAGCACAATGATTTGGCAGCAGTTGTTCATTGAGAAAAGTGTCCAATTCGTTATGTAATGAATGATTTCTTTCAGTATTATTACTGCAAATCATATCGCAAACATGGCCAAAGACAAAGTTCGGACGTTCTCTACTTATAACACAACGCACGCGATTTTTTAAAAATAAAGTTCTCGATTGGCGTTTACTTTCGTTACCCATAGAAGGGCTTCAAGAAGGACTTTTGTAAGACATGCCAGGAAAGACCACTGTGTTTGTTACCTACAGAAGGGTTTCCAGGAAGGTTTTTGTAAGACGTGCTTTTAAAGGCCTTTTGTAGAAGTCCTTCTAAACTTGCTTTTTTATTCATAAGAAATATTTTTTACGTCAATCATTACATAGAAAACGCCTGCTAATAAGGCCTCCCAAAATTATCTTCTGGCTAGCTGCTAGAGGACGAGATATCGAAATATGAAAACCTTGGACCCTCTTCACGAATGAGCGTTCTAACGGCTGTCGAGTCTACGGTACGGAACCGACTCTGGTTTATATACGGCAAAAAAATATTATGGAAATTTTTATATATTACGTCAATAACAACAACACACGAGTGGGTCTAAGAACTCAAATAAGGCATTCTACTTTTAAATTTTGAGTTATATAGTTTTTGCTCTCGAATGAACTACACATGTATGTTTTCATAAATAACTGGAAAAACCTTTAGATATCGAGCCCGGATTTCCGGATTCGCGGATATCAGCATAATAGATCTGTACACGTATTCGCTACTAAAAAAATATACAGTTCTTGCCAGTAACTAAATTTCAGAGCGTAAGCAAAATTTGCTCTCAGTGATAGAAACTTGCAAGAAAACGCAAAGCCAGTAAGGAGTTGCAAGTTTTTCTTTTTCCTTGTACGTTTTTATATTTAACGTTTTCCTATTTTCGCCCCTTTTATGGAAATAATTAACATTTTTAATAATTCTTATATATTAGTGATCAACTAAATACGTGCAATCAGGTGTTTTTCGCACTGGCAAATTATTACGAGTAAAAATTTATCCAGTAAAAACTTTCTCTCAAAACAACTGGTATTTTCGCTCTCTCAATTTCTTCAACTTTGCAAGTTTCTTACAAATTTTTGCGTATTAAAACGCCAAAACATGATAATTCGTAACAATTGTTACGAGCTGTCATAAACTAATACGTAAAAAACCAAACTAAATATTTGAACATCTGAATATCAGAAATTAATGAAATTGAACATTGGACAAATAAGGAACTGGGTAATAGGGAGCGCAAAAATGCTTGGTATGAAACGCAGGTCAGGAAAATAGACCGCGGTATCATTTCTTGCGAAAAGAATTCTACAAGTCGCTCTCCCAAACATCATTTACGAGTCGCCTTATTTCATTTGTTCACTAACGGTATGTGCGCTTATTGACAGTCGTGAAATAGTACGAAAAGAAAAATGTTTGTTGATTATTATTTTTCATTAGCTCGATGATTTTTTTTGGATATCCGAACATACGAATACTAACCGGATCTTCGTAAAACCGGATAATTGCACTAACGCGTCGCGCTCTATCGGTCTTTTTCATTCCCAGTCAACTCTGGCCGCCGTAGCCGAGTGTGATAGGATGGATAAACCATCTTCTAGAAAAATATCCAATCGATATTGGCAAACATAAACTCGGACACAATAATGTCATCTGATTAACAGGGCCAACATCTTTATTATCCAATACTGCTTTATTATACTAACTTGGAAAAATATTAAAAGAACACAAGCTTTATGAGATTACTTTTAAATCGATCACTGAAGTTATTAAACTCATCAACAAATATCAAAATATGTAGATACAGGAATATAAAAATATAACTGAAATAAGAATTTTACTAATGGAACCCATTAACATTGGTGCATAATAACGCATCTTAAAAATAAATTTACAAACATGAGATATTTCATTGATCAAACAAAACATCTAAGATAATTCAATTCGATATACTTATGTACTTCCCTAACACAGGAAATTAAAATATCTCGTGCTTTATCGACGAATGGTATATTTTTAAATGTATTTAAATTATTGATGAGCGTTCGAAAGTCTTTATAGTAGATTTTTGCGAGAGTTTTTAACAATATGTTGTTTGCAATATTCCCACATAAACAAAGCTCCGGTTACGTGCACGTTTAAAGATCTTAAAACGCCAAACTGAGGTACTTCGATTGTGTAGTCCAAGAAGCTTAAAATATTACTGGGAATGCCCTCTTTCTCATGCCTGGAAATATACAAATATTAATTTGTATAAGCGCGATGCCATGCTATTTTATACTCACCCTAGTACCAAAATGCACTTTTGTGGAAATTCATAACTTATTATATTCATACTATCAGAGGTTTGTTCGGCACCTATAACTTTGAAACCATCAGCCTCCTTTTCTTTAAAGAATTCTTGCAAATTCGTTGGTCGAACTTCCATAATATTAAGATTTTTTTCAGCTGTCATGCTATAAAAATATCAAATAAATAATTCGTGGTAATAAAAATTGTAAGCATATCCCCACATACCTTACACTTCTAAACTCTTCTTTCTCAGCTAGAAGCTTTGAGCTTAAAACCAAGTTTCGTATTCCAAGTACTTCGCATGTTCTTGCGATACCTCCAAGATTTGGAATCTTATCTATAAGGCTTGCCACTACAATCATCTAATTGAATTAACTTTTAAATAAAAATTTACATCGCTTTTGGCATAATTTATTTTCACCTTAAACTCTGTAGCTCTTTCTAACTCCATGAAGCTGCTTTCAGCACATAAGGCGTCTTCTGGGTTCATTTTACGCTGCATATTAGTCATAATAGTCGTAGGCAACGCCATTTGTACCGGCTTTAATGCATCTTTAGCAAAGCTACTTTTTTTCTTAGAAAATATATATTTCGATGCTTCGTATTTACTGTAATCAACATTTGACAAATACTCATCAGGTGGAGCCATGGTAATATACATTATGACGTCATAAAAATCGTTAGGGGAACTCTTATAAATAAATGGAAGCAGCAACCGTACATCGTTCAGTAATTCTTTTAGTTGCGGCCCAACAGCCAAAGCTATTGCTTCTTGCATATTGATATAATGCGATAATACAGCCCCATCAGTGCTGAAATGTAAATTGAAATGAGGTCATGTAATACTCGTAGAATAAAAAAAAAATCGAAAACCTTCAATGCGTACCCAAATGTATTGGATTTATCTAAAATGTTGTAAATAACTAGCTGCGCGTATAGACGTGTTTGAAAATGGGCGCCCATGGTAAGCGGAAGAAGTTTATTTACAATGGTATGGATATATTCATTGGAAAGTGTTCGCCAATTCAAGAAGGAGTAACAATGAATTATACTAATAAGAGACACCTGTTGACTTGGGCTGTAATTATATACCTATAAACAAAAGTTTATTTAGTTACTGTTGTATATTTAGGATTAGTCATACTTTTTAAAACTCCTTAAGGACATATTGAAATTTCATATGAATTCCAAATGAATGCAACAAACTTGTATCTAGAGTGTCAGTTACATTTTTACTAAGATGATTTTTATCTCAGCTATCCATATTCGTATATTTGAAAACTAAAATATAAAAAAAATAATAATTATAAAGGCAGAAATTATTTGGTACGGTTTATAATTCAACATTTAATTATATTTCTTTTGAAGTCCTCATTACATAGCAATATTATAAGTATGTATGTACATACATATACTAAGAAATTAATAACCTCAAATTCTGCTCACGATGCTCAGTGGGCTGAAATTGGCAGGTAGTAGACTTAAGACATCAAAAAATTACTAGTTAATGTTGAAAAAAAAAAATCATGTAATTCTTATTCTGGAAATGAATTAGCCCCTATATTAAGTTAATAAATTTATGTCAACCATTATTTATTTTGACAATTCATTTTTTTATTATTTAACTTTAGTACCTTTATAAATAAAATACAGTTCATTATACTACACAAAAAAAACCATATGAATCCTTTAATTCCAAAAGCACCCCTGTTAGAATCTTTCATAAAACATACGATTTGTGTAGTGCTATTTAAGAACGAAAAATAGCTGTAGTTGGCAAAACTGTTGTTGACTTAGTTATATATGTATTTAAAAATACTATGCAAATAAGCCCGAATTAGGCCTTAAACTGAAGTTTTGCATGTATTTTCTTCCGGCTCATTCACAATAGCGCTGTTTTTTCACTTCACAAAACTACATCTCAGATCGGATATTACTTTACCGAGTTGGCTCAATTGGGATATTTTTCCAAGTTAGTTTTGTTGCTTTACCTACAATTCGTTTGCAAGACGATTACATTGAAACGGATCTAATATAATAAAATTGGAGAAAAGTTTTGTCTTTACATTAAAAATGTATTTTACGACAAAAAGTGATGCAGGGCATGTCCATAGAATACATTTAGACCATTTTTAGAATTTTTGTCTGAGTGTTTGTCTGATTGCCTGTTTGAACTCACTAATCTTCAAAACTACGGAATGGGGCCTTAACAGGTGACTAGACAGTAACCGCGGACATAATGTAGGGTATGCTTTAACAGAATATTAAATAGGGAAAAAATACTTTTTCTTAGAAATGGCTTAGAACCATTTTCTTTTGAATACAATTTAATTTTTCATTGTATACCCGTGTTTATTTTTTGTTGTTGAGATTTCACAGGATATTTGTAAGGAAGTAACATTTCTGATCCTATGTTGGGGGGTATTTACAAAATCGTGGATCTATTTTGCTAAAATCTAATTTAAATATTTTTCCTAACACCCTCAAAAAGGACTGTCACTTCAGCAGCATTCCCAAACTTTTTTTATGCTAATATTTAAATATTTGCGTGATTCACAAGGTGTCATAAGTCATCAAGTCATAAAATTAAAAAAAAAAAAATTTGCTTATTTTTAATTATTTATTTCAATGCAATCCAAAAACATAACTTGTGAAATCTAAAATTATATGACTATGATTTATGATACCTTGAAAATAACTTAAATATTAAAATTTTAGCATATAAAAAATTAAAAAAAAATCCCTACACAAATAAACCCGTTTTAAAATTTTTTCATCTAAATTAACGTTTATGTTTTATAATATATTCTGCCTGTAATCGGGATCAACGGTTGATATATCACCTTTAATTTTAAAAACTTAAATTAAGGTTTATATGGCCAGCTCCCGAAACTAAATTAACTACGGTTGTATTTTTGCTGCAGCTGTCACAATACAAAGTCTATCTCTTTTTTCACTTTTTTAAATAAATTAAAAAAATAGTTTATGGTTGGTTGCACAAAATGTCATAATTTGTTAAATTGTCAGGTAGTTAATAGGGCATCCGAAAATTACAATGGAATTACCTTGTTTATTACACCATGGATAGTCTATTTATTTAATAAATATTTGACACTTTCTGAAGGGAGTGACAAAAATACAAAACAATAAATAAAGTAAGTTCAACAGAGAAGCTTGAAAGTATGCAAAATTTTGAAACATAAACCCATTGCATATAGACATGACGTAAACTAAGAAAAAAAAAAAACAATCAAAATTGACACCAGATCAATGAATGCTACTTTAACGAACCCTATAAATGTAAGTGCATGTGAATGGCCAAAAGTCCTTAAAGAGTTTTTTTTTGTATATTTACATTGTATGTTTTTTCTTACCTCATTCAATTTTTTCAGAATAATTTCATCACTGGGAGTACATTTCGCAACAAGAAGCTCGAATATATAAGTAATGTTCAGTTGATTATTATGATTTAGAAGCAACTCTAGTAGATCTTCATTCCAAAACTCCGTATTTAACTGTATTTTTTGCAACATTACCCTTGCCATTCTCATTTTCAATCTATGTTCCATTGAACTTTCAAAATATCTTGGCTTCTTTATACTCAAAGTTTTATGTATGCTGAGAAGTTCATTTAATATTGTGTAGGTATAGTCATCTGGTATAGATAAGATATATCGCAAACGTATTTGTTGTAGACGAGGGCACTGCTTTTTGCTTAGTTCCAATAAATACAGTTCCTCTGTCCTTCAAAAGAAAATTAAATGTCTTAAGTAGAGCTTCAAATTTAGTTCGAACTTTCTCACCTCGCATCACCGAAATAAGCATCCCCTATCATTATACCTTGGATGTAAGTTTTTTTCTTCAGGATCACACCGGAATTCAATACTGCTGCACAGATACCAAGATTTTCAAGATCTATGCACAAAATTTGGTCCATATAGTCTTCCAGCTGACATGATGTATATATGTTTTTCAAATAGTTCAATAAATTCGTTGTACTACAATGAAATGTTGACATTAAAAATATACATAATGTTCATAATTAAATGGTATTTACCTACACAAAATAACAAAACGATGGCATACGGGAATATCTTTTAAGTACTGTTAAAAATTCGTCGATGATACTGAAATCCACTTTATCTTTGTGGTCAGCTAATAATTGAGACAGTTTCATTAGTGTTTTATGTGATCCGGTGTTTAATATATCGTCAGTTTTCACCATGTAATTAGAGAAATCGGTAAATTCCTTCAAATACACTTTAACCAGAAAGTCAGTACACTTTGTTCGTAAAAATGCAGCTGAAAATCCTCCGAAAGACAGAACGGAAGTTATTTCTTGAGTCAATACTTCAAAAGGAACACCTACTAGTTTATCCAAATTCAGCTCCCAACATGATTGGCAAATATTGCGTACCACTTCCATATTTTCTGACTCCAGAATCAGCATCATATGTATCCAAATAGGACCACCTTGACAAGGTTTTTTAACATTATTCAAACTGTTAGCTATGTTTTCTAAGAGTTTAGACTGTGTTGTCTTCAGTTTCATATTATCATCTGCCTGCATGCTGTTTAAGTTTAGTTCAAAGGGCGTGAATTCACCGCACAAATTATTTGTAATGATCTCATAAAATCTTTGCGTAAACGAAATTTCATCACCATTATTTAAACTCGTTTCAAGTTTGCAACAAAGAGTTTCAAAATGATTGAACGGATCCGTAACATTATACAGTGTTTCAACCAAAACGATATATTCGGATAAGGACATTTTATATATAGCTTTATAAAATATGTCTTCAAACAACTCAATTGAATTTAACCGTATAAACTGATTTTGAAGTAAACGGACGTTCGCTGCAATTTTTAACGTTAACTCGTAAGCGCAAGGCGCTATATTAGATGCACACGTACGAATTCGGACGAGCCAAAAATGCAGGGGGACAGATTTTAAATTTACCTCCGATATACTTTCTAAAAAACGTCCAAGTCCTCCTCTCAAAAAATGCTGAATGTCTTTCTCTGGTAAAAAGGAGTTTTCATGATTATACAAGCTAGTATGGTTACAAGCTTTTACAAATTGCAACAAGACATTTAAGCTTATGTCTGCACAAGAAAAAGTTTCAAGAATATATACAAGTGTCCAGCGGATGACGAGAATATTTTGGTGTGACAGAATTTTGATGAATAGAATATCTATCCATATTTGTAAATTAATGCCTTCTAAACGGGTTTTTTTCAAACATTCTAAAGATGGTAGTATTAAATGTGATTGATTTTCTTCTAGATTTTCTAATACAGTAATGTACGATATCCAAAAAGTCCTAACATTTGTATCAACATGAGTGTTCTGTTTTTTCATTAAGTATAGAGCACCCTTACGTTCTTCCCGTTCATCTGATTGTAATAGCTTAGAAACGAACGTTTCAAAATCAGTATTATGTCCAAAATCGTCTATAACCGCTGAGAATTCATCAATAAAATGTATAAGAATATATGTGGCGGTAATTGAATTGGTGTCGCTTTTTGCATTACTGATGAGTAGCATTTGCCAAAGCCTACGAACAATGTTAACTTCAAAAAATGTTTTTAAATATAATTTTAGGCATAACAGTACATCTGAAATAGTGGTTTTCTTCCACTTGTTAGAGAAAAGTACATCGATTAATAGCTCTGCCCATCCCGCATTTAAACTCGAAATTGATCCATGTTGACATAGGTTCTGCGAAAAGATTTTCAGTACCTGGTAAATCACATGCAAAACTGATTTGAAACATATCTCGTCTTCGCTATAGACTCGGATCATACGTTCCAAGCAATCATTTATATCCTTTGTGTTATCAGCTTTAATTCCCATCTTGATAGCATGGGTCAACTGAGCAATATTTATTTCTGGTTTAACCTTCCCGTTCAGAGTGATTGATTTATGTATAGTGTCCTCAATTGCTTTACACTGCAGTAAAAGTGGTAAAAAGGTACTATCCTGGATCTCAGAGCTTCCGACTGGTTCCATTGTAATTTACGCTAATATTTTTAAATATGCAGGAAACGCAATGTTATCTTTGACGAAGTGGAAAGGACTTAATTAAGATAACATTTAACAGAAAGGTTTGGGCAAAAAATATCGCTATATCGATAATTTTTTCAGAAAATAATGTTAGTTCGATATTTTTAACCTTAGAGTATATTCATATTTTTCGAAATATTTTTTCGTTAGTCTTAAAACAACAATAAAAAAAATCCAGAATCCGTACAATTCTCAGAAAAGAAATGTATATACATCGATAGAGACAACAACAAATTCATACATTCGTTTCGGTTCAATAAAACCGCATTATGCGGTGGTGTAAACATTTTAAATGTTTATCTAATCCAAAGAGAAACATTGAACTATAAAAAGGGACAACACGTTACCCTGTTGATCAACGGGAAAAGCAAACGTAACGTTTTGTCCATCTTATAGTTCTATGTTCATTGTCTAATCTTACCACTATTCCTGACGTTGTAATTCTGACGCTGTGAAATAAGGTTAATGGTTGGCAAATTTCATACTTTTTATCGATAAAAATCGATCAGGGGAAACTATTTAACGGCGTTGACTACATTGGTTCGGCTCAAAAGTACTCATATCACGGCCCATATCTTGAACCTGATGATTTTGACGTTTGGTAATAATTCGCTAGCATTGACAAGTATTTATTTGGCATGTAGATATGCATATCGTTTTTTTTTGCTCGAGGTGATGGCAAAAGGTTTCGTGCTTGCATTTAAGTATTTGTTTGCGTTGGGTGAAGAATATTAAATGAGAATACGGTTTGTGGAAATAAATTTGTGCTAAATTGCCAAGTTACATCGCTGGCGACTAAGGAGTAGTTTTGTGTTAGAATATATGTATGTACATATGCATATATGTATGTATAGTGAATTGTATGTAACATTTGTCGGAAAATAATTTTCTCTAGCGATTCATTTAAAGAAGGTAAATCAATAAGTTTGATATGTGATTTCATATCAGCATTAGTAATTAAGTACGATAACAATCTCAATATCTAAAATAATGTTTATATGTAGATACAAAGTATTTGTATACAGTACCATGCAAAGGCATCCGTACAACGACTCATTTATCATGATTCACTGAGTTTGATTTACTTTGTTTTGCACTCCTAACTACAAATTTTTATTTAAGCGCCACACGTTTCCAACGTTTGCACTCGAGACATAAGAGTAGTAAACTCTCCCTTCCTATCGGTGCTTCAAAAATATTCATATCTATGTATACATATGTATGTATGTTGGTATATCATTACTTATCAACAAAATTTTATATTTGCTGTATCTATGTACATACATATTTATGTATGTATATATAAAACAAGACATATGTATGTACATATGTATATGTACATAGTATATTGCCTTTTAATTAGTATAATTATTGTTTCAATAAGCAATATAA
This sequence comes from Anomoia purmunda, assembly GCA_951828415.1. Taxonomy (NCBI): domain Eukaryota; kingdom Metazoa; phylum Arthropoda; class Insecta; order Diptera; family Tephritidae; genus Anomoia; species Anomoia purmunda. The sequence goes on from OX639996.1 coordinate 1,191,485, forward strand.
TTGTGATTTTTTATTAGACAGAAATCGTTCCTATATTTACATATGTTGATATTATTAATAAAATAATATCTGATTATCGAGTGTAAGTGATATCGCTTTGAAAATTATAGCAAAGTTGAAGCAAAATTGAAAAATGAGCGAAATATAAAAAGCAATGTTTTGACTTGACGGAAAGAATTGTTAAGAATCAAGGAGAGTTGTGGAAAAGGCGGAATCGAGGAATTCCTGAAAAACAATTGGAGGGGGAACCCGGACCAAAACTTAGCAAAGATGCCAGTTCAAGGAATTATTTCAAAATACAATAGGACATTAAGAATGAGGTCTAAGTACCGGAACGATCCGGCCAAACACTGCTACTTTAGCAACATTCCCGAAAAGTTTTCTGTAACAACAACAACAATATCTAATAAAAGTCGTTGCCATCGAATTTACTGCCAGTTCAATTCAAGGAGAATTTATATCATGTGATGCCGAATGTCCAACAACAAAGTTCACATTTACATATTTTGTTTTTGCTTCTACGTCTTGCGCTGTCAAAGTTGATATAATTTTTTTTTTGCCTGCATGGCTTCAACTCTCAAAACAAAGTACGTGTAATTATTTGACATTTCTTCGTCGAAGACTTAATTTTTGGGCGCTCGACGATTCGCTAAAAATAATATGTGATAATCCCTCCGAAATCCAATATTTGAAATAATCCATTTTCTCGGAGGGGTCAAACCTCCCAGCTTTCGATACTGACGAGATGTCGTATACATATAAAAAGAAAAATCCAAAAATGCGTTCGACATGCTCTTGAGCAGGAAGGTAGACGAGATTTTTAGTCAAGAACATGTATCTTCACATTGCATTGGTAACGTAACAACTCTTTTCTTTTTATTCTTTTGAAAGCGGTCAGCAGGAATGACAAATCTCCAAATAAATTAATAGGTAAAATAACCGAAGTAAAAAATATTCGTCTGAAAAAATACGAAACCGCATGGGTTTCTTTGTGTCCGTGTTGATGTTTTCCTACAGTAATGCAAAGCAAAGCATCACTCTCTTTTCCACCTAAACCACATAAGGTAGGTACATATGCCCATACCACATACCACAAAGGTATGCTAGGTTTCTGCCAAGTTGCGCAAATTGGACATTTTTATCTAATTTGTCTTGGAAATAAAAGAGACTCATGCTTTGCATTGCTAAATATTCATATCTAACGATCTGTAAGCACCTAAGTACATGCTATTAAAATCTTAACTAGATATGAAGCAAATAAATGAAAGACAAATATACAGCCCGAACTCATTATTCACTGATAAAAAATATACAAACTAATAATATTCAATAAATAATTAAATGTATTAAAAAATACAATGTAGGCTTAGAATTTGTTTCTTCTTTCTTTTCAATAAGTAAACCAATACTTCCACTTATCGCTTTTTTCTTTTCGTGGAAACATGCAAGTGTATCTTTGTTCACACTTATGTATGTATGTACATACATACATACATTGATGGTGAGTTAGAGCCTTTTCGTAATAAGTTAAAGATATGTATGTATGTATGTACATACATAAATAAATATTTACATATGAACACCTGTATTCAAAATAATAGGAGCACGGCTGACTGACAAGTTTTAACCTTTGTTTTTAGTATTTATGTGGTATGTATTAACAAGTCCATTTTAATAATGGCCCCGTTTTAATGTAACCGAGTTGCAAAAGAACGCTCCGACTCGGATAAAATTTCCTTTAGTTGCAAAAGTAACCCTATTAGCCTCTTTTATGAATGTTGCGATTTGTTTAGTGCTATTTAAGAACGGAAAATAGTTGTGCCGGCAATTCTTTGGTTTGTGTAGATATATGTATATTTACAAATACTATGCAAATAAAAACGAATTAGGTCTTAAATCTAAATTTCTCATGTATTTTCTTAAGGCTAATTCACAATAGCGCAGTTTTTTCACTTCCCAGCACAACATCTCAGGTCGGATATCATTTATCCGAGTTGGCTCAATTCGCATATTTTTCCGAGTTTTGTTGCTCTACATGCAATTCGTTATCCTACCTAGTGTTCTTTTGCAACTAGGTTACAAAGAAACGGGTTCAATTTGTAGTGTGCGTCCTGATGTTGTAACACAAATTGAGGGACCTACAATTTTACGCCGACATCGAACGGCAAATGACTTTTGTAAGAAGCTTTTTCCATGCCAGAAATACACTCGGAGGTTTGACATTGCCTGATGTGGGTGACCCGCTATTAGAAAAAACACATCTATAATATTTGATGATACTTGCCCCGGCCTGGATTCGAACCCGGGGCGCATTCGGCTATGGCGGCTAAAATAAATACCTTCCATATAAAGTATGCCGGAAAATTGTATAATAAAAAAATTATCGAGAACTTTGAGCCACTTCAAACTTGCACTTTATTGTACATATGTACATATGTACTAAATTTTAAGCTTAGATGAAAAACTTGGGGATTTCTTGTAGGTATTTTTTAATAATTAAAATTTTAAAAAATTTCAAGACTTAACAATATTTTTTTTAACTCTCTCAGATGTATATTTTGTTACTCCTACTATTTTTCTGGCTATTCTGAAAAATGTTTCGAGGGAGGTGACAGTAAACTATTTGACGTTTTTATTTTATATGCCTTTAATGCAAAAATAATAAGATAATTGATTATTCTGCATTTCGAATTAAAGAATTTTTTTAAATTTATTTATTGTATATTTTATAAAATTATTTAGGGCTGGGCTACTAGACTATATGGGCCCAAGAAATTTTAAGCTTCGTTGAATAAATTATGTTTATTTAGAGCATCCTTAAGCAATTTTATAGTATTTTCTTGGGGCCAGTCTAGAGCTTTTTTAAATCGGTATTTTGATCTCCGGATACATTGCAATTTTGTAGTGTATGTTCTAAGCTAAGGGTCCTTGAACATTGAATTGTTGTTGTTGTTGTTGCAACAGTATAAAACATTCCCCATAAAATTTTGATTAAGGTGGTTGCTATTTTCGATTTTCTTTCTCTTTAAGATATTTTCTATTAATTTTTGCAGTATCGTTCTTAGGCATGAATCTTCTGCTATTAATGGCAAGGTATTGGCTTTTTTGGAAGCATCGTCTGCTAGTTCATTACCCTTTATCTCTACATGCCTTGCTATCCACAATACCGTAATGATGTGATGTGGTATGTTCAAGAGGTTTTTTTGGTATCGGTGTGTTTGTGGTCTGCAAGAGTTTTGCTAGTATGTGTCTAATACCCTAGGGCAAGACCATATACTCCAACTCTGCATTACATCAGAGTAACATTAAAATAGAAACATATATGTATATTAAAACTTGTGTTTCCTTTAATCAGAGTAAAACGACATATTTGTGTACAACCAAGGCCTCCTTAACATGCCCACTAGGTGTCTTTTCTACAACTAAACTTCCACTTTCATCGGTTCTCTATACTGATACCAGAGTTGCCATCACAATAATTTTACTAAAACCTATATAGCAAGACGCAACAATTTTAATTACATAGTTTAAATAAAAACTAAGAGTAAAATAAACACAAGTTTAGCACAGTAAATTTCTACTGCTGTAAACTCATTTTGATTATTAGTTTATTAAATAGTCGTGTAATAGTTACGATCGTTAAATCGCGAGCAATTGTCGGGTAACAGCGAGATGGTCTGGTGGCATAAGTTGGTCCGCTTCTGCATTACATAGGAGCATAATTGTAGTCACTACAATTTAGCAACAATTCATACAAGTTGATAGCAGCAGCACAAAAACAAAAATTGCACTAACCAATAACAGTACGTATAACAATGACAGTAAGATATAGTACAACAATAGTACAACTCAAGGCAAATTTATATAAGGAGATGTTAGTAGACCATACAACCACTAATGGCAGTCATCTTTCTATTTTTATTTATCATGAAATTTTTATCGCTTTGAATTCGTTGGTGGTAACTTATATGAATTCGCCTTGGTACAAAATATACATAATTTTGACACTCAGAACCAACGCCGCGAATTCGTCTTGCACACAATCAAAGTGAACAACGTTCACCCCATCTCTAATTTCCCAGTCGTGGATATAGAGCTCCCTACGTACCGTACCGTATTCAAAGGAACATCAACGCCAGCGGTTACGAAAGAATCAAATCAAGTTTTGCATATTGCCTCATTCCCTCAATGTTTCTAAATGATGTTGCTTCAAAAGTGTAATTGCATTATTTATAAAGTCTGGTTTAAAATTAATCAAAGGATTCTTATGTAAAGTAAACACGCTCCAATCGTTGGTTCAACACGTTGTATAATGAGTTGGATGGCTGTTTTGTATACACGTTTCAACACGATGTACAAAGTGTGGTACAACTTTATTATTCCTGTATGCGTCGTGCTGAACACTTGACACTACACATTTCACAAAACGTGCAATTTTCTGAACGTTTCTATGAACTTGTCCAAATTTCCATATTTGCAGCAGTATTGCACTAACTTTTAACTTTTATTCAAGAAAATATCTCTTAAATAAAAAAAAAACTATGCAATCAAAAAAGGCTGCTGTACAACATCACCATACACGCTCCAAATTATCTTATAACCGTTGACTCCGCCCACTAAAATTTAAAACGTTTTAATTTTCATCCAACCGTCACATCGGTTGTACAACCACTATACATGGTACAACCGTTTATCCAATATTGGCATGTTGATACAACGGTTGGAATACACACTTCCTGTATTAGGTTTTATTCTCTGTTTAGCTTATATGTTTCTTATTATTAGTGATAGAATACCAGTAGTGCGATTCACTTACTTATTTTAACGATGTTCGCATGGTTAACTCATCTTAACGAAAATTTTAACGATGCTGTTATGCAAAATTCATTTTTTAACTTTTTTCGCATTCGCCGAATCAGCTGTTGTCGTTAGCTAGTCGATTACCAAAAACTAAACGACAACAAATTTGATGTTGTTAACTACAATTCGAAAGAATCATGATTTTATCAAGGATCCAAGTACAAAAACAAAGAAAGAGTTTAGTTTTAATACAAAGATAAATGATTCTAATTAAAAAATTTAAATACATATATGTATGTAAATCCTAAATACGCTGGAGCACAACGCGAATTTTGAAAACAAAACCATAGCATATTTGCAGGTGATTCTGGATATTCCTTCCAGTCGAGTTGATGACTATTCTACCAAACCACTCAGAGGAGAGTCCGGAATTCTGCTACAATGGAGCACTGCAATATATAAAAAGAATTTTAAATGTTTGTAGATTGAAACAAATCAGTATCTTATTTCACTTTAATGAAATATTATAAAAACTCATAAATTTTGACATCACTTTGAAAAAAAATACAACGATACAGTCGTTAAGAATAAGTTACTGTATCGCACAATCTTTAGTGCAAACGACAAATATTGTCGTCGAAAATTGCGATTAACGCACCGTTTAAAGTTAGTGAATCGCACTACAGATTACGACAACGCCGTCAGCGCACATGTCGCTGCGGTTCTTGTCACAGGAATACTGAGAAGAAAAGGAAGGTGATAACTGCACTTGGGGATTTTATTTTCGCTGCAGCTGCCATAAAACAAAAATTCGACACTTCACATTTATTATTGTGTCTTTAACTTTTTGTAAAAATCACTCACTCATCAAACTCAGAAAAATCCACTTTTTAAGGGTTATAAATGACGTCAATCCTTCAAACGAGGCAAGTACGAAGTAACGGAGCTGCTTTTGTCGTCACCTTCTTTTCTCTGCATCGTGTTTGTTATTCATCTCTTATATAATTTTTTTGTTTGCATAAATACGACCTGTCTAACTTTCGTTGCGCGTAGGAACGCCATATTAGTTACAAGTATGATTTTAAAGGAGACAGCTTTATCAGGGGGCAAATCGCCTCAAAACTTGAATGTAAAATTGGCGAAGTTTCACTTTCCAGCATTCAAATAGAAAATATGTGCCCAAAAGATAGTAATATTGAATTTAGCAAGCAATATGTTAATAAATACGTGAGAATATTTTGATAACATCGGAAAAGGAGAAGCAACTACCTTCTACAATTTAAAGATTGAGCATTGACATCAAAAGTTAACCTTTCCAAGAGATCAGAACAGTCTATTGACCCGGTTAAGATATTCGCAACGAAGGTCCAGGCGAGAAAGGCACTTCGCCTATTTAAAGTCATTAAGTTCAGGAGCAGGCAGCGAGATTCATAAGCAGTCAAAGGGTCCCTAAATTTTTAGAGCGAGCGAATACCGAATTTAATAAAAACTTTTTGGATGCGTTCTATGCGATTGATATGCGAAACTTGATTAGGCCTCCAGATAAAACAGGCGTAATCTAGCCTAGACCTCACAAAAACTGTATACATAATTATAATTATTTTTTGGCTTATATTTATGAATTGTCTGTATAATTTATAGAGCTTGAGGCCAGGTTTGTATTAGGAATAATATGAGAAAACAACAATTTTTCAAAGTGGTAGAAGTGATAGCTGATGTTTCGGAGATCACCACATCTCCTCATCAGACTTCTTTCTTTCTAGACTTTACCTGGCCTTGCACCATGGTACACGTACACCACTCAGCCACGCTAACCGTCTGATGATCTCCGAAATAGCAGCTATCACATCTATCACTTCGAAAAATTGTTGTTTTCTCATATTTTTTAGTTTCAGAAGAGGATATACTGGTACGTCGGATGGCATAAGATTTTGGCACAAAGTAATTAATATGCGAAGAGAAACTCAGTTTTGTATCAAAGTAAATACCTAATTCCTTAACTTTGGACACGTATTTTAATCGTGAGCCAGAGATAAAATAACTCGTAGAAATTAGGTAATGTTTTCTTAAAAGTGCAGTGAGAACATTTGTTAATGTTCAAAGATAGGCGATTTTGTGAACACCAGACAGAAAATTTATCTAAGTCCGATTTAAGGGTATGAGAGTCCTCATAGCTTTTTATTACCGAATAGATCTTAAGGTCATCTGTATATAAAAGAAATTTGGCTGACGAGAAACGGTATCAATGTCATTGATAAACAGTGTAAAAAACAGGGGTCTCAAAATGCTACCCTGAGGAACACCCGAATTAATTTCATAAATATCTTGTGCGAAACTTTATCGAAAATCTTCGAAAAGCCAGTATAAATTGAGTCAACTTGATACCCATTTTGAAAGGGCGAAAAACAGTATTCGGTAAACACAGCGTGGTTGGTAAATGTGGATCTGCCTTTAACAAATCCATGCTGTTTAGGAGAAATCAAACTGTTGACAAAACAAAGCCAACTTTTCTTTAATGATACATTCCAAAAGTTTAGACACCGTGGATAGTTTAGAAATAGGCCGATGATTGCGAACATCGTTTTTGTGACCACTTTTAAAAATAGTGGTAATTGAAGTTTTTTTCTAGTCATCAATAAAATCACCAGAAAATAGAGACTTTTTAAAGACAACAGCAGGACACATTTTAAAAAGTACAACTGACATCCCGTCAACATCCATGAACTTAGACGGTTTTAGACAAGATATACCTCTTAAGACATCATCCTCCGTTACCTTAAACAGACCCAAAGGAAAGCGAGGAATTGGAGGCAAAACTATCCTCAATCACATTTTCAGAGTCTGTGTCGAAATTAGTACCAAAAATATTCTGCAAAAAAGTTGGCCGCATCTTCAGCTGAGTTAGCGTGCTTATCTTTGAAAAAAAAACCGAAGAAGGAATATTAGAGCCTGATTTCTTGGATTTCAAGTTATTCCAAAAGCCTTTCGGATTACATTTAATACTAGCTTCATACTTCTTAATGTACTTTTTATGCAATGCTCTATGTTGAATTTTAACAACATATATTAAGAATGAGCCATAAATTGATATAGTATGTTTGTGCTTTAAGATATAAAAGATTCAGATTATTTGCATTAATCCATTTCGGAAATAAAGAAAAATAAATGGTCGAAATATGTGAAAATATTATTGTGCGATGTGCGTTGTCGTGCATATATATATATACATATGTACATATGTATATGTATAATTATAAACTTGTTGGCTTTCTGTAAAAGGATTTACAGCTGCCGATAACAGAACGTAGGTCTTTTATTGTTTTCACAATTGACCTTGTTGGATATTAAATTAAATTTTTTCTCATCAAAGCATTGTAGGCTTGCTGTTCATCACATCATCTTCATCATTATTTAATGTCCAACTTAAGTAGATTTCAGACCTTACGTTAAATTATTGGACTTGCAAAATTAACTATTAAAAACGGTTAATGTTCGGTCAATATCCAAATCCTCATTTACCGCTATACTGACCTATTTATTTAATTTTCCTAATTTACCTGTTGATAAATATGATATGATATAAACATGTACTACACATACAAACGTACATACTTATGTACATACATACATACATACATTTGTACCCTGTCAGAAACAATATCTTGCATAAAAAAATATTTGAAAACTAATTTTTTGTTAACTACTTTTAAACTAAC